>JAMWBK010000010.1:1035000-1690454 GCA_029953675.1 Rhodosorus marinus
TCCTCGAATGGGTGTTCTGTGTAACTTCATCACCAGCTCATCCAAAAAAAAAAAATCCCTACAAGCATAAATCTGCTGTAAAAATTTCCGTAGTGGACACTGCCAGCAACAAAGCAGTCCACTCATATAACGACATTCATGAAGCACAGCCACGTCTGCATGTGCGTGGATGAGCCTGAAACACCCAAATACATGGCTCAGCGATAACGGTATTCCAGTGCGTAAGTCGTTCAACGAAATATATCCTGACAACGAAAGCTCTGAGGCGATGACTATTTCCGGTCTCGACATGTACATTATTTGGCATCCATCCACTTCCTCATCCCAAGGTACAGTAACCCACTCTTCCACCGCAGTTTCTGAGCACTTCCCCCCGGGGTGGTTTTGGGTTTCCGTTAGTCGTTCATGATCGCGCCTCATGAAGAGCATTTGGCAGTGTTGATGTGAACTTCAAGAAAATGAAAGCTCAAAGAAAGAATCCGTAGGAGCGGCTCCTCGAATGTAAAAGATATAAGCGGCCTTAGATGCATAGTCAACGACCATAAGTTCGTCGGGCAGAGTATTCCGGCTGAGAGAATAAATGTTCGACAACATTGCATTCGGTGGCATGACGTGAAAACACTGCGAGAATAAAATCGGGCAGTTGTATTGCGAACACGAACACAGCTCTGCAGTAGGATCGTTAGTTTCCCAGGTGATAAAAATAGAACGGAGCCGTAGAGAGCACCTTCATTACAGCTCTTAGAAACGAAACGCTGGAATATTCTAGTTATAGGGATGGTCTTGACTGTAGTTTTGTAATGTTGAAAGTGGTCTAAAAAACGTTCTTGTTTTGAGAAGAAATTTGGCGTCGACCTCGTTGCCGACTGAGAGCATTTCCGTGTTGATAAGGCGTTTTCAGGATCTCGGCGGCCGGGTGATAAAAATAGAACGGAGCCGTAGAGAGCACCTTCATTACAGCTCTTAGTGTCAGAGTGTGCACCCCCTGGAGCCCGTTTACAGTACAACATCGTGCAGCCTCGAAACGCTTGAATATTCTAGTTAAGGGGATGGTCTTGACTGTAGTTCTCTGATGTTGAAAGTCGACTAAAAATAGTTCTTGTACGCATGTTTTGAGAAGAAATTTGGCGTCGATGCTGTGGCCGGCTGAACATTTCCGTGTTGATGGGGCGTTTTCAGGATCTCGGCGGAGATGGTATTTTTGGAGAATATTGCAGGTTTCTAAGTCAGCCCATAGGGCATTGTTCCCTCGCCACGGTGGTTGATTGACTGTTTTGTTCGTTGTGAAAAAGGTAGGTCCAAGGCGCTGCTATCCTTTTTCGGTAGCCATGATCGACCGCCATCGTGTTCTTCCTCTAGCGACAGAGTTGCCGATACCTAACAGTCGCTCAGCCGGACTTTTTTGAGACTCACACAACTACTCGAAAATTAGATCTGGCATGGACTCCACAAGTGTATTTAAGTGGGAGTCCTACGCCTGGCATGGGTGGGTGTGTTGGAGGGCTCATACGCAAGAGAGCAATAGATAAGCGGACGAAAGCAGAGCTACCTACGAACGCGCGTACATAGAGTATATAAGTTGAAGACTTGCTGAGACTTTTTGTGAATTTTAGTTTGGAAGAATGGTTCCAGTGAGATTGATCGTGAGGAAGGTGAGGAGCAAGAGGGAAGCAAGGGAATCGAATGAGGAAGAGAACGGAACGGAGAGTAACGAAAGGGGCGTCAGGGCGAAGGTGAAGAAGTTGACTCGAAGAACATGAGCCGGAGCAGAAGCTGGGATACGGGAGAGTATGTGGGAAGACAAGAGTGCTCACTTTATCATGATCTCGCCGACCTGACCAAGCTTTTTCCAGGCGTCGTAGCTCGATTGATTTAAACACATTAAAGCAAAGCTCGACAAAAATTCTATCTCCGGAGAAACAAAGATGAGTAAAGCCTGTACCACGCAAAGCGTCACACTGCTAAGCCACCTGAATCCCAACACTCCATAATTTTGCTGAATTTTGTCCGTGTCGAAGCTTAGCCTGCGGTGCACTATATGCACCTGCGTTGAGATGAAGTTCTTATCATTGTTGATTGGACTGAGGGCCTCCAATGCTGATCGGCCTTTGCACGTTTTCAGCACCCGTGGCTTCGAGAATTGTTTTTTCTTAGGTAGGAATTTTGTGAGTGTTATCATCTGTAGCGACTTTTTTTTTTTGATCCATGTACACACAGGGTCTGTTCTTAGTGGTTAATCTAGTGGCCACCTCTATTGTCAAGATTCAGGTCGTGCCTAAGCGCTGCGACGATTTTTCCCTGATATTCGTTTCTCAAGACATGGAATTCTTGTCAAGCGTTCGTGATAGTGTTGGTAACATGGTTCATGTACTTCTCCCAGGTCATCGTGACCTTGAGTGCTGTAGAAGTCTACAAGTCACACTGTGGATCGCAGTGTCCTCGATGGCTTCTTCCCGCGCGCCCTACAGGCTACTGCTTGGCATCTGGTCGTGGGGAATATCTAAGTTCTTGTCACAAGTAAATTTGGAGGCTGTGGTTCACGATAAACTTTGTTTTAATGTTTACATCAATCGAGCTACGACGCCTGGAAAAAGCTTGGTCAGGTCGGCGAGATCATGATAAAGTGAGCACTCTTGTCTTCCCACATACTCTCCCGTATCCCAGCTTCTGCTCCGCTCATGTTCTTCGAGTCAACTTCTTCACCTTCGCCCTGACGCCCCTTTCGTTACTCTCCGTTCCGTTCTCTTCCTCATTCGATTCCCTTGCTTCCCTCTTGCTCCTCACCTTCCTCACGATCAATCTCACTGGAACCATTCTTCCAAACTAAAATTCACAAAAAGTCTCAGCAAGTCTTCAACTTATATACTCTATGTACGCGCGTTCGTAGGTAGCTCTGCTTTCGTCCGCTTATCTATTGCTCTCTTGCGTATGAGCCCTCCAACACACCCACCCATGCCAGGCGTAGGACTCCCACTTAAATACACTTGGTGGAGTCCATGCCAGATCTAATTTTCGAGCAGTTGGGTGAGTCTCAAAAAAGTCCGGCTGAGCGACTGTTAGGTATCGGCAACTCTGTCGCTAGAGGATGAACACGATGGCGGTCGCTCATGGCTACCGAAAAAGGATAGCAGCGCCTTGGACCTACCTTATTCGCAACAAACGAAACAGTCAATCAACCACAGTGGTGAGGGAACAATGCCCTACGTGCTGACTTAAAAACCTTCAACATTCTCCAAAAATACCATCTCCAATTCCGAGATCCTGAAACCGCCCTAGGCAACACGGAAATGCTCTCAGCCGGCCACAACGTCGACGTGAAATTTCTTCTCAAAACAGGTGGATAATGACTTTGATACCTGTAACCCACAAAAGTCGGTCAAAAAACAATATTTATTTGTTTATCCAAGAGGGAGATCCGGAAAGAGCTCTCAGCCGGACTTTAGGGCATTACTCTAAATTTCTTTCCAAAACAGACGGTCCATACTATTTTTAGATCCTAATCAACTTCATGGCCTGTTGTTTTAGAGGCTTGTGACAAAGATATTTCTAGAGTCACCTGTCCTCCAGAATTGCTTCATAAAAAATGGGGACTCAGGTCGCTCATTGCCAACTACACAATGGCAGAGGTGCGTATCTAAGTTTTTCACAAGAAATGACAGTCTATCAACCACCGTGGAGAGGCGACAGTGCCCTACGAGCTCTAGACTCCAGAACCTACAACACTGCTGCCCGCTGCTACGGATAATGAGTTGAAGAGTTCGTACGAGGAGATTGCTCGGAATGATAGTTGGTTGACAAGTATTCTCCCAGACGAGTGGAGATCAGAGCGCACGTGGGCTCGAACACGCCGACAGCGGTATTCGTCATTGCTTGCAATAGGGGTCGATTCGTCATTTTCTTCTAGAACCATGTTAGAGGAAAGATCGCAGCTGCACTTGTTTACTGCACCCTCGTCAACAGCCTACACTCTAGTTCCGAATGGTTGTTAGTAAAATCCTGGAATTGGACTTCTTTCCCGTCTCTCAAGTTGAACCCTCGAGAGCTGGAGAGCTTTTAAAAAACAAATGAATAATGTGATTGTCTAAAGATAGCTCATAGTGCCGCTGAATGCTTTTTTTTTCTAACTGTTTTGAGAAAATGTGTCAGATCCGCGTTGGTCTAGCTGACGACGTTTTCAGGACCTTGGAATTGGAGATGGTATTTTTGGAGAATGTTGAAGGTTTTTAAGTCAGCACGTGGGGTATTGTTCCCTCACCACTGTGGTTGATTGACTGTTTCGTTTGTTGCGAATAAGGTAGGTCCAAGGCGCTGCTATCCTTTTTCGGTAGCCATGATCGACCGCCATCGTGTTCTTCCTCTAGCGACAGAGTTGCCGATACCTAACAGTCGCTCAGCCGGACTTTTTTGAGACTCACACAACTACTCGAAAATTAGATCTGGCATGGACTCCACCAAGTGTATTTAAGTGGGAGTCCTACGCCTGGCATGGGTGGGTGTGTTGGAGGGCTCATACGCAAGAGAGCAATAGATAAGCTGACGAAAGCAGAGCTACCTACGAACGCGCGTACATAGAGTATACAAGTTGAAGACTTGCTGAGACTTTTTGTGAAATTTTGTTTGGAAGAATGGTTCCAGTGAGATTGATCGTGAGGAAGGTGAGGAGCAAGAGGGAAGCACGGGAAGCGAATGAGGAAGAGAACGGAACGGAGAGTAACGAAAGGGGCGTCAGGGCGAAGGTGAAGAAGTTGACTCGAAGAACATGAGCCGGAGCAGAAGCTGGGATACGGGAGAGTATGTGGGAAGACAAGGCGCTCACTTTATCATGATCTCGCCGACCTGACCAAGCTTTTCCAGGCCTCGTAGTTCGATTGATGTAAACATTAAAACAAAGTTTAACGTGAACCATCGCCTCCAAATTTACTTAAGACAGAAACGCGAACCCAAATCTTCCCCGCGACCACATGGCAGGCAGCAATCTGTCCAGCGTACAACAACGCATATTCAAAAGCTCCTGGCCCCAGGAAATCTCAATGTCGGGAAATTCGAGCACTATACTGAATTATGGTAATAATTAGATGACGCACAGGATGAGCGGGAACCTTTTTTGATAGTTCATGGAGGGCCTCTCCTCGCGCTTATTGCAGATGTTTTCTTGACAGTTCCGAAGTCCGAAGGGGAGTCCAGCTTTTACCGGGAGAAGAAAAGGAGAGGATTTTAGGGAAGTAGACTCCAAAAATCAAAAACCTAGAGTTCGACCCTAAAGGAGAGGGGGTGGTCGTATTATTTTAATTCATGTAGACTAAGGTTGCGTGCCATGGAAAAAAGCATGGTTAAGCTATTGATCGTTTGGTGCTTGAAGCGTGAACGCCATCCAGGCGAGAGATACCTCGTAGTACCCAAGACTGGGCCCCAAATCACACAAACAATTTCACTGCACAGTCCAGCTGGCTTTATTCGCAGCTACGTTCGCACAGTCGTAAGCCTGGTAGTGTGAACCAGTCCTAGTGAGCTCATTTCGAATAAAACATGGGAGCCACGGGCGACGCGGAGGCATTCTGGCACTGGAAGTTACGGAGGACTATGTTCGGACGCAACTAGGACTGCTGAAAATGTCACCAAGCGTGTTTTAGTAGCTTTTAAAATCACATGCCCGAATGTCGAAGCCCGATCGCTTCGCATCTGGCATGTCCTAGTTCATAGCTTGCTCTCCCACTTCGTTTGCCCCATATAAACTTGAGCAGAAAAAAATAAGTCATCAAGCGATCACTCTCTCATACATCCGCATTATGTATTGACTGACTCTGGCCCTGCTCGGATATCGCATGAAGTTTCCCCTCAGTTTAGTGATCAACCGTTAGCAAAACGTAGGACGCAATTACTGGAGTCTTCGGCAGCACATACTCTTGGGCTTCTAATTTTACAAATGCGACTTCTTGCTGTTGTTGTTCCGAAGTCCTCTCCCTGTCCAGTGGGTGGTCATTTGCGGAAGAGCTTGACAGGAGATCACTGACGGGACTGGACTCCGTTTCCGCGCTGTACATTTCGTTCAGCTCCGACACAATAATCCGTTTCTCCGTTCTCGCTAGCTGCAACTCCTTTTTCTGTGTTTCAAGCTTCTCCTCAAGAGGCATGAACTTCAGCGAGTCTACCGCATCCTTGAGCACCATTGTGAACCCGTTGGGCTTCACCTGCTCCGTTCTCATTCTTCGCAGAATTGCAAAAGTGTCGTTTTCTTGTCCGAGCTTCAGCTGAATAGCCAGGATACAGTTATAATAGTGTACGTCCTGCTTCCCCGTCCCAATCATAGCAAAGGCTGCTGAAGACAGAAGCGTCTTGTCTCCCAACCAGGCCTTGTAACCCAGCTTCCTCAATATTACCTGCTTCGGCGTAAGCCCCTCCACGTGCTCTTCACCTTCCGGAACTGGAGTACCGGAATCAACGCACACGACTCGTTAATCCCGCCGTCGTCCGTTTGAAAACTTCCATTTGTCTTCAGCTACTTACCATGCATATCGGGTAGAACTCTCCTGTCAGTGAACACTATCCATCCCCAGAAGTCCTCGACGGTCTTTCCTGGTTCGCGAAACCGAAGGCCGGACTTTTCCATAGTCTGCAGGACTTCCAGCGCCTTATCCAGCTCTCCGCCTCTGACCAAAGCAGTGAACACGACGTCGCATGTCAAAATGTCGAGTTGAGATCGGTCAAGAAGTAGTTGAAAAATTAGTAGCCCAAGCCCGAAACCGTTTTCCCCGGAGAAGGACAAGCAGTCCGCGAAAACGCCAGGAAGGTCCTTTCCCAGTGGAATTTCTTCTTCGATCATTATTCTCACAAGTTCCTACGGTACTCAAGGAAATTTTGCATGGAGCGAATCAGAGTTAGCTCCTGAATGGTATCGGCATCTAACGAGGCAACTACGGCGAGCACATGTTGCTGTTCTAGGACATACCTGGAGTTCTTCTCCGCGATCCATTTTGCACAAGTTTCGAAGTAGAATCGAGCAGGACCCCGGGGTTGGTTTTAAATAGAGGTGTGTATACGTGAGTTTCATGAACCGGTACGCACAGAGCCAGGAGTATGACTCTCCGATGTCCAACACTGCACCTTCTACAATGTTCGGATTCAAGGGCCGATCCGTCAAATCCAAGATTCCCATGCTCGCAGTGACTCTAACGAGCTTTCTGATGTCCTCAGATGAGCGATTCACCAAACGCGGATCGCGAATCCTCAGATCATCCATCGCTACGCGAACTATCCGATACATTCTGTTCGCAGTACTCTTTTCTTGTGTCGACGCCACCAGCGCCTCTCGAACCGCATTCCGAAGAATCCTGTCGAGTTTCACACGTACCTTATGACTCCAAGACATCGTATTTCACAGCCGTGCGCGTCAGAAGATGAGAAAGTTCCTCCTCTCATCCCCTTCGACTCGCTCCTCACCATCCAACACGAAAAAAAGAAAGTAAACAAAAGTATTCTCCTACACTTCTCGCCCTTCTACAGGACCAAAACTTCCTTCATCCAACCTTCACGGCTGTTACACTACCCTTCCTCTCCATTTCCAATATATCTGCAGATTCTTACCTGCCCACGCAGATGATGGATCATCTCTCACAAACCCACCCATACAACCCGCAACCCCCCGGGCACCCCTCTCCCAGCTCAAGAAAGTATCTCCCGCCAGTAATTTTTTCCTTTCCCACATTTTCCCCGCCCAGTGAAAATATGTATGTTTGAACCTAGTTAACATAATTTAAGATGTACTGAGCAAGGTGAACAAAATTTAGTATTTGGGGGAGGGCGAGCTTGCCCACTTAATACAATTAAGATGGTCCTAAAATTAGTGTAGGTGGGGAGGGAGTGGGTGTTGATCTTGTCATTGGGGACCTTGGAACTTGAATGTGGACACGGTATGCTTCCCAATTCGTTTCATACTCTTTGGAGGCACTGTAGGGGACCACAATAGTAGTCTGTACCTTTTTCAGTATCAATTGCAGCAGGGCCCTTCTCATTGACCCCTCCACTCGACAGCTCACGGTTCAGAATTATTAGCACGATCTCCTCTTCTCCGAGTTTGATATTTCCACTTACGATAACTTTGAAGATTGCGTCTTCCATGGTTCGAAGTCATCCCCTCTCCACTGGAATGACAAGAACTTTGACTCTGCGCTTATTAAATTTCGTCAGATTCTTGAATTCCCTCTTGAAGGCTTCACAAGTTTTACGTGCACCGTCACACTGAATCAAAAGATAGCGATCATCTGGCTTGACCACATCATAATCCGGCACAGTGCAAGCAGAAGTGCTGGGTTTTTGACTGCTCGATGAGGCTTACGCGATCGGAAGGGCTACAGTGCGAGGCTCTCCAAGGGTCAAAAGTGTTAGAGGACTTTCATTTGGGAGCTCTAAATCTCCTTGCCCTTTATCCCCTGCCGTTGGAACCTCCCGCACCAAACAGGAGGACAAAAGTTGTGGGGGGTCCTGCGTCAAACCCAAACGAACTGTCAGCTACGAAGACAGACTGTCATCTAAGAAATCGAAGAATTCCAGTATTGAAAAAAGAATAATTTGATTCACCAATTGCTATAATTGAATAAAATTCAACTAGTGTCCGTTGATACTAGTGGCCGATTTTCGTTGGCCCCGTAAATTGTTCCCAAATTATTTCCTCACGTGCAAAATGGCATCCGCCATTGGGAAAGAATGAGCATTGTCCGATGGGGAATTTGTCCAAGGAGAAATTTAATCTTAATGATAAAAGTGTTGAAATGGTAGCCGACGGATGTGGCAATGGGAAAAACTGAAAAAGGCCAAGAAATGGCCGTTGACAAATGTGGTGTTTCTTAACGTGGTTCGGAGGGCGGGGGGACGAGCGGATGTAAGGGACTGGTTTTGGGAGGGAGGGGAGGAGGCTTTAGACGCCTTCAGTATTAGCCTATGGTTGAGGAGAAACTGTATAGTCTGTGAAGAACAAGTCGCTTCTTGGTAGTTTGAGAAGGCAGTTTGTTTAAGGATATATATTAAGTTCTAGGTTTTGTCGTTGTTTTGAGATCGCTGAGGAAGGTGCTTGGGCTTCGGTTTCTTGCTCTTCAAGGGTGGGGTGAGTGCTGAGTTTCAAGAGTATCTCTGATTGCTTTTTTGATTTTCTGTCTGACTGTGATCCGCTCGTTTGCTTCCTTTGTGTAGGAGACCGTGCAGACGGTTCCTGGGTTTCTAGGTTCCTAGGATTTGAAGTTTATCTCGGAACATGCGATCAAACCACAATGCTTCATCGACATGTCCGAAATCACTCCATGCTGGTAGGTCTGGTGGGTCTGGTAAGTCTTTGCTTGGCGCTGGAGTTCTTCTGTTGCTGGTTACTCCACGCTTGACCTGACAGGATGATTCTTGTGTTCTAGGAAATGGTCTTCTATTCGTGCAGCCGCAGCAATTCGCTGTCGGCGGTCCCCTAGCGCTCAGTGAGATCGTTCACTTTTCCGAGGAGGTGAGGGATTTTCTAGCAGGTGGACTGGCTGAGGGTGTGTCAAGAATGTGCCTGCATCCGTTGGAAACGCTTAAAGTCCGTAAACAAATGAGTCAGGTTCTTAGCCGAGCTGGCGGGTGAGTATCCAGCCATGACCTTCCAGAAAACAGCAATATTTTCGCCTCCCTTGAGCCTGAGCCTTGAATATCGACACGCCTTACTTTTCCTCATAGCGTGCGAGGGATTTACATGGGCCTCGGGGAGTCCCTGGTGGGCGCTGTACCTTCCACGGGAGCCTTTGTCATGATCTACCATATGCTGAAAAGTCGTGCGATGAATTGTTTCCCGGAGAAGTTGGAGGCACCCGTAAGCGTCGCATGCGGGGTCCTGGCGACTACAATATCGTGCCTTGTAGAAGAGCCCCTGGAAGTCGTGAAACAGCGACTTCAATCCGGTGTGAGCACGAGCTTTGGACACGCAGTACAACATGTTACAAAGCAGAAAGGTGTCGACCGCTTGCCTAGAGCATCTGGTATTTCACTGCAAAAATACTATAAATCACGCTGATTTCGCCCCGGGGTTCTTCATTGTCGTCAGGACCGCTTGGCCTCTACTCTGGAATACGAAGTACGCTTGCGAAGGACCTACCGTTTGACGCGCTGGAGTTCGCTGTTTACGAGCAGCTGCGAGGTCTTTATTACAAGCATAAGAGGAGAAAGCACTTGCTGGAGCACGAGGTGCTTATGTTCGGCATGGCTACTGGGGCTTTGGTTGGCTTCGTCACGCTCCCAATGGACGTGGTACGCTTGCAAATCAACTTGGCCAACGCTCGGACGAAAGCGACCACGTCTACCGTTTTGCGCTAACATCTACCTATATTGCTACCCTCCAATTGTCCAATTCGTTTTTAGGTACGCACACGGATTGTTACGCAACCTCTAAAATACCAGGGTGTGCGCAGGACCGTGCGGCTCCTCCTCAAGGAGGAAGGTGCCCTTTCCTTATTCAAAGGTGCCCGTTACCGATTGCCAAAGGAAGCGATCGAGTCGGGCCTGTTCTTCGTCGTGTATGAGAACGTGCAGAGGCTGTTATCGCGGAAAGAAGAAAACACTGATTTTGGCAAATAGTTATTTATTGCGAAGAGACTGACCAGTTTGTACAGTAAAACATGGAGCAGATTCCAGCGAACAAAAGGAAAATAAAAAAATAACGATACTTGAAAGTCTTTGCTTTCGATCTGTGCAAGGTGGTCATGAACACACGACTGCCTCACCCTGGGCCTCAACCACGGTGAGTCTTTTCAAGCTCGTGTTCCCCTCCCGTGACCATACGGCTTGATTTCTACCCTTCGCAGCGCATTTCCGAAACGGGGTGCTACTGCTCCTGACTGGACTTTGGCGAAGCACTTACCACCCTGCGACCTGCCAGGTCCTTTGGATCTAAAGAACAGTGAGCTTCGAATTGCGTCACTGACGCGTTGTCGCGTTTGCGTATCCGGTACTACCTCATGAACTCGCCAGAGGGGCGCACGAATGCCGTAATCCTCTTTCCAGGACTCGTCCATTTGCTTGACCGGCCTCTCGACTTCCGCGATGCTTTTTCTGAGCGTCTGCACGATATCCCCCCATGCTCCTCCTTCGGAACTATCGTCCAACTTGTTTTCGTCCGGGTGGATTGAGGGAGTGCCACTAGTCACGGAACCTGCGTTGCTAGTTGTCGGTCCCATGGCCTCCGGGGTATTGGTGCTTCCCAGATCAAATATTGGCACGTACCTGCCGCTTGCCAGGCCGGAAGGTCTTCGAGCACTTGATATTGTGATATCTCCCTTTGGCACGGTAAGCATGCCCCGGTCGTGGGCAGTGTTCTTCTACAGGGTGGTGGAAAAAATCATCGCAAGGTTACGTTAGACGCGCTTCCCCAGCGCCTCTGGGTGGAACGCGATGTGAGGTTTCAATTGCTTACCTTCAAAGAAGAGAAAAATGGATGCCGCAGGGCTGCGTTGGGTTTTATCCTCTTGCCTGGGGCGTACTCGAGCATCCGGTGGAGAAGATCCAAAAACATGCTGAGGTCCTCATTAGATGATTCACGACGCCTATCCTCAACACCAGCGGACATATCATCAAGAAAACGTTTCAGAGATACAGCCTTAGGTACAACTTCTTCATGCTTGGTGCTCAGTCCAGGCTTCAACCGCCAAGTCCCGCCCTTATCCTTTTCAAAAAACAGTGCGGTTTTCGTGCCTGCATCCAGCATATCTTCAGGGGGCATTCCAAGCTTCTCAACTATCAGCGCTATCTGATCGCCCTCGCTCTGCCCAGGAAACACTGGATAGCCTGCGTGGAGCTCGAGCAGCATGCATCCAAGACTCCACATGTCAATGGATCCGTCATAAGGAACAAAGCCGACAATTACCTGGCAGAGAGCAGTTGAACGTAATGCGTTTCAGTCCTCCCCGTCGCCAGGACGACAACAATTGTAGGGATAACTGTGCACCCACCTCTGGAGCCCTGTAAAACCTGGATTGTATGTACAGCTTGAGGTTGTTCGCCTGAAATGCGCTCGAGCCAAAGTCGACAACCCTGACGTCAGATCTCTACGGAAACACGAGAAGACTGCTTCAGATCCACAGCTCTCTCCGAAGACGGAGAAAGGATTTTTTTCACACCTGTGCGTGCTGGAGGAGGACGTTCTCAGGTTTTAGGTCGCCATGAATAACACTCTGTGGAAGCTCAGATAGGAAATTAAGTGTCTCCAGTATTTGAACAGCAAACTCCCTAACCAACTTTAGAGACACCCCGAAAAACTCTGCGCTTTGCAAAAGATCGTACAGAGAGTACGACAGAATCTCAAACACTAAGCACTGATGCCCTCGATAGACAAACTCGTCAAAGGTCTGCATAATGTGTGCTTTCCGCGAGCCTTTTCTCCCGTTAAGGTGTGTACAAATTCGAACCTAAAGGTCGAGAAAGGATGAGTCTAGTCAGTCTCACCACCAAACTCATCTCCTACACATTGCACCGACCCATGGGGCTCCCCGTAGCTCGTCAATAGGATTGAACTGAGATCGAGCAAAGCTACAATAAGTCATGCGTGAACAGCCTATCATGGATTCGTTCGCGGTCCGTTGTCATATTTGACACGTTGCTTCAGCTACGATATCGATTTGCAGTATGAGTTGCTCCTCAAGCAAAAAAATCACCCTAAAACTTTCTAACCTGGACAGCTCGACTAGCAATCGCTTTGTTAAAACCCTTACCTCGTTAAGTGACTGTTCGTAGTATGGTGAACCGCTTCGGATTATTTTTAACGCCACGTATTGTCGCCGGATGATGTCGTATGCTTTTATCACCTTCCCAAACGATCCTTGACCTAACAGTTCCCCCAACACATACCGACTGTTAAACAGCTTGCCTGGTTGTACGATGTAGTCCCTGTTCTCGTCATCGAAAGGAGCAAGTTCCACCGGCACATCAACATACTGGGTTGTGGGAACATCAACGGACAAAGGCAGAGACCTTGGTTCAGCGTCCTGTTAGAAAGAAACAAGAAGGGCTACCTGTTAATAATGGAAATTTGCGCCTCTTTCAGCTCGATCAGCTACATTCACAATCAAGGCTTCGTCAATATCCTACCGATGCAACGGAGGAATTCGGAAGGGATGTCGGCGCTGAAAAGATCATTTTGTTGCTATTCTTCCACGGTCCAGAAGGCACTGGAGAAATCATCGGAATCTGGCTGTAGCTAGACGCTTTTCCCCCATGAGCTGCAAAATCTGTCTCGTCCAACTGTATTGCTTCTCCACGTGCGCTTCCGGCCTTTCTCGTTTGTCCAAAGCCTTCCGGATCGGCCACAATATTCCTCAACTTTTCTGCCTTCCCCTTTAGCCTATTCCTTACATTTGAAAATCCCCTTTCATCTTGGTCTGACGACACGCGCGGTCGTCTAGGAGCATCTAACGACACTCGTGGCCGCTGGCTACTATTCACTTCCTCCTGTACATCCTGATGCAAAGAGCCTGGAGGTAAGTTCCTCTTCCCCGAATCTTCAGCGGAGGAACCTGACGTAGTAGGCTGAAAGAGTTGCGTCAGAGCAGCGGGAAAGGCTGACTGTCGAGACTGTCCCTTCTCCCGCTTCGATTTTTTCCCAAACAAACTATTCATCTTCACTGCTCCAGATGCTGCGTTCTGGTACCACAGAGAACTATTCCATTCTCTACAGCAGTCCTCCTAACCGATACGAATTCCAGAAGCCGTCTCTCAAAAAATTTCTACTGGACAACCCCTCCTCGTATCTCTCCACCATGGCATCAAAACCCTTCATTACGTCTTCTTTTCAATCATCATTTCCCGGTCAAAAACACAACCTCAAAACAGGTACAGAACACGACCATTACAAAACAACAACTCGAAAAACAAAAAAACCTTCAGTCACCAGATCCTAGTCCTCACACTTCCTTTTCTAGTCACTCAACCCTTCCACCCCCACTCCCGCAGCCTCCCCATCCTCCCTAACGCCAAGCTTTAGCTTTTCACTTTGCACTTCAACACGACTTTTCCCCAAACTATTTTTTTAACAAAACTAAAAAGAATTAATTCGTATATGTCAAATCCATCAATCATTGATGGGAAACGCATTTCCCGTTTCTCTAACTTGAGAGGGTCACAAGCCGACGGGAAAAAACTCCGTCTTATGAAAAACATTTATGAGCCATGATCACAGTTTTCATGTTTTCTTATCGTTTTCACTAAATGTTGATTTTGAATAAAATCCTAATCGGATCTTAATTTTTAAAATGTGTTTCGCGAGGTAGTCCGCGTAGCAGGGAGCGGGGGGCGCAGGGTGGGAGAGGTAAAGGGGTGGATGTGTAATGGCGCGAGCGGTTCGATCTCGTGAGAGAATTTTGACATCGACGGGACTGGGCAGGTGCGATGCATTGAGATGTGTGTAGGAATACAAAAGCGAAAAAAAGGCTGAGAGATCCGGTGCGATTTCGAGGAATAAATAATAGGGTTCCAACGAGAAGTGAGAGGCGGGCAGGCGACCAGCTGTCTGTATTAGCTAGTGGTTGCGGGGGACGTAAGCTATAAGGGTAGGCCCGGCCCTTCTGGGACGCTCTATTCCCACCACTTTTCGCTTGACGGAAGTCCCCACTTGCTTGACGGCGGTTGTCATGGCATGCCTCCCAACAGCGAATGCGGAATTCGATAACGCCGTTTGGAGATCCTCGTCTGTTGCCACTTTCATCGCGACGTCCAGGAGACAGTTCTCCGTTCTTGAATCTCTGAGGATTTCTTCGAGGGCCTATGTGACAGGGTTTGGGTTAATAAGAGAGAAAATAGGTCAGTGAGGTCAGCGGAAAAGTCTCCGTAACCAGCGATTACTTCTCCGTGTCACTCGAAATCGTCGCTTACCGTAATACACGATTCCCTCACTTCTTCAGAGCAACTTATCGCGTTCGTAAACTGAAATAGAACTGTTAGGATTAAGGCCGGGAGGGGGTTATCCTCTCCCGTGTCGGAAATGGACATTCGCTCCTCGCTCTTAATCCGCCTCAGGGTGCCTTGGGGATCCTCAACCATCCTTAAGACCAGTCTAGTCAACGTCTCCTCACTAAATCTCGTGAGCACGTTCCGTTCCAGGATCTGGTCCAAAATCCTATTCGAAGTGTCTACGGCCGACTCTGTGACAATGCCAATCAACTCCTCATCTTCCATCGACTGCGCACATAGGATAAAGTTGTTGACCACGTTAGCGTGAGACACTCAAAATCAGCTAAAATTTTTGGAGCTCCTCTTACTTTCTGCACCAATTTTGTCATAATGGATCTCATTCTTGCAGACAGCATCAGCTCCTCAACATACTGCATGACAAAATCTGGTGTTTTCCTGCAAATGGCGAAGTACCAACGAGTCAGAAACTCTTCAACGTGAATCAGCTGCACTTGAATCATTCCTGCTTACAATGTAATCAGCAAGTAGTATCCCGCAATGCCGAAATACGTTGCTCCCAGAAGCACCACTACGGCAATCGCAACACCCGAACCCCCAACTGCAACGCAGGCCGCAAGCAGTACCAAACCAGATGCAAGAATAAACTGGTAATCTTTCAACCATGCCAGCAGCGACTTGGAATCCTGAACCAGGCCGATCCCATCGTGCTTCTTTTCCATCCGAACCCAGGGCAACCTCGCAAAACTTCCAAACCACCACAGAAACAGGAACGGCCAAACTTCAGCCAAATCAAGGTCTAAGACAAGTTCCCCAAAGCCCACGACTCACGGAATTCATCTATACCTCTCCCTCACACGACAACAAAAAAGAAAATCTATGGCAATACATGAGGAAGACACCCTCGCCCGTTAAGCGCTTCCATCCCTCATAAGGGTCTTCAGTCCAGCTACACACAATCACTAGACTTTTTGGTCCCCTCGTGACGAAACAGTGAAAGGCGTTTCCCCAGTGGACACCGCGTCGGGAGCGTGAAACTGACTTTCGGTAAGGGTCAGCTGATTCTATGCGAGGTGTTTGGGTTCGTCTGGGTTCGTCTGAAAAGGTCTCCCCCGGGGGATCTCATCCATATCGCCTGGTGACCATCAACCGCCACAAAGCCCATACCATTCTCTTATAACCGCTTCAACAAGCGCAGCTCCGCTTCCGAAGTCGAAAATACTGTTTTTTCTCAATATGGTGATCCAAATAAAATAAGTTTTAAGAACAAATTAGTTTGGTTCAAATAGCCCCAAAATTGTTAGATTCTGTACGAAATATTTTTCTCTCACGGGGTGTTTTCTATACCGAAATTTTAAGTGTAACAACAGTGAGACTCCATGCGCCAACGGCAACAAAAATTTTCAGGGGTTTTTTTTATGTTTTGTTCTGTTTTTATTTTAAGGTTTATATAAAACTTAAAAGATTTTCGTATCTAAACTTTATACACCCAGAATTACTGTATTCGTACAATATACTGTATTCGTGAAAAAATATTTTTCGAAGTAAATCGGGCAGTAAAAATGTCTACTAACCGGATGGCACTTAGATCGTAATATTCCATAACTTTCTTTTGGTTCGTTTTTTATTCATGTTTCAGTGAGAGAATTTGTCCACTATTGGTTGAAAAAAATTGAAATGTTTTAAACTTAGACCACATCATTCGAACACTCGTTACACCTATTTTTGGAACATTGGTTGCAGGTTTTGGCGTTTGGTCTGTCCTGAATTCAGGCAAGGAGTTTTGGAGAGGGGGGGCGGGGAGGATTGGGATCATGGGGGGATGAAGAAGTGGGGGGGTTGGATTGAGCTTGAGAGGAAGGAAAGGGTTTGGAATGTACTAATTTCTTAAGTTTCAAAGGGTTCTGAAGGAAGCATTGAGGGACGGGACCTTCCCCGCAAGGATGGCTCGGACTCCGAGGCGTTCGGTGCTTGGGTACAAGCTTACCTGGCTGTACCTCTGCTTTGGTGCAGCTACGTTGATATTTCTAGCAATGATGTTCGGCCTGCATACTTCTATCGGCGCTTTGTAAGTTTGCATTGAAGAATTTGATACCAGCGTACTTGCCACAGCCGCTTGTCTCCCACGGAGGAAATCCGTTTTGCTTTTGCTAACAGCGCCTGCAAGGCCAAATCCATTGAAACCGTTCTCGACTCGTTGTGCTGCTTTGGTTTGCAGAGAATCGCGGCGAGTAGAAAATGTGAGAGAGACTTTGAGCAGCCCAAATTCGGGCGAGTCCCCGCTTGGAATTCTTGATGGCTTGGAACAAGTTGACCCAGCCTTGATCCTCAAATTAGATATCTACGCACCGGTTAGCTGAGGCTTGAAGGCCTTGCCGGAGCTGAAGGACACACTTAATTCAATCAGCAGCAAATCGCTTCAGGTACCGTGAGAATAATTGGAAACTGCTTGGGTTGTGACCCGTTCTTGTTGGTATCTAACGCTCCCTTCTTTTCTTCTTGAATTGGGGTTCTACAGCTGAAGAAACCGTTCAACTACTCTGTGGTATCAAGACTATCGGCCAGATTCGTCCTGCTGGGCGAGGATGACATTGAACTGTTTCAAATCACAACGGAGCAAACTCAAGTGTTGAAAACAGAGGAGTTTAAAGCCTTCCTTAAGTATGGGGGATTTACTGACTAGTTTCCGCTCGAAAGTTATGCATGCAGTGTTGAGTGTTGATTGATGGTATCCTGGATGTTCTGGTGTGGCTGTGTATGCCCTAGTTTGTTCATGGACCAAGTATGTTTTCTGTGACGTTGATTAGCCGGAAACCCTAAGAGGAGGCCGTTGACTGAGTAAATTATACAACGTTCGTGTTTACTTGGATACCGTCCAACAATCTTGCCGCGCAGGGCGGACATAGATACTGATTTATCAATTTATATATATAAGATTTGGCGCTTCTTCATCAAAGTAGGTGCAACGGAGACAAGGCGTTGACATTGCTGGCATAAATACTGTGCCGTCTAATCGACCGGTTCCAAGTCATGATCACCGCATGCTGTGTGAGTTCCGGGAGAAAAGGTCAATAACTCAATGCGACCTTCGCAAACGCGTGTATGAATTAACTCACCTGCATAAACAGCGTGCATGTGAACAGAGCAAGCCAACTGTAACCCATCGGAAAGCAAAAGAAGTATAAATGGAACGTGAAGAAGTACGCGGAAAGAAGCTGCTGAAGGCGTTTCTCATTTGCCCAATGTCTCGCGTTCACAAGGAGGACAACTTCCCTCATCCATGCGACCAACACAACCATGAAGCTAAAGAACAGGTCCTCGAAAAACTCCCTCAGAAAGTAGAGAACACCGGTAATAATGGGAACAAAGACGATGGCGTCCAATGCGTAGTGAACAATCACCTCAAGTGCAGAGCACGAGATCTAAATAGAAACCGGAGGACACACGATTGGTTAGTGGGACTGGCGTAGAGTACCCAGCACAAGCGCCTGTGCGAGGAAACTTGAACGGTACCTGAGACAGCATGTACGCTCGGAGGTCCACAGACAGCTTCAAGATTCGAACCTGAATGTGTCTTAATGAGAACGTGATGAGTCCACTCATCGTATGCATGAGAAACAAGGATGTCACACAAGCAGCAAACTTTCCTCTGTAAACACTCCACCTGCAGATGGAGAATGAGACGCCCGTGTCAGTTTCTGTCGAAGCTCTCGAATGGTTCCCAACGAAATCGACACCCCATCCACAAAGGAAGCGAGAGCACTCACCAGTTGTTGTCAGCTGGTGGTTCTAATGGATAAAGCTTGTGGTCTGAATAGCCGTACAAATACCCCCTCATTTTCTCCTTCTCGACGGCCCTCCTGAAAACGTTCAGCAAGATTACCTCATGACCTAAAACGTACTTAATGAGTGACTTTGACGCGAACGAGCCAAAGCATTGGCTGTCCGGTTCGATCACCACTTCATGAAGGCCTATCTGACTGCCCGATATTTGCTCCCGGGGAACTAGCAAAAGTCTTCTATCCGTAGAAAACCTAAAAGCCGTGCTATCCTCTATCCTGCCATCCTCCCCTCTCTTCTCCGCCTTGGACAAGTTTCTATTCACCTGCACAACGAAAAGAAACAGCTTGAGAGCGGGGATACGCGATGGTGAAGTCTACCCTCACAAAAATCCACAACTGCTCCCTTCTCTTAGTCTTGGCCAACTCCTGGAAGCAATTGTTCAGCAGCCCGTCGCAAGTTCTTCACCCAAGCAGTAGAGCTCACACGCCCTTACTTTCGATTTCAATTCAGAAGGAAAGTATGCTTACCCTAAGCTCAAGAATCTGAGCTTCTCCGGACAACGCCGTAATAGCCTCCGCCACCTCCGCATCACACGCACCGTACTTCACAAACGACACATGCTGAGAGATCAGCATTCCAAGCAATCCCACTCCTATGAAGAAGTACAGTACTTCCAGAAAACCCAGAACCTGCCCACCCAGCACCCTCCATACCAGACTCCGAACATGCAGCTCGTTGTGGACAGGCCTGGAGTCCATGACCCGTCTTCGCTCAAAGCTCCAGGTCACACACAAAACACAACTCTCCCGGGGCAACCTTTTCCCACGAAAACACCCGTTCCTCCCTACCCAACTAACCGAACAGGATACCTCGCGACGTCAACTAGAGACTTCTATAAACTAGTACAACCAATTGACTCTGTTTCCTTCCTTAACATGGCCTTTCATCCATTTTTCTAATCATAAAAGTTTTTTTCCACCATCACCATTTCCCCCCCTCCCCTCCGCCTGCCTACTTTTGCCTCCCCTTCCTGTTCCTCTACTGCGCTCCGTAGTGTTCAGACCCTCTGCCAGCGAAGCCTTCAGCCAAATGACAACGTACAAACTTGATGTGTTTGCCAAGACAAAAAAAAAGCTCTCTTAAAAATGAAATAAATCAACGAGGATTGTCCTCTCGGAGGCAATTGTTTTGAGCAGATTCACAAAATTATCCAATAAAATGGAAAGGAGCGGTTAGATCCAAATATTTTACATCCAATAGATAATCCTTTTTTGGTTTAACACATGTTATTACTCATATCTTAAAGTGTTGGAAACTATTACAGAAATTTTGTTAAGTTGTTTTGGGGGTAAATGAACGGGGGTGTGATTTAGTATCCCCCCCAATTTGCCACAATAGGAGGGGGGGAGGGAGGGGGAACCGGGGGAGACCGGTGTCGGTCTTCCAATCTTTGCGAAAAATTTGTACAGGGGGTAAGAGGATTACCAGGCAACACGACTACGACAAGCGCACCCTTCATGATATGAACATTATAAATTAATATTTATGTCAATAGAAAATAAATACTATATGATGTATTTTAGAATTTTATTACGCAGTTTTATATAAGATAATTTTGTGCTTCATATTTATTATATAAGTCACTATATGATAAATAGTTTATCCTCCACCTCACCGCCTTTCGTCGTAGGGAATCTCTTTTCCCAAGGGAACGAGATTTCGAGAACTCGACCACTACTCATACCCCCCTTGTGGGATAGACTCAATGTTTTCATTATTCTAAATTATTTTTGGGGTGAACGTAGTGCCGCACTGTTTCATTTTACTCTGGTTCTTCAGCAAATCATCCATTGGTCGAGGGTATGAACTACCCACGATATTGTTTTTAAAAATCACTATAGGGATGTAAAACTTTTTTCTATTGTTTTTACTTGACCGAGTAGATGCTGGACGAAATCTGGTCATCTATAAAAGGATGAATTGCATAAATAAATTCGAGTCACACGCACGTTGATCGCTCACGTAAAAAATTTATTTACTATTTCCTCTCTAGGTCAATGGGTCAATCATTATTGTATATCTTCGCAAGATGATTGATTTAGCTAGAATTCCCCTCGCAGGGCCTCTCTAAGCAGGCACCACTTTTTTGAGCCTTTTTTGAGCTCTTTCCCAAATACATAGTGAGAGACGAGTGGAGAACCGGTTTAACCTTTTTTAGAACAGAAGACTGACAAAAGTAGGAGGTTATCCTTTTCTTCCTCGCCTTTTGTTGCTTATTTCGGGATGCCCCAGCTACATGCGGCAAGGAAGGTCGTTCTTCTTGTTTTAAATTTGTGGTTACAATTCTTTTTTCTAAGTCCGCTCTGCAGATTTCTCATTCGTCGAAGAAGCGAGCTTCTGACACGTGTACAAAAAAATAATGGAAAAAAAGGCCATGCCTACCCGTGTTCGTCGTCTTCATGGATCGGTGGGGTTTTTGATTGTGAGTTTCGAGATTCTCTTATGTACATAATCGCTGCCGAAGTGGGCGTTGTTCAGGAGCGTTGCTGATCTAACAGCGCGAGCTTGAGATACTCTATTCCGCGGAACCCAGGATGACTTGTGTTTCTGTAATATGTCATTTTGTAACGCCTTAGTCTTAAGATAGCCACGCACTGCCGAATCCTTCGTTTGACACGTAGGAAGCCCTTTAGGAGGACATAGCCTTCGCTCAGGGTTCACGGGGATCTCATTCCTCAACTGCCACGCAGTAGTTCTGTTGTATGTGCATGGGCATAGATCGGCCGGTGTCTTGCTCAAAGCTGGCGTCATCTGCCGCAGGCCTTCCTTACATTGCGATGAGCGCCTCTCGCTCGCACAAATACCCCAAGCGAGGTAGAGACTCGAGAACGACAGTCCATTCCCGCAGAGCATCGCATACTGCCGACCTTCATTCCCTACCTGCTCGCCTGTGGTTTGGATAAAAAATTCACGCGCGTCAATAGAGAACGCGGTTGAAGGCTACCTGCTGCATGGACGGAACACTCTTTCTAAAAGTCCAAGGATGAATTGAAATGTTTGCCGATGTTTTGATTCAATACCCTCGCCAAGGCGGAAGAAATGACTTGCTGACCAACGCAAACTGTCAAAACCTTTTTTGGAAGGTTCCACAAACTTCGTACAAATAGTTAACGAAAGCAGCAACTGCATGCCCAAACAGAGCGACGGACTACAATCAGCAGACTCGCCAGCCCTGCAAAGTGCAAAGTAGGCGACGCGTTCAGCTTGAATTTTTATTCACCAAGCCGCCTCCCTCGCCCTCTTCCCGCACGTGCTTCCGCCCACACTTCAGCTCTACCGTTGTCATGCAGAATAATACTAGACCCTTCCACAATGCCGCCCACAACTGCCAAGCGATTTTATTTCAAAAACCCAACAAATTCCCGCTTTGTTTTACTACGCCCTCGTTATTGTTCCGGAGGCCCTCGCATAGGGCATCAAAGTTCTAGAGCACCGGCTGGAATCGACGATTTGACCATCGGATAGGGCACGTTTTAGGGCAAAACCGTTGAAATTAGTACAGCAATATGCATGGGGCAGAAAGGGCTGGCCCTATGGTCCCATAGGGCGTGCCCTATTACCTCGTTACGTATCTATCCTCGGCCTGGTTTGTACGAGAGTTACGTTGCTGATCAGAAAGCGAATCCGGTATTGGATTCACAAGCATTTTACCAATCAGATTCCCAACTGCACACAGTTTCTCGCCACACCTCCTAAACCCCAGTGCGCAAAAAAACCAACCCTTTGGTAATCCCGCATGCATGCATGAATTTACTGAATACTAAAAGTATCGTCAGGGGCCTGATAATTTTGCAATGCTTCCAAAAAAACCTCTCTAAAAATTTAATATATATACTCTTGTCCCATGATACAAACCAGAGAGGGGGTGGTTATTTGGAAGACAAATCTGAGGACTACCCCAACACATCCAGCATCATCCCCCCCATTCGACACATACCGCCCTCCCTTCGTAAACACACCCTCCCCCCCCCCCGTACTTCCTCGGGTGCTCGTCTCAAATAAAAATTGCGGTGGGAGCGGTGGTAGAAACATCAATTCTCTGTCCGAAATAACTTTTCAAGCAAAAACGCTAAAACAATTACCAAATACGAAAGATCGTGGGGCAGGATGGGACGAGGACCGTGCATTCTCGTCACCCAACTGGTAAGATTCTAAACGAATTTCATGGCTTGGGCTTAATTTAGAACCATTCATGTAAAATCATTTTAAAAGTCACACGATAAAATAAATATATTCATGAATTTATTCAATATTATATCTCTTATTCATAAAATGGACGGAACATGGATATGACAGTGAAAAGTACAAACTTACCGATGTATTGAAGTTTAAAGTGTCATCTATGTTGTTCCTTAGTTCTAGAAATTTTGATATAATTATTGAAGAAATGGGTACCTAATTGGGAGTGACCCTTGTCGGTGTATCTTGTGAAGAATCTTAGATTATGTTTATACGCTCTTACTTTAGACTTATTTGATCTTATTAAAAAAAACAAAAAAACGGCTCGCTTGTTGAAGTCTTTGGTGGGGCCAAGTTGCTACAATGAGGATTGAGGCGGCTTGGGCGGGGGCTGGGCCGGGGGAGGGGAGAGTGTCTAGCAGAAGTTTTGTGTTGAAGACTGCTCTTTCCTAGTGACACTGTTTTCGTTGCTGCGTATATGACGTTCGGGCGGTGCGTGAGTGTAAGTTTCGTAAGGAAAGGTTTCTTAGGGAAGAGGAACGAAGGAGAAGATTAGTCCGTTGAAAATACATTAGTTGGGGGAGGGCTTACTCTGGGAAAGCTTTGTGAAAGGAAGGCAACGAACTGAGGGTAAGTTCAGCGGTGCAGTGCGGTTGGGGAAGGTTTGTTTTTTTTTGGTCGGGAGAGGCCGGCGAGCGAAGCTTGTGTGTCGCTTGAGTACAAACAAGGATATCGGCCTGGCCGTGGTTTGGCTTTTTGGGTTTGGAGTTGACCGGTGGGATGACGTGGATTGGTGGGTCTGAATATAACCGACATTGTGCAGCGAAGGGCGTGTTTTGCTAAGTGGCTCTGAAGTTACAAGGATCGATTGGAATTGTAGCAAGCTAAGAATTTAGTTTGGGTCCGGCCACTTTGGGAAGTACGGCAGCGAGAGTTCATTTTGCAGAGCTGCAGTTTTCCATTCGGAAATCTGATACTTGAATACTCGAGAAACCAAGGAGTACTCGCTGGATAGGAGGGGAAACAGTCAGGAAGAAAGATGTCCCTTCCCACGAGGAGCTTCAACGTGTTCGGCTCTCAACACTTTGAGTGCCCCGATAGGTATAACTTGATCAAAGCGATTGGAATTGGGGCGTATGGAATCGTTTGGTACGCGCTTGAGACAAATTTCTTTTGTTTTTTTCGAATTACCGGTGCTTCTTCATAAGTTCCGTACTGATTCGTTCCATCTTTTGCTTTTCCTTCATTCATTCTCTAGCTCCTCGAACGACATGGTTATGGTAAGTGATGATGCGCAACTTGTAGTTCTAAGCTCCTGGTGCTAGGTTGCTGACATGGATAAAACTTGTTCATGCTGTGGCAGGGGGAGAAAGTTGCTATCAAAAAAATCTCCAGAATTTTTGAGAATGTGGTGGACTGCAAGAGGACGTTGAGAGAGATGAAGCTTTTGAAACACTTCAAGCATGAGAACGTCATCGGCTTGAAAGATGTGTATGTGCCTGCTGGAGACGGTCCGAATTTTCAAGTACGAGTTTCCTCACCTCCCAATCCCTCGCTCAATTCTAGCTGCAAAACTCCTGACACCGGGCGGTTGGATTTCTCGCTGCAGGATGTGTATACTGTAACGGAATTAATGGACACTGACCTGCATCAGATCATCGCCTCCAATCAACCCCTGTCAGATGAGCATTGCCAGTATTTCATCTATCAGATCATGCGTGCTCTGAAACAGTAAGTAGAAGCCTGACCATCTGCGTGGGCGTGAAATTAAAGGGGTCTTAACTTGCTCCGCGCATTCATCTTTTCTCCCGCAGCATTCACTCGGCAAACGTTCTTCATCGGGACTTGAAACCAAGTAATATACTGTTGAACGGAAACTGCGATTTGAAGATATGCGACTTCGGCTTGGCTCGAGTACAGGATCCGGTGCGTCAGTGTTCCTCCTAATCTCTCCTTAAGCAGATGCTTCAGAAACGCTTAACTCAAACTTACGGTTGGAATTCCTAAACGCCTTGTCGGACAATAGGCTGATGACGATGGACTAACTGTGTATGTAGCAACAAGATGGTACAGAGCACCAGAGATTATGTTGTCCTGTCCTAGCTACTCGAAGGCCGTGGATGTATGGTCTGTGGGTTGCATTTTGGCTGAGATCCTTGGTCGGGAGCCCCTTTTTCCCGGGCGAGATGTCATTCACCAGTTGAATCTTGTGACGGACAAGATCGGTAAGCTTTGCCAGGCAGATGGAAGCCCTATGCTGGTATCGAGAAAGAGCGGGTTGCTGAAGATACTTCATGACTGTCCGCTGGGTTGCAGGGAAGCCGACTGACGAGGACATGCAACACATCAGCAGCGATCATGCGAGGAGATTTATTGCCTCGCTGCCGAATAAGCCACAGATGAGATTCCAAGATCTCTATCCTGGAACCCGTCCCGATGCCATTGATCTGTTGGAAAAGATGCTGGTGTTCAACCCGGACAAGCGGATTACCGTTGAGCAAGCACTCAAGCATCCTTACCTCGCACCTTTGCACGATAGCGAAGAGGAAAAAGTTAGGTGAGCGATCGATTCGACCTGCTGGAAGACTGTGATGCACTAGGACATGAATCATCCAACTTGAAGCGCTGAACTTTTTCCCTGGGATTTTTTTGTACTCGTAGTGAGGCGCAGTTCACGTTCGAGTTCGACAACGTGAATCTTTCCAAGGAGCAGCTGAGGCAGCTGATACTTGAAGAGGCCAGACAGTAAGTGATGCCCTTTGGTCATCAGGATGTAGATCTACGTGTAATTCGACACACTCAAAACTGTTTTATTGTCATGAATACTTAGGTATCGAACTCCGGAAGAGATTGCAAATGCTGCCAGCATGGCGTTCGCCGCGACAAATAATGCAGAACCGCATGTCTTGCAAGCTAACTCTGCGGGGGCGTTGTGAGACTACCACAGGTTTTCGCCCATAACCATGTAAAAATTTTGCGCCTGTCGACGCAGGCACCTTTTGATGAGGGTCACTTGCGTAGTGGCGGCGCAAGGTGTATGTACAAACCGAATTCAGATCTGGCGATAGCTGAACCTCCACCGTAGTGGAAGTTCACTCGGACAGAATTCGGACGAGAAGCTCGCTAGGATTTTAGAACATTTAGTGGAACGGAGCAGGTGCTTGGAACAAGTCCTTGCACCCACAAGAGTAGGCTCATGCACTCGTTGTCGTTTCCGACCCTACAGGGTTGCACGAGACGTTTTTAAGTTAAGAAAGGTTTCACGAGCATGCGCATATTTCAGCTATAAAAGAAAAAACAAGCTTGCTGGAGTAGAAAACCTCGCCAATTCAAAGGGCATGTAGCTCATACAATTGTATGAACTACATGCGCGTGAACTACATGCCCTTTTGAGGAACCTTCTCAAGTCAGTTTCATGTTTCGATAACCAGAAGCTAGTAGTCGAAACAAAAATTAAATTCCTAGATACTAGCACATCAGCGCCCTACTTGCCAGCATCCTCAAACATTTCAGACTTCCTAGGCAAAATCTTGAAGTCCAGTTTCGGTGTTCTAGAACTCCGATCGCTGCGGCTATCGCGTGTCCTATTTTGCGCTTGGACCTCGCCTTCAAAGATTGAAAATTCAATCCTCTCGCCGGTCCGACGGTCCGGTTTTCCGCATGCCACTATTGCGTAGCGGTACATCGTTCTGTTAAGGTCCTCCTGTTCATCATCTTCGTCGTCCTCGGGGACAACCAACGCAGCCGGTGTTTCAGTCTGATTCCAGGGAACCTCAGGCTCCTCTTCGTCGCCATTCCATTTTGGCCTCTCAAACATCTTGCGTTCCTCAAGTTCGGCGCCGGAAGCCTCTTCGGGCTCGGCGACTTCCTCGAGCCACTCGTTCTGTTGCGATCCGGTGATTTCCTCGGCCTCAGCGTTCCTCTCCAATTGCTTCCACTCGTCCTCGTCGATTGCTCTCAATATCTCCTTGTTCATTTGTACAAGCTTGGCGGAATCCTCTCCGCAACCTTCGATCAGCTTGCTATGGATAACCACACCATACCTACTAACAAGTTCAACAAACATCACCAGATTCTCTCTGTCATGCACAGTCCCCAGGTATCCAACAACCGCAGCAAACAGTTCAGCTGTGAACGGAATGGAAATGTTTCTCATGCTAGTCAGAAGCCTTCTAGGATCCTGCCGTTGTTCCAAGGTTTCATCCAGGAGGTCGAATACCAAATCCACCTGTGGCATGCTGTCGTTTGTCCTCATTGAGTGGATGAGATCTGGAGCTTGATCGACTTTCTTCGTTTCCAGCATGGCATTGGCAATCAAAGCGAACAAGTTGATGCTAGGCGGTACGTTGAACCTTTGAACAAGGCTATGGAGCTCTACAATCTTCTCGGGGTTGTTGGATTCTCGATAAGCCACCGCCATCCTGGCAAAAGTCTTAAGATTCGGTGCAATGCCCTTCTTCAGCATGCCCTCAAGAACGAGCTCGGCACCAGGAACATCATCGTCCTTTGTCAATACGTTGATGAGGGTGTTGAATGTCCACACGTCGGGTAAAATACTGTTCTGATTCATCCTAACAAGAACTCGTTTAGCCCCCTGGGCATCCCCAAGCGCCGCGTATCCTTCCATCAACGAATTAAGCGCCTGCAAGCCAGGCTTGAGACCTCGACTCTTCATCTCCGCAATCGTACTCTCCGCACCAGCAACATCATCAGCCATGACATAAGCTTGAACCATCATATCCAAAATTTCCGAGTCTGGATATATCCGTTGGTCCAGCATTCTTGACAACCACCAGCGAACCGCTTTCGTATCGCCAACGTCTGCACACAGGCGAATAATTCTCGAGAACACTCGAGCATCAGGGCTTGTATCATTCCTCTCCATCTCCTTCAGCACCGATTCTACGAGGTCGAACTGGCCGTTCCTCCCGTAAACTTTTATTAGAGTATCATAAGTCCACCAGTTCGGAACTGCTCCGTTTTCTTTCAAGCGTCGGTAAACTCCTCGAGCTCCTTTCAGATCGTCCTTCAAATCGTAAGCACGGATCATAAAGTTGTAAGTAGCCGTCGTTCCTTTCTTTTCTGCTTCTTGCATGTCACTAAAAGTAGATTCTAGCTTTTCAATATCCCCATACTTTGCGGCTGCAGCAATCATCTGATTATACGTCCCAATGTCACGAATCATTCCCAAGTCCTCCATCCTATCATACCAGACCTTACATTCGTCATATTCTCCCTGTATACTACACACCTTTATCATGTTGTTGTAGGTCGCGCTTCTGTACGGAATATCTCGCTTTGCCTGTTCCGTGAGGACTATCCTAACATAGTCCATTCCCCTTGGGGGTGGTACATGCTTAGCCAGAGCATGCATCAAATAGTTACACATCGGTTCGTTTAGGTTCACGTCGGCGTAAATTTCCTCCATTTCCTTGATTACAGCATCCACTCTCCCTGCTTGAAGGTTCTCCACAATGTCATCAATTCGAAGGAAAACTTCTTCATCTCTTGCTTCTTGCCGTTTCCTCTTAGCCTCCTTCCTCATCCTCCTCTGCTTCTTCGTGATCATCACCCATCTCACCTCAGCACGCCGCCTCTCAGTTATTTCTACAGTAATCCTACCACCCATCAGTCCACAGCTCCCCAACTCACTACTCACAATCCTCCTCCCCCCGACCGCACTACCGCACACGCCAAATCCAACATGAGCCATTCTCACGCCTAAAATTTCCTAACAGAAAACAGGAAAACACCTTCGCGCATTCAGTCCGATTTCTGTACAGATTCTAACCAGTTCTACCAGAAACCAACGCACCCTTCCCCAACCCCTTCTCCTCTTCCCGACCACTTCCTCGACAACACCGGCCCGTCCTAACCCTCAAAGCACCTCGACACAATCTGAGTAGGAACTGGAAAAACGAATGGCCATAACTAGTCCAAATATCCCCAAAAAGATCTGAAAATAGGCTGGTATCTTTAATATATAAAAATATGACTCTTACTCCTCTATTTTATGTCCGCTCTTGAAATTTGAATGGGAATCCCGTTCACATCTCTCTCATGGCCTGCCCACTGTGACTACTGTAACGCGTAAGTGGGCCTTCTCCGTCGTTCCGTTGAGTAGTAGAAGTCTGGCTTTATCATATGAAATAGTAGATATCTAAGCTATTGTTCTATCTGTACGTCTCATGCAAGGCAGAGACCATAGGACTTTTGCGGTACCTTACCGTGCACACCACCATTTTTTCTCATCTCCTGGGACACTTTTGGCTTTGCAGGTCGAAACGTCCAGCAGAATAAATCGGATCTCCGGAGGGGCAACGAGACATCATCTCGCCTTTCATATATTTAGACGGCTGTACTCAGCTATTAACAACCTCATGCCTTCACATCGTCAAGGTCGCGAAGCTGGTTAGCTCTTGGAACACTGTCCCATCTAATGGGACATTTTGTCTGGTCAATCTGTCCCGTTGAATCAAATCCGAGCTCTCGAGGAAGGAGATGCTATCTGTAGATCTGGAATTGGGGAAGCCCTGGGGAACGCGGGAAAGAGGGAAGAGCAGGAAGCTAGATCAGGACTTGTTTAGGATGGCTTGCAACTGTTTTGTGCCGTTTTGTGTGTCTGGCCTGGATCTAAGGGCAAGGCACACACTTTGTGCGGACCAGCGGGGCTTTAGTCCCGCGTCCGTGAGGAAGCGATGCAGGATTGCGATGAACAATGGTCTGGAGGGAGAGATAATCAATGCAGAAAGGCTGCTCAAACGAGGCCAAAGTTCGGCAGCGCTTCAGAGTGTGAGGAGGCTTCGTGAGTTTGGAGTAGATTTGAGAATATACAATCGACTTCTCAACGTCTGCGCAGAGAACCGGAACGTTCACGTCGCCGATCAGATTCTGCAACTAATCAGAGCTGAAGGCAAGGAATTGGATGTTATTAGCTATACGACACTGATCAAACTGTACGTGCGACGGAAGATGATGGGTAGGGTCGGAGAGGCACTATCCTCAATGCGATCCAAAGGAATCGTGCCAAATATTGTCACGTACAACACCGTTCTCCATGGGTTGCGTAATGGTACAGACGTGACCGGGGCTGCGCTGAACATTTTAGCCGAGATGAAAGCTCAGGGAATTAAACCAGATGTATCGACATATTCGTCCATCATAGCAATCCATGCGAGGTCCAAGAATCTGGAGGGAGTCTTGGAAGGCATCTCCGAGATGAAAATCAATGATCTTGTCCCCGATGAAAGGCTTTATTCCAAGTTGGTGCGCTCCTTTGCCCGGGACAGGATGCGCGAAGAGGTTGAACGGCTACTTAAGATGATGAAGGACGATGGGACAGAAGTTGATGCTTCGGGGCGCTGCGCGCTTGTTCGCCTTTACGCCTTGAAAGGGGATGAACGTGCCGTGAGGAGCATTATGGATATATCTATGACGTCAAGTGCAAGCTCGGCAACGGCATCGTTTAACAGTGCTCTCATCGGATTCTGTGAAGCAAACGACATGGAGGCCGGCGAGAGGTTCTTCAAGGATATGCGCGACCAGATCGCCATGGATGCATATTCAATTTCTGCAGTGGTCCGTCTGTGCTCTATGGACGGAGATGCATCGAGAGTAATGAGAATATTCAGAATGATGAAGGAAAGAGGTGTGCTACCAGATCCAGTGGCATATAGCAATGTCATCGATGCTCTGGGGAGACTGGGTGATGTAAGGGGGGCTGCGGAAATGTTTTACGAGATGCTGGATCAGGGTATGAAGCCGAATATTATAACGTACAACATCCTTCTCAACGTTTTTGCTCGGCAAGGCGAGGTTGAAGCTATGAGACAAGTGTTCAGAAGGATGCAGAGGGACAAGATCGTTCCGAACCACGTGACGTACACAACTCTAATTGCTGGTTTTGGAAGAAGTGGAAACGTTGCCGGTGCGGAGAAGCTAGTTGAACAGATGGAGAGTAGAAACTGCCGGCCCAATGTGGTCACTTTCACTGCGCTCATGAAGTGCTATGCTGACACGGGTGACATCGATGGCGTCGAGGCGACTCGACAGAGAATGCTCGAGCGAAGGGTCATTCCAAACTTTGCAACGTATAATGTCCTGATAGATGCTTACGGCAAAGCGGGCCAGGTTGAGCGAGCCGAGAGCGCGTATCAGGATATGATCTCTGCTGATGTGCTGCCAACGGTTGTGACATTCACAACAATGATGAACATGTACCAGTCAGCAGAGAACCACGAAAAGGTTTCGGAAATGTTTGATCTGCTTGTGAGCATGGGTCTAAAGCCGGGTTTGGTCTCCTACAATCACCTCATTTACGCGTATGGTCGCGGAAGCGACCCAAAGAAAGCGGAGGATGTTCTCCAGCTTATGCGAGAATCTGGAATACGCCCGGATGTAGTCACCTACAACTCGTTGATTGCTTCGTATGTGCGATGGGGACTGGTAGACAAGGCAACAGATGTTCTGGAGAGAATGGAGGAGGAAGGTGTGGAGGCCGATCATGTTTCGTTCTCAACGATATTGTGTGCGACCAGGAACAGAGAAGACTCGAGCGCCGTAGCACGCTTGAAGGACATGGCGGCAAGCAGGGGCTGCTATATAGATGAGGATCTGTGTGCAGTGGTAGAGTACTGACTGCATAACGTGTATAGGGACTAACTTATTTTCGGTTGCCTAAGGGAGAACTACGAAGGGAATGGTCGCAAGGTTTCGGCTCAAGGTATCTGAGAGGAGAAGCCTGGGGGGTATTGCGCTTCCCGGGATCGCCGAAGACTAACCAATCGAAGCTTCTACGCTTATTGGTTCATGACCTACGCATTTGCTCTGGTCTACCAATAGCAATACTGAGTAAATCCGATATCATCCCTAAGCACTGCGATCTATATTTCCTAGTCTTCGGCTGACAATTTTGAGACTCACTTGGAAGCCCGAAAGCCTACTAGCGTGAACCATTAATAGCATTCCGCGTAAGGGTCAACCTAAGATTCCAAATCATGGTCCATTTCTCAACTCCTGCGTGTGACCACATCCCTGACATGTCTTACATGGCGCCTACTAGTCCAAGACCGAGGGTAAAAAACCACTATCCTTGCTAGAAAGAGCGCCTGCGCTAGATGCAGAGGCAGAAGATGAGCAAGATGATCTGCACTACATATATGGTCCTCGCATGCGTAAAGCCGCATGTGAGGACCATATATGTAGTGCTACTCTTCCCCTCTATTTATTTTTTTTGCTAGGTTTGAGCGGTCGAGTGCAGTAGTAGTCGGTTCCGTGCGGAGAAAAAATCCCAGCTGGCACGGAAGCTGGTATTCGACGGAAATCGAGAAAGAATCATCGCATGAGCAGCCACACCAAAAAAAAAGTAAAGGAGCTATAGAGGGGCTCAGAATGGTAGTTGCCCTGTTCCCTATTCCAATGGGATGGCTTCAGCTGGCGGGCACAAAGTGCAAGGACCTCGATACAAATAACTAATCGCTGGGGGTTTAACACCCTTGGGGTATTCCCAAAGTCTCTTTACAGAGGGCTACGGGTCCTACATCCTTCCTCGGCTATGCTGAGGTTTCTGAAAAAACTAGACGCACAGTGAGGACGAAACAAAGAAACCTAGGCATCTCAACAGGCCTATACGAGCCTCAGAATGCAAGCCGTTACACCCTCCATGGAGTCTACAATGACCGCCAGGATCCTAACGGACATCTCCGCAAGACGGAAATTGTAAAAACTGGCTCTTCCAGCATCCTCGTCGGTGATCCAGGTCATACGTATCCAGAAGGGATTTCATTGCCTACTACTGAGGGCATGCCTGATTTTCTCTTTATACGTAGGAAACACATCGTATCGATGACACAAAGTCCACCGACAGAATCGTACCTCGCTTAACGCCTACCTCGCTGGACGCCCTCCAGCCGTTTCAGACCCTCCCGCACGTGCTGAACAGTTTCACAATCAGTGTCAGGGAAGCCCCGAAGATCAAAGAACATAAAAATCATAATAAGCGTCATCTATAACTTAGTCAATATACAAATAACAATACCGCATTCTGCACAACTAAAAGTATTTTCATCAGAAAATGACTAGACTCGTATATGACCCTTACGCATAATTCAGGCATGGCTCGAGAACACAAGGGGAGGAACTTGAATGTCCACCCACGGTGTAAGTTTGATCGTCTTTCTTTTTTTTCACAGAAGATTTTTCAGGGCTCCTAATCAACTGCCTTGTCCGAAGTACCCAAAAATATTTAAAAATTACCATCAGTATCAATCAAAAACGAATTTTATTAGGTATTAGAATTCTTGTGAAAATTGGACGAACACAGTCCAATGAGGTGTGGGGGCGAGGGAGGGGAGCCCAACTAATGAAAAATAGTTATAATGTACCTGAAATTGGTGAAAAATAGGACTAGTTCGTAGTAGAATATCCAAATTTTAAAAGGTTTTTTGTTAAAATATCGATTCTGTTCTTCTAGTTGGCCTATGCAACTATGATCCAGCCAATTCTCGCACTATGAAAATATGTCTTTGAAATAGTTACCAAGTTTCATCTATTTCCCATCGGCCAATTCGTCCAACTACGCGTTTTATTCTGTTTTTATTGGGTAAACCTGCTCCCTGACGTTTATCCCGAAGTATAATTGGACAAGAAGCTTAATATTCTGTAATTCAAACAAGCCATCGTCAATATACAAAACAAAACCAAAACAACAAGAACAAATCCGTCTTGCGTGAGGACCTGTACCATGCTGGGAGCAGCAAAGCTTACAACGAGGGGTAAGACAAAAAGAGCAAATTATTCATTATTCAATTAATATATAATTTAAAACAATATATCAATTGCCATTGGAATCAGTTGTACAGGGGAGGAAGAGTATTATTTTAGAAAATGCTTGATATCGTCCAAGGCGAGGAGGATTTTTTCCTTCGTTTTTCTTTTGAATTAAGATGTATATAGATCTATTTATTTTCATTTTTCATATTTGATACTGGGCTGGAGAAAAAAAAAATTATTGAGTGAACTGACAGATTGACTGACGTTTTTGCTAAGGAGCGTGGTTTTTTTTTGTTTTTGTGAGTGTCGGGGAGTTTTTTGATCTTTTTTTACAGGGAACTCTTCTTTTTTTTGCGGGGAGGTGATTCTAAAAAAAAACTGCGGGCTATGTGCGGCGGATCCTGAGGGACAGACTGATTCTGTCGAGGGCGATGATGCTTATTCAGGAATTTTGAAAGCACCACGTTGGGGATGTGTGGATGGTGGCTGGATGGTTGGAACGTATAAGAGAGGACTTCGGCCTGCACAAGTTGTAGGTCACTTAGTCTACATTCTATTGTAAGGGCTTTGGAAGCAGTAGTTGGATTGGATGTGATTTTTTCTTGGTTTTTTGGAGAGTTTATTGAGATTGGTTTGGGTAATGGGTAACGCGGTGTGTGTGATATTGAGAGTTCTTGAGGAAATCGCCTTTACGGCTGAGACGAGGAACAAAACACTTTTGAATCGGACGGCTCTGCCAACGAAGGTCAAGCGAGTCTCGGGGAACAAGTTGACTTGTGCCAAGGCTACCTTCAAAAAGAGCCGGAAGAGGGTCAGCTTTTCCGACGAAGTCGAGGTAGTTTACTTCCGGCAAACGTACCCAGCGACTAGGGATCTGGAGCCAACAGCATCCTGGTCGCAAGGTGTATGCTCAGTTGAGACTCGGCCGAAGTCGCAGGCAAGAATCGCAGTGAACCGCGGTCAAGCCCCGAGAAGAAAGTCCAGCAAGGGACTGAAGATGAAAGGCTCACAGTTTTTTCAATCTTGGCATCCAGCTGGGAACGTTCGCAATAGCGGGATCGCATGTTGAATTATTGTAGATCTGTGAACATTAACGGTCTGTAGTTTGGACCAAACCATTAAATTATACTTCAGTCTATTCCTTGCGGTTTGGGCGTGGGTGCGTCACAAGCATAGCAGTTGTCTCGCCTAAATTCAGCTTTTAATCCTTTCCGGAATATACTACAGGCCGCTCAGCTGGCAACCCCTCGTTCGGCAATCCGTGATCAATTCTCTGCAAACCAGGACCGTCAATAGTTGATATACTTAGGGCACACCTTCTTGATAGTTGGTTCGAGCTTCAGATCGAAAGCAACGCTCTTGAACAAAGCCCTCTCTTTCTCGTAGCGATGAACCTCGACTGCAATCAGGTTCGATCCTTCCCTTAGAAGGCCATTATAAATTGTCATTCGGAACTCTTCGAACTTGTTCTGCTCGCCTTTGGCGGTGGCCAGAGACTCCGCAATTGGGGTAGTACTCAAAAGATTCTTGGATAAAACTCTTACTCCGTTGATGTAGGCAATAAAACCGTCTCCATAGCGGAGCTTCAAAGACGCATTCGGCCCCTCAAGACATTGAATAGCGTCCCCGGAGACGTTAAACGTCTTCCTGAAGTAGTACGAGATGTGACGGTGCTCAAAAATAGTATTCAACTTCGGCACCGAGTAACCAAATGCTGCCCTAGCCGTCTTCCAAGTGGAATCATCAAAATCATCGCCTCGGAAACTCTGACTAATTGTAGTTGCCTGTACCCCTGTGAACGTCTCGTCTGTGTACTTCCACTCCTCTTCCCCACTGACAAGTTTACAATGCCCATAGTGGCTCTGCGAGCAGGGACTGACCGCTTTCGGGATGGTATAGTCCCTCCGAATTCGAAGAGCACTGGGACGGTTCGTCATAGGGCCAGCTGGAAGTCTCACCCGTCGGTAAAAGTCGTCACCCTCGCAGTAGTCGTAGAAGAAGGGCGTTCCCGCAGGGTAGGATACTTCCCCCCCGCGGCATGGGGCCAGGAAAAAGTTTGGGTTGTCCTCTTCACCTTTATAGTTTCGGTGGTTTTGCTCGAACAACAGATCGACTGTACCACTACATGCACCTTCACCGTCCTCATAGTCAATGACGAACTCCTTCGGATACCCCTGACTTGAGGCCAAGCTCACAATGTAGGCTCTGCCACCAAGAACGTTGAAGTGGAAAACCTCCTGTTTTCGGACGGCCTTCAACTTCTCGCTAGTGGATTCACCTCCATCTGAAAGCCTCGTCAATTTCATCGAATACGTGCTGCCGATGTTTGTCGGAATGGCAATTGAAATGCTTCGCTGACATGTGTTTGGACAGAAATTGGAGTAGCTTCCTACCATTACACAGCTGTTCGTATTGCGGCTTTGCTGCACGAGCTCTGTAGGGGTCACGTAGCCGCTCCTTCCCCCGAACAGATTTCCGCCCTCGATTCGAATTGCGTAGAAATCGAAGCGCCTGTCATTGGCGGTAACAGCGCTGTCAAAGTTGAAAACGTTCGATTGATCGTCCGCGAAGACTCCTATCATTGCAGTCGACGCTCTGAAGAAGCCGGTTTTCCTCGGGTTTCCAGTATTCATCGAGACCAGCGGATGGCTGCAGTCGGCAAACTTGTCCAGGCGCAAATCAATGAACTGAGTACCGTTCTCTGTCGAGCTATCCTTCCGACTTCCTTGCATGTCGATAGCTCCGTTCAACGGACAACGATTCCAGGTGTCGCTCTTGCCAACAATGACAGAGTCTCGAAATACGAGACTGCTTGTTTCTCTGAAGAAGATTGCAGAATCTCGGTTGTCCACAAGAAAAGCATTTTCAATGACTAAGTTTGTACTTTCGTGCATGAACACCCCGATCCTATTCCTCCATCCGAGATAGTCCTTGAATACAGCCTGCTGTAGTGGTCTGTAGCCATCTGGATAAGTCTGGAACCCGAAGCCATGGTTGGAATGCGCTTCATTCGCCACAAACGAGCCAAGCTCAACCGCTTGTGGATTGAGCCCTTCGTACTCTGGTCTTTCCTTTGATACTCCAGTGACGAATGTTTCCAGTTCGTACCAGATTCCGGCGAGATCTGATCCCGAACACACGTTGTATTCCACGATGTTGTTAGGGTTAGAAAGCCAGAACATTGATGGCCTGTTGTCTGTTTGCTTTCTTCCGTCTTTGACAATCAAGTTCTCCTGTACAAAGTTTCGGAACCCAATATTCCTCCTCATAATGTTGCCAACTTCCACTCCGTCCTCGAGGACCAAACCGTGCCCGACAATGTGGTGGAAGACGTTGTCCTCCGCGAGCACGTTATCAGTTTGGTGAATGACGAGCCCCCTTTGCAGTCCGTTGTAAATCGTATTGCTACTGAAGGAAGATCCTTGCTGATCCCCGCATAAATGGAAGTGCATCGGGTATTTGCCGAGCTCTCCTTCAATTCCCAAGCCGACAATCTCTACTCCATGAATGGTCTGTGTGTCGAGTGTCTCGTGTATTTGCATGTGGCCTCCATCCTTGCTGTTGCTCTCTCCAATCTCGCTGCTGATGGTAATATCTCGACTCAGCAAGCCAACCTCTCCGGCGAGACTGACCGCCTTCCCGTTCTTAGCTGTCACCTGAACTTCCAAGCCCGAATGTTCATAGTTCAGTGCCATGTCAATGAATATTTCTGACGTCTGGCACCCAGGTCCACAAGTAACCGCCACAATAGTTGCCATTTCTGCTTCCTCTTCGCTCTCTCCTGTTGCTGAAATCACAATCCGCATCCCCGGCTTCCAGCACTGGATGACGTCACCTTCCACAACGATCTTATTGGTTCTTCTCGGCACCGTCCGAGCAATCTTAGTCCACGTTTTTTTCATGCATGCCTCTCCTCCATGTACGCCGTACATGCGGACTTGCCCCCCGACTAGGGCGAAAGTCCTCTTACCGAGCTCCACACTTTGGCCATCTCTGGTGTAGCTCAAGGGCTTCCCTTCCGTGAGCAGGAACGAGACCTTCTGACCATCCGTGTGCCCCTCCTCCGCTCCAACATCGAGTCGTCCCTGAACAAGAATGTAGTCCGCCAAAATAGTGACGTAGGAGGACGGCGCGATTCGCAAAAATCCATTTATTTCCAGGCTTCCTAGTTTCGGAATCCGTTCCGATGTTATCTCAACTGCAGTTCCACAGGGGACAAGCACGTCATCCCCAGGCGCAATGCTTCCGTACGTCTCCGCGACAAACTGACTCCATGGGATATAGCTGCTGGTTGAATCCAGGTACAGAGCCGAGTTGCATGGAAGTCGTCCGAAAATTGCGCTGGCGTTTCCAGCCAAGAACAGAATCAGGATGCCCAAAACCACTCGCAGTCTCATCGTCGTTCAGGATCAAGCAACTGATTACACTCGGCTCCTCATAAACTGATCCTGCCTGTCCCCCACCCACCCAATAACTTGCAACAGAATTGACACTCACACACCCAGCCATGCGTCAAACGCCAATGGAAAGGTCAGTGGTCCGACATGTCCTATGGCTTTAATAACACTCGACATATCCCCAACGTAATAACTAAATGTTATCATCCATCGGTGACACCCACTCAACCCTTAATAAGCAACGATTTTGCGACTGGATGAGTGGGGAATTGACAAAAAGAAAAATTGATCCACGGATTCGCGGGGTTGTCCGCTCCACTCCTTTTTGGTTCCTCTTCATCGGTTTTTGAACTTTTTCTATTCAACACCCTGATCTACCGCAACGAGTAAACTTACCAACAAAAACGTCGGTAATTCAATGAACCTCTCTCCTATCGCGCCCTTTTTCAAGGCAAAGTCTAGGTACTCTCGATCTAAAAACATAGCCTCCAGTTTACAACAACCTTCACCAGCATACGAACACACATCCATCGACCGGCCAAGGAGATCAACCCCGAAAAACTCCCCTGCAAAAGCGTGAAGACTAACAAATCCAAAAAAAAAATTGAAGTATTTCAAAGATGTCCCATCTCTCATTGGTGGATCTTAGCCATTTGATCATCGGATGGATCCAAAAACTTAGTTCCCATTGTCACCTGCGTATAGAGTTTTTACTGTTTTTGTCAACCATTAGGAATCTTGCGCTATTTTATTATTATTGATTTCTGCGCAACAGAGGAACCCTTGCTAGATGGTCTATTTACCTAACAATTCAGAGAGGAGAAAGTTGGCCAAAGAAAACCAACCGAAAAAATTGGAAAAAGAAGCCAAAGGAAAAGAAATGTTTTTTTCTCGGTCTTTTACCAATTCGAGAAAAATTAGAAATAGACATGACCGTTCCATGTTTCTGCTTATGTCTAGAACAAAAACTCGGCATAAAAAAAGGGCGTTTCACGCTTGTATTTGCGTATAAGAAACAAATGAAGAAGGACAATGCTCCTGTTCACTATTAACAACCTCCGAAAAACTCGTTTTTTGGTATATGAGCAAGATTTTGATATTTTCACTATTAACAACCTCCGAAAATTGTATATTGGCTAGATTTTGATTTTTTTGCTGTGTTTGTTTTTTTTTCTTTCTGAAGAGAGGATTCTACATATCAAAAAAAGAAACGGAAATGCCTTTTTGCCGTCCGTCCTCATGTTTTGACAAGATGTTGTCAAACCGCGTTGACTCCGGAGTCAAAAAAAATTTAAAAAACAACGAGAAGTGAAGTGGTGGGACGTGTCCCGTCTATTTCATTGTGCGTTCTGTTCCGTAAATTGGACAGTGGAGTCCCAACGACGAATGGTTCACTTTTACTATTTGGAGTTCAATGCAAGTTTTAATAGTCATCTGGGTTTTTGCAAAGGAAAGAAAACTGTAATACGATGAATGTATTTATTTTCTCGAACTGTCAAGCCTGGGAATGAAGACGGTAGTACGTACGGACGTACTAAGGGGTAGAATTTTGGTATCTGAATGCATATCTTTTTGTTAAAATTAGGTTTGTCGGTGATTAATATACAGAAAAACTGTGATGCTTCAGCCAATCCACGTACTCTGATGGAGAAAAGGTATTACCCCGTCCGTAGATGGTGCAAGCATTTGAGAAGAAGCTAATTTGAAAACTTTGCAGGGCTCTTTGGAGTTCTCGTGGATTCGAGCTTTAGGGGCTACAGAAAAAATAGCAATTCAAAACTCAACAAATGATTGGTCAATATGAAATGGCTCTCCAATCATCCTTCGGGAGTCGCATGGTAATCTTTGATTGGTAGCCTATCGTCGATAATTGATCGGGCTTGAAGATTGTATTTAAATATCTTTTGTTGGGAATTACGCCCGCTGACTCAACGGATAGATTACCAGTTTTCATTTGTTGAATGATTTCTTCTATCTCGCGATCGACAAAGTGAATTGTTCGATGAATCGGCATTTATTCCCCCCCGAGGAAGAGATTTACTTGGTGCTACTATGCACAGGCCCATTACAGTCCCTCTGGGTAGGTGTTGTTGTGTGGCCTTAGGCGATGCCTGGGCTCCGCCTATCGCTCTGATTCTTGAGGCTCGTCATCTATGACTTCGTACAGCATGGACGAGAATCCAAGCAGAAAGTACGGCTCCATTTCGGTTTTTGGATGGATTTACTGGATGAAGCCAGGGTAGACCAGGAGTCACCAATTCAGAGACGACCCGTAATGCAGACCTTCCTTGAGAGTCTAGCTAGATCTGTACATGGTGTCCCAGAAAGAGCACTTCGAAGGAAGTTAGACCAGTATGTGTTTCTTACTGGCGTCCAGTTCCGTTGCTCTGTAAGCCCTTAGAAGAAAAACTAGTTTGCTCCTTGAAGCTGCAAAACCCCATAGGACGGCACCTACTAGAAAAAGCTGTAGACGAAAATCACTTAAATTTGGTACACATATTTTCGTTTTAGGAACCGCCTCTTTTCCCGATGTGCAGCGCAGAATTCTCTAATATCAGCAGTCTCATCTGTTCTGAGACATATCAGTTCAGATCATAACAATCAAGGTGCAAAATTTGTACACCTGCACGCAGCTTTATATCTCGATGAGCATGTGAAGACAAATCTGGATGGTGGCTGGAGGTGAGCGCTTCAAAGCGGCCTTCGAAACGGGGTACATGAGGAAGAGGTCGGAGACGGTGAAAGTTCCTGGTGCGTACCGTTGCGTCCGAATACGGCGCCACTCGTAATCGCCATTACGCTGCACAACGGAGAGCAACTGCGGAAAAAACTTCAACACGCACACACAGCACTGCGGCACTCAGGATATTCGGATGCCCGGTGACCACACGGGGTAGAGGTACTGCAAACCTCCCACTACTCGTCACGATACAAGTTTGTGAAGGTCGAAATCTGTGGCTGGCAAGAACCAAGCTGCAGTGAGAACCCAGCAGTAGCATATCGTAATTTGAGACAAGCATGGTAACTCTTGGCAGCACCAAGTGACCTTGCTTGCAAGGTAGGAGCCTATCGACTTCATCTTCGAGCCTCGTCAGTCTGTCAAGACGCTTTTCTCTCAGTTTGAAAAGCCTTAGCCGCAGCGGAACCACGAGCCACTGTAAAGCAGACAGCCAAGCAGGTGTATACCAAAGTTAGAACAGAACGATCAGTCTCCATCCATTCAATGGGATAAAACAAGCTCACTCCCATCGTGGGCTTTCCCAAGAACGGCGAAACCTGAAACATCTCATGCATGTGAAACCGTCGCCTCTATTCGCCCGGAAAGACACTACGTCTGTCTCTAGCATGAGAACTAGATCGTTAGACCTTTCGGGGGCAGGCAGATACAAGCCGATGTGGAAACTCTTCCTCTCATGGGCTCCTGCCCGATGTTGACACGAAACGATTGGATTGAGGGTTGGATACGATTGAAGTGCAATAGTGCTGGATCGTCGCTCCTGTTTGAGGCTGCTATTGCTCAGTAAAGGCTACGGATTGATCTGTTGATTGAGAGGTTGCGTCCACCTCCCAGAAGATCCTACGAACAAGGAGTATTACACGCTCAACCAGCCATCTGCTCACTTCCCTCTGAACGCTTCATTATCCAGCCAAACCATTGCCAACCGTACTTGTGCGTCCAGTCGGGTCATTTTCCCGGGCCTCCATTGGCCTCCTTCCCGATTGGAGGCTTACATCCCTTCGCGTCTAGTCATGCTAGTACAACTAGAAACAAGTACTACAAAAGCACAAGCATGTACGAATCAGTATCTTTCAAAGAGCAGATAGTATTTCGGAGAACCTATTCCATCCAAAAATGGACACACATGGATTAAAAATACTACCAAAAAAATTCCGCCTATGACAGCCAACGATTGGTCCAATGCATGGGAAGATATTTTGATTTAGGACACGTGTCGATACCGTCGACTTCATTGCACGATTTACTAGTAAGTGACGAATACAAGAAAGATCTCTTTCTGAGACCTTCTACCACTTCCCACCTGCAACAAACTGCAAATTACGGAAAGGAGATGACACTTAAATATATATTTATAAAAAAATCGAATTTTGACCTAATTTATCTGATTTGCTTCAAGTTAGTACGAATAACAGTACACTCAGTTACCAGGTGGATGAGCAATGCGTGCGGATTGATGTTGAGCACGTGGTGACGGTGGGGAGTGGCGGATGGGGGGGGATCATTGCAGACCTCGCGATGAAGACCGCAGGTTGGATCCTGAAAAGTTTTGCCCTGACTAATCTTTTTTTTTCTGTTGCTTTGATGATCTGCTGAGAAAAGACAGCATTTTGCACTAGCAAGTGACTGATGAGGTGAAAGGCTCCGCGTGTCAGTGGTTCGGAGCTTGGGGGGCGGTATTGGAAAAGTGGAAAGTACAGGCTCTTTTGTCGGCAGATAGACTATAGGAACAGGGTGCTTGCTGTTCGATGGCGGTCGGATTTGTGTTCGGTGACCCGCTATGGAGGTGGGAGAGGATGAGGACCGGTGGGAGGGTGTGCAGAAGGGTGACAGTTAATGCGGAAGGTGAACCCCGTGGTGAGGATTTGGTGCAGGCAATGCGGGAGTATACGAAGAACTCTCAAGAGCTGTCGAATCCGAAAGGTTTAATTCCTTCTCATCAACTAGTTCGGAGAGATGCCGATGGGGAAACGCTTAAGGAGAGGTTTGTGTACGTAGAGGAACAGGATTGCATAGGGTGCAGTCACTGTGCGATGACTGCTAGGAACACGTTTTTCCTGGAGAATGATTACGGGCGGGCTAGAGCGTTTCAACAGGAGGCGGATCCAGATGAGCTCATTTCTGAAGCCATTGACACGTATGCTCGGAGCAACACTATACGACTGCTTGGCCATGCTGAATTTTCTGACCGCTGCTTTCTTTGCTAATTTTAGCTGCCCGGTGAGCTGCATTTACTTCGTCCCATACGATGAGCTAGTAATTTTGGAGAAGGAACGAGAAGGCCAAGAGATCAACAATAAGCAACGTTTGGTCGGGACTTCTAACTCGAACAAGAACATTTCAAAATCTAAGGTTTTGTCTAGCGCATCGATGAGATGCGAATCATGTCCCCAGCGGGGTTGTCAAAAGTGTCCCATGTATGGTACGTTGTCGGTATATCCCAGACAGCATGTCTGAAGAAGCAAGCATAACTCGCATTCTCATTGAACGAGGTGTCAAACTTGACATGAACACAGGCGTCGGGGAGAATCCACAGTATATGGCGAAGCTAGAGGCGAAAGAGAAGAAAAACAAAGCAAAAAAGCAAGCAGAATCGGGATCGAGGAGGATCTTGTTCTAGAGGCTCTTGTCCTAGACGCGTGTAGCGCGAGCTTATCCTCCTTGAAAGCTAGGAGACGTCTAATTTATTACCTGGAGTGCCGTCAACCACCTCCCCAACAGAACGAGATTAATCGAGGACTTTCGCAATCGGTTCCTGATCATATGAGCATTATCGAAATTCGTTCACGGCTGTTGATTCCAGTCGAAACTCATAGTGGATGTGCGAGTTATGGCTCCTATCTGAGAGACCCACATCAACCAACGCTGACCGGGGAAGACTTCCAGGCATTTAGGCTGTGGTGCGCCAGACCAGTATGTCCACCGCACTAAAACTAGATGCCTGAGAATATCTACTGCGAGCTCAGGGATAGATCAACCGCTCCGATCAACAGGTGGTATTCCTTCTGGCGTTGGAAAGGGCTCAATCTTCTGATGATGGTCACCACCTACCAACAAAAACACGCAATTTCTGCTCTCATCCTTTAGAGCTCGAGTTTGCTGATGTTCCTAATACTCGTATCTCCGGACTAGACCGGACTAGAGAACCCGTGGATCTCGGTGCGAAATTCTCGCACAAGGAACATAGTCCCTGACGAGACAATACATCAAGTGGGGTGAGCGGCAACCGTAGATTCGCGAAGGGTGGAACCAACGAAGCACAAAGATGGAACGTTGTCTGCATCCTTATCAGCACCACTAGGCAAACCAAGACCAAGCTCGAGCAAATGTTGAGGAATCATCAGCAAGGCAACGCAAAAGGAGTTCTTGTGGCAGCTCAGCGAAAAGCGCCTTTCATAATTGGAGTCTACGAAAAAGTAAACAGAAATGCAAGATTGGCAAATTGACGAACAGGGCTACTGCAGTTGTGAGCTGATTGGGTGCCCAACGGAGGGATCGCTGTTTTCTGGCGCGATTCGAAAACGACTGTTGGAGACTGTCAGAAGCAAGTTTCGTCGCCACAGCGCACATACCTGTTCGACTGCATTGGTGACTATCCTACGAATGCAGTCCTCAACACATTAAAGCATAATGTAGCGAAACCATCTGGCTGCTAATGTTGACGTTGATCTTAACGCTGTTTGGGTGTGGTGAGTTCCGGAGCCACGTTCAGTCCGGAGTCCTGAGATCTCACCCGGCTTTCCTGGTTCACACACAAAAATTCAAACAAAAATCCTCGAGCTGGACTTTGAATCCTTCAGACATTTTTCGAATATTGCTCAACAGACATGACCCTAATCTGGGTCGTTTATCCTCCCACTCTCCCATCCTCCTCCCATCCCCCTCCCCCCCTCACTACCTGCTCCGAGCATTTGCCATGTGAACTAAACCCACACACACCCTACCCCCCCTAACGTAACCCCACCCCCCCCCTACAAAAAAATTTAGTTTGTTCGTCAAATCCGTTAGAATTTCCTAAAACGTTCTACAATTTCCCACCCCCACCCCCCCTTTCAAGAAATTTGATCCAAGAGGCTTATCTCAAGAACCAAATCCACCCCCTTACCTCCCCACAAAAAAGAAATACCGACTGTCAAAAACCAAAAAACCAAATAAAATCCCGATGAACCAACTTCGCTGTTAAATCTCCTCACTCTCATGATGAATGGCATTTGAGAACCCCATGCGAGAAAACAAAACCAAAACGTTCAATTTAATTGAAAATTCATCTCTTAATCCTATCAATATGAAACGGATACATTCACTGAGAATCTGTTCACTTTTTCCTCAGTAAAAAAAAAGGAAGCTATCTAGTTTGTTTCATTTTTTAAGTGGGAAATCTATGTGTGTCTATTGAGAGTGTGTGTGGGGGGGGGGAGAGAGGAGTAAATGAAAACTGGGATTGCATATAGGAAAATGAGGGATTTTTGTGGTTTTTTAGGGAAAGAGAATGGAATGTGAGGAAGGATGCCGGGCGGGGGGAATGGTAATGGGGAGAATGACGGTGGGGGAATACTAATGGGGAGGATGATGGTGTTGGGACTATTAATGGGGAGGAGGTGTAGGTATGAGGAAGAGGAGGGTGGGGGGGGGGGGAAGCAGGTTTGGTCACTGGTTGTGTGTGTTTAGGGTTGGGTTTTAACTGGTTTTTGAAATGGAATACTGGATGGTGTGGGTTGTGAGGAGGAAGAGCTGAAGGGATTTCTGATTTTTGTGGGGTGGGGGAGGGGCGGTGGCGCGGGAGAAGAGGAGTGGGGGGGGCAGACTAGTGGTGTGTTTTTTTTGTTTCTTTGTTCTTGTTTTCGTACGATGATTGGGTTTGTGATCCATCCCTGTGGAGGTGGGGTGGGTCGTTGGGTGACCACTAAGCCTCGAAGGAGTGTTTGTAGTAGGTTCAAGCGGAAGGGGAAAGGTTCGTTTGTGAGGATTGCTATGGCTTCGGCTGGGAGGTCAGAAAAGATGATGATGGGAGTGCTATTGGTTCCACAGGCAACGGTTTTTGCATCCTTGACTATCGGATGTGTCCTGGTCTGGCTCCTGGGTTATTGGGTTTTGGCCTTCATGAAGAGCAAAGCTGAAATGAAGAAATTTAAGGAAACGCACAGGAACGAGGCCGAATACAGATCTTTGGTCGCAGCCGAGCGCGCGCGAGCCGAGAGGCAACTCAGAGAGCTCGAATCGAAGATGAAGGATTTGACAAAATCTATAGCATCGTTGATAGAGATCAGGTCTGCCGGGTTTCAGCAGGTACTCTGTGTGAAATACGTTCGGGTGGGGAGACTCGCTTTTCAAACTGATGGCAGCAAATACCGGTTTTTTCCACTAAAGCGGCTCATTTTCATATCTCCTTGCTGTTAAAAAATCAAGCCTGGCTACGACCGTTGCACTAGAGCAAGGATTAGAAGGGAGGGACGCGAAGTCATCCGAAGTTTGGAGTCTGTAGCCGTCGCAGATTCAGAGCCGAACCACCTGCACCAAATTGTCGCGGAATCGGATGCGGAAAGAAAGTACTGCCTTATGCTTTTGGAAAAAGGTGTCGGGCACAATGTCGAGGCGACCAGCTCCCTCGAATTTCTTGCGGTTGAATCAAGCAGAACAGAGAGGTCTCACGTCATTGAAGCGCTGAAATCTCGATGTGGCGAAGCTCAGGAAGAGCTTGAAAGGCAGCTCCAGCAGAGGGATCATTTAGAGGTAAAAGCCTGGACAACGTTCGCCTGAACTCGACGGCAATGGGGACGCACTGCTGATCTAAGCCTTATTTTTTTCTCGTTCCGTGGTTTGGTCTCTCCTTTTCCTTTTTATCTATAGCTCGTTCTGCCAGCCGCGAAAGCGCATGTAGACTTTTGGATACAGGAAGAGACAAAAGAGTCTAGAGGCGAGATTGAGGAGCTTCTGATCGGCAGGAGTCTGGCGAGCTTGGGAAAACCATCGGCTCTAGAAAAGTTGGACTTGATGGGGAGGCGATTGTCCATGGAACTTGAGCACGACTTCAACCTGCTTCACTACCAGCAGTCCGCGCGTACAGAAATTCAGCTGTGGGAAGGCCTCATGAACTCTACAGAAGCCCCGTTAGTGCATGTGCCTTCAGAGACTATGGCTTTAGGGACTGTAGGGTCAGAGCCGGCGACTTCAGAGACTGTGGCTTCAGAGAGTGTGGATTCAGAGAGTGTGGCTTCAGAGAGTGTGGCTTCAGAGAGTGTGGCTTCAGAGAGTGTGGCTTCAGAGAGTGTGGCTTCAGAGAGTGTGGCTTCAGAGAGTGTGGCTTCAGAGACTGTGGCTTCAGAGACTGTGGATTCAGAAACTGTGGCTTCAGAGACTGTGGCTTCAGAGCCCGTGGCTTCAGAGCCAGTGGCTTCAGAGACTTTGGATTCAGAAACTGTGGATTCAGAAACTGTGGATTCAGAAACTGTGGATTCAGAGCCCGTGGCTTCAGAGCCAGTGGCTTCAGAGACTTTGGATTCAGAAACTGTGGATTCAGAAACTGTGGCTTCAGAGACTGTGACTTCAGAGCGGGTGGCTTCAGAGACTGCAGATTCAGAGACTGTGGATTCAGAGACTGTGGATTCAGAGCATGTGGTTGCAGAGCATGTGATTTCAGGCACAGAGCATGTGGCTCCAGAGCATGTGATTTCAGGCACAGAGCATGTGGCTCCAGAGCATGTGATTTCAGGCACAGAACGTGTGGTTGCAGAGCATGTGGTTGCAGAACGGGGTGGCTGAGAAGCTTCGGAAGGGGTCCCCACAAGATCCCTGACGCGGTCTTCACTATCCACGATTCTCTTTGTAAAACCATATTTATCCACCGTGGATCATTCCACAGTAGTAGCCAAGTGCGGGCTAAAGTCGGATCCAGCATCGAAGTTCGGAGCCCCGCGTACGTTTCAGGAACACGAAAACCCTTTAAGAAAACCAGTTTGGCAGGGATCATTAACCCACATAGTAAATCTCGAACACAGCGAGAAGCCCGTTGATAGATCGTTCCGACTCGAATGACAATGCGCGTGTCTCGTCCGGGACAAACTCCTTCCGATCGTCTCTTGTGGTTGCGACGCACTCCGTCAGACCAGAACGGGTGCTCCATCAAATTCGGAAGGGCTCGTGTCGCGCTGGGCCTGCATTGGCGTTCTGTGTTCTGCGGGGTTCTCGTTGCTCGAGACGGAGAACCGATCAGACAATGCCAACCAACCCAGTCGCGTGCTTCAACAATGGAAGAGAGGCAGGCTGGACCTGCACACCCTCCCACAGCTATGGGAGAACACAAACTCATCGAAATCGTGAAAGGAGATCGACCCCCAACGCAGTTACGAAACACCTGAAGCTGCTCCCGGCCCTTGCGTCGAATCTGCGCGAGGAGGAATCTTGTGTAGCAAACCGGTAGCGAGTTCACAACCTGCGATACATACCTCCACGTCAGTGTCGACAGCAGACGCAGACAAGAACAGAGCTCGGCCCAAAGAATTGCTTACCGAGTAGTCCTTTTCCTCCCCAACTGTCGCTGGGTTTCAGCTCCACCTCTCTCTACATGCACGGAACAAGAGAAACAGTTTTTAGGAGGATTCACCAATAGGAGGGCACTGCAGCAAAGCAAACCACATCCAAATCGGCTGTCCTGGAACGGCTACTAAATCAACGTACCAGTCTTCCAGTTGCAGATGAGTATATGCACAACGTCAAGTATTCTTGTTTTCTCGCAGCTTCCTTTGCCTGTCGATGAACGTTTTGAATCGTTATTGACGAGATATATGTATGTAGTCGTCGATAGCGGACGCGACTAACGGATTTCTATTCGATCTAAACTATAAACAAGTTTCGAAGGACTTCAACGACTAGCGTGGAAGCTCTTGGGATTATCCTGGGATTGTTCAAGTCGCTAGTCTGGATGTACCATGAGCTTACCAGGTTGTTCAAATCAGCTTCCTTCTTGAATACGTTTGCGGGAGTCCCGACTATGTAATCTATGTCTGGGGTTAGTCCTGGATTGGAGAGTTTCAACTTTGTGAGGATGAAGGAGGTGTACCATCGATTCCGCAGTAAAGGGGGGTTCCGAACTCACCAGCATCGTCTGCGGGACTCCGTGGGGTGAGGTCAACGACATGCCACAAATAGGTAGATGCTGGATCAAGCTTGTCGTACTTAACAGCCGCACCCAGGAGGCCCGGTCCGGACCATTTGCTCGGTGTCATCTTTATGTGTCGATCTTGCTGTTCCCCAGTACCGTTGGTGAAAAAAAAAGACACACATCATAATTTTCAAATTGCTGCTAAGCGAATTTGGTCCAAGCATAGATGCAAACAAAGGCTAATCACCTCGTCTATACAGTTCCATACGAGAACGTCCACTTCCAGACTCTCGTGGCCCTTCAGAACGTTGCCCAACGGATTACTATGGTCATCACACACCTCTCCGTTCACGGCTATGATGAAATCTTCAAACGGTGCGAGGCCAGACCTCCAAGCAGGGCCTCCCTGAAACACCTACAAACGTATTTCGCCGAAAACCACACGCAAGACAGGTCAGTTTCTCCTCCTTTACAGCCTAGAATCCAAAAAGCTTCTCCCCAAACTTGGGCAGACCCGCTGACTAGTGTCATCAAAGACAATTTGCATCGATACTACCTACCCGCATCACCCGATAGCCAGAAATTTCGGAGATGTCGATCCCTTGCTGATCTACAGCCTCTTCAGCAGACTCCGCCGCGCCCATTGTCTGGGTTCACGTTTCTCACTGGCAAAAAAAATCCCAACAAGATGGATGAACACCTCTTCTCCGAAAAGCTTCGCTTAACCTGATCTCTACCTTTTGTATGAGCAAAATGCCGTTTGCCAGGTACTGTCCCAACAGAACTCCGCGCTTGGACTGCCCGTTTCGTACCAGACATTCCCTCTCATCCGCCTTAACCAAATGTTCCGTTGAAGAAGCGATCGATGTGTTCTTGTCAAGTACGACCTGGGCTGGTCTATTAGAGGTTTTTCTTCTAGTTGGGGATGGTTACAAGCTCCAAAGCTAAGAAGATGTTTGTAGACACGTGAAACCGTCGCTCCCATCACACATTTCAGCACAAAACGGGCAAGCTTGCGGAGACTGAAATTTTATCTGAGCTAGAAACGGTTCTATATTGGGTGAAAACTCGTGAAATGTAGGACCCAACGGGTGCTTAATTCAACTGATTCATCCAACCTCCACTCTCAACGCGAAAGCCTGCCGCCCACGACTACTCCTCTGTTGCCGTTACGGATGAAGGAACTGTATAAGAAAACTGTTGAGCCTGTAGAGGGAAAGACTGCTTGAACCTACATGAATTCCATCTCTGAAAGAAATTAAGCAGATTCACACGCACGTGGGCGCTCTCACCTCTCTGCGCGAAGAAGTAGAGCTCCATGCCACACACTCACACCGCTCATCTAAAAACGACGAAATCGTTTTGGACTGGTGTTAGATTCAAGCTAAAAATGAAAAGGTAGTATTCAATTTACTGACGGTAGCCTTTATTTCACTGCCGGTGAAGTACTGTTGATGCCCTCCACAAAAAGCCGGATGTAGCGCAAGTCTGGCGTGCTTATACAAGACCCTTTCCTCGGCTACGGCGGTGGGACAAGAAGATCCTCTTTGGCGGAGAATCCGATCTGAAAGGGGTGTGCTACAACACTTCTGAACTATTCCTTCACACCTGCAAACCCGAACCCAACTTCGCTGACGCACTAGTTAGCTACCATCCGCTTTTGCGGTAAAGGTTATTTGAGCATCATCGCTAAGCCGGTCGAGTGACCATTGGTAGTTGCCGAAGGCTCTGTTGATCTCCACACTTGAATCAGACAGCGACAAAGGCTGCTGCTAAATATGCTCGTTGATCTCCACACTTGAATCAGACAGCGACAAAGGCTGCTGCTAAATATGCTCGTAAGCGGAAACGCGAAAGCTCTCCTGCTTGCTATCCAACCCTACCATACGATACTGACACTCCACACACACGCACACACACACACTACAAACACACAAGCTCGTGTCAACAGGAATTTGAAAAGCAGGATAATATGGTGCAAGCAGGGCACGCTCCGGGGACAAGGATTGCAATCGATCCTCCTGATCACACCGAAAAGTTGAAGACCTGTACCGCCGCGCATCTGAGCGTTACAGATATATCCTCACTACAACAAAGCGCGCTGCTGGAGAAAAATTCCATTAGATCTTAAGCCTCAAAACAGATCCAGCGATGATTGTGCTCTGTCGCGAAGAGCTCTCTTATCGTTCCCTGTAGCAAATCGTTTCTACTCGTAAAACGCAAGTGACTGTCACCTCGTTTATCAAAAAAAAAAGCGGACTTCAAATCGCTCCTAAAACGTTTGCACATCCGACAATCCTAAATTAGCTTGTTGGACAAGGTATCTGAACGTAATATAGAACTGATAGTTCATATATTTGAATATTTTTATATTCTGACCACCTATTTTTAATACAAAAAGCATCCAAATCAAGATCTTGAAGTATCTAAATGGCCGGAGCAAATCGTTTGGAGAAAACTGGGCAGAATCCGCCTCGAAAAATTATTGAAATTATGAAACTGGAGAGTTTTTTATAAATATTAATGTGTTTTACATAAAACAAATTAATGAATTAAAATATATTTTGGCTTAAGTGGGGTTGAAGAGCAAAAAAATACAAAACTTATTGGGGGATTTTTACCCCCTAGATCTAATTGTGCAATCAACCCGAATTTAATATATTACGCTAAAATTGTAAATATATTATTCTAATATATATTGAACTACCCCTTAGAATATGTTTTCAGCAAAAATCTCGGTGGATTTTTCTCAGCAAAAAAAGGTAAAAAGTGCTTTTGGTATTCTAAAAACTCATTCCTTTCCTCTTTTTTTCTGTACAGCCTTTTTTTGAGCAGTTCGATATAGAAAGGTGCCTGCTCGATTTTGGATCGGTTTCGATGTGGTGCGATGGCGGTTCGTATATGGTGTGAGATTGTGGATCGCAGGGGGTGGGGGTAGGATGTTGAAGAGAGGAGCATCGAAGGGTTTAGAGTCTCCGCTTCTGTGAGAGGTGGTTTTATTTTGTCAAATCTTTGTTTGTGTGGAAGTGTGTGTGTCTTGCTTCATCCTGGTCAAGATGAAGTTGGATGTGCTCCTGTTCTTTGCCATTTGGGCAATTGCTCTGAGCAGCGTATCCGCCATCTCGTGCGGGTGTGCAAACTATGAGCTGGAGGTTGCATACAGGTGGGTTCCGGGGAATGATACAGACTATCCCAGTTCAGCCCATTTTTCTCCAGGAGTGGTGTCAATAGCGACCGCGCCGAGTATGTTTGTGCCCGGCGACACGTCCTCTGAGGGACTGCGGGACTTGGCAGAGTTTGGCTCCACCAGTCAGCTCGTGAGTGAGCTGGGGAGTAACAGTGATGTATTCTCCTCTGAGACCGTCGCTGGAACCAGCATTGGTGATGGTGTGGGAGATGTTAGCACGTCAGGACTTGTTTTCGCTTCTGACGGTTATGAAGGACCTATATACTTTTCGTTCGCCTCCATGATTGCACCTTCTCCGGACTGGCTGGTTGGACTAACGGGAACAACGAATGTATGTGACGAGAGCACTGGAGAGTTTGTCGATATGGAGAAAATGCTGGCGCCCTACGACGCCGGCACGGATGGGGGCTCCACGTACACGGCGGCCGACGATCCCTTGGATCCATGGGAACCGATCAGAGTCGCTGAACCTCCATCCGAGATGGTGATCGAACAGTATGGATTCCTAAACTTGCGGTTCACGAAGACACTCTGCCCCGGACAGACGGCTACACCGAGCCCCTCGGAGACAGCCACGGAGAATCCTACTGTGAGCCCTCCTCCAAGCTCAACAACGACTAGCACGCCCACTGTAGCACCTACAGCAACCCCGACTGAAACTGCGTCTGTCGGCCCTACTGAGACCCCGACTGAAACGGCTTCTGGTGGCCCTACTGAGACCCCGACTGAAACGGCGTCTGGTGGCCCTACTGAGACTCCGACTGAAACGGCTTCTGGTGGCCCTACTGAGACTCCGACTGAAACGGCTTCTGGTGGCCCTACTGAGACTCCGACTGAAACGGCTTCTGGAGGCCCTACTGAGACTCCGACTGAAACGGCTTCTGGTGGCCCTACTGAGACTCCGACTGAAACGGCTTCTGGTGGCCCTACTGAGAGCCCGACTGAAACGACTTCTGCAAGCCCCACTGCAAGCCCCACTGCAAGCCCCACTGCAAGCCCTACACCAACGGCGACTCCAGTTTGTTTCCCAGGTGACGCCGTGGTTTCCATGGAGGATGGTAGCAAGAAACCGATGACATTACTTGAGGCTGGTGATAGGGTCCTGGTGGCTCGCGGTAAGTTTAGTGATGTTTTTGCGTTCGGGCACAAGGACGCTACGGCTGTGGCAGAATTTGTGAGGATTGAAACAGAGAGTGGTCATGCGGTCGAGCTGTCCAGGTCTCACTACATTCTCATTGCTGGCAACCTTGTTCCGGCCAGAAAGGTTCAAGTAGGAGATGAGCTAACAATCGCTGGCTTTGCTAAATCTCCTGTGAGCTCCACCTCGATCGTGCGCCGTTCTGGATTGTACAGCCCTCATACTTTGGAGGGAACAATTGTTGTGAACGACATCGAGGCTTCATCGCATACGGAAACCGTGAAACCCTTCGTTGCGGACTTGCTCCTGATGATTCCTAAGCTCTTCTATCGCCTAGGACTCAAGGAACCGCTTGGATCCATGCTGTACGGATCGACACCGGGCTTACTGCATTCTGCTCTCAGGAAGACCGGTATATCCGCTGCCTAGGTATATATGAATAGGCGGGATGTTCTCTTGGACGGACTTTGCTAAAGGTGAGAGCTAATCTAGATTATCAGTCAGTGGACTCCTGAACGAGAGCACAGTAGTACAGTCAGATCTAGTGGCCAAAATAAAGTCAGTGAATAACACACTCATCCTCATGACACATTTTCGCTCGTCTCGGGATCAGTCCAAACGCTTCCGCTGTCCTGATCCTCTACTTCTCCACTCCACTGCGTCAGCGAATCCTATCTTTCCAAGGCCGGGAGAGTCTCGACCTGCAGCAGTACTCTTCCAAAGCGGCCAATCCTGCAGCAAACCAGCGCCGTTCGAGTCTCTGAGTTGTCCACGAGAAATTGGAGCTCTCATTGTTTTTGGGACTAGCACTGCGTCTGATGACGTTCGCAGTTAGTCTGGGCTACTGCAGGTATACAGCAGCGCGCAACTAGAGGCCCTCCTCTCCGTAGAGGGACTGCCTGAAGATATTCGGCTTCCCCACTAGAAAGGCCTTCATTGTCACCCCAACAGAGCGGGCGTAAACGAAAGGTTCAGCGGGGTGTTTCCCTAAATGGACGTTGATAAGGCAGCCCTATCGACCCCAGAGCCATAGCCAAACAAGCAGAGCAACGTGTTTTCTCAAGCTCGAGAGGTCTGGTCATCACACCCTTATGCCCAACTCTGATTGTCAGTAATATCAAACCACCATCATCCACGAGCGCGCCCCCAATTGGACGAGCTTGTCTGAGACTACTTTGTTGCATCGTCTGCAGTGGATTTTGCTACACATCGCAATAGCTACCCACAGCGCCCTCTAGAAGCTATCAATTTGGAATTGCCGCTCTTCGGTAGGCCTAGTCCGTAAGATCAGGCGCCTCCAGGAGGACCCTGACGAATATCACAACCCTGCAATCGGCTGTCTCGCTCCGATTCATTCCGCGTGCTACCTAGGTCTTCGGATTCATCGACGGCCCAGGCTCGACTTGGCATCGGTACTGTTTTCGCGATCGTGGTGAGACACACTCGCGTTTCCTCTCTTCGTGGAGTGACAAACTGTGGCGTTCTAAGGCGGCCTTCGCCTTAAAAGCTCGCTCTAGTGGTTTAGCTAGCTTCCTTACTCTCAGGGTTGTGGTCTACGACTAAACGAATTGGACTATGTTGCCCCTCACCGAATTCGGTGTAGCACCTGAAAGTTATGAAACCGTAAAAGCCACGACGGTATTCAAAAGATTGAGGCGCGTCAGCCTAGCGGTGCAGCGGGTGTACATTGATCTTTCAATCCCGTGTCCCCTGGCGGCCAGGTACCTTCCTGCGTCCGCTCGTCGTCGCGGAGCTGCAGCTCGAACAATGCGCCAACTGAAGGAATCGCAATACGCAGAGGCGATGTCAAACTCTGCAATTCGCGATTCGGCGTTAACCTACAGGTTTGTTCCGCTCATTCTCGAGTGCTTTAGGCTGATAGATAGTGTAGTTCGCGCTGGCTGCGTATGCGTATGTTCCGTAACGACCCAGGACGTCTGGATCGCCTCCTCACAGAGCTCTCTTTGACACTGTGGAGTTCGAATGCTGCTTTGTTTGCTGATGCGCGTTATCAGCGTCTTGTTTCTCGCTTCTCAGAGTTGTTAGCCTCTGAATAAACGTTCTAGCCTTTCATTGTGGAAAGCTTTGGTCACGTGGAGACGTCGGGTTTGGAGTGGTTGGGGAAATGTTTTACTGAGCATCCTGTTGAATACTTGGAACTTTTGCGGCGTTTAAGTGTCTCTCTGTGGCGATATTCGAGCAGCATGCCTGCTGAGGCGCGCCATCAGAGCCTTGGTTTGCAGGCTTCCCTACCCAGTTCTTAGTTCCTTTCACGCTTTGCGTAGCGCTTTAGGCTATGCTAATAAAACCAGTGAATAAAAGCCAACCAATAAACACAAGAGACCTCTGTTTCCCCGCCAAAACCTTCGGTGGTTTCTTTACGGTTCCCCCGGATTAATTGGCCTGATGTCTTCCACTTAATTACTCTACTATACGGTGAAGATGAACGATATCTTGTACTGCTTCAAACTGTTTCCTCCATTTGAAAACATTTGAAAACAGCTTCAATTATTCTTTTCAGTCCGCCTACCGTATGCCTTGCGCGTATCGGTCTTACTGTATTTATTACGGTGTTATGATTTACCCCTTCTACATGCTGAGAGCGCATGGGGTCACACTGACCCTGTCCAACAGATTCCTTTGCAGAATACTGGTTTTATTGGTTTTATTGGTTTTATTGGTTTGGTTTTATTAGCATAGCCTAAAGCGCTACGCAAAGCGTGAAAGGAACTAAGAACTCGGTAGGGAAGCGTGCAAACCAAGGCGCTGATGGCGCGCTGTCCCGAATATCGCCACAGAGAGACACTTAAACGCCGCAAAAGTTCCAAGTATTCAACAGGATGCTCAGTAAAACATTTCCGCAACCACTCCAAACCCGACTTCTCTACGGGACCAAAGCTTTCCACCATAAAAGGCTGGAACCGGTGGGAGCGACCCTCAGCGCGAGGCAGACTGGCCGTACTCTCAGCATACCGTCGTTCCTTCACTCGCGAAGGGCCGAAACAGCTGATCCCCGGCGGCGGGAGGCAGCTGTGAGATGGGCGCTTGCCACAGGGCATGTAATCGCGAGGTCAACATATGCTGAGCGTCTGGCGGCAGCATCGGAGACGAGGAGATCAGCGATACAGCGGGGCGGTGCCGTATCCGAGACCGATCTGGGCAGTTTCGATTCCACCTCAACCGTATGCCCTACCCGAGTCAAACATTCGCTGAGAATGTACTTGAAACGAGTGTGACGCCTACGAATCACGGAACTGCCACTTTTCTCAGAAGTCGTACCCTGAAGCGCTACGCAAGGCGTGTAAAGGAGCTAAGAACTAGGTAGCGAAGCGTGCAAACCCAGGCGCCTATGGCGCGCCTCGGCATACTGCTCGAATATCGCCACAGAGAGACACTTAAGCGGCGCTAAAGTTCCAAGTATTCAACAGGATGCTCGGTAAAACATTTCCGCAACCACTCCAAACCCGAGCTATCCACGTGGCCAAAGCTTTCCACAATGAAAGGCTGGAACCGGTGTGAGCGACCCTCGGCGCGAGGCGGACTGGCCATACTCACAGCATACCGTCGTTCCCTCACTCGGCGAAGGGCAGAAGCGGCTGCACCCCGGGGCGGGCGGCAGCAGTGAGATGGGCGCTGGCCACAGGGCATGTTATCGCTTTTCTCCTTTTTTTGCTGAATAAGATAATTTATTAGTAGTTAACATAGCAAACCACCAGCCTACATCAAACCCTTTACCCTTTCCTCGATTATCACTGGCAACGAGGGTCTAAATTTCGAGCGCCGGAACGAAACCGGAAGCGGGACTCCCAGCATTAACCGCTTCCTTCCCCCGAATCTAACCAGCTTCCTCGTCTGCTTGGTATTTACCACTCTCCAGGAACAAGCCTTCATCAGCACGACTGGTTCCTCATCACCAACCTTGAGGCCAGCGAATCCGTCTCTCAAGCCTCCGGAGGATATTATCCATTCAAAATTTTCGCCTCCAGGATCTTGCCCTTGCCTACGGTGCGAACAATAATTCTCATCAGCGTTGCTCCATCTCCATTAACCCAGTCCAAGTGCAACCTCCCCCAGCATGCATTGTGCTCTTGCCGCGATCCGTTGAGTATACGTCCTGCGACGTTCGATATTGGTACGTTCGTCTGAATTGCGATACATAAGAGTTTTTGCGGCCAAACCGCACAATATGTTCGATACTGGGACGTTCGATATTGGCACATTCGTCTGAATTGCGATACGTAAGAGTTTTTGCGGCCAAACCGCAAAATACTTTCCCACAGAAGCTGCGGAACATCTTGAGCGCACAACGGAGGGCAAAATGCAAGTGTGACTCCTGCGAAAACTTCCACCGCTACTAGTTGTCATGGGTTCACAAGCCAGATTAGTTTTCGCCTGAAGTGTATGGCCGCTACAAAAGTCGTCGCTCCCAGCGACGCCCTCGAGGACGTCAACTTAGACAGATCCACTCATCAGATCCCCGGCCACTGGTGGGTGACATGCTTTTATTTGTTTTACGCACATGATCTTAAGCACTAACGCGGGGAATAGTATGAGATCCGAACGAGCCAATCTTGCACCTGTACCTCCTATTCTGCGCTCATGCACTCTACATCAAGCCTACATACTACAATGTCGGGTCCGGCAGCGGTTCTGAGTTCGCAACCATCGCCGGCTGTAGTGACCTCGGCCCTAACCGTTTTGCCATCTTCTCTCCTGAGCATGGCGTGTGCAATCCAATATAGAGGGGAACCATCACAACATCCCGCGTCGTCTGTCAATATCTCGTTGTGGCAGATATGCAAGCTCAACTCCGTCAAAACGGTGTTAGCCGGCAGGCCCCTCTTCGCCAGCACCTTCCCAACGTTCCTCCGGTTGGGGTACTCCACAGGTTCACGGATGAGCTCCTTCTTCGAGAAGATCCCCCCCCTGATGCTCACTAAGGGTAATCTTTTCGAGTCGAAGCGCATCCGAATGCACGGTAACCCGTCCGATCTTCGAGCAGTCGAAAAGAAAACAGTACCTTCCGATGTGTTATTGTTCTTGAAAGCGAACTTTGAGGACACTCCGGTGTCCACGGTGTCAACAAACAGAAAGGTGCTGTCAAAAGCACCTTGACAGGTCTGGGTCTCCCCGGATACCAGGCAGAGGAAACCCACCGCAAAACAATACCATGCCAAAGACTTCATTTCGTTCACAAGTCTAGTTCTTAGTGGGAGTACGATAGGCTCAACCGACGGATACCACCAATAAACACCAAGCAGGAGGAGGAACAAGCTAAAGATCCTCACTCGTGCCCTGACAGATACGTTTTCCTCGTCACTTCCGCCTTGACAGATACGCTTTCCTCCTCACTCCCGCCTTCACAGATACGCTTCCCACCTCACTCTTCTCCACCCCCTACTTACGGCTACGAACAGCAAGTAGCATTCCGGTTTTTATATATTACCAGCCCGATCCATCATGTAGGATATAGAGCGATGCGGCCCGTGAATGCCTTGCACCAGCGCTCATGCCTCCGATCAAACAATTCATTTATGTCCAGCGTCTTTCCATTTTGTTCTTAAATTTCCTCCCTCCGCAGTTGACAGCCAATCCTCATCAAGAGAACCGACCACATCCGAATTCCAGATTCCCCCCTCCCTCTACAGCCGATAGAGCAGTATCCCACCATCCCCTCCCTCCTCGCTCTGATCGCCGGAAAAATTGCGGACACTCGACAAGACTTGTCAATGCAAGATTCTGTTCGAAAACAAGCCAATGAATGAATTGTTTAATCGGAGACTGAAAAAAAAACCCCAAAGGGGTAAGAAGACTAAGCGCCGCGAAGGTCGCGCGCCTCCAATAGTGACGCAGTGCGCCACAATAAGAAACTCAAGCGAGTAAACGACGATTGTAGAAGGTCCGGGCGTTCGCCGACTATCTCCCGAAGCCAACGATGTCCACTGAGTCTACAAACCCAAAGGATGATTAGGGGCACCAGGAGATGTGCGAGAGCGCAAGGACGAACCTCGGGGGTAGATAAAGCACTCGCATATTTCGCCTCTTTATGGCGACGCATGCTGGCAGCGACATATCCACGGCGCTCTCCCGCGCTGGCAGATAACGAATAGCCTGGGGATTCGGAACAGCAAGGTCAACGTAGCGAGCAAAAACCTTACAAAACAAGTATTGTTTTGTAACGTTTTCGATTGAGGAGAGAAATACTTCTCTCGTGAACGGAAAAAGCGTTTCTACTGGTTTTCCACTTGAAGAGTACAGGCATTCTGTGAGCCCGGGAGTGGATACAGCCAATCAGAGACTACCAAAATGTCGTTAGAAGGTCATCGGTTTTCGCAGTCTAAATCGTCAGCGGATAACTGGCTCCGTAAACGCCGGTGGAGCTCTACTGATTTTTGAGAGACTATGGTCACTGGTCGTTCAGTAACCATTCCACCGTACCACGCTTGCGTAAACGCGGTGCGTTTAGGGGAAAGTGTGGATGGAATCAGCAGAGAGCATCACTGGATAACATTTTGAAAGAAGAAATTGTAGAGTTACGTAGACGATTCTAACCCCCGCTAGCTGTGCAAAATCAAGCAAAAGGCCCTAACGGTTTTTTTTAACGAGCAGCAACACTCCCGTGCTCACAGAATGCCTGCACTATGTCGGTTGGAGTGGATACAGCCAATCAGAGACTACCAAAATGTCGTTAGACGGTCATCGGTTTTCGCAGTCTAAATCGCCAGCGAATAACTCGCTCCGTAAACGCCGGTGGAGCTATACTGATTTTTGAGGGGTATGGTCGTCGCTCAGAAGAAAAGGCCGTTGATGGGTTGGATGCCAATAAAAAAAACCGGTATTTGGATGATCCAGTCAATCCGAGATTCAGTAGTTTCCGTTTAGATCTATGAAATAAGCGCTCACCACCTCTAACCGCAGCCGCTCGTCTCAAGTGGAAGCAGCATAATCCCCCCCTACTGCTGGGGTAAAATTCAAACCAGTTCAAGCCCGATAATACCGACACAAGAGTCCTCCCAACCAGCCCCCTACCAGCCCCCTGGTTGGGAGGTAAAGAACTAGGGAAGGCGTGCAAACCCAGCTGCCTATGGCGCAAGAGGCTGGTAAGGGCTGGTTGGGAGGACTCTTGTGTCGGTATTATCGGGCTTGAACTGGTTTGAATTTTACCCCAGCAATAGGTGGGGATTATGCTGCTTCACCTTGAGACGAGGGGCTGCGGTTAGAGGTGGTGAGCGCTTATTTCATAGGTGGTTGCTTTCGTCTATATATAGATTCGGAGGGCGTGTCGCGCAGGCAGGGGGATCAAAGCTGAGTTTGCTTCGGACTTGGTAGCTGGATGAGAATGGGTGGAGGGGCAGCTAGGGTAAAGTCTTCTGCTCGGCGCGGCGCTGATAGGAGTTTTTGTTCGTCGGTAAGGAGGAATTGGACGGAACGGGTGCGGGTGTTTGTAGAGAAGAGAGATGTTAAGAGGTATCACACTCGTTGTATTGAGTCTGACGTTGTTGGGTTGCGTCGAATGTTGTGTTGTGAGATGCGACCTTAAAACATGTGATCTAGTGCCCGCATTCACGCGATTTGCTTCGGGTATCTTCAATGCGGATTTGGTGGACAAGAACGGCACAGCGCTAGGAGGTATCGAGCTGAGTGTGGTGGAGAAGGCCGACAGGAACTGCTTTCGGGCGGTTTTTACAACGGTGGAAAATGTTGGTCTTGCGCAGCTCAGGGTAGGAATCTTCTCATCGGCAGATGAGTCGCCACCCACTGGACGGGATAGATTCACAAGGAGGAGGGATTTTAGATTCCCGAGGACGACGGGTGTTTCTGGAACCGAGATCACAACGCTTCGAAAGGGTCGTATAGACATCTGCCCCGAAGACATCTCCGTGGAGGAGTCCAAATCGTGCTGCGGAGAGAGCTTGTTTGATTTGTACGCATATGCTGTGGTCGTTGTGAATGGAACGCGTGTGCGGGCATACATGAAGCGGCTTGAGGGCTCAACCGTCCCATGCAGAGTGCCAGACCCCAAGAAACCGTTCCGGGAAGTCTGCACCCTAGAAGTTACCTGCAGCAACAATTGCAACACGGATGAATGCTCGCTCGGAGAAGACTGCGTTCTGCTTGACGAATTTTCCGAAGCGAACTGCGGAGCTGATTCGGTATTTCGAGCCGCAAATCGCTGACGATGGCCTCTAAACCAATCTTGAAGAGGTTTATCCCTTTCTCGGAGTCCTAACTCTGCAAGTTCCTGTTGTTCTGTTTAGATTGCTGTTGCGGACACCCAGAACCGGCAATGTATTTGTAAGAAACTTGACTGTGGCACAGAAGCGAATTGCATTGCAGATCGTGCCTGCATGGATGTCACGATATTTGGAAGATCATGTCCTCCTCGCTTGGTGTGATAAAACTCTATTGCAAGCTCAACATCGAAAACGGCTGTAAATGTCAAATGGACGAGGCTAATTCCAGACTGTTTGGTGCTTTTTGTTTTCCAGATTGGGCAGAACCAAAATGGGTTCTGTAGATGCATTATCCCTTGCTCGAACGTCGAATGCGTGATGCCTGGGTCTAATGGCCAGCCTTTCTCCTGTCTATCATTCGACGAAGTTATCGAGCTCTTTTGCTCCAGGAGGGATTGCACGAACCGTCGAAATGTATGTATAGAAATGACAATACGCGTTTTTCATATGAGGACTTTTATCGTTGATACTCCAGCGTAGATATCGGATCGCTCACGTTTTCCTCCTGTGCCATCCAATTTGTTTCACACGCGATAGAGAGTTATTCGCCAACAGCATAACGGGACTTGTGCCGTGAGTTCCACTCCCGTATATCCCTTTTAACTTTTTTAGCATAGCCTGAAGCGCTACGCAAGGCGTGAAAAGGAACTAAGAACTAAGTAGGGAAGCGTGCAAACCCAGGCGCCTATGAGGCGCCTCGTCAAGCATGCTGCTCGAATATCAACACTTAAACGCCGCAACAGTTCGAAGTATTCAACCGGATGCTCAGTAAAATATTTCCGCAACCACTCCAAACCCGACTTCTCCACCTGGCCAAAGCTTTCAACACCAATTTCTGCACTCGAGCCGTCAGAGGCGAGATTGTTCCAGCCCGCGGCCTACGGGCGTATGCCTCGGATGACGCCAAGAAACCCTCTTGCAACGCCTCGAATTCGCCCTTCAGGAATAGTGTCAACGGCTCGCGGATCTCTGGTGTGCAAACAGAGGCCAGGAGCAGGCGCGGCATCACGCCCAAGAATTCTCACATGACGGAAAAAGACTAAGCGCCACGAAGGTCGGTGCGCCTCCAAGATCAACAGCAGCGTCCATACACCACAGTTAGAATCTCAAGCCGGTAGACAAGGATTGAAGATAGCACGGAATATTGTTAACATTGCACAAGGTGTGAGTCCGTAGTTGCTCTCACGGAGGGGGAGCTCAAGACGTGGGAACTAAAGCGATCGGGGGGGGGGGGTGGGTGGTTCGGCCGGTATGGAAGTGGGGCAGTTCTCCCCGCCGATCTTTGGTCCGATTGAATTATTGAATCGGAGACTGAAAGACAAAGAAAAAACCATTGAGGGGAAAAAGACTAAAATATGGAATGGCTTTATCTACACCCGGGGTTTGGTCTGCCCAGACAAAAAAGGTTCTTCCCAATCAAACTCTTTCTGTTGGGTGCAATGCTCCGGAGATATTTGGGTAGATGAGCATAGCATCAATCTGCCAGAACAGCAAAAAAGCAATTTGGTATGAACACGAAGAGCCATCAATCTGCCCAAACACCAAATTTGATATGCGCGCAGTGCCATCAATCTGCCCGAACACCAAATTTGATATGAACAAGAAGGGCTGTTGTGCAAGGGGAACCTATAGCGGGGAACCTATAGAGGGATCATAGTGCGCGCACTGCAAAAGGACGTTGCTTTGAGGAAAAGCTAAATGCCAGAACTGGTTCTCCCAATGAACAAATCATCAAGAAAACGATCGCCGTGCGCCTATTTCATGTTGGCCTTACATTTAGAGATTAGCCCTGAAAGAAAACCATATGCTAATCAGACTTTAAATCACCCCCCTGAAGAAATCCTTTTCACAATCTTATTGTGCTAGCATACCTCCCTGTGACTGTTCCCATTCCACACTATTTTCTTGGTAAATAAATTTCTATAGGAAACATCTTGGATATTTACCTTCGCTCATCCCGTCGCTGCCAAACACCATACGTTTTCAAAAAAATTCAGATGGGGGGGGGGAAGCGCGAGTTGATCTTTTGCTTTCGCTTATCTTGTAGCGTTTGCGAAACGTGGAGGTTGCATCAGCCAGGACAAGTGCAACGGGTGTAGCTTAGGTAGTGAACCCCCACTCACTCCCTTGAACAGCTTGAGCTTTGCCTCTCAAACATTTGGCCGTGGAGTAACTTCGTTAACGCCCGCAACAGAGCAACCCTTCCCAAGCTATACCAGCTTGAGTGTCTCTAAGCAAAGTGGAACCCCGCGGTTCACGGGACTGAGGATTTTGCCGGATTAGAAGTGGGACTAGTTATGGAACCCTACTCCAAAACTGCATTCAAAAAAGAAAAGAAGCTGAATCAAAAGAATTTAAGTAGAAATCCCGAGCGAAACTCGATTTCTACCCACCCCTCAACATCATATTTTAAAACAAAGTACAGGCTCGAGAATCATTGAACAGGTCAAGCTGACACTGATTTCCTCCCTTTCCCACCACCCCACCAAACCCCCCCCCCTCTCCCTCATCCCCCCTCATCCCCGCTTAGGGCGAACAAGAGTAATGTAGCCAAAATCAATATTTTCTTATCCGACTTTTACCGCTCCAAACTAGTCAATACAAATGTTTTCAGATCCCCATCCCGAAGACTATTTATTCAATTTTAATCGTCACCTTTCGTTCCCCACCATAATCCAAAATCGCAATCCCTACCAAAAAAGGTATCTAAAACAACAAATAAAAAAGACAATCATAAAGATCGAATTTGAAACTGCTCAACCATTACCCCCCCCCCTCCTTTCCTTTCTAGTTTCCATATGTGTAAAAAAATTAAACAAATCAAACTAACCCCCCCCCCCGCCAGAAACAAAGTCTTGACCTCAAGAAACCGCAAATCTGTAAACATATGAATATTTATATACAAAACTTTGAATACCGAGACAGCTGTCTTAACGTATCTTTTCTGTCGGGATGGCCCCGTTGTGGAGCCCGGTTCAGCGATTAGGGCGTTCAGGATATGGACTTTTTTTTCTCTCTTTAATTGGAGACAATATTTTTTTTTATTTACTCATTGTGTTCTGAAAAATGGAGCAAAAGGAATTTTGTTTTTGTTTGGTTTGAATAAATGGACGACCAATGTTACCCTCCTTTTTTCTTTTAACTAAATAGGTTTTTTTGTTGATTTTCTCTCCCTCGCGCCCGCGGGCCAGGTTCTGTAGAATATTGGCGGATGTTGCACATAGCGAGAGACGGAGGAGGAAATGGTTTGTTTTGGAAGGTCTTCATTTTAGGCTGTTTGCTGTCTGTTTGGTTATTTAGGGTGATGGACTGATGTAGTTGCCGTGGGCAACCGAAGAGATGGAGTTTGGGGAGGTGAAGCATGAGCCTTTTCAACGAGGTGGTGTTGAATGTGTTTTGAGCTTTTGGTTGACCTGATGACTTGACGCGTTCTCGCTTTTGCAGGAAGTAGCGCTTTAGGTTTTGCACCGTGAATCTCGTTCATGGGGCTTGTTCGATAGGATCCTGAGGGAGAGGCCTTGTAGATACTGCTTGTGAACATGGAGCCGGAGAACGGCTCCGGATTGAGTGTCGGCAATGGATCGCCTGGTGATGAAAATCTTGAAACCAGTCGTGCAAATAACAGCACGGCGAGTCAGTTGCATACATCCTTTTCACCTGAGGCCGAAAACAGTACAAAGTCAAACTTTAGCTCGAGAGCCCCTACAGGAAGATCGGATGCGGATTTCCAGAAGAGCCGAGGTTCATCGTTTGGCTCAAAGGTTTTGAGTAAAGTTTTCTCCTCATCAGAGGTTAAATATGACGTGAAGGGGGACGATATTACGACGAAGAAGGGCGTTTTCGAGTATCTTTCGACATTTCTTCTCGATGAGGATATGCAAGAGCGCTTGCAGCTCACCAGACGAGCCTTTGTTTCTTTGGGTAAGTTGCAAGACACAATCCAGAAGGAGCACTCCCATGGCCCTTTTGACGCTTGTTCCACGAGAACCTTTTGACTCATGGGTAGCCTTTCCTTCTCTATGACAGGTTTGTTCACAATCGTGACATGCATTATCCTGTTCTTTGCGTTCTTCTTCGCAAATGGGAAATGCAGCACCTCAGCGGTCCTGACATTGGAACCAACTGGGGAGAACTGTACTACAACATTGTTTTCTCAGACTGCCGATTTTGAGCTAGACACGAATGGCGTCTTTAGAGGGCAACCAAACTTTGTTCTGAACCAAGGACTGCTCAAAGTCAAGTTGAAAGGCTACGAGGGAAGCGACGAGGAGTTTCTAAGGGACTTGGACCAGGCTTTATCTTTGTTAAGAGAAGAAACCGAAAGGGTGGGGAGCATGGACGCGGTCCGTACAATGCAGAGGCTCCTTCATGTAGAAGGGCATCTTCCTGATAGACACATGCTTGTTGAGTGGAACATTGACCCTGGCAACCTACTACGATCTCAGTTTGATCGGATAGAGAATATCGTACTCTATCGGGGACAAGAGGAGTTGTCCATAATCGATAACCCTGCACTTTGCACGCATGCTTTTGAGAGGGTCTTCATATCAAGCGCTCCCATTCTTCCAAACTCGGCGGAAAGCTACGCCACTGTTCGCATTAAGATTTCCGCGAATCCCGCTGAAGACAGTGCTCTCGTGGAACCCCCCGTGTGGAGGGTCGGCGAAGGGGTGGACTCGTGCGAAGCCGATCTGGAGCCGAGCAGGGAAACCTCTGATGCGTTTGGAAGTATTTTGGGGTTTTTTAGCAGGAAACAGCTGTCCACTGATGAAGAAAGCTTCATACTTGCTTTCGACGTGCTTCAGGTATGTAACACTAATGTTAAATGGCTTTCGACTTGGGAAGTTCCTAGCTAACCTCCTGGAATTTCCCTAGACCTACACTATTTCCCAATGCAACGAGGAGGGCAGTGAGACCTGCGATATCGAATCGACCACTTCTGCCGCTGGCTACGAGCTGTTTTACTCTGACGCTCTTGGTGAGATGGACCTGACGTTGGATTTTCCACTCAGCTCGCGATATTTATTCTTATGCCTGCCTTCTGCTCTTCGTCTCGTAGAGAAACATGCTTTTAGGGACACGATTATTGTTGAGGAGGGGGATGAGAGGCAAATTATAGTTGTTCCCGAAATTGGCCCTCACCCGGGGATTCCGGAGTGCAATCAGTGCGTAGATGCTTCTACTGACCCGTCAATCGCTGAAATTTGCCAAAGAAATGTTGCCGTACTGCTGAAGTACTACGAAGTGGATGCGGATGAGCAGCCACAGTATGTACAGTCCGCATATTTGGTTCTGAGAACGCGAGACATTTGGAATGCGAAATATGGGACTGAGCAAATTCACTGTGGCGTTGAGGTTCGTATCCTTACAGCTGTGATGTTCTTAGGGCTTCAATTTCGAATTCTGCTGACACTGTACTTTCTGATGCGATAGAATCTGTTGAGGCCAATTGATGTCCAGAGCGATATTACAATCCCCTTCGCGACTTCCTCCGGTGTGTTTGAGTGCGACGTGGTCGTTTGCAAGTCCATTATTGAGCGCCTTGGTACAGCAGAAGCAGTGGCCGAGTTGTTTCTAATTCTTATGTTGGGTATCATTGCTCTGCTGTACATTTGCGTGACTGCCTATAAGAATCTCCCGAGATCAAAACGAGGCATACTGTTTGGAGCCGTTAGTGAGACTTTTGCTTCAGAGGAGATTAAGGAGGTTATGGGAAAGAGCTTAGGCCTTAGGATTGCGATCTCCATCGCACTAATTGCGGCTGTGATCGCGACGTTTGTCTGTTTTCTTGTGATACCGGAAACTTGTCGGCCACTGGAGACGCTGAGCTTTGAACCCCAAACTGACAATAGTGCGTTTATCGTCTTCATCCTCCACAAATTTGTTAACTTGTCACGTTATAGTTGCTCTTACCGTGATCTTCCCCACGCCTATTTCCAGACGCGAATTGTACGGAAGTTTTACTGACCCAGAACCGAGAGTTGGTCCTTGACAACAATCAGAACTTCGCTAATACTCCAGGTTTTTCGCCTGGCTCAGCTTTTCACACGGTACTCTTGCGGAGCTACAGCACTGACAGTAGCGGCTTTAGTGAAGACCTTCGAACGACAAAAATCGCTCTTAATGAGGAATTGTCTGCGACAGACGTAGATCAACTGGATTCTATAGTCAAGCACGAGTTGCTGCTATTCTCGTCGGCCAACCCAGTCCAAGGTGTCACAATGAGGTACAACTTTGAAAACCTGGCTGCGGGGTCAATTTCCAGCCCTGGGTCGGTAGATGTTCTCGTACGGGCCGGGGGTGACGGGTGCTATGCGGCGTTGGAAACGAACCTGGAATACGGAAGAATTGGACTCCTCAGGAGAGAATCTCCGCTGCTAGGATTCTCTATACGAGAGGTCAGGAGCTTCTTCGACGTAGATCAGACGCCTTTTAACCCATGCTTTGAAAGTGATGGAGCTTTTCGGGAAGCTCTGGACACTTTAGTTGCAGACTTTGAACGGGTATCTGGAGGAAGTTCACCTTTTCGAATCGACATATTCATGGCGGATTTGATTCTTGTGGACGCATGTAATCGTCCGCAGTACGCAGAAGTGTGCCAGAATGAAGTGGCACCTGGTAGAGCGGATATTGTCCAAATAGCGGACGGTCGATTCGGACTTGTCTGGCCCACAAACGTTGACTTTGTCGGAGTTGCGGAACTCGTTTCCGAATGTCCGCAGTGCTCTGCTGCCGCTTTTGATATCTGTGATCGATTTGAGCTGACGGTGAACTTGGTGGACAAAGAAACCGGAGCAAGCCCGTTTGAGATATTATTCAAGTTTTCAACTGAGCTGCCATTGAACGGCCTTGGGACTGTCTCTACGGAGAGGTGCTCAGTGCAAGACGTTCTCCTTGACCAAGAAATCGCACTGGACGCGCCCTTTGAAACGACTAGCGACCTGTACTCGTGCCAGTATGAAGTGTGCAGCTCCTGGATAAGTAGGGTGGGAACATCCTTCGCCGACACAGACTTCATTCTCGAGCTGGTTGAGATTGGAATTGGGATAATTTTCCTGATAGTGGGCCTGAGTGCTTTGAGTAGCTGGCGTGGACTTGTAACGAAGACACTGCCGAGCAAGACTCGAAACTTCTTGACGATCACATGGGCGTTTTTGATTGGGGCGTTCTTGCTGCTGGCATTTGTGGGGTTGTTCGCCGGTTTTTTTGTATTGAACGGTGAATGTACGACAAGTACAACCCTGACTGTGCAGGAGACAGGCGATTCATGTGACCAAGTGATGCTGAGGCAGGACGGCACCTTCGTACTAGACACAAACGGTCGCTTTAACAGGGAAGCTGGGTTTAGTGGGCGGAACGCTCTGTTCCAGCTCCAGTTTCGTGGCTATAGAGCGACGGAAACTGAACTCCGGGCATCTGTATCTACCCTTCTGACGTCATTTCGGGAGCTCCTAGAATCTGTTGAGGGGACGGATCTCATCAATGTGTACCGGACGCTCCTATTTAACCCCGTGAGTGTGCCTGGGAAGGAAGGGTCAATAGCGATGGCCGCCAACATCAACAACCAGTTCTTCGCTCGATGGGTGAATGTCGAATCAGCCGAGGCAAATTCCGACCAAGGAAGCTTCCCTCTTGAGGCAATCTGGTTCACTGATGAACAGAAAACCACAATTGACACAGACCTGGATCAGTGCACCAGTGAATCGTCTGTGGTGAGAGCTCGCGTGACTGAGGAGGAAGTGGAGACACTTGTTAAAGTGATTACCATGGAGAAGAGTGCAGTTGCGCTAGAGCCGAACACATGCCTGAACAGTGGCTTGACAGACACGTTTGAAGGAACCACGGTCCTCAGGAGCTTTGTTCCATCAACGGATACTACCAGCAGTTTCGAAGAGACGGACGATCTCCACGTCAGTTTCGACTCTGCCCAGGTTTTCGGGCTTGATTTTTGCAACAAAGATCCGAGCAACTGCGAGAGCCGAATTCGACCTCCTGAGTCTATTTCCGAGGGTCGGAACACGGTTACGATCCCCGCTTCTTGGGAGTTTTTCAGGTCCTTGTACGACGAGGAGTCGGGATTGTACGGGTTCAAATGGGAAACTGGAAGCAACGTGGATGCTAGTGGAGAGGAGAGGAAGTTTTTCGTAGTCCCGAACTGGAGCGTTCCCAGAGGTTGCGAGTGCGAAAACCCGGATCGGATCCAGAGTTGTTCGAAGCAGATCAATCTTGTCCTTCAGTATTATACCCTGGCAGAAGGCGAACCGTTGGAATACGTAACGAGTTTTGCCAAGAAGATTGACATGACTGGACTATGGAATTCAGTTGGGTCGGGCAGCAGCTTGCATTGTGACCTCAGCGTCATGACGGGCGCCCTCGGGGACGAGGAGATTCGCGCCATATCGGAGGGACCGCTGGCTCAGTTTGAGACGGACTTGCAAATATTACAGTGCGAGCAAACTCTTTGTGTTGCCGGGGTAGAAAGATTTGGTGACTCCTACGCGTTGGCGAAGTTGATCATTGTCTGTCTGACTTTCGGCGTCGTTTTCGTCGTACTAGTCCTGGAATTTCGATCTACCACGTCTAAGAAGGACGCACAACCGGGAACTATGGCGTCAGCTGACTCAGATGTAGAGAATATCAGCGGTGATTACATCGACCAAGAGAACGGGGATGGGGAATTGCATGAAGCGGATGACCACATATCACCTGAAACGAGTGATCATGTCGTAACCTCCGTCTCGGTCCCAAATCGAAGTGGGGTAACGAAGTCTGTGCGGATCGTGGACTAAATCCAGCAGCGAGCTGCTTGAACATAACTTCCCAGTCTGTGGGAATCGTGCACATTGGCTCTTATGTTTTGATATTTCAACTTTGGGCCTACAAACATGTTACATAAAAACTTTTGAATGCAGTATTTTGGGAAGAATGTGTGTTGTTCACTGGCTTATGCCCATTTCACACGCGAAGCAACTCTTCTCTCCCACTAGCAGAAACGCGTTCATGCGTTGCTGCTCTCAAAAAAGCGGCGGGCGGAGGGTTGACCGGCTAATCAGCCTCGCCTTCTTTGGGCCCATAGCAGATTTTATCCCCGATTTGATCATGTGACACTACTCTCTGCACAAGAATTGAATTCAGCGACTCTGCTCTTCGACTTCGTTGCTGGCTTTCTTTCTTAGTCCTCGACCCTGCCAATTCTGCTCGCCCTCATCAAACGATTTTTCAATGCCGAATGTGGCAAAAAGCCGGATTCACGCAGTTGATTAATTTTCATTTCCTTTTCAATAGAAAACATTTCCTTTAAATCTCACAATAATTAATTTTGCAGAAAAATTTATTAACTTTGACTACTTCACTTTCCTCGAGTTTTAGTACAATTATGGTAACCACATTGATCCTTGATTTTGATGTCATTTCCTTTGAAAGTTTGGGAATCATTTGAAAATGTGGGAATTAATCCGCGGTGATTTCAATTGAGTGGTGAAATCCATGCAGAAGTTATTTAATTCGATAGACCACTAGGCAACGGTGAGTACGCGGATGAGATGTAGGGCACGACTGCACGGTTTGGAAGGGGAGAAGTACTGTGCATTTGGGGTCGAAAATAGTGAAAGCATGCAATATATAGGCCCCCGAACCAGAAAAGATTCCCCATGCATATTTTCTGGCAGGTTTAGATACTGCGGACCGGCTTAAACCTCTGTGATTGCCTATTGAACAGGAAAGGAGCTTGTGAGTTTTGCCTCGGACCCTGGAACGCCTTCTTGAAGCAATGAATGAACTCATTTGTTCTTGTTGGATCACGTCGAACAGAGTGCTCAAGAAGCTACCCATTGCTCGTTTTATTTTTTGTTTTTTTTCTCTGTGCAGGGATACTTCTACGCAGTACACCACGGGAGGAGAAACGACGTTGTGCGATACGATTCTGAGACTCTCTCGGCAGTTATATGATGTCAATAGCTCGACCAGAGCGATCCTCATATGAATCCGGTGGGAGACGGACTCCCTCTCCCATGCGAAGTCAGCCGAGGATGTTGGGATCGACGAGGACGAACGGCGTCGAGTCCCCTAGATTTCCATCGAAGTGGGAATCGCCGGTTGCGAAAAGGTCCATGGGACTGAATGCTTACCGTAATGAGGTCAACAATAGCGCAGTAGCCTCGGCGACAATGTACATCTTTATGGTCTGCACCGTCCTCGCGATGATCAGCTCTCTTATTTTCAGCTATTCGTTCCTGGAAAATATCGTTCCAGCAATGATTTTCACCTGTTCAATATCGTTTTGCTTCGCTCTGTACTTTGTCGGAGTTCTCTCGAATCTACGAAGGAAGTGGTCCTTCGGGATTACAGAACGCGAAGCGAAACTTCTTGCAGTGGATCGAAAAACCGATCTGGTGTACAAGGTACAAGACAAGGACATTCCCCCTCCCGCGAGGGATTTGGCATCTACCAATCTAAGGAACGCGTCTCTGAGTTGTCTTCTTTAATATCCGTTTCTTGTTTCGTTGGCGAAAGACGCCGGAATCGTCACCAACCTCAGTGAAACCTCCTGCGTCTGGAGGAAGCCGGCGTTTGAGCACTACTCCACTACGGCTAATGAAATCACCGAGCGAGACCAACGAAGCCGTCCAGCGCTTCATATCCCCGGATAGATACTCTGGAACGGCGGCAACTCCGTCGCCCGTGGGAAACAGGACGATTTCCGTGGCATCAATAGGGAAGTTCCATCATTCGCGAACCTCACCTTTGGATCGCTCGGACGCTTCAAAGGATCCAGGTGCGGCAATGCAGATCGACTACCAATGGAAGGGCAGCCCTGGAGCTCTCAATCAGTCGTCGCAGTTGTTCAGAAACGTTGAAGCTCTTCGAAGGTGGCTGGCGTTGAAGGTGCTCGTCCCCTTTGCTGAGAGAGAATCCCGAATCTCGGAGCAGCTGAAAATTCTCTCATCCACTCCAAACGTTAATCAAACTTCAGCTGCCGCGTTGGTAGCTGAGCGCACGAGTCTGGACAGGTTGGCGAGATCATCAACCTGATGACTGCTCTTCGGCGAAACCTCCTCTCTGACATCTCCGTATGATCTCCTACAAACAGATATGTGACTGTACCGGGCTACTCGAGATCACTCGAATACTGCAGATCTAGGCTCCGCACGTTAGCGGAGGATACGTCCGTCTCCAAGGCCTTGTGGGACTCCGGCTCTGAATGGAAGGGCAGATCCTTCGAAATGTTCGGCCTAGAGTTGCCGACGGATTCGGAGCTCATCCTCACCGCCTTCGGGGCCTTCTTTGATGAAAGGCTACCACCAAATACCGCAGCAAAAGGTTCGCTATGGCACGCTATTGCTGTCCCTATTGCGAAAAGGTCAAATCTCCAAACCTCCGATTTTCTAAAGGAATGCTTGCGCTTTCTCCTTGAACGCGATTTGAACCCCAGCTGCGTTCACGTCGCGGTATATTGCATTTCCGCAATCTGAGGGCTTGGATGGAATAGAACCCTGGAGAGTGCGAGCAGGAGCAGTGATTTATCGTTCAAGAACGCGACCACCGGAGTTTTCAGTTATCCTACCTGGAGAAAAGGTGAGCATCAAATCTTACCTTTTGCCGGGGGCCATTTTGTCCAAGTCAAAGCAATCTACCCCCCCGGAAGAAAACCAACATTGACTTGTGCTCTGACTTGTGCTCGTACTTGTGCTCGTTTCCAGGTGGTTCACCCGTTGAGCGGAAGGCTGAACATCTTTCACGCTATCCTGCTCCTTACTCAAATCCTCCGAGACGATTACGATGGATATGCTGGTCAAATCTATCTAGGTGATCCGTCGATCGGGCTTCTTGAGGTCATTGAGAACTGACGACTGTGAAAGCAACTATTTGACGATGAGTTTCTGGAGACATAAGAAGGCAATGAGTGAGCATCTGGCTATAGAAAGGGGTGAACCTGCATCCTTGAGGTCCCCCGCGAAGCTTTTGAAAGCGAGTGGAGGCTCTAGAGTTGAATCACAAGTTTAATATGGACAGGCTAATATACATAGTGAACAACGCAGGGGTAAAGGAAAACACACTAATCGAGGACCCGTATTCCGCATTCCGTCACAAGCGAGGAACTGTTGAGCTTCACACTTGGCGATACTGGACAAACTTTCGAAGCGTTGAATGGGAATCACGAAATGTCAGACCCCACGAATACGCAACTAAGTGGTATCCCCCTTGGTGTTCAGGAAGGGCTATTTTTGCACGCACAGGTTGATGTTTCCATTCAGTTCCACCAAACCCTCGTATCCACAGATCAATCGTGGGCACTACCACGTGCTCCTGCCTTCTCGGCTAGACCTTTGGCGTTACTCATGGTGCTCTCCGGGGGATGATGCCTTTCCGAAACAATCCACACCGAACAAGTTTGATATGTATAGTCCATTTTGGGTGGTTATCAAACTCCTCAAATGGATGTTCAAAGCCCAGTCTGGGTCTTCCGCACAGCACTAAGTGAATTCGAGCTTTCTCTTGGTCGCAAACTGGCTGCTGGGCGGAGTCGATCCATCGTCTTTTCGACACGCGGTCCCCGGCGCCCTGAAAGGCGATGCGTTGTTACTCCTGTCTTTCTGGTCCGGGTTAACAATCGGGGTCTCGTTCTTCGTGAACTTCTTCAAAAGATCCGCTGCGCTCGAAGGCGGCGGGCCAGTGGTGAAGTAGGGATGCTTCAGAGCGTCCGCCGCGCTGATTCGTTTCAAAGGATCAAACACCAGGAACTTGTTTAGCAGGTCTAGGGCCTGCTCTGATGCAGCCGTGAAGAGTGCCCTGTGATCCTGTGCTGGGACGTGCGAAAACTTGACATAGCCTGGAAGGGAGGACATTCCAGGCCATATATCATCATCCGGAGTGCCGCGAGCATGAAAAATTTTCACCAATTGATCGATTTCGGAGTCACCCGGAAGATAGGGCACTCTGAGCATGAGCTCAGCAAACACACATCCAACAGCCCACATGTCAATTGCTGTGCCATACTGCCGGGCTCCGAATAGGAGTTCTGGAGCTCTGTACCAGCGGGTGACAACCTGTTCGCAAGTACAGCAAGTCAGTTGGAATGCTTCTTATAATGGCTGCCTAGAAGAGCATTCTCCGGCGATTTCTATTCTTCTGGAGAACGCACAATGTGGGTCAGTCTAGGGTTTGGGCTTCCATGTATACGAGCAAGACCGAAATCCGCAAGCTTCAGGTTCCCATCTGTCCCGAGGAGTATATTGTTGGGCTTTAAATCTCTATGCAGCGTCCAGTGCTTGTGACAGGCTTCAACGCCCCGAAGAATCATCTGCAGACATCCCTTAACCTCTGCCTCGGTAATAAATATCTCTCGGCTTCGGATTACAGCATCCAAATCCGTGAGGCAGTACTCAAAGACGAGATTCACGTTTGTATTGCTTGAGAAAGCGTCTACAAGCTCCTGTGAAAGCGTTTTTAAAGACCGAACTGTCAATAAATCTGGCCTAGAGCAGTATGGTTCAGCGAAAAGGTCCTAAAATGTTCTCACAATCACATTTGGGTGCTTAATCTCCTGTAGCAGCTTAATCTCTCTTAGAGCTTCCATTGATATGCCATCCTTGGCCTTACCCTACACAATTCAAGTGAAAACAAAGACGGGCAAGCTTTCCTTCAAAACAAAAATTCTTTCTCGGCAAAACTAACAAAACAAAAACGCACGCCGTGCTCTTCGCAGCTTACCATTCGAACTTTCTTCACGGCAACAATCCGACCCGTACCAACATCCTCCGCTTGTGTTACAACACCTCCCGCACCTTCTCCGAGCTTCTTAATGTTCTTGTACTTCTTCGAACTCATACTTTTAAGTTCTGTTCTCAAAATCCAAAAAGCAAAACCCCAAGAAACAGGAACAAAGACTCCGCTCTCTTCCCATCTCTGTGACATTCCAACACACACCCTACGAGCGCGAAATGTATTCTCCAGGTGCGAAAGTCTTTTAGAGAACACTAACGGCTATAGTATCAGTCACTAATCGTCTGGGATGACGCTAAGTGAGCCGATGTTAGGAGGCAGATCCTCAGAGAGGCTCAGGGATCATAGTGACTTGTCTACTCCTTGTACTCGGACTGTAAGATGTTTGCCCACGTCTGCACAGTGTCGTGGCGCTGCTGCTGGTTCAATTACGACGACTGAAGAAGCCTCAGTACGCTGAGGCGTGACATACCTTGGATGTATGCGGATCGGTCTAGACGTTGGACCGGCTGGTTGATTGGGTAGGCAGCCAAAACCTGTTATCGTGTAGTTGAATACTGACTGCTAGAAAGTTTACAACTTCATTATTGGAGAGTTTCAAGGCTGGAGTTGTTCACACGAGCATCTCCATGTGCAAACAGGGGCTCTCGCCCAATGGGACACCCTTTTCCTCCGGTTGGGGCGCATATTAAGGAAACGCAGGATTTTGCTCCGGTTATGTATCTATACGTCTGGCAGTAAATCCATAAGAGCCAAAAAGGTCAAGGTCAAGAAGCAGCAGTCTCTTGTTGCCCAGAGAATCATCCAAATCTTGTCAGCAGTTTTCCAATGTTCAATCATTTTTATTGATTGAACCTTGATATTCTGGATAAGCAAGTCCTAACATCCCAAAAATTGGCATTGAATATCATGCTTTGGTTTTATTCTGGGACCAGGGGCGGCTGAATATGCGAAAAAATATTTTTTATTGGGTTCAATTGTCTCAAGTTATGAACTAAGTTCTCCCAAATGTAGGAGATAGTACGAACACATGCGAAAGTGGTTCATGAATTGGTGACGGTTGGGCTTAGCAGCGAGATCTGTACGTGGACATCGCCGACTTGACTGCATGAATAGGATGATGGCGAGATCTGTTTGTAGATATCGCCGACTTGACCGAATGAAAAGGATGATGGCGGGTTCTGCGCGCAAACCACAGGCTCCCTCGTGCGAAATCCGGTCTTCTGAATGGTGCTCTACTAACCCCTCGTACTTAGGATCTATTGAATTAGGCGCGAAAATGTTGTCAGTCTGTGGGAGAAAGAGGGTGGTGTGATGCTAGGGGGTTCAGTGGGGCGTAGCTACGACAATGATGGAGATTGGATAGTCGTAGATGGATATTCGATGGCACTCTCTGGTCCATGTGTGGTAGGGATCGATGAGGCTGGTAGGGGCCCTGTACTGGGGCCCATGGTGTACGGCGCAGCAGTGTGCGAAGTAGACAAGCAGGATCGGCTTCGTGATCTTGGATGCGATGGTAGGATCCTTTTACTATGTCAGAGGGGTTCTGATTCTTATAAACCTGCTTAGCCATCTTTCTGAAAACCCCCTTTTCGCCTTCAAGATTCCAAGGCGATGAGCGAGCAGGACAGAGAGGCGGTGCGCGATCGTCTCCGAGATTCAAGCCTAGTTCAGGCCTACACAAAAGTTTTGCAAGCTGAGGAGTTGAGCAGATGCATGCTTCGTAAGCGGCCATACAATCTGAATGCGATATCACATGACACGGCTGCTGGATTGGTCAGAGAAATCCTCAAGGACGGCATAGAAATCGAGCACTTGTACGTTGATACGGTCGGCATACCAGAAAGGTATGAAATCTGGCTGAGGAAAGCGTTTCCAGCGATAAAAGCCATAACCGTCGCGAAGAAGGCAGATAGTACCTATGCCATCGTCGGGGCAGCAAGCATATTTGCGAAAACGCTTCGTGATCACATCCTGCGATTCTGGGATACCCCGGACCTTCATCCAGAGCTTCGAGGAAACTATGGAAGTGGGTATCCTGGAGATCCGGCAACAATCAGCTGGTTGAAGAGAGCGGTAGATCCACACTTTGGCTTTCCTGGGCTGGTCAGGTTTAGCTGGAGCACTTCAAAGAACCTCTTGGACGCAACTGGTGCGGTCCAGGTTGAGTTCGAAGAAGAGGATAGCGAGGCAAATCAGAGCAATATTCTCAACCACTTCAAGCGAAAAACAGGGAAGGAACAACTTCCAAAATATTTCTTGGACAGACGACTTTGCGAAGATAGTAATTTTCTTTAAGCCCTCTCGGCAACTGTAAGTAGAGGACCAAGGCCGAGTGGTGGGAGATGCTCTTGACTTATTACCTTGAAGCCAGCCCCTCTCAACATATCCGCAAATGCGTTCTTAGCGGGAAAGCTTACGCTGCTCTTATGCAAATAGCTTTCGGATACACAAAGAGGATAGGCAGGTTAAGGGACGGTATGCTGGGAGCCCAATGATGGAATAATCATGGAATGAAAGGATCCTACCTATACGTTTCCCGGTGTCCCGAAATCAAGCCTCCGATAATTGGCATAATCGTTGATATGAAGAGTTCTCTTATTGTTGAGAGGAGTCCCTTTTCGTTTTCATCCGTTCCAGTCAGCTCGAGTATTGCGACTCTGCCATTCTTCTTCAGCACCCGGGCCATTTCCTTCAAGCCTGCTTCACGGTCTTGAAAGTTTCGAACTCCGAATGAAACGATCTCGTGGTCAAAGCTTTCCTCCTTGAACTGTGACAGATTCTCTGCCTTGCCAATCAACAGCTGCACGCGCTCCGTCATTTGCTTCTTCAAAACTTTCTCTTTGCCAATGTCCAACATCTTTTGAGAAGGATCGATTCCAACCACGTTTACGTGGTCGTTCATTTCAGCTGCTAGGATTGCAACGTCAGCAGTTCCTAAAATGACATTCGGAAATCAGCAAGACACTCTCGTCCCGGGGAACTGAGCGCGCTAAGCATACCTGTTGCAACATCCAACAACCTACTGACATCTAGCTCAAGTGATTTAATTGCCGTACGTCTCCAGGTGTGATCAAGACCCTGCTTGTGATTGAGCATGTCAGCAGCTGGTCAATCCAGAACACGCCAAAGGCTAATGGACGGCCTCACCAAGGATATAATAGAGTTCAATAGGTCGTAGGTCGACGCAATCGCATCGAAAAACTCTCCAGAGCCATCCCTTACCAGGTGATCGGATCCGTGGCTCTCCGCTGCACATACCACTAGGATAACTCCAGCGGCAAGAACAACCGCAAATCCACAACCTTTCTTAGTTTCCTTCATGTCTTGTTCCTTCTTTCTTTTGCTACTAACACTTGCCAAGTCACTTGTCCATCAGTTCTGCCCCTTTGACAAGATCAATATCGCGCCTCACACATGATCTCGCGGTCCTGAGGTTGCATGGCTTGATCACAAGGGCTTGGTGACAACGAACAAAGTACTGAACATTGGTAGGACGAATGCTTGCTGAGATTAGTCATAACCATAGCTGTCCTGTCGTTTAATAAGAGGTTTTATGTCCTTTTCGGGTGGTCATTCTTGACTAGCTCGTAGTAGAATTTCAATACCGTCAGATGCTTGACTATTTGGGGAGTATCTTCGAGTGCCCCATGCGTTCTCATCCGTTTCCAGAATCTGTGACAGGTTCAGGGGGGGGGAATCCTCGTACTCGATGTCGGAGGGCGAGTCTTTCCGATAGTCAGCCGGGGGTAGAAGGATCTCTTTGGCTAGAAACGTCTTTGCTTTTTCTTCCTCCGCTTCAAGTCGCAGAGAGGCTACAGCTGTTTCCCGAGCGTTTGGAGCTAGGAGGGCCCTAAGTCTTTCCTGGAGCTCGCCGCCAGCGGGAAGCAAGGATTTGGTCTTAACTCGTTTCTGGGACAGAGGAAATTTAAAGTCAGCGCAAACAACTAGGCAGCTCGATTGAACAACAATACGGATGTTCCAAAACCTCTATACACGCACCCTGTATCGCTTCCTGGACTTCTTCCTCGTGTCAATAAGCTGCTCTCTGCTTCTGTTACTGTTCCTGTCCAGCTCAGCGAGAGGAGGCCGTGAGTAAACATCCTCGGCCTCGTTGGCGTCTGATGCTCGCTCAGGCTCCTGCTCCGTAAACACCTCGTCAAATTCAGGAGAGTCATCCGCCGTATTTTCCATTTCCAAGGAAGCACTAAGAAGAAACTACGTATATAGACGCATCCACGTGTGTAGTAGCAACTCGCTCAGGAGCTCAAATATTCAACGATGGCAGTGAACCAGTAGCAAAACCCCGGGGCATAACTTCAGTATAGTGTCCTAGGTTCACATCCTCAACCGCAAGCAGTCCAATCCAAAGAATCCCACTCGGCTATCAAGATTGGAAAACAGCGAGAACGCTCCTTTTCGAAAACCCGCACCCCAAACTCCCCCTCCAAACTTGGAGATTGAATCCAACAAAAAAGGAGCTAGACAAGCACTCTCGTTCTGTTTCAACAGCACAAATCGTTCTTCTTCTCACAGAGCTTTCTAAGCCCTAGCTTCCTCCCCATCACTCTTCCCTGCAGTCACGCACATACAAACACCTCCTCATCCTTCAAAAAAAAGAAGCGCGTCCACATTTCACCTGTGTACCATTGGCTACTTCAATCTCCCAAAAAGGATGAAGCAGCCCGGCCAAGAAACCAAACGACCTGCTATTTGGTTTCGTTCACTTACGCCCCATTCCAACCTATTTTATTCTAAAAAAAATATTTTATAATGACTGAGCTTCCCTGCGTTAACCAATCAATTTATCTAATTCTATGTCTATCTATCAATATTATCATAGTGACTAGCGACTATGTTCGGCGGGTTCAAATCAAAAATTTCATATGAACGAATCATTGATCTACACATGTCCTATTAATTTCCAGCTCAGAATGCGAAACGATATTTCTCTATTTGTTAATGATTTTTGAGCTGCCTGGGACATGATTAGCGGACAACGCGGCAAGATTTTTTATCTAAAGTATTTAAATAATTTCATGAATAAGAGGAGAAAAGGCAAGCCTGGAGGGTTTTGTGGTGTTGGAGGAGATCGGAATAGGTATGCTACCGCGGGATTTTATGGTATTGACGATGTCATGCTGAAACATCAGCTGTGCTGAAAGCTGTGCTGGAAGAGTTCGTTACGGGGAAGTTTTTTGGATGTGAACTGATAGTATGAGCACACAGGAGTAGATTTTGAGTGCTATCCACGAGCTCCGTTCTTGTTCCAGTTTCTGAGGAGCAAGCATCAGGAGCTGTCCTTAGGATATCCTCCGTGGTAGTACGTACAAGCTTCTTGGAACGGGTACCGCGCCTGCTTGAGAGTAGTGCTCGTTCCAATGGCTGTATATCTTCTGGACAATATCGTTAGCCAGAACCCAGCGGAAAAAAAAGGAAGCTGTTCTTGGCTGCAAGTGAAAGGAGGCAGTCGTATCACCAGTTCCGTTCCATGTTTGGACTAGCCTAACTAATTCTTCCACAGTTTCAATGTAGATCTCTCCGAAAGCATGGACCCAGCTTGTCTATAAACACCTCAAAGTGCCCCATTGAAAATCAGGTAATCTTAAATCAAACTCTCTCATCTTTTAATTATCACACATGATACCGAAACAGTAGGGCATCCTAGGGGAGCAAGCGCCAAGATCCAGGATCCTCCAAATCTAAATAGACTGAATAAGAGACTGAATACCCGAAATAATTTAGAAATATATAGTCTCGTCGACGATTTTCGACTTCTGGCGATGAATTTTTGTCGGCGCATTCGCCCCCCTCCAACAGTAAGCACAATTTTTAATAAAGTAGCATTCCAAAAATTATTTTGGACTTTCTTGATGGAAGCTCTGATTCCCATCCAGCCCTTGCCCGAAAAAAACCATCGCCCGGAGAATGCAAACGAATGCGCGTACCCCCCTGAATCGATGAGATGAACTTTCCTCATAATTAAACAAATCCTATTATTGAATAATTATTGTACATATGTTTTGGCGGGACTTTTGCGTTGGATAGGTTAGGGGTGGCTATAGACGATTGGAAATTTTTTCTCCCCGACGAATGTGATGCCCTGAATGGGGGCGGAGAAATGGATGTGGAAGCATATTGGGGGCTATTAAGCTTCCACCGGGGTACAGGGCGCAAGGCCTTCGGGGAGGGGTCTGCGGGGCTGGTGGGATTCTGTCGAAGTTTTTCGCTAGGTGTACATAAGAAAGGCTGGAGTTTTGTTGAGGTATTCTCTGTTTTCAATTGACGATGGTTGGTGAAGATAAGAATCAAGGCTTCGTGGCGGTTGCGAAGCAGTCGCCGTCGGAGTCTTATCAAGTCACGCGCTCCTGGGGACAGAAGAGTGGAAGCTTTCTGGATAAGAGTGGTAAGATTGGTTGTACATAAGATACTCCCCTGTTGTCGCTTTTTCGACAGAGTTCTGACGTTGAACTTGCGCCCGTTCGCAAATTTTTCTGTGCAGCAATCGTGTTCGATTGGGATGACACTCTTTTCGCCTCAAGTGCGATGTCAAGCTACGGACTGTACTCTTCCGAGGAAATCGACTTGACCAGTGAAATGCAAGGGCTGCTTATTGAGCTGGAAGAACACGTAATTTCCGTTTTGGAGAAAGCCGTTAGGTTCGGCAAAGTCTGCATTATCACCAACGCGGACAACGGATGGGTTGCGCTATGTGGAGAGCGGTTCTTCCCCCGTGCGTTGAGCTTTATTGAGAGGAAGGAGATCCCCGTCATCTCGGCAAGACATTTATATGAGTCCAAATACCCAACTACTCCGAACAAGTGGAAGGAGGCAGCTTTCGCCGAACATCTAGCTCCCTGGTGCCACCGCGAGGAGGATCTGAACGTTTTAGTTCTAGGAGATGGCCTTAGTGAGAGACTTGCAGCGCACGCTTTTGCGAGGAATAGAACGCAGGCGCGTGTGAAAACTGTCAAGTTCATCGAGCATCCAACCATCAAGGAGCTCGTCCAACAGCTTTTCCTTTTAGAAACATCCTTTGATTATATCTGGGAGCACGACGGGACATTTGACATTGACCTCAATTTCCAGTGAACAGATGCAGAAGAAGGCCAGCTTCTGCTCCTGTTGAACGAATCAATCCTCTCATTAAAATCTAACTTATACTTGCGGACTAACATGAAATTTGCCTAGTAACTGGCCAGACTCTGATAACTTGCTAGCCCGCACCAAGCTCAGGAAAAACATGCCAGTACAAGACATGCATCTCAATCTGGCTGAGTCCACCCCGTCCACAGTACTCCCCTCCAATCGGTTCCATTCCCATTGAGATTGATAAATCAGGCACAAGCGAACCAGATTTCACACGCCGGAGAGTTGCTCGTTTTGGGGGGGGAAGGAATGTGGGAGTGCCAGCTTGAAGCGGGAGGCAGGAGATTGTCAGGCATCTGAGGCGTCCTCCGATACTATTAGACTGAGCTCTTATTGTACGGACGTGTTTTTTGTGTTTGTTTTTCTACCGTTTGAGATGCCTCGACTATCAAAAAGGCTGCCGTCCCTTGAAGCGAATTCTGACGAAGCCAGGGCATCCAATCGGCGCCTGAAGAAGCAGAAGGTGAGTTGTCCAATTGTGGTTCAGCGTGTCCTTCTGCGGGGGCTAATACGCTGTTTCTCCTGCCCCAGATGAGAGAGGCGAAGAAGAAGAGAGCACCGGCAGAGGCTTCCGCCGAAAAACTTGCAGCCGAAACTTCGAAGACGGCGAGCTTCGAGGCCGCCTTGGAACAGAGCAAGGACCTGCCAGATGCTGAGAGACAGGCTGTGCAGAGGATTATACGAAACCGGCTTAGTGCTGAACTGTCCCGGCAGAGGTGGAAGGCAAGAATAACTGCTTTGGAGACTGAAATTGAAACTCTGAGAACGCTTCGGAGCAATCTAACAGACGTAAGATGTGTTGTCTTGATAGCTTGAGTGAAACTGGATTCCACCCGCTAACGCCAGTTCGTGAATTACCAAATCCGTTGTATTCCACGTTTCGCAGGTCGAGCAGGAGCTCATCCAGATGAATGGGATTTAAGAGATTATCATGTATGCTATCTATATCATATACTACAGGCGCTGAGGGTAATTTTATTAAAAGCCATGCAGGCGGTTATCGGTAACGCAAAAGTCGGAAGATAGAGACATTTAGAGGTGGTCCAGAAGCCGCATGGAACTCTCGGCACAACTATGACGAGGCATCCTCGAACCTGGAGGAGAGAAATCACGTAGACTCGGTTCCTGGAAAGTCTGGCGCAAGAGTAATATCCTGAGAAGATGCAGGTTGAAATCCGACCAGGAATCGAGAATCGCATCCATCCCAGCCATGCACGCTTCGATGTCCGGAGCAGAGGTTGCCAGGCAAACTACCTCTGTGACTCGGCCAAACTTCAGTCAAATTGAGCTTCCATAATGATTGAACACCTGAAAAAGCCGAAAATGTGATCAATCGTTTCTAGGGGGGAAACCACCTTAGATTGAACAGACTCAGATAATGCAAAAACTTTAATTCATTATATGATAAATTGTATTTGAGCGCAAAAAAGAAATGCATAGCTCCCCCCCGGCGTTCCTTTCTTCCGGAAAGAAAAGATTCCGCAGGAAAGTTCTAAATCGAAGATTCCTTGAGAAATGCCTGAAAAACTTCTACAAAAAGAAAAAAGAATCGGTCCTGCTAAAACCCCTCCAAGGGCTCCAGGCCGTTTCCCGTGATGCTGAAAGACAACTGGCATACCATAGTTGGTTAATTTTGGAATTACATGAAATCGATTGGATGGTTGCTAGCTATTTAAAGATTCTTCACAAAATTTGGATCGAAAAGACTCGGCTTGAGGGGAACTGATTTATATATGTTTTATTGAAATATTTGACCCGCCACTTTTTTCGGGGGACATCCCAGGAACACGGGACAATGGCAGTATATGGGATAGTTAAGAAGTGGCCGTTCAGGGCGTGTTGTCAACTCATGGGTTGGGAGGGAGGGAGGGAGGGAGGGAGGGAGGTTGCTAGTTCGAGTGTATAGGTGAAGGAGAGTTTTGAACATTTCGGGAGTGTTTCTTTTGTAAAAAGAGGAGGTGACTTGTTTGTAAAGAAGTGTGAGAAAAAGGGGGAAAGATGCCAAGGAGTAGAAGAACGGGAATGGGGAGAGCTCCGCCGAGGAGGCCCCCGCCGCCGTCCCGGGCTCCTTCCCGATCGGCTAGTACGAGGTACGTTTGAGTAATGTGGAAGTGGTTTTTGTTGATTTGGTAGGGTTGGGAGTCGGGAAATGGTGTGGTTTCTAAATGATTCGTTTTGCGCTCTATCGCCATCTTCAGTGCACCTCCACCGGCGCAGAAGGCGCAGCCGCAGAAGACAGAGCAGGCTAAGCAAGCATCTCCGCCCCAGACCACCAATGCAGCCGCTCCGCCGGCAACTGCTCAGCCTGGAGGTGGAATGATGAGTAACATCATGACTACCGCAGCGGGAGTTGCCGCTGGTCACGTTGCTGGACGTGCCATTGATCGTGCCATTTGGTAAGCTTACGTCCTCCTTCGAACTGCTTCATTTAGTTCTCGTAGATCTACGCATTGTCTCTAACTCTCAAGAATTTTGTGAATTTTGAACAGGGGAAATGGAAGTGGAGAGGGTGCGGAGCAAGGCGCACCCGTCGAAGGGTACGATCAGGGATACGATCAGGGACAGCAGTTGCCTCAGCAGGGAGAGGTTTGCGGGTTCGAGTTGTCGAACTTCCGCCAATGCCTTGAGCGAAACAACAACGATGCCAGCGCATGTCAGTGGAACTATGAAGTTTTGCTCCAGTGCCAGAATCCAAATCAGGAGCAGCCACAGGCAAACTTCTAGACGATTAGTCCGTAGTGAAAAGCAGATGGTGATTTTTGTTAATTTGGATGAGCGAGCTAAGCTAGTGGCGAGCTGTCTTTCAGTTAGAAGGGATGCTCTCGATTTAGAAATAAACTCACTCCATTATCCGTGTACTCAACTTGGTTTTCTGCATGAAAGCGAGTGCTTAGCAAAATCCCAAAGACAAGCACTTGCAGGTCCAAAAGCCACAACATTCATTGACCTAGTCGACGAAGTCTCCCTACAGAAAAATTCCGTTCTGGCCTTTTAAAGGCGGAGCAAAACGGATCTTCCAGCAGTTGCGGGTAGAGCATAACTCAGACTCCCACATTCACCCAGACTCCACTCGGGTCGGAGCGATCGATACATTGGGTGCTCAGCTCAGAAAGGGGAAAAACGCAGAAACTATGATTATCCACTAGTAGCTACTACTATTATGGAACTAGGATGAGAACAATTCGGCCAGTCCCATTTGCCTTGCTCAAACATGGGACCAAGCAACCAACGACGTCTAGGAACGCAAGACCAGACCGGATCCTTCCGTCGGCGTGCACAATGTCTTATGAGCAACAAAAGCAATTCGAGATAAGACCCTGAGCTGACTAGAAGCATCGAGTTTCCCAGATTGAAGAGTACAATACTGAGTCGGATCTAAGCATTCCAGTTCGAACATCTGGCCATCTTAAGCTACCCCCGTTCCAGCTCGAACCAAAAAGCTCAAAATCGTGGCAGCGCCGAGATGAGGAGGGATCGATGCGCAAAAGTGTGGGTGAGGAGGGTGTGCGGGGTACGATATTCAGTTTGTGTTTATTTTGATAACCTGGATCATCGTATTGAAAGCACCAACGGTAGAAAGCAGTTCCAGGTGCTCCTCACGTTGACTTTTTGTCTCGGCTGTGGAACCCTGGCATGGTGTGACGAGGTTGTTTCGATTTTAGGGGATCCTAGGTTTCGGGGTTGTCTTCAAGCTGTTCGGGGGTTGTCTTCCCTGTTTTGAGGGCCGGACAAGATGTTGCGCGGCCTTGCTGCGGTGGCGATGAAGCGCAGCCAGCCGCATACTGAGTTCGCTCGGTTTTCACACTTCAGTCGGTTGAAGGGTAGGCACCGCCACAGGATCTTGGCGTTGGGACGTTATAGGGAGATGAGGTGTGAGACCCATCCACCAGTAAGGACGAAGTTCCTCACTCCATTTTTGGCAACTGAACTCCCCCCGAGGGAGGCGGAGATGATAGCGGGTGTCAAAGCGAGGATGGCGGACAAGAACCGCGAACGTCCACATGCATGGCTGGATGACATGAACATGACACCACAAGCGGATAAGACGGAAGAAGAGAAGAAGATCCTGGGGCACAGACCAATGGTCTATCAACTGCCTCTCTATGGTCACGACAACCGCGAAGAGATCATAGATAACCTCCCAATAGAGAAAGTCTACAAGCTTCTTTCGGTGTACGGATGTCCATATTACTCTATGGATGTTTGGGGGCGTCCAAGACTCAAGGATGTAACAAAGTTCAGGTACCTCACGAGAAAAGTTGGCGTCGTCGCAACAAATAAGAATAAGACGCAGGCCACTGTAATGGTCAGGTATATGAGATATAACTGGAGATACCGCTATGTAAGCCCGCTGTCGACTCAGATCACCTTAGTTTGCCTATGTTTTGATCTAGTTTCTCATGAAAGCACTCTCGTCTCCTACTTACAGAGATACTGGTGGACGAGGAAGTTTAAATGCCATGACGAATTTAACATTTGCAGATTAGGGGACGTGGTGGTTATCCAAGCGCAGCGGTTTGAGAAATATGGGAAGGATTTTACTGTTGTACAAAACTACGGCAACAAGGAGAAAATTGAAGGTACCGAGAGAGCGGAGAGAATAAAGGAGTTAATTGAGGCTGTGGAGTACGACCCGGGTGTTGCGCAGTACCTTCCTGCTGATTCGAGGTACAAAAAAATGAAAAAGAGGATCAAACGATTCCAGTGGCGGGTGGCAGGCAAGTTCAGTAGACGCCAGGACAAGAAGTACAGTTTTAAGAGGTTCCACATGCAAGTCTAAACCAGTGGCGATGCGAAAAACCAAACCTTGCAGTGGAAAAAGGCAGCTGGGTGCCTCGACATGCGCTATACTATTGAGCTGTTTAGCCTAGCCCTTATGTCTGCATGCAGTCGGTAAACTTAGATTTTATTCTTCGCGTTCCCGAGAAGCTCCAGTCTAAGCTTCTTCCTTCATGAGCAAGTCGCAGGCTCTGTAAAGTGTTTTCATGAACCCGGGAATTCCTGTGGACACGGCCCAGTTGATTATCGATTTCGGTATCGTCCCGCGCGGATCATCGTAGAACGAGTAGACGTACTCTGTTACATCTGCCTGTCTTACCAGAATCCACATGCGCGTGGTCGTAGATTTTCATGAGCTTGGAACGCCTCGAGATGATCGCAGTTATGAGATAAAGTAACTAGCTATGAGCTGAATGCTTACATTTTCGCGTGCTCTCAGGACATACGTGCCGAAGTAGTCCAGGACACGAACTTTGCGCCTCACCTCCGGCTTTTTTTCATTTGCGGTTGTTCTCGTTACGAAAACGTAAGAGCCATCTACTTCCTTTCTGTATCGTCTGGCGTAGACATAGTCCCTGAGCGAAGAAAAGAGACGCACAACCAATTGTCGAGACTTAGCACAACGACTGACTACTAAACGGCACAGGCCTCCATGGCGTCCGGTGTTCCGCCTGATAAGCCCTTACCTGTTAGAAAACCAAAGTGGATACTTCGCATCCCAGTAGATGTAATCAGTGCTGCCCTCCGACCCGATCACTTCGAGTTTCTCGCAGTGCTTGTCCCATCTTTTGTGAAAATCAACATCAAGGAGTACCTTGACGAATGTTTCGACACCGTAAGGTGCGGATCCGAGGATCAAGTACTCATAGACGCCCTGCTTCCCCACCTTCTTCCAGATCCTGAGGGCATCCTTATCCTTCCTCGGGTCACCATTTTGAATCAGTGCTTCAAAACCCTTCCCCTCGGGCGGTCCCCCGGCCTCGAAGTAGGAGAAGTTGTCCTGGACTGAGTCCATATCCGAATCGCTGACAACCTCGACCATCTTTTCTGACAGTGCTCTTCACAACTCCAGGCAACCAGTTCTTCCGTGGACCGGGAATTCCGGTGATCAAGGAGCGCTAACTTCTGCTTCAACGGAAACAGGTCAGGCCGCTCCAGCAGGCTTCTCAGCTGCTCCCACAGCCCAATGCTCCTGGAAGACAAGCTTTTTGAGCTATCTACCACTGATCAGAACAGAAGATCAGCATTCACAGGCGTTTTTTCTCCTGTCAAAAAGATACCATAATATTCTTTACCAACCCAAACCAACCCAGGGGTTGCTCACGGACCCCATACCCCTTTGCAAAACGCTGATCCCAGATTTCGTTATCCAAATGGGACACCATCCCTAAGGCACCGATCCATCCACCACGTCATCCCAATTTTTTGTCAGCACCGGGATGGAAAGCGTCTATGCTCAACAAGGCAGACATTCACCAAGACAGGATTTTGTCTGGTGATAGGGTTCTAGGCTAGGTCTAGATCCATCTACAGTATGGTAACATCCGGATCAGCCTCCTCATACCAGACTCGAAAAGCCTTCCCCACCCCCCCCCCCAACTGCCAATGATTCGAGGCCTGGTTCTCACGGGGCAGTCAACTGGAATATGCAAATAAAGATTCAAGACACGCGTAAAAACATAATTTGTTAGTACCATTCGTATTATCCAATTAGCGTGCTTAATTCTGGTAATTTTGATGATTCTCAACGGATCCGGTAATTGGGACACTTTTTGGGACTGTAGGAATCCTTAGGTTTTCGTAGGTTGGGTAGGGTTTCAAAAAGCTGTCTTCGACTTTAGCCGTGTGTTAGATCTTTCGAACCAGCTCTCGTCCTTTATATATGTCGCAGTAGCAACGTATCATTTTTCTATAGAGGATATGAGCTTGCAAACTATTTGCCAAGAGGGACCGACGGTCCTCGCATTTTGGTCGCGCTTGCTTCTCTGCTGATTTGTGAATCAGTTCTGCACTTGCAAGCTTATATCCTTGTAGCGTCAATAGCTGTCATTACTTGTTTAGCTGAGAACACAGTTGTAGGACAGAGCACGCTAGACTACTGCTTGCCTTGCCTGCCGGTACCGAATTCTGCTTTGATCGCCGCGTTGCGGTGGTGAACTGTAATCCGATTAGTCCCTTAACAGAGTTCTTAGATGACTTCAAGGGAACAGAGAGTGGAAACTATCTCGTTGAAGCTTCTCAACCCCATCAGCGGGGTCCTCCATAGGAGACGCTTTTACAGGATGGCTTTTAATGTTCGAATACCTGGTTCGCAGTTGTAAAAGGGCGGGTCGTCACAAGTTGGAAAGGGGAACACGCGGTGCATCGTGTTCACGGGAAGGCGTGGTATACCGAGGTTAAAGTACTCCAATGAGATCGGGAAATGGTATCCGTGAGCATTGCATTTGTTCTCCCTGTGTTTTTGCGCGTCAGAGAAATTCCATAGTTTCTCACCATTAGCGACTGGGTTGGTTGTAGTCGGGACTGAAAGCACTGATGAAGATACCGCAGACACAGCTTCAATAAGTCAGATAAAGAAAATTGGATAGCATTGCAATCGTCCTGGCAGAACTTTCCCGATTGTGCGCGTCCTAAAGCTATCCTAAAGTTGTGCGAACTGCCCAGACCGCCTTTAGAGTGTCTGTTCACTGCGTTTCGAGATGAACGGCCAGCCGGAAAAGCAGATCAATGTATCCAGACCTGTCCGCAGCGTAGCCCTGCCTAGGTTGTAGTTTTTGGGGCTGACCATGAGAGTAGTTTGCAGGAGCTGCTAGAAGCCGATCACTGGGATGGCGAAGAACTGGAGTTCGAAACGTCGCGGTTCGGATACCCCTGACATGTTCAGCTAGACCACTGCTTGAAGCTGTTGCTGTGAAACAGTCTACTACAACAAGATCGCAATAGAGCACCAGTCAGTTGCTGATAATCCACGCGATTTGCTGCACCATTAGACGCTCAACCCACGCACGAAGACCACCGGGCCGTGATCAACGACCGAACCAGTTCAAGCAGCCGGGGAAACTTGTGAAGCGGTAGCAATGCCAAGCGTTGAGTGAGTGGGCATCCCAGGCTAGTACCCTGACCACACAAACCCAACACGCGATTTCAAAAACCGCATCAATAAGAGCCAAAGAAACCACCAACCTGTACGACCAGAGTTCGGTTGGGCGATCCCAACGCAATTCCGCTTCGTAGCAACCACACTCCCCAAGGACAGACGAGATCGCGCCACAGCAGACTAGCCCGAGCTCACCTCTACCAATTCCCATCGTAGCCGATGAGAACTACTCAAGAAAGTCCGTTGCACCCTAGCTTAGGACGCGTGTCCATAATCAATTCGTTAATACAAGATATCCCAAGAAGAGTCAACACGCGTCAATATATGATTCGATTAAAATCCAAAAAGCCGCGTGGCAGAGATCTATTGTATTAATCAACTATTATAGAGATATCTATTGGATAATAAATATTGTTTTAAGAAATTTTAGCGAGCCGGTTTGGACCGTGGGGACATGGCCGTTGGGTATCTAAAGGGGGAGGCGGGTGGGGGGGGGGGGAAGGGATAGTTGGGGGTAGTCGGGGAGAAGGAAAGGGTGGATGATATAATTTTTTGGAACATTTTTGGATCTGTTGTAAGCTCTTGTGCTAGTGTGTGTTTTTTGTAATTGAGTTTTCAGTTAGCATTTGAGTATTTGTAGTTGGATCTTTAGATCCTCGTTTTGGTGTTTTTTGCAAGATGTCGGTTTCGAACAAGCTTGGGCTGGATGATATCGACGTGAAGGATAAGCGGGTGTTCATTCGGGTGGATTTCAATGTCCCCTTCGACAAGTCGGTAAGGAACGGTTAATATGTGCGAACTTTTGTCTTGCCCATGCGGATGGACTTCTCCCGCTCGAGTGTTTGGAGTATTTTGGAGAGCTTATGCTCCAGCTGATGCGGGAAGAATCTTCTGGGGCAGGCGTTTTAGGACTTGGGTTCTGAAGCTGGATTTCACCTTTTTCTGTTTCCGTAGACTGGGGAAATATCAAATACGCAGAGGATTGACGCCGCCATTCCGACAATTAAGAAGGTGATTGATTCCGGCGCAAAATCTGTGGTCCTCGCTTCTCACCTCGGCCGACCGGAAGGAAAGGTTACCCCAAAGTTCTCCATGAAGCCCGTCGCAGCCGCTGTTGAGAAAGCCCTCGGAAAATCTGTCATTTTTCTAAGTGACTGTGTGGGACCTGAGGTCGAAGCAGCCTGTAAGGATCCGCAACCAGGTACGTCCCTGACTTACAGAGAGCAAGTCAACGCGCATTCGCTTTTGGTGGAGACTCAATGACGCTACTTCTGCGCTACTTGCACCCTGTACAGGCTCAGTGTTCCTTCTCGAAAATCTCAGATTCCATGTTGAGGAGGAGGGCAAGGGAACGGACGCAGAGGGAAACAAGATTAAGGCTGAGAAGGATAAGCTTGCCTCTTTCCGAGAGAGTTTATCTACCCTTGCTGATATCTACGTAAACGATGCCTTCGGAACTGCGCACCGAGCGCATTCCTCAATGGTCGGAGTATGCCTTCCAGAGCGGGCAGCTGGGTACCTGATGAAGAAGGAGCTCGACTATTTTGGAAAGGCATTGGACAATCCAACAAGGCCATTCCTTGCGATTCTGGGCGGTGCAAAGGTCTCTGATAAGATCCAATTGATCAACAACTTGTTGGACAAGGTTGACTCTATGATCATCGGTGGAGGCATGGCCTTTACTTTCACCAAGACGATAAGCTCGATGAAGATCGGAGCTTCCCTGTACGACGAGGAAGGATCGAAGATCGTTCCAGATATTATGACGAAGGCGGAAGAAAAAGGTGTCAAAATTTATTTGCCCATTGACTTCATCACAGCGGACAAGTTCGCGGCCGACGCTACAACCGGAATCGCTACTGTGGCCGATGGAGTTCCTGACGGATGGATGGGTCTTGATGTGGGACCAGAGAGCTGTGAATTGTTCAGCAAAGTCGTGAAGGAATCAAAGACTATTGTCTGGAACGGACCTGCAGGAGTATTCGAATTCGAAGCTTTTAGTAAAGGAACTCTGGCGACGATGGAGGCGGTGAGGAACCCATTCTGCAGTACTCTCATCCAGGCGAGTAGTCCTGATGCTGTGTTTGCCTTGTTTTGCTTTTCTGTTTTGTTCCCTGTAGGTCGTTGCTGCAACGGAGGACGGAGCCATCTCAATCATTGGCGGAGGAGACACCGCCACTGCAGCGAAGAAGTTTGGAACTGAGAGCAAGGTGAGCCATGTGAGTACGGGAGGCGGAGCGAGCTTGGAGCTTCTTGAAGGAAAAGTCCTTCCAGGTGTTGATGCTTTGAGCACGAAGTAGGCGATGAGAGAAGGAACAATGAGTAAAGACGGGATGTGATGGCTGGACGAGTTGTTCTCTGCCTCTTTCAACCCCCGTTGTTGTGTCACTGACGATTAAATCTAAGAGTGAGCTACGAAACTGTGAGTAATCTACAAGATTGCTGTTTATGCTCAGTTCGATTCAACAGTCGAGTCCTTGTCCACAGAGACGGTTGCTTCCCATCTGTAGTGGGTGCAGCAGCTCCTTTGAAAACTCCATCGAGGAAATAAGCCATCTATCTAAATCGAACTCTGATTGACATATCTCCAGTCTCAACACCATGTGGAACGGATGGATTCGTTTCTGAACGAGGAGCCGATTTGCTACTTGTTGGGGTCCGGGATGGTTCAACGACTGGGTTGAGTCTCCTCTTCTTCTTCGGCCTTTCTTCCAAGTGCTGGCCAACGAGGCAGCTGGCGTCCTCGCTAGACCGGGGAAGCGGAGTACAATCCTGATCGATCTCAAACAGCTCCTCCATGTCCTCTATGAAATCAGAAAGCACGTCGGTTGCGAGTACTAACTTCGGAACGCTCCGATGCGTTTTCCTCGATTCCCGATGTGAGTCAACGATGGCTTCAAGCTCCCGCGCTAAATGTCTTACACCGACAAGACATTCTGACCCACCTGGCAGACCAATTACTGATCCTAAAGCAGCTGGCAACTGTAGGCAGGCATTTAGCACACCCATTTGGTGATCGACTTCCACCAACCCCCTCAGCAGCGATACCCTCTTTGCCGCTCGACTGGTGCTGGAGACTGGTTTGGCTAGAGAGGCCATGGCAACCTGTCCCAAGATATGTACAACGCATTGAATTCCGTTTCCTGTAACTTCGGGGAAAAGCCGCTCGTCTCCATTCTCAGAAAGTTCGCATACGCGAGTCCACGCGCACGCCTCGTCAACCCTAGCCTCAGAGCCGAGGCAGGCGAACATGGAAGAAAGTCGATACCGAAGCACGGACTCCTGGTTTCCAGCTCTGCCTCCTTTTACATGCAGTTTACCCTGCTGTCTAGGGTTGTGGAAAAGAGGATCGTGTACAGAGGTACAGTTCAATGCCAGAGGGGTCGATGGCAAAAAGCCCTTGCCTGCGAATTCAAAGGTTCTTGAAAGTGTTCTCAACCATAGCTGAGCCGCGGAAGTGTCGTTAACCCCACACCGCATAGCCATATCCACAGATATCGATGCCAAACTGGAGTCAGCAGTTGAATCAACAACTTTCCTCGCGAGCCGCTTTGCATCCTCTGGCTTGAGCACAATAACTCGTAGAGCCCAGCCCATTGCTTGGTAACACAGTTGGGCCTCTTCCGAAGACGCTTGGCTCATGTCTTCGTTTCTGCTCCTCCCCCTAGTCCGTTCTGACCCTGTTGAAGTTCGACCCCTAGTCTCGTAGTCGAGAAGACGTTCAACATATGTTTTGAGCTCGGGTAGCCTTGCGACCCCAAACACTTCATCTTCCAGCATTTTTGGGATACAAAGAAGTAAGGTATACAGAAGCTCCACGTTCTTAGACTCCTCTTCGAGCACAGTAAGGGCTAGAGCTGCAGACGCTCCTGTAACCTGCACGTCCTCGTCTTCTGATTTGTTTAGTAACAGCTTTTGAACCTTTCTGCGCCATTCAACTCCCTGAGAGAGTTTCCTCAGGAAGCCCTCCCGGTGGGAGTCTTTCGAGGGATAGATATTTACAAGGGATATGTAGATGTCAGCTGCAAGAGATAGCTCAGCAATAGTGGCAGCCTTGCGAGAAGCGACCGGCCTCCCCGTTCTCACGTACTCTGAGGCTTCATCTGAAACCTGCAGCTCGAAGCAGAATGGATTCTCGGCAGTCTGCTCGACGATAGCCACAACGCTGGACGCGACTAGTACTCTTCGATGACCGTGTGGGCCTGCTCTCTCCAGGAGCGACGCAACTTTCACAGACACCGCTCCGCGCTCACTTCCGGCCCCCAACACAACGTCACGTAAATCAGATATGAAACACTTGACGTGGTTGGTGTCCACTCTAATGCCCTTCGCAAGCAACACAGCTACAGCGTTCAAGGTCTCAACCGCAAAGTCCACATCAGCTTCTGGAACAGTTGCCGCCCTTTCGACAAGCTGAAGCGCGTCCTTCGCATCAGCTTCTTCCAAACTTGGGATAATGGCTGTGACTGTCTGAACGCCGATGCATTTGTCCCTACTCTTCCCAAAGAGTAACTGCTTCCTGACCGAGACCAGTAGTGATGTCGCGACTTGCTTTCTTCCGGCTACGAATAGAGCGGCTGCGCTAGACAGTGCCTGTACAGCCGCTTGATTCAACGCACAGGGACGTTGCAAGGGCTCTAATAGAACATGCAGCCACGCTTCTAACATTTCCGACCCTCGAACAGCTGCCTCGTGCACCACGTCCGCCGCTCGACGAGCAGACGAGGGATTGCTTGAACACATCGTGGAGGATAGGTCTGTTGCCAGAGTCCGTCTAGATCTGGAAGAATGCTCAAAAAGATCTAGAAAGAAGGTCCTAACAACGCCCGCGCTAACCCCTTCATCTGTTTCATGAGTGTACAACAGGAATGAGTCAGCGCAGCCACGAACGAAAGGAAAATATATGTCGGGTGAAAGCAGGATCAGCCAGGGTGGACTTGGGGCTTGAGATGAACGAGAACAAGGTGTTCTGGTCTACAAGAATCCGCTCTGAAATTCGATCAATCCAATCCTGATCAAGCAAAGCCCCTAAGAAAATGGTAGGAGATCCTCCGGTCCTCCTACGTCCCAAATTTCAGCCAGGCGTGAGCCGACCCTGAGCCCATTGGCGAACTGACAAAAAGATGGAAGGGATTCTCTATGCTCTCTAATCGATAAGATCTGTCGGGTTTCCTCACCGTGTAGCTGCAGAAGCAGATTAGCTAGTTTTCTCAACCCCTCCACGTGCTTGTCGATTATTGATGGGTGCATTTTCATGATGATTCTGATGGTATCGGTTGTGATTCGATTCGTTGCAGCAGCCCGTCTTACGGAGGAGACTGCCATCCCTCGGTCTCTAGGTCGACAAAGCGCTGTTCCCCATACGATAAGATCAATGGATGAGACACCGCCTTGACATTTTCCGCATACTTCGAGCAGGAGGCTGTTCGTCCTCCGGTTCAAACGAGATGCGTCCGCAACTACATCCGCTACGAGAGAAGCGATCCCATCACTAAAAAAAAGTAAGCAGGAAGATATGCACAAAATGCAAGGACAATTTGCCAGTGAACCGGACCTGATACTTGGGCATGGAAAGCAAAAGAGACACGAGGGACTGCTTGGCTATTGTACCTGAGAGATCTGGTCTTTTCTCTTAGTTTCTGAAGTGTTTCAGAAGAAGCACCAGTTCGGAGTATGCTGTTCACGATTGCAGGGACATCATCTTCCTCAACCGTGCTCAGAGCGTAGACCAGTGTGTCTTTGAGGTTCGCCGTTTGGTCTTCGGTAAGCTTCAGCTCGCTTGCGGAGGCGACAATCAGGGTAAGTAAAGACCGATCCTCTTGTAGGAGTTGTGCAAAGGTTGAGAGCACGCCCTCAATTTCTTCTTGGCTGTCCCCAATGAGATCAACAACGCTCGGGATGACTTCTCGCGGGTAAAGAATCGCAAGGTCTAGCAGACTATTGTTTTGGTTCCATATCGAAAACAGAAGACAATCAGATGACCAATTAGAACACATAAGCCAAGCAAAGAAGAACACGAAAGCTGGAAATAACATTTCACATAGCTTACCCGTAGGTAATCGCCGGATGCGGCGAAGAAAGCTCGTTAGTCAATAGCCGAGCGACTCTACAAACGTCTTTTTGAGTGCTACACTGAGCGGCCAGCAGCAAATTTCGTCCGAGCTCGATATTTTCCTTCTCGTCCCCCCGTCGAAACACGTCTCCAGCTCCTTCGAGCAGGACTTGAAGGTCCATCTCAATCTCTCGCGCTCAGAGCGCCGGCGACTCATTCTCTGCCATACCCCTGGTTGCTCCGAAATCCAATCCTGACGGATTGTCAAATCCTGCGAACGGATACCTCCACATCCAAGGCTATCCACGGTAACCATGGTATTGTCCGACGCGCCCAGAACAAGAGTTATCATGGTATCTCAAAGAACATACATTCATCCAATGACAAAGGGGAGGGGGGTTCGGGGATAGTATGTTCCCAGATCCTGCCTGCCCGCGAAAGAAAGAGCTCTACATATTTAAAACAACTTCGGCTATCAAATGTACCCAACAGACCAGGCCCTCCTGATCCAAGTCTCCTTTCCTTCACATACCGCCTTGCAGCTACCTTGCACCCGTAGAGGAGCGGCCGTTGGAAAGATCTGACAGCCAGTCAGGATCGGATGTCGAAGCAACGGGGACTACAGCAGAGACCGAGTCGAGTTTGCGTTAGCAGAGGGATCCGATCCTCAACGATCGCTTTCCAATGCCAAAAACAAAAAAGCCACAAAAACATCTACTTTTCTGATTGTTTTAATTTGGAAAACATGGATTGGTTTCTAAATACAACAAAATATATCATCAAAAGACATGTGGCAAGACTGGATTGCATAGAAAAAGCATAACTCCTAACTGTTGGGCGTACTGTGTAAAATAAAGTAAATAATTGTCCACCAATGACGCTCAGGACGCGTGTGAACTATATATTGGATACTACTGGAAAACGTAGAAAAATATAAGCAGCGCAAAATTATTTATTTTCATATATATATATATATATATATATATTTTAAAGTGTTGGACGCGTGTTGCACCTTTATTGAACATGCGCGGTGTAACTATATATTCTACTGGAATTCAGTTGTTGCCCACAGCTGATGAAAGATGGCAAAGGAAACCTCCTATACACACCCGCACCCGTTGGTGTTGCGAGGAATGTTGGACTTAACATCTCTTTATGTTTCCATCGAGTTCCATGGCAGGACTTCTACCGTTCATTTGGTTACACATATCAAGTCGAGGATGGAGAGCTCTAAACTTCGACAGTTACACGTCCGCGGTTTCGGTTTTCGAGTGCTCTATAGCGGGTTGTTCGCTCTCAGAATTCGCTAGTTTGATACGACTCTACGGCAGAAACTTAAATACTCTCGGAGTAGCTCTTTCAGGTTACAGAACTTTTAACTAGGACTTCATACCGTTCTTCTCCTCCGAGGCTGGCCTGTTCACGTCCTGGTCGGCCGGCTTCTCAGTTGTCGAACCCTCGCTCTTGGGTTCGGTTGATTTGGAAGATTCTTCAGAGGACCTTTGCTGTGATACATCATAAATTGCGCCACCGATGTTGCGGAGAGCAACCATTCGAAACAAGGCGACCTAATCATGAGAGTTTAGCATATGTCAGGTTTGCAATGGGATAAAGAAAGCAGCGAAGAACTACATTGCGACAGCAACGGCAGACAGCCCTTACTCGGAATTTCGATCTGATCTGGAAGGCTTGAAGCTCGTCCACGGAAGCCTTGAGAGACTGTGTGGACAGCTCAGTTGAACGCAGCCATGGGTGTTTCAGAGCTTCCTCCGCGGTTGGTCTGAGGCGTGGATTCTTATTGAGCATCCATCTGACAAGGTCTTTACAGCTTTCGGACACATGTACCCATGCTCCTCCTCGAAAATCAGGTTCCTTCCTCACAATTCGTTGAAAGAGCATTTCAACGTTTTTTCCCTGGTCGGTTTGACAATGTTCGGGAGTCAGGGAACCATTGCGCAAAGATGAAATCCTGCTTTCTTGCTTACCATTGCGTTGCCGAAAGGAAACCTGCCACAAAACATTACATATACCACCACCCCTAGACTCCATATATCTGCTTTCTTCGGCTGGTACCACTGTCTTCTCACAATTTCAGGTGGTACTGGAGGGCAACACATAAACCAAGAATATTCGACTTAGCACTACGCCTGCATAAGGGACGCGTGGAAGCAAGCATACAGTACTGAATTGTTCCAAGGAAGTCATTGACCATGTGCTCAGGGTCCTCGGAGTAGATTGCGAAACCAAAATCAATCAGCTTCAGCTGACTCACGCCCTCCTTTGTAAACATGAAGTTCTCAGCTGCACAGGAACAAAGCAGGCAGGGTGAATTAGTCCCAACCTCATCGCGAGTTGCACCGCACCTTCGAAAACTCACGCTTTATGTCCCGATGGGCAATCCCAATTGAATGTAGGAACTTGATGTCCTCCAGCATTTTGCGGAGGTCTCTCGCTGCATCCATCCTACAGTTCGAAACAGAGCGAGGTCATAAGCCAAGTCAGAAAACAGTGAAACAGTCGTCTTCCCTAGGGTCGAAACAGGTAGTGCTTCCGCCTACTCTGAGTATGTTCCTTTCTTTACAATACGATCAAAAAGCGGACCTCCACGACACCTGGCGGCAAGACAAGAGACGAAAACCAGAAAACCATGGTTGAGCAAGGATGGCACGGCTACGCGCTGGATAGAAAACTATATTGAAGAGGAAGTCGACTACGCAACCCAAGGTCAACTAGGGCTTCGCTGTAACGATGGTGAACTGCATCTGAGACTTACAGTTCCAGCACGATGCTCAACGTGTTGTTGTGCTCAGAGACTTCGTATGCGCGAAGAAGTCGATGACTCGTATCCATGTCACAAAGCTAGTCATCAAGGCAAGATAGGTGGGAACATGTCGTTGGTCAGCAGAAGTCACGACACGATGGCAAAATCGAAGATAAGACTCTGAAAGTACCAATCGAAGACTCGCGCATTCTCCTTCGAAAAGAGCCAGCTGCTCCTCAGGAACCCCTCTTAACCGCATGTTCTTTATCGCAACTTGGACCTCCGAATTGTCCTTCGCCCTACCAGTAACAACTTCCCCAAATGCCCCCCTGAAAACCGGAGCGAAAGTGCCAGCCGAATTCAGCATAGAGTGTCTTCTGATCCGCACCCAACGGCTTGCACAGAACGCGCAATCTTTCTCAACTTACTTTCCGAGCACCTTTTCATCTACATCCCATCTTTCATGTACACTTCCCTCCGTGAAAAGTGCGCCGGCAGCCTTTGAAAATCTGCTTTTTGCTGTAAGAGAGTAGAACAAATTTAGAATGCTTTCATCAGTGTTCCTGCTCTTAGGAACGCAAAGCAAAATCAACTCGCTTACCGGCACCTTCCGTAATCGTCGTTTCCGTCTTTGCCGGTAGTGCCTTCGGAGAGAGTACCTCCTTCGGCAGACTCGAGACCTCATTGGTATCTGCAAGCCCTGTCGGCTCAGCATCTTCAACGAGAAACTGCATCAACCGGTTCATCGCAATAACTTTGATTTGTGCATACTGTAGACACAGGGAGGAAGTCAGAGCCCGAGCTTTCACCCTTAAAAGTGCAGACCAGCTTACTCTAAAGCGCTGTCTCAAGGTTGCGTAACGCATGAAAGGCGAGTCGACGGCCTCCGCAGCTGACAGCCTTTCCTCAGGTTCCTTCTTCAAAAGCTTGCATATAAGATCCTTTGCAGGTTCTGAAATTGATCTCCACTTCGCTCCGGAAAATGATGGCTGTGCATTTTGAATCCGGTTGAAAAGCGGGTCCAGTTTATCCTGCGCAAGAGGTTTATCAAACGACGCGGTGAACATGGTTTGCGCGACTCCAGGCATCAGCTGCCTTTGCGGGTTTTGGAGTTCTCCGTACCCCGCTTCCGAAGGGAAAGGTACCAGAGAACAGCACATACAAACTAGCACCAAAGCTCCACATATCTGCTAGGACAGGCTTGTAAAACTGGTTTCTGCAAATCTCAGGGGGAACTTTAGATGACAAACTTTGCATGGTTAGCTTCCTTCAAACTACCAAGAACGTAGAACGGCAGTGCTCATGGCTTACGATACGGAGGTGTGCCTGTCAGCGCAAACCAAAACAGTACAAGGTGAGCAGGTCGTGAAACTGTATACGGAACCTGAGCGTTGTGTCAGCCTTACCACACAGCTGCTTAATTAATTTGTTAGGATTATCTGACTGGTATCCAAAGGAGAAATCTGACATGCGCAGTTCTCCCAACTCATCAGGCCTTGAGAACTTGAAAACCTCGGCTGTAGAATTATCACCAAATCAGCGAGGGAATACCAAGTTCTGGCCAACGCAAACAGTCCAGCTAATTCTGTGACCTTACGTTTGATATTTCGATGAGCACAACCCAGTTGTTGCAGTAAGATCAAGGCCTCAAGCATTATCTTTGCATGAGAGCGTACTTCGTCCCTGTCACAAAAAATACCGCGGCCTAAGCGGCTAAGGAAAGCACGACGATATCTGAGCGGCAGTATCCACTTACTCTGACAGTCCACCTTCGGCCTTGGACAACCGGTCGAATAGATCCTCTCCAGTTAGTCTGCAGCACAACAAAGAAGCTGCTGAGTTGACTTGCCCCTACACAGAATTCTATTTCACTTTTCGCGCTGTGCTCTTGGACAAACCTTTCAAGGATCATCAGCAGATCATCCCCGTTAACGTAAACTTCTATTATGTGTTGACATCTGTGCAGCTTGTCCGCCCGAGTAATCTAGCCAAAGCCGAACATTTTTGCACAGACTACCTTTAGGAATGTGGCACTAGGCGAGGCAAAAACTTGCTATCAGAACTTTCGCGCGATCAGACCTTCTTAATAACTTGAATCTCAGAGGTGACATTTTTCTTCTGAAAGGAGTCGAGCTCCTTAAACGGGATCTTCTTGCAGAGGGCGTTTTCTTTCTTTCCCCCTCTTTCAGCAGCTTCAAAAAATTCGCAATATCGAGAACTGCATAAACAAGTTGGGCGTTTTCAGCGGATTGCTCTCACAAAGCAACCCCTTTAACTCGGATCTGTTGCGCATACGACCAGGGCAAACGCAATCAAGCCGTTCCAGATCGCGGGGTCAAGTCCATTCTCACCTGCGCAATAGCTGGCCTATCTCCCATCGCTTATGTACACTTCCCTCAGCAAAAAACTCCTCTGCAAGGACCCTAGTTTGATTTGTCAGGTGCTCATCTCGAGACGCTGGACATTTGCCAAAGAAAAAGCCACGCATTCCCTCAGAACTTATACAGATCATCGTCTACAGTGCTCTGAACTGAACCAAGCGTACCCATAAACAAGCGTTTCTCAGGTGGTTGGCGATCTCAATCGAACGCCTGCCAGCGAAAGCAAAATCGAAAGAACAAAAAAACCACGACTCCCCCGACCTCGTTCGTAGGCTGAGCCCCGAAACCCTCCCTTCCCTATCAGCCTACTCCGCAGAAGAAACAAAAAAAAAGCACAAAAAACAACCAAACCGAAACAAAAACAAAAAATTAAAACGCCATCCAATTCCCTACAACAAAAGTATTTACACATCCCAGTCTACCAACAACCACATACCTTCCAACCCAAAAAAATATTTAATCACTCCTACGCAGATCCTTCCTCACTTCAACATGCTACGAACAAGAACCCCAACTCTCCCTATTCACTTCTGAACAAAAATAAAAGCAACCTAAAACAACTCCGAAAACTTCTCCTTCAAACCGTCCCCACACAAGGGTCAGCATCCCTTTCCCCCTTCTTAGCCTCTTCATTTAGTAGCAGTATCCCTTTCTTCTTTCCCGAACATGAGCGGAGAAAAAGTACTCAAACGAGCATTCCCATCAAAAACGAACCCAATAGAAGGGGTGCTCTAAAATTCCAATAAAACACATAAAGCTCTTTCTCCCCCACCCCACCCCCCCAACCCCAACCCCTATATTCAATGTGCGAATCATTGTGCGCATTCCGAGATTGGACTCCGATCGCTCTCCCCCCCCCCGTCTCCAGTTCAAGAAAAAATTGTTTCATGACAGAGAACTCTGTTTGGCGACTGATTTTTTTCTGGTTTCTTCTCATACTGTGAAACGCTTCAAACACGGCTGAATCAAGTATACCAGCAAGAAATAAACCTTCCCCCCCCCCCCTCCTTTCCTTTTGGTTTTTATAACCACCTAGGATCACTTTCTTTTTTCTTATTAAAATAAACCATTATGTTGGGTTTTCGTTTATCTAATGTTTTTGTCTGGCCAGAATCAACGGAACGATCTCGTTGTTCCCCCTTTATATATTGCAATGAAATTAGGGTTTGGAGGCTTGGCGGATGAATTGCGAGAAAAAATAGATGCCGAGCTGTCCTTTTAAGGTTTAAGGTGATTGAAAGCAATCATTTTCTGTTGCTGACATTTTTCGAGTTGGGGGAATGGATCGATGGTCTGCCGATGAAGAGGCTGGGTGGGTGTTTACGACAAGTTGAAGCAACTAGATTTTTGATCCTGAATGTATTGCTGCTCGCACGGTCTGTTTTTTAGAAAGATCGTGTTTTCTTGTTCTCTGTTGAAACGATGGTTTAGTGCCTATAACATGTCATGACAACTGTGGTGTGTACTTCACCTAGGCTATGGATTAAATACTTTGATTTTCATCTTGGTTGATGTGTGCCCTAGAAGGGACTGCTAGAGCCTCGGTGTGGCCATGATACCCGAGTAGATATGCGGTCAAAAAGAGGACGCTAAGGTTTCCTGTCGTCGGTGTCATGGACAACCTCAAGCGGCTCTGGTTTGCTGACCATTTTCTGTTCAGACTTCAAGACGTCGTCCGCATCCCAGCCCATGTCTACGCCTTCGGAACCAATCTGGCTGATTTCATGGTACATTTTTTTCGTCAATAAGAGCTGGTCAAACTTGATTCGTCCCCGCGAACCCCACCCTGCAGCACCATGAGCGACATCTGGACGAAACTTCTCGTACGTATTGTAAGGCGTAGGGCCACTTACCAGTTCGTCCATTGGAATAGCCTCTGAGAGACCTCGGAATGCTCCGTACACGTGCTCCAGTTTTGCACCAAAGTTTCGACTGATATAGTTCCATGGTTTAGAAGGCGAAATCTCCCTTCCGTCGTCATCAAGAGCTCTATAGCCAACTTGTTTGCCCTCTGTTTTCCTCACAGCATTGATTCGAACTCCGACAAGTTCTATTTCTTCAAGGTCCTCACGAGATTCGTCAACCGCATGTGGGGTCTTGTGCTGCAGGATACCATGATATTCTCCCTTCTTTCGCGCATACCAGTCTGCTGAGGCCTGTGCGAGCGAGAGGCACGAGTTCCAGTCGAAACCTCGTTGTTTCGCAACAGAGCAAGCCCAGAGGATCATTACTGGGGACCGATTAACGACGACTTCAAGGGCTTTAAGCTCTACGGACGTCAATTTTCGGGGCTCCGGTTCATCTATATGTGACTCTGCAGCGCCTTCTTTGGCGTGTTTGGCCTTGGCCTTGGTTGAGGAGGCTTTCGTCGCACCAGATGGCTTTTTCTTCAGACCTGCTACTATCTTCCGTCGGGTTTTCGCATCTGGAACGGCCTTCTTCAGTTGAGCATCTGACAGGCCCCGCAAAGATGACTCGTCATTGACTCCGGCAGAGAGCAGACCAGGAATTAGCTGCATTGCAGTTCTCACATCTATTTTACATTGCTTCACCAGCATGTTCAAAACAATAGGTACATCCTCGGCCCTGCTCATGTTTCAAAATTTCTCATCGAACGTCTGTGGTCACAGACGGTCCTGCACAGCGCTCAGCAAGCACCTGCCCCCTCACCACATTCCCTGTTGGAACTAACATTGCGCCTTGTCGGATTACTTCTGTAGTTCGCCGGGACGCTTAAACACCAAAAACTTTCCGCTAAGGGTCGTACGGGCGTAAGCAAACGTCCTCAGACTACTTACCACGGTGAATCGCGACTAGTTTCGAGCCCAGCTGACATGCTGAACTAGTCATCCAGCTTTGACAGAGAGAGCCAGAATGAAAACCAAGGCCCACCGAGGCCATGAAGACGTCGGGGAGCATCAACTAGGAACCAGTGCTGTGAATCGAATGGGAAAGCATATGAAACGGGGTTTTGGAATTCAGCAAACATCTTCTGACTTAACCAGGTGCTGTTCACAGTTTTCTCAACGGTACCTCAGCACATCCAACAGGATGCACCCCCAACCAAAGCTGAGAACACGAAAGTGGATTGAAATAGAGATCCTTTCGCTCGTATGTTAGCGTGAGTTGGCTTGCTGCCTTGTTTGTACACGAGAATATGTTTTGAGCAATATAAATTTTTAATGTATCACCAAAAAACTTGGAATAGGTGCTGGCTATGTTGTAATCTGCACAATCCTCTCCTGTCGGAGAAAGACTAGGAAGTGGTATTAATCTGATATATAAACTTGTCGCTGTCTCCTGAAACGTCCACGTGCGAAGACGGAACTAAATCCCCGGAAACGATCAGTCGACTGATCTCTGTTCCAATTTCCTTCTCGAGGAAGCGCCTCATTGGACGGGCGCCGTACTCTGGTGAATATGATTCCTTCAGCACCAGATCGATCGCGTTTTGATCCAGGTCGATCGTGATCTTCTTCTCTTGTAGGCGTTGAGATATGTCATTCATCTGCAAGTTTACAATGTTTCTCAGTTGCTCCTCTTGCAAAGAGTTGAACATTATCACGTCATCGATACGGTTTAAAAACTCCGGCCGGAAAGCCTTCTTGAGCTCGCTCATTGCCATGTCTCTCGAGTTCGGCTGATTGTCCATCAAATAATGTGCTCCAACGTTGCTCGTCATGATTACCACGGTGTTCGTGAAATTCACGGTCCTACCCTGTGAGTCCGTCAGGCGACCATCATCAAGTACTTGCAGCAACACGTTCAGAACATCACGATGTGCCTTCTCAATCTCATCCAAGAGGATTACGTTGTAAGGTCGGCGCAAAATGGCTTCCGTAAGCTGTCCACCCTCATCATGTCCTACGTAGCCAGGAGGTGCTCCGATCAACCTGGACACAGAATGCTGCTCCATGTACTCTGTCATATCTATCCGCACCATGTGCTTCTCGTTGTCAAATAGCTCCGCTGCAAGAGCTTTCGCAAGCTCAGTTTTGCCAACTCCCGTTGGACCCAAGAACAGGAACGAGCCCATAGGTTGTGACTCACGGGCCATGCCTGCTCTGCTCCGAAGAATCGCCTGGGCAACCGCCTGTACAGCATCGGATTGCCCAACAACTCTCTTTGACAAAGCCTCTCCCAGCTGCAAAACCTTCTCAGTCTCACCCTGTGTGAGCTTCTTCACGGGAACTCCCGTCCATCTAGCCACGATTTCTGCTATCTGCTCCTCCCCAACTACATCTGTGACGAGCTTTTCGTCCGCATTCTCGTCCTGGTTTTCCTGGTCGATCTGCAGCCTCAGTCGCTCAATCTGCTCCTCAGTGTTTGGAATCGCGTAGTACTTCAAGTCCGCTGCAACGTCAAGTTGCTGTCTACGTTCAGCCTCCTCGAGCTTGATACGCAATGATTCCAGCTTAGAGTTGAGGTCCTTGAGCTTTCGGACCTTTCCCAGCTCCTTCTCAAAGCGATCTTTCAGCTCTTTCAGTTCTTCCTCAGTTTTCTTCAGTTCGTCCTTCACCTTGGTGCGTCTATCTGAGCTCTTCTTGTCTTTCTCCTTCTTCAAGGCAGCTTCTTCGATCTGCAGGCGCAACCGCTTCCTTTCAAGCTCGTCTATTGCGTCTGGCTGAGAATCAATTTGTACCCTGACACTGGCGCAAGCCTCATCAATCAGATCTATGGCCTTATCAGGAAGAAATCTGTTCGTAATATATCGCGCAGACAGCTTAGATGCCGCTACTAGGGCAGCATCTGCCACACGCACTCCATGGTGAATCTCGTACTTCTCCTTTAGACCTCGTAGAATGCTTATGGTGTCCTCCACGGAGGGTTCGCCGACATACACTTGCTGGAATCGTCTTTCAAAGGCTGCATCCTTCTCCACGTGTTTCCGATACTCTTCCAAAGTTGTTGCCCCTACACATCGCAGATCCCCTCTGGCTAATGCCGGCTTCAGCAAATTTGCGGCGTCCATCGAGCCTGAAGTTTGCCCGGCCCCGAGCAGAAGATGCAGTTCATCCACGAAGAGAATTGCTCCCTTGTCCTCCTCCTTGATCTCCTTCAGAACAGATTTCAACCTCTCCTCAAATTCTCCGCGATAGCTGGCTCCAGCCACTAGCGCACCAACGTCCAGTGAGTACACGGGTACCTCGAGGCTCTTGGGCACATCGCCCTTCACAATCCTCTGAGAAAGGCCCTCGACGATAGCCGTCTTTCCAGTCCCAGGTTCTCCAATCAACACTGGATTATTCTTCCTCCTCCTCGACAGAACTCGTACCACCCGGCGAATCTCTTCATCCCTGCCGATGACGGGATCTAGCTTCCCGTCCTCAGCCATCCGTACAAGATCCTGTGCATAGCTGTCCAGTGCCCGCTTACGCTTGTTGTTCTTTCCATTCTCTGGCCCATCCATTTTTTTCACCTTTTCTGGTCAGCTCATACAAAAAATGAAAAAAGCCTACCAGGATCCTTCTCCAACACCACCAAAAAAAACAACCAAAACGCGCTCCTGCCAACAATCCATATACCTCAACCGTGCACCTCCCCCAACCACCATCGTTTATATACACATATCCCGCGCATATCCCAACGACAATCGACTTCAATTTCTTGAAGAAAATTTGATTACTTGAGAGTATCTGCCCTCAGTGGTCCATTTTCGAAGACTCCAGAGACGACCAAACACCATGCCCCCAAAATTGCTCCTTTCTGTACCTTAATGAATTTCTATAGAATCTTAATTGACTTCTATTTGGACTTGAGAATAAGCACGCAAGTAAGTATTTATTAACCAATAGAGTTTTGTTGATGGAATGGCTCTTGAACATTCATTGGATTAAGCGTCAATGCGCAAATACCGTTCATTTACTCTCTTGATACATGAGAAAAATGGAAAATAGATGACAGCTGTGGGGAATTTTCCAGATTTTTCTTGAGGATTCAAGAGACGACTAGACCCGACCCTTTGAGAGAACGAGTTGAAAGGCCTTTTCAATTTTTCAAAAACTATTTTAGTTTGTAGCCTGTCCCGAAATGTTCGAGGTGTCCCAATACCAGATTGTCCCACGGGTAGACGGGTTCTGAATGAATTTGGCTACATCTAATCGTCGAGAATTGGGCTGATGTTTATGTTGCCTTAGGATGGGACAGACAGTCCTTGACCGCTTGTTTTCGTTAGAACTCTTCGGGGAGGTTCTCACATTTTTCTGGATAGCTTGTAGCTATCGGGGCCCTTCAAATCCTGACACGTGGAAGGGCCAGTTCGGGAGATGGATGTTTCACACTCCCGTATCGTTGGCCGTTTTCGCGCCGTCCGTACTTATCGTATAGCTGGGTGAATTATTTGAGTTCGATGAATTGATGTCCTTGAAGCTAATATTTTCGGGTCACAAGTCCAAAGGCTAGTGAAGTCCAGTACTACGACTGGCAAGTAGGCCCAAACCAGCATTTGAGAACACTAACCGCGGCACGAGCGCGTTGTCACGCCCAAGTCTTAGAATCATCCCAACCTTGTGGACGATGCCATAATCCAGTACTATATTAGTCACGGGCTTCTCCATACGTGCATAAGCTGTTGTCAGTACCTCGTAGTTTTGCCGGCCCGCCCATGGAGCGACCCTGCCGATTCACACTGAGGACAGTGGATGGATACATCCATGGAGAAGAGTCGGGCCCGCCCGACTCTTCTCCAAGGCCTCAAGAGATATGAGCTCCGCAGTCCCGCGCCTACAGGTGCTCTGTCCTGATGAAGAGCGTCGTGAAAACTTTTCAACTCCTCAACTCCGCTTGGGCCTCATGATCTTTGTACATTCCACCCGGACGGGTCTGGGCTCTATGCCGTAAATATCCAGGTATCTTGTTGAGCATGTCAGTGGACAATCCAAACCAAGTCGCCGAAGGATCATAGCAAACTCCAGCTAGCGAGTTCGTATCCGACAAGCAACCCACTCAATTTTTGGGACGGTCAAGACGATGACGGAGAGAATCAAATCAACCCGTCCCATCCAAGTACGTGAAACTCTGAAACTAAATAAATCCGCATTGTCCTACAAAACAGGAAAAAAACATTATTTTTCCTCTGTTTCGCAGGGCCGGAAAAAACACTCATGGCTCTGCAAAACAGAAAAAAAAATATTTTGCCCGCGCTGTGAAAGGCGCGCGCGACATACGCGGATCTTTAACCTGTTATACCGCGAACTTCGACTATCGTACGGTAAGCTGGTCTTGAAATTGAACGTGAAATGAACGTCTTGAAATTGAACGTGAGAGCCCCCTGCCTGTCGCAGACTACAAGAATGATGAACGCATCGTGGCTGACCTCGTGGTCACCTGTGACGCTAGCCGCCGCACGACGTACGTTGATCTTGCTGTTCCTAATCCTCAGGCTAGTCGCTATTTGCCGGTTGCGGGAGAGCACCGTTGATTTGCCGCTGCCAATATGAGACGTCACAAAGAGTTGAAACATGGGGGGGCCTTGTCTTCGCCAAGCATTCGTGCTTAAGCTCTAGCTCATTGACTGGTACCTCTGCCCATTGAGTGCTTTGGGTTAACGGATTCCGTTGGCTCTCGTTGGCTTCAGGAATGTTCCGCGAACGCCTGACCGTCTGTCCTGGTTGTTTACTCGTTTAAGTTTCTTTCTGTGGCGTATGAACGCGGCTTTGATGTTGGAGGCGAGCGGTCTTCGCCGCGCCGAGTGTTTTTTTTCCTCTAGGTGTTCTTTTCTCTGAGCCTCCGATTAAACAAATTAATTCTTAGGATGTTCCGAAGGGCCGTAAAAACACACCCAAATTTTCTCCTAAAAAAAACACAAGCAAACAACGAAAGCAAATTGCGATTTCGACTTTGGAAGAGTGAATTCGACCACTAGATGAAGAGGGATGAAAAAACAAGCAAAAACGTTATGTTTATCTCGATATTTAGGTATAATATTCTTGTATAGGACCGGAAAGCGTCGGTGGGGAACTGCCCTTTCATAGTCATATACAGAGAGAAGGCAAGGCAGGACGCCAGCCTCACTGCAAGTCTGGCAGACCCTCCTGAGAAAACGCTCCTGAAGAAAATGTTAATAGCGCTATGTATTTATTTCCACGTTCCGAGCGTATTCCCACTTTCGATGACCTCCGTATGAATTAGAGCAGTCTCTTTTGTTTGTTTTCCGGTGGGAAAACGACTATCCCGCTGCAAGATCGTCCGCTGCGGCGAAAAAAAAAAGTGTAGATGTTACCGATACTAAAGCTTGCTGATCTCCAGGACAGCGGGGCATCGCAACACTTTGTGTACATGGAAAGCTACATTTTTTAATTTTTTTTCCATGCAGAACTGCAACCTTCAGCTGAAGCGTACCAAGTTCGATTCAAACTCACAGCAACTGGTTCAAAAGACCTGGCTACCACGAAACCGCCAAAGTTGTGTACTAAATGTTGATAGAGTTCAACAGACTGCCATGTATTGGCCTTGCAGATGTCCAACCAGCATCTACCGCTCGGCGGACTGAGCAAAAACACCCCCGTCAGCGTGAAAGCGACCTCGACAGGAGAAGAGCAGTCTGTTTTCCTCTTTCATCCACTCATCGCTAAGCAATATTTTACGGCCTGACCCTGACCAAAGGTCTTCACATCGACAGTGCTGAGCAAAACGACTCACAGCTAGTAGTAGGCAGAAACATGGTAGCTAATCAGAGGTGACCTTCAGAACTTGAATATCTCGCCGATCCAAGAGGCTGAGGATTCCACGATAGTAACTTGGCAAGCGGAGAATCAAATCAACCCACCTCCATCCAAGTACATAACACAGCTCCTAAACTAGAAATCGGCATTGTTCTGCAAAACAGGAAAAAACATTATTCTTTCTCGTGTTTCGCAGGGCCGTAAAAATACTCATGGTTTTACAAAAATGGAAAAAAAACATCATTTCTTTCCCAAGTTTCACCGTAAAAAAAACACTCCCTAATTTTCTCCTTAAAAAAACGGCCAAACGCCAAACAACGAAAAGCAAATTGCAGTTGCCTCCAGCGAATGGTAGAAATCAAACAAGGGAAACGGATGAGCTCAGGGGACAATTGTATTCAATTATGTAAATTTTATGGCATTATTTTGTTCGTTTCTGACATTTCATGTATACGGGTAGTTGAAACTTCAATGGCATCCCCCCCACTTGCCTGGAAACCTACAAATTAAGAAGAGGACAGCTGTACTTAAAAGAAAAAAAATTCTACGATTTCGCTCAACGGACGAGAAGCCTCATAACAGCCGATATGCCTTACTTAGCCATCCCAATAAAACAGAAGATTATTCCAAGATGTCAAAATCTTAAAAACGGAAAACGAACAGATAAGTTAGTGGGCCTTGAACCCAAGAGAGGCCAATGTTACACAGCGCATTCCACAAATGATTGGCTGATGAGGGTTTTTGCTCTAAACAATTCTTCCTTTTTTTCTGGGGGGGAGGGGAACGGGCCGAATAGCATGAAAAGACAATCGAGTTTGTAAACACTAGAAAAAAGAACCACAAGGCTGAGATCACAACCCTAACAAAGAACTGCACTAAAACTACTTCTAAACATATGTCCCGTTTCATGGCATATATTTTACCCCGAAAGAAACCATATACCCCTGGCGGCTTGGTAAGGATGCCGGTAGCAAAGAAAACTTTGAAGACCACACCCCTCAGTTTATTGGCTATACTTTTCAATTGATATAAATTAATTATTCAAAAATTTATTATTTGTGTTTTTAAGATATAGGTTTTTTACCCCCGAAGAGTTCTCGACGTCCCCCGGGCTGGAGGGGTTGTCTAACACTGTGCTTAAGATGGCTAGTATTAGGTGTTCCGGTATGGCATGTGCCCGTGGTGTGGGAGGGAGGGAGATGCGTTGGTGTTGGTTGGGGGGGGAGGTGTGTGGTGGAGGAGGACTGTGCTGTAAGGTCTTTAGGCTTTTGTCTGGTGTAGTTGTGTTTTGTGGTGAAGGGATCTGGGCATAGTGGAAATGGAAGGTGATGGTGTTGTTGAAACCCACAAAATGGGGGATGGAGTTGCTGATGTTGAGCAACATCCAAACGTGACCATTCTCAGCGGGGGCAATGAAGCGGATGGGGACGGTGACATGAAGGAGGACCTGGAGAATGGCGGCAATTACGAAGCCGTGGACACAGATTTTGATCCGTTTGCTGATGATGGTCTGGATAAGACTGCCACCAGCTCTATTGTGCATTCTCCTGTTCACTTGCAGTGGAAGGACCTTGCGTACATTGCAAATGCTTCTCACGGATGCCTGCCGGGAAGGAAGAAGAAGAATCAAGAAGTCAAAAGCACAGAGAAACTAATATTGTCTGGTGTCTCGGGAACGGTGTTCCCTGGGCAAATGCTGGCGATCATGGGTTCCTCTGGTGCTGGTAAGACCACTTTGCTGAATCTTCTCGCGGGTAGGTTGACAACTTCGAAGAACGTGAGGACCGAGGGCGGCGTTCTCGTAAATGGTCAGAAAAGAAACTATGCAACTTTCAAGAGGGTAAGCAAATTTGCAGGCGACGATAGTTCGTTTCATAGTCTGTGTGTCGCGGGGTTACCTCGTTCCCGCACAGGTGTTGACTGGGTATTTCCTCGTTCATAGCTCTCCGCTTACGTTGAGCAAGACGATAACATGTTTGCTGAGGTGACAGTCTCGGAGCAAGTAGAGTTTTCCGCACATTTGCGCCTACCAAAGAGCCATAATGCGAAACAGCGCCAACAAAAGGCGCAGGATATTATCACAGAACTTGGATTGAGCCATGTCAAAGATTCGTTTATTGGGGATGAACTGAAACGAGGAGTCAGTGGTGGAGAGCGAAAAAGGGTGAACATTGGAACGGAACTCGTGACTGACCCTTCGCTGATCTTCTTGGATGGTGAGTTGAATCTGTTGGGATCCTGCGGCTATCAATCACACTGGAGATTGGCTTCAAGAGTGAGTTGCAGTGCTTAAAAGGTCGTTTCTTTTTCCTTTTTTTGGCAGAACCGACTAGTGGACTTGATTCCTTCAACGCTCTGAACGTAATGCATACTTTGCGAGGTCTTGCCCATAGGGGAAGGACTATAGTGACCACTATTCACCAGCCGCGATCGAATATTTTCACTCTATTCGATCGCCTGCTGTTGTTGTCGAAAGGGCGAGTGATGTATTTTGGACCTGCGACGGATGCTGTGGCGTACTTCTCCACATTGAACTATCGCTGTCCAGCAAACTTCAACCCCGCAGACTTCTTCATTGATCTGATTTCAGTTGATAATAGGAGCGAGAGAAAGTCTAAGACAAGCAATGCTCGGATCGATCTGCTGGAAGACGCATTCCTGAAGCATGAGGAGAATCTGCAGTCCTCCGCTGAGAACAAGGCCAGCGAGTCATATGAGGATGAGCCGTTTGGAAAGCAGCCGAAGTATGCTTCTAGATGGAATCAAGAGCTGTACTACGTGATGAAACGACAGTTCAAGCAAGTTTTGCGGGCGAAAGAGATTAACGTGGCTGCTGTTTCCACTAATACCGTAAGCTCCGTGCACGGACAGGTTTCTCCGGATAATTTTCCAGTAGCTGAATCCTGAGTGATTGCCTATTGTGTTCGGTTCAGATTTTCGCGGTCATTCTTGGACTTATGTGGCTCAATATCGGGCGAGAATTTTTCTCCAATCCAGAAGGGGAGGGTGCAGAGCAAAGGTATCAAGCGCTTCTCGGAGTACTGTTCTTCATTGCTATCAATCAGGCTTTTGGGTCGACGTTTAGTGTCATATTCAGCTTTCCAATTGAGCGAGCCGTCGTGTTGAGAGAGCGAGCGAGTGCAACGTACCGGGTGTCAACATATTTTATTGGCAAGACGATTACGGAAGCGCCCAGGTCTCTTTTGACTGGAATCTTGTTCAGTTCCATCACGTATTGGATGATTGGCTTGCGTTCAGAAGCAGGGTTGTTTTTTACCTTCTACATAACTGTGTGGTTGGTGGCCTTCAATGCGGAAAGCATGACAGTGGCGATTGCAATATTGGCGAAAGACGCGCAAGTTGCTGCCTCCATAGTACCAGTTTTCATGATCCTTATGCTGCTCTTTGCAGGATTTCTCATTCCCCAGAATCTGATTCCAGGCTTTTTGGCGTGGATTCAGTACGTTTCCTTCATTAAGTATGGCCTTACAGCGATCACTCTCACTCAATTCTCGGGTGTCCCCACGTGGGAAGAAGAAGTCAACAGACTGTACGGAAATGTCTCACTTGCGACCTGCTATATAGTGCTTGTGAGTGAAGCTTTAATCTTCCGCCTCATGGCCTACGCCTTCCTGAGAATCAATGGACCGAAGTATGATCGTAAGCTGTAATCTGTGGTGCCAGTTTTTTTTTTTTTTGTTGTGTTTTGCTTAGACTGCGAATGCTGAATTAACGGAGGTATCTCCATTGCTGTGAAACCCAAAGAGTTTAGACCTCAGATTGCAGGGGAAGCCCTTGACCAAGTTTGAATGGCCAGAGGTTGTCTTCCTCTTCTAGAGATTGCATTGGCAGCAGTAGTCATTCGCAGCTCTCAGCTGACCAAGACAGGAGCAGTCGCAGGCCAAGGATGAATCCCATGCGCAAAAGCAGATTGAAGCTACCCTCTCTTAGCGGGGCGGCAGATCTATCCATATGAGCAGTGACCATCAACACGTCTATGCTACGCACCATCGCATCTTGGGCATGTTGCCTTGTACCTCCAGCATTCGTCCTCAAAGACCTCATACACTGATGGCCTTGCCCTAGCGCATAGATCGAGGGTGTCAGATGGTTGACTGATTGCTTCCCTCCGGAGACTCGCGGTCACCGAGTTGGTGCCACGATTCAGTTACTTGCTTTGGTCGATCAATGCCGCATTGCTTCTTGAAGTTTTAAGCTCGATGGGTCGAGTATGGGTCGAGTATCTTCTGTAGTTTTTCGTGTTAGTTTCGCACTCTCCTCAGTTGACTTGCAGTCCCGATGGGGGCTCATGAGAATGTGCAGAATGCAGGCTTAAATCCTGCATCTAAGTTTGAGCGCATGTCATTGATTTTGAGAGCGATCCCCCCTTGGCTCTATGAATTCCAGCTCAGTGAAGCCATTGCTCAACGCATTCACGCAAGGGTTCGGGTCCCAGGTGCCTCGTCACCTTCCGCAAGGCTTTCATGGTCTGGTCCACAATTATTCCGCTCGTCTCAAAAGCGACTGATATGTAGTCTTCGGGGTGAGCTGCATAGCGGGTTTGTTTGGCTCTCAACTGATCTGATCCGATGGCCCACCCCCCCAAAGAGCGGGCTTTAGTACGAACTAGTACCGCTGGCCGCCCTCACTAGATATTTCCGTAACAGATTGTATATGTGAGTTTACTTTTGTATTGTTGTTAAATAAATGTTGAGGTAGTTAACGTATAAACAGCTTTATCGTTAACATGATAGTGCGTCCTGAGCGGGATGACGGGATTCGACTGTGATTGACGTAGCGAAGAGAAGGAGGCATTGGAGCAGAGGTAGTTAGGAGTTCTTATGCCTTTTGAGGAGGCTGTTGTTTTTGGCTTATGGTACTGTGTATTTTAGTAGAATGAACGTACCTAGATTAGTTAAACGTTTGTGGGACGCGAATGGGTCGTGGGTGCAGCGTAGATCGCTGGCTCTCAAGGTTCGTTTCTCGATCGCGGACGGGGCTACAGAAGCTGGAAAGGTAATGAGCGGTAGTCCGAGATTCATGAAGGATCTAGTGGAGGAAGCTCATGATGAGGAGGTCGCTACTCCCGCAAAGAGCTCGCAAGATTTTAAGAGCACGGGTACTACTTATGGGAGCGGAGGACTAGCTGATGTTGAGGATGAGGGGGAGGTATTAGATCGGAAAAAGCATAAGGAAAGAATGGGTATCTTGAAAATGGCAATCAGTGAAGGTCGTGAACGCGCAGAACGAGAGTTGAAGAAAAAAGAGAGCGGGAAGACAGCGTTTGATTCTGTTGTGGACGGGGAGGACGAAGATGATTTTGACTCGGAACACGGTGAAGAGCGAGTACCAAAAATGAGCTTTGATCTCAAAACAAAATTTAAGAGTGATCCGTATGAGAATCGGAATGAACCGCTACCAGTGTATCCCGCTACGAGAGGGAGGAAGAAGCGTGCTAGGCAGATCATGAAACGACTTAACAGGATAGAAAGTCTTGGCATGAAGAACTCGGGTCGAGCTGTGGTTGCGGAAAAGCTCCCGCATCTGCGAAAAGGCGATGTTGTTCGTATCAAGCATAAGGACCTGTACAGTGAGAGCGGTACCAACTTTTTCACGGGTGCTGTCATACAGTGCAAACGGAACGGAACTGGTACGCCCCATCGAGTTCCTATTCCGTGGTTGTCCATGAATACAGATGAAACGAAATTTGCAGCCTGGAAAACGCTTTAGATGAAGAGATTCAGCAGTTGCTGAATCACCAAAAAAACCTTTACTCGTTTGTCTCTTTCTACGTGTTCTATAGGAAGTTCATTCGTTGTCAGAAATGCAAAGGACGATTTAACCTTGGAGCGAGGTTTTCACACGCACTCCCCGACGATTGTCGATGCCAAAATAGTGTCGTACAGAAAGGTTGGAAAAAGGAGCATCCTTTATTTGAAGAAAGGACGTCCCGCGCTTTCCGATGTCGGCATAGATCCCCTTGGCAAAGATCCTACAATGACTATCGGAGACCCGCCTATTATCCCTCACAAGAAGGCCACTAAGAAGTAGCCTTGCCTGACTACTGCGTGCCGGTGAGTGTGCTATTCATAAGTTGGATTCTGCAAAGAGGAGGCCCAGTCTCGTCGCTGGCGGATGACAGAACAACGAGCACGGACAACTAGTCCTTGTACAGGGAGGTTCATTCGCTCCAGATTACGATCCACTGTTAATAGAGTCGAATGAGCATAGGAGAAAGCCTTTTTTTTGAGTAAGAGAAGTTGGTTTGTGACGGTCGATACCGAGCATTTTCTGAGGAGACCAATGAAAGGACGTCTGGGCACGAATAGGAGTGCTCTTTGGGGATCCGGGCCCAAGTAAGGCTCCACCAACTTGAGATTATGATTGTCAACCTTGCCCAAGCTCAGAGGGAATCTTGCAAGGCCCTGGAATTCTGATCCTCTCAACTGAGGGTTGGAGGGCCAATTGAGCCCATAGATTTTGTTAGAGGGGATGACCAGGTCGCTGTCAACGGTTCTCAGCGCTTCAATTGAGGTTCAGCGATGATACTGTGATACGAAGCCTACAGGATCGCACTTCAAACAACAAGCATAGCATCGCACGTCCAAACCGATGAGCCTGAACTAGATACTCTGTTACTGGAAACAAGGGGTTTCAACCCCTTGCTTCCTCTAACAGGAAGACTTGTGGGATACAGGAGATGTTTACGAGTTGCCAGCTGAGTTCGACTCCAACTAATTTCCGCTATTATTTCATAGGCCGCCAATGTCCCTGCTTCGTTGCGGAGCTCAGGTCGAACTGAACGATCGACAACACAAGGTTCACATCCGCAACTTTCTCTACGAATCTCGTCAGAGGTGGCAGCCTGAATCTGGTCGTGGATTCGCGAATGAGTCGTGGATCTCCTGGTTCCGGAAGTCTGTAAATTCCCAAAGGAGCGAAGACTAGATTTCTTGAGGTAGAAGCCAGGAGCTTCTTCAACCCGAACCTTCCAGTTGAACCTTCTCTAGTTCATGCAGAGCTTGATCTCAGAATTTCAGTAACCGTGGGGGTCCCATTCTCCGCGGCTTGCCTTTCGAAGAAGTTTTGTCAGAGAACAATCACGCCATCTTAGGAGCCTAGGCGTCACTCTGCCGCGTGGTCGGGGCCATTTCCTCTCTGCACGGAACGAACAGAACCACGACGTTGAAGGCGTTGAGGTGTTTTGGTCACCATCGCTACAAAACCGTCGTCCCCTCCCCCCTCAACCCTCCCTCGCTCAACCAACCCGAGTGTGACAACAGTCTCCTTAAGACATTTTACACCAATGTCTGAAACGCGCCGTTTCCCTTTAAAACCTACTATTTATTTCCATTAATCTATTCTCATGCCATACGTGCCTGTTTTTCAGTTGATCTGATGGGCCAAATCAAAAACTCGGCCAATGTTAAGTTGATATGGTCCTGGCCGTAAAATAAAATACAAAATCCTTGCACACATTTGAAACACCTCCGTTAGAAAATGTTGGATATTATGATATCTTCTAGTGAATGAATTATAGACGATATTCTCTTGATGTGTAAATGTCCTACCCCCCTACCAACCCCCCGGGATTTTAGGCCGATCTAGAAGGGGAACATTGGCCTGGTCTTGGCTCTAAAATGATGTAAATTATATGTAAATTTTTGAACGTGAGTAACGTACCCGTCAACCATGCCGTGATCAATTCCCAATCTCGTGTAGTTACAAAATCAAAAAGGAAAACAATAAGTGTAAGAGGGGTATGAGAAGTCCAAGCAAAGAATTGTTAATGGAAAATGGGGGGTAAGGTTGAAGGTTTTAGCTTTGTTAATGCGCTATAGAAAACTTGGTATGGGGTATAATTGTAATATTTTTTAATCTTATCGGAGGTTTTAATAAATGACAGGGGTAGTATAGTTACACATTGTTGCTTTTTTCTACTATGGAGTAGAGATATGATAAGTAATATCGCGTGGCATTGTTTGGAAGGGGTGGAATAATAAATTTCGATCCCGAAATTGGAGGGTTTTAGTTGTTTTTTTAGCATCCAAATGGGTTTTGTTTTGCAAGGGTACGTCGGGCCGTCGATTTGGAAGAGACACAGAGTTAAGTAAGGGTTTCGCGTGAGGGGATATGTCTGGGGTGGGTGGGAGGTTAGGAGGGAGGGTGTTGTAGTCTGCTCTTGGAACTTTTAAGGGGTGGGGAGGGGGGTGGGAGGGGGAGAGAGGGCGGATAGATCAATAGTAGTTTTTGTTGTTTTTTTGTGTTTGTAAAGTTTCATTTTTGGGGGAAAGGGGCTGAGTGCGATGACAAGTCTTTGCTTTTCACATGGAGCGGTGGCTCTGGCGGCTGGTGTGAGGCCTAGCATAAGCTCGTTTTCTTCTGCCAGAAAGGCGCGAGGACGGGTTTCGGTTAGACTTTCGAGTGAGGTAAGAGCTCACGCTGCGGATTCAGCCTCGGCTGAGCCTCGATCGCTCGTCTGAGTTTCGAGTCTCTGAATTGTTCTTCGATCTGGTTCAGGAGGCAATGGAAGGAGCACAGGTTGAGGTCGAAGTTGGCGGTGGCGATGGTGGTGGAGCGGATGGGAACTTTGGGAATGGAAGTGGCGGCGATGGGTCCGGTGACGGCGAAGGTCCATCTAGAAGTGATAGAGAGATGGTGATGAGGTTTATGGAGTCGTCCGGTGCCACTGTGGAACAAGTAGGCACTCAAATATTTGATGCTGGAGATAGCTGGGTGAAAAGGCATCTATTTGACTGACGTCCTCGTTCTTCTTCTGACATTCGTCTAGGTGGACCCTAAAGTGTGGTCAGCTTTTCAGACAGGAAATATCAGCGGACTGGCGGTTGTGAACTATTTGAAATGCATCTTGAATCCTGCGAAGAAACTGTTTCTGAGACTCTTGCCGTTTACGTTGAGTCGCGTGTTGGCGGACAATCTGTTCATTTTCAAGGTTGGAGTAGAGGAGGTACGCGCCCAAGAACTGACGAACCATGCTGTCTTGAGCTCGTTTTGTTTATGGAACCTGAACATCGTGCCCTTTGCTAACGGATTCACCGTATTGTCGTCTCTGCGCTCAATCAGGGCCTCGGTATTTTCGGCAAACTCTCAGCCGAGGCAGAACAGCGTAGAGGGAGCTTCTTCAAAGAGATTGACTTCGTTCTCTGCAACCTTTTGACCGCCTTCCTTGTCGACTTTGGGCTTGTCTACCTTCCAGCTCCGTCGGTCAAGCTGAGAGGTATGCAAATGACTCAATCCTTCACTGGCGAATTGCATGTCTTATCGGTCGGTTTCGTTGGCGATGACAGGAGAGGGTGCAGAGAGCTGGATCAAGATGATGAACAGGGTTCTCCCTTCAAGCATTTTCGTCAAGGATCCCGCGGTTACGATGGCGCAAAGATTCCAGGGCTACTTTTGGACTGGGGCGAAGTTGTTTGGAGTGGGTTTTGCATGCTGTTTTACAAGTGCTGTGCTTACCAACCTGATTATCTTTTCAAGAGCGAAGCTCGACCCCTCGTTCACTCCGGAGAACTCAATGCAGAACCCGTTCAGTGTTTCAGCCATGTACGCTACTTTCCTTGCTCTTTCCTCAAATACCCGTTATCAAATTGTAAACGGGATTGAGCAACACTTCTTGCCAGTATTATTTGGGTAAGTTGCATCCAACCACGGAGCGCTGATACTATTCTATAGTATTAATAACTACGGGTGGTACTGAGGATTCTTAGTCTCACACTTCACTGACCACTAAGTTGGCCCCGTTTTCTTGCGTAGCCGCTTGCCCCCGATTGCTACTGAGGCTGCAACGCTCGGCCTTCGATTTGGAAACACTTTCTGGGGTTCTCAGCAATGGGTGATCTTCGCAACATTAACCGGGGTGCAAAAGTCAGGCCATTAGATGTCTGCTTTGGTCCTCATCTGTATAAGCAGACGGACGCCTCATGTATCAGACCAACTAGGCGTCCGTTTCATTTGGAGGACGCATGAAACTTTTATTTAGAGTTCATGTGCAGTACAGGAGGATGAAGCGTGGGGGTGGAAAATCAGAATAGCTTTGTAATAGTGGAACAAGTTCGATATTCTTTTTAAAGTTATTTTATTAATGGTGAGGATTGCCAAGAAGACATCGACTTGAAGGCGCTTGTTGTGTCATCAGGACAGAGTCACAGTTCTACAACGAGGGCCTAGAAGGACCTAGAAGTTGAGGAAAATGTTTTCATTCGGAACTCCTTGGGAGGTAAGATAATCCCGAACGTCAACGGTCATGCCCTTGACTCCGCAGAGCAACGCGGCAGTTTGTGCTGGGTTTGCCACCCCATCCTCCTTCAAGGCGTCTTGGACATACCCTGTTTTACCTTTCCACTCCTCCTTTCCCAACGCCGGTTGCGACATGACTGGAATGACCTCAACGTTATTCTCCGCCCAAAGTTGGAACCTGTCCTGATAGGCCTATTTTGTGCATGGCAAGAATTGACAATAAAAACGACAGAATCAGTCGATCCTGTTCGTTTCTGCTCTCGGTGTGGGTAACTCCAACCACACTGCCTTCGGCAGTTTGAGCCGGCCACACCAAAGCGCGGTCAAGAAACGGAAAAATCAAGGAACTCAACCAGAATGCGATGAAGCCACTCGACAACATGGATTCAAGGTTTTCGTGGATGATGTTTTGGGTCTCACCATTCTTTCGGGATAGCGACACCCGTAGTAGAGCTTGACGGAGTTGCGGGTCTTGGGCGCGATTCCATTTAGCCTAGACTCGATAGCACCTCGAATGGGTGCAATTCCCGATCCATTCGCGAAGAGGAGGATATCCTTTGCGTTGGCAAGGTCAGCGCTTTTCGCGAAACCCTTTCCTCCTACTGGGGTCATTTCGACCTGTAAGTAGCCACACAAACACGTTCCATACTAAGATCTTACTACTCAATATGAAGGCTTCTGCAGCTAATTGCTCACCATCTCTCCAGCTTGTAAGTTGTAAAAGGATTCCGAGGAAGGCGATTTTTTAACGAGAAACTCGAAAACCCCCGCGATGTTCGGAGCCGAGCTGATCGCGTAGAATCCTGCCTTCTCTTCTCCCGGCAATTTGATCTGAACATACATCCCGGGTATCCGGTAGGAATCAATCAATGAACCAGTACTCCCTGTCACTCCAACGTTGACTGCAATAAGTCTATGGTCCTCAGAAGCTTGGTTGTTGGACAAAACTTTCACCAAGTTCCACGGGGTTTCCTGCTGCTTCATCGAGATCCCCCATGACCTCGGCCGGTAGGCAGGTTCAACATACCCTCTCTGCACACGCGGTGCTCTCTGGGAGCATTTCGCCGTGAAGCTCGAACTCCCCAAAGTGGACAAGCCACTCGACACAAACCCAACGTTCTTCATTGCTCCTGAACAATAACGCCCTCTTCCCCCTTCTCCAAACCCTCCCGCAAAAAAAAACAAAGAAGTCCTCAGAAGAAAACCAAACTTACAGACTCTCAAATACCCCGAGCAAAAACGTGCGTCCTTGCAAAAGCCAAAATGCTACCCTGCCCAAATCCTATCCCTATCGAGCACACCGATCTCCCCCCTTCCCCTTTTCCTCTGCACCTAGTCAATTCATCAATCCAGCCGTTCCTCACGACTTAACCAATCTCTACTATCCGCGCATCCAGTTAGGACTCACGCAATCTCAAAAAAAAAGATTCGGGACACCCAAAAATAGCTTCTTACATCTTTCCTGACCTTCGTACAGTTATTTGTAGAGAAGTAACCTCAGATAAACGTATTCTTACGTCTTAAATGTCTATATCTGTGTAGTTTGCGGATGGAGAATCCGAGTTCACATTCGATAAAACGATTGGATATAATCGACGTTGTATAGCCAATATTTGATTGCCAGGTGTCCTATTCGCTTCGGTTGCAACTCTAGAGCATATCCTGAGGACGCTGAGAGAAGTGTGTGGTGAACTCTTCTCCGATCTACTGCAGTCCCGGAGTGAAGCTAAGCTTGCGCATGCCGCTTGATGGAGCTTGAATGGATCAAGGCTTAATTCAGTTTGTACTGTTTCTTTTTCTCCCTCGGCTTGGGACCTCCGATTCTGGTGCACAAAGTTTACACTCACACCCCACCGTCATCGGCACAGATGGAAGAATCTCTTCTGCACATGATTTGATCCAGAGAGAAGTTTATTTGATGCGAAACTGCTGCAGCGTGGGTTAATAGGACGCTGTGCTTTCGTCCCGTGCATCTTGCTTAGTTGTTGATAGTTGCCGTTTCCATTTATTGCGCAGATTACGTTGTACAATGTCAGACCGGCATGGGGTCTCGGCTATTACCCTTCGAGTAATAATAGACTATGTACCATGGAGGAGCAGTCCGATCTACCCGATTACTCACGACAATTTCTAAATGCACAGAAGTATTGCGTCAAGAAGCAAATAGCTACTTCGCAGAGTGTAATCACAACAAAACGTTGGTGCATCGCGGTACATGCACGAGCAGCCCGGTCGATCGTCCTAGAGTATGTACAGTGGAGGACCACGTTGTCCACCAACTTCCCCCTGGATCAGAGTCCCAACCCTTTCCATGGGTTTACTCTCATGGGGGTGCGGAGGCTCCCGTTCTTCGAGAAAGAGCTTCCGCATATGGAGGATTAATTGGGGGTTGGACTGGAGGAACGTATTCTACATCTTCGTCAAGATCGTAAGCCATGTCTGGGTCATATCCGCTTAGGTCCCCGCAAGCCACGAATGGGACCAGCTTTCTGTTCACAGAAGACGCATTCCTGCAAGTTTGAGCGATGAAAAGCAGCCATTCGTCAGCTCACGTTGTAGATCCATTCACCTGAGCTCTATGCTTTTGGCTAGGCTTCTTACAATGCAACGAAGTTCTCTCCCGGGATCGACCGAATCGGGGTTTCGGAGAAGCCTTTGGGTAGCTCGAATCCCTGACACACGACGAAGGCCTCAATCGAAGAATTGCGACTGCTTCTTGGTTTTGCAATTGTAACCTGTCGGAAAAAAATTTGCAGGCGCGCATACAACATCTCCGAGTCTTTCTGCCTGAAGATCTGCGAGAAAAATGATCGATTGGGGCGAGTTAGAAGTTGCGAAGAAGTGAGAGATATTGCAATCCGGACGATGCTAGCGAGAGACATGGTCACGTCTGCAGTAATTCTGTACCTTTGCCACGAACGTTCCGCCGTGCTTTAGGGTGTGAAGTGAAACGTTAAGTGCGGAAAGGATCAGTTGGGACTGCACATACTCGTCTATGTCGTGCAGTCCTGTGACGTCAGGAGCCCCATCAGATAAAACCAGGTCCGCTTTCTCGCTCCCAAACTCTTGGAGGATTCGGTCCCAAGTCTCCTTTCGTGTGATATCTCCCTGAAAACATATAACTCCCTCAATCGGGGCCATTTCTTGAAGATCAACTGCTACGATCACCGCATCAGAAGCTCGCAGATCCTCTCTTAATCTTTTAGCGACGACCTGGCTCCAGGATCCTGGCGCCGCACATAAATCGATGACCCTCCCCACGTTCTCAAACAGGTTGAATTCTTCATCGATCTGCAGCAACTTGAACGCTGATCTAGCCCTGTATCCCACTTCCTTCGCTTTCCTATAGTATATATCTCTCTTGTCTTTCGAGTTTTTGCCCATTTTTGTAAGATGATCAAGCTTGTATCATCGGCTGAAACTCATATTTACGAACACAACCCTCGCTCCTCTTCCACCCCGGTGAAGCCTCGTCGATGACGATGGCCTCCGCGAGGTTTCGGGGCTTCATAGAGATTGCTGAGAACCTTCGGTCCTTTCTGACAGTCAAGCTCATGCTCGGAACTGCTTTTCGGGGTCTGAGAATGATAAAACGAATGACATCTCCAACGCGGAAGGCTGACTTGTCCAGCCTCATCCCACTTGAGATCTTACAGTGCCTTAACATTCAAGATTGTATTGGCGTTTTCGCACGTGAGTTCCAACTGTTGAAAGCGTCGCAGAGGTGCTTCTAAGATCACCATAGAGAGTGTTCCCGGCTCCACTTAAGCACTTGCCAGGCTCAGGGGACCGATTGTAACGAAATCTAGGACGTCTGGAGGTCTACCACATGGGGACAGCGGGCGGATGCTTTTCGTAGTCTCCTCCCGGGCTAAAGGCCGTGGAGAGAGTTGCAAACTTCTCCAATCCACTGGACATGTTAGGACCCATGCCGCTGGACGAATGCATCACTCGGACGGATTCACACATTGGACCAACATTACCATGCTCAAGAAGCAACAAGGAGCACGTTCATGTGCACCTTGACGAGCGAGTTGTGTCATAGGAGTAGGAGGTTGGACATCCTAAGCACCATTCTGAAAATGGTTGATGTCTATGGTAGCGAGGTCCACAAGCAGCCCGCACTAATGGACAGAGTATATTCAACAATAATCTAAGCCGAGGGTTCCGGGCTCTTTTTTCCTTTCCACTCTAGAGTGTTGTGCCTTCTGACCTAGCAGCTCTGGAGGGAATAGAACCCACGATCCCTTCGTGAAAAGGGGTAGTTGAAAGAAGAGGGGAGGCATTTGAGGGAACTATATCTTCTGAGATCGAACGTCAAGGACTTGCCATGCCATGCCGCCATTGCATTCTGGGGAATGAAGCTCTTGCTTCATGCATCATTTTCGCCACGATTGACACGGCAGAGCCGGTGTCGATGTCTCTCTGCAGTGGTTCTCAGCACGTTCCCATTGGTGGGCAAACGACAGTCGACGAGTGGTGACTTGAAAACAGCTACGATGCACCTCGAGAATCGAGAATGGAACACTCTCGAATTGCAAGCAACATGCTGCAGGGTGGTGAGCGATACACGGACGCATCAACCGAGGCGTGAGCAGAAAGTTGCGCGGGTGCGTGGGGGAGTGTCAGTAACGTAAGCGATTTGGTAATCTGTGCGGGCCTCTCATTGCCGTAGGAGTTGACGACAAAACCACGAACAACCAGTCAGCAGATAACGCGGTGATGCGTTCGTCCCACGCTGCTATTGGTGCGCAGACGGCAGTCGCGGTGGACACGCGAGTTGGAACTAAACCGGTACTCGTTCCTTACAGTATTGAAGACCGCCTCCTTGGTTGCATCCCGCACAGACACAATGTACACCAACGAAGATAACCGCGAAAGTCGTTCATCGCTCCCTCCGCAGCCCTCGTTTACAGTAATATCCTCATCGCCTACGCAGGAGGTCTTGGTTTCGCATCAGACAAGTAGTCGTCGATGTCACTGTAAACTTCCTCCACGTCCATGGAGACGCTAATTTACAATGAAACTCAAAACTAGTGCACACGGAACCTTGGTCGTGGGGCCCGGGATCCCCGCCCCCGGAAATCCTGACTGAAAGCTTCTCTTATTTAATCTATACGACAGCGATACAACATAGACTTTTGTCCCCCTCCCCCCCCCCCTTTGCACAACTCACCAGAACGACAAAGAAAAGCGCTCTTTGTTTCAAGTTTTCGTTTCCTCTTTTGCTGATTCAATGAACAAAATTCTCGCAAAAAAGTTCCAATCCTCGTCTGCCGTCGAACCAAAGGCAAAAACAAAACAAAAACAAGAAAAGCGTAAAAAAGCGGAAATCATCCGTTTTTTTGCTCTCCTGAGGATCTCTACAATCCAACTCCATCAAAAACCCATCGTAGCCGAAAGTGATGAAGTAAAACAACCCCTTTTTCAACTGAAAACCGCATACCTCTTTCGACTCTCTGTAAACAATCAGTTATTTCATGCTTAGTAATAACAGAAAAACCTGAACACCACAGAGGCGGTTCATTTCTGACTAATTTATAGTATTATTCACGTCAAGAAAAATGGGAGGACACCGGGAAGCACGAAAGGGAAATTCTTTTCGCGAACCATTAAAATAGGAAAAAAACATGGGCCCTGCTTCATTTCTGACTAATTTGTAGTTTTATTCGACACAATATAAAGTCATATGAAAACATGAAAAGAAGTACTTTTTCCGTATGCGTTCCAAAACCACCGTTTCAGAATCGATTTGTTGTTTTTTGTTTTTATTTATTAAATTGTTTGTTTTCTTCCGTCCCTGGATCTAGGGGTACTGCCACTCGGGAGTACATTCGTCACGAACGATTTTTGCTTGCAGGAAACATTGAAAACAGAGGTTTCGCTGTATGCCGAGAAGTAGTGTAGTCGAGGATCCAAGGGGTTAGGTGCTGGTCGCCGGTTGCGGCTGAAGTAAAATACATCTTGTTAAGAATTTTTACAGGTAACGATGGGAAGACAGTGGCTCGTCCAATGACATCTGTTCCTGATGACATCCCAACGAATTCCCTGGCTTCAACGAATTTCTGACTGCAATTGGCTTATGAAGACCCTGAAAAATGAACAAATTCAATGTATCTCGCGCATGATCATAAAATTAAATACATTCATATACGTTCTATTCGAATAGACTTACATTTTCGCACGTACCTGCAATTTTTGAGCAAGAATTTTTCCGCTAGGGGTAGGTTTCAAACTGCCGCTAGTTTGGTGAACAGTTCCTTTCAATGAATATATACGAACAATTCTAATCTCCACCAAGCCCAAGAATGCCCTCTCATGCTGTAGAAAAGACCAACTCATTGAGAGAACCAGCCTAAAAGTTACGGTTTGACCGACCCGGAATATTTTCGAATCCATGGATTCGGAGATTTTCGATTGCTTTCCCCCCCTCTCCTTTCTCCTGCTCTTTTCTGTCCAGTAGACAGATATTGCCGAAAGCCCTCGTGGAAGGATTTACCCCACCTCTTACGATAATGGATTTTTTCAAGAAAATTCGGTATACAGATACTTATCAAAATATTAAAAAAACCCTCTCATATGCGCCTTGTCAATGGTAAACTCGATAGATAGTATTTTCAAAGAAATTAGACCTAAATGGTCTGATGAACAAGGGGGTAAACCCCCTTGTTCATCAGACCATATAATTATCGTAAAATGACAAATATGCTTAAAACCTTGAATATCAGTACTTTACAATGGGGTGGAGACTGAACTTTCAGCAGATCCTCCCCTTGTAACATTTTTCCCCCACGATAAAGATCTTGAATTAATAATTGCTCCACAGGGCGAACTGGTATTTAATAATTAAAAAGATTGTCAAATGAAAAAAATGAGGGAGAGGAAAGGGGGTTTTAAGATGGGGGGTGAAATTAGAAACATACAATATGTTTTGTTGGTTATTTCTATAATATTTTTATGAAATCGATTTTTCGGATTGGTGCTTAGTACTTTCGAAAGGGTGGTTGGTTGTGGGAAAGTGATGGTAAGTGAGATTTTGGGGGGGTGTGGTGCGGTGTTTTGGAAGAGGATACGCAAAATGGGATTTTGGTGAATAGGCTCCGCGCTTGCAGGTGGTTGAGTGAGGAGGGAATGAGTGGAACGTATATATAAAAAGTGGGCTCTGGTTTGGCTGGTGACAAAGTTGTCTGGGTTGGGAGGAGATGGTTGGTTGAAGGATTGAAGGCTGAAGAAGTCCGTGTATCTGCGGCGGGTTGGGGGACGGGCACGGGGTTGCGTGTATTAGGTTCTGGTGTGATAGCCATGGACGTCGAACAGGGAGGGGTGGATCTTAGGTTTGGGGTGGGAAAGAACGAACTTGTGGAATTGATTGAGGAGAGGGACCATACGAAGCTGGAAGAGTATGGAGGTGTGCAAGGACTATGCAAGAAGCTGGAGATTGACCCCGACTCGGGAATCAGCGGGGACGAGCTGCATGGCAAAGGTTTGGGGGCGCGGAAGGAGGCGTTTGGGTCAAACGAATTTAAATACCCACCTCCGAAGAGCTTCTTTAAGCTTTGTTATATTGCGTTTCAGGATCTGACAATCCTGATTCTGAGCGCGGCGGCGATACTGTCGCTCGCGATCAACCTTGCCGTGGAAGAGAATCGAAATGAGTACGGTTACCTTGAGGGCATTGCCATAATTATTGTCGTTATTGTTGTGGTTCTCGTCCAGGCGTCGATCGACTTTAGTAAGGAAAGGAAGTTCCGACAGCTGAATAGCGTCAAGGACAATTACGAGGTTCAGGCTATACGGGAAGGTACTACCACACCCATCCCCGTGGCTGAGATTGTTGTTGGAGATGTTGTCAAGCTGTCCGCAGGAGACAAGGTGCCTGCGGATGCGATTCTGATCCACGGTTCTCGGTTGAAGACGAACGAGTCTGCAATGACCGGAGAACCAATTGATATTGACAAGGATGAGAAGCGAGACTGCTTCATGCTTTCGGGGACATCGGTGTCAGAAGGAACTGGAACTGCGGTTATTATTGCAGTTGGAGAATCGAGCCAATGGGGAGTCATTCTTGCAGGGCTCATTGTCGAGCCTGAGGACACCCCGTTGCAGAACAGACTGGATCGACTGGCGATGACCATCGGAAAGATTGGCCTGCTCATGGCAACTCTGACGTTCTTCATACTACTCATTCGCTGGATTGTAGACTCTGCGCGATCGGGACATTGGGATGGTCTCCTAGTTTTGGAGTATTTCATCGATGCTGTAACGATCGTTGTCGTTGCTGTTCCGGAAGGACTTCCGCTCGCAATCACACTTGGTTTGGCCTTCGCGATGAGGAAGATGATGACCGACCAGAATCTCGTCCGTCGACTTGAGGCCTGCGAAACGATGGGAAGTGCTACTCAGCTGAACGCTGACAAGACCGGAACGTTGACCCAGAACAGGATGACCGTTGTCGAAGCTTTGTACGCCGGGCAGACCATATCGTACGTCGATGACCAAGAGTCAGAGATGGAAGCTGGTGTGATAAGCAGCGGAGCTATGGAACTGTCCGAGGAGTTTAAAAAGATAGCGGGTGTTAATATGGCAGTCAATACACAGGCGAACTTGCTAGTCGGAGAAAACGGCCTTGTAGAGCATTTGGGAAGCAAGACGGAATGTGCTCTTCTGCAACACATGGAGGTGTGGGGATATGACTACAAAGCTCTTAGGGATGCAAATCCCAACGCGAGAATTTATCTCTTCGACAGCACGAAGAAGAGGATGAGCACTACTCAGGAGATCGCCCCTGGAAAGTTCAGAGTGCACTGCAAAGGTGCGCCGGAGATCGTCATAAACATTTGCAGCTCGCAGCTGAACGCCCAAGGCGTGGCAGTGCCCTTGACCGAAGAAGGACGCCAGGAGACTACTCGCAAGGTCAATGAAATGGCCTCCAGGGGCCTCAGGACTCTTCTCCTGTGCATGGTTGATGTGGACCACGCCGGCGATGACGAAATGTTTTGGGCTGAAGCTCCGGAGCGAGACATGACTCTGATAGGAGTGGTTGGTATTAAAGATCCTGTGAGGCCGGAGACGAAGGAGGCTGTGAGACTGCTTCGAGGAGCTGGTGTTACAGTTAGAATGGTCACCGGTGATAATCCACTTACGGCGAAGTTCATTGCCAAAGAAGCTGGGATTTTGGAGAATGACGATGAAGGGCTCGTCATGGAAGGAAAGGAATTCCGGAAGATGTCGGAAACAGCCAGACAGAAGATTGCTTTAGATCTTCGCGTGCTTGCGCGCTCCACCCCGAATGACAAGCTTATATTGGTGCAGACGCACAAAGCCATGGGAGAGGTGGTGTCGGTGACTGGAGACGGAACTAACGACGCACCGGCTTTGAAAGAGGGCAACGTTGGGTTTGCGCTTGGAATGGCTGGCACGGAGATCGCGAAGGAGGCAAGCGATATTATAATTATGGACGACAACATTTCTTCCATGGCGAAGGCTGTGCTTTGGGGGAGGAACGTTTACGATTCCATTAGGAAGTTCCTGCAGTTTCAGTTGGTCGTCAACATTGTTGCAGTTTTGCTTAACTTTATTTCCGCGTGTGCCGGAAAGCCGCTTCCCCTCGGCGCCGTGCCCTTGCTATGGGTGAACATGATCATGGATTCGATGGGAGCGCTTGCACTTGCGACTGAGCCACCGCGTATGGAGCTAATGGAGAGGAAACCTTTCGGAAGAACTGCGCCACTCATCAACCGTGCAATGTGGCGAAATATAGTCGGCATGTCCATTTATCAGCTGGTTGTCTCGTTGATCCTGCAATATGGAGGAGAAGCCATTTTTTACGGGGAGTGCCCAATTGAGGATCCGAGCAACCCACAGCCGTCTCTCGACGCGTGTGAATTGCAGATCAGCTCTGTGATTTTCAATTCCTTCGTCTTCATGCAGGTCTTTAACGAGATCAACTCGAGGAGAATTGACAGTCCGCGTGTGTTCCAGGGCATCTTGAAGAGCTACTACTTCTTAGCGATTATCGCGATTACGATAGTCATCCAGATCTTGGTTATGCTTCTCGTTGGAGGAACTGAGGTCGGAAATGCCATCAGGATTGGCGAAATTACTGGAGTTCAGTGGGCCGTGTCGGTTGTTGTGGGAGTGATAGCTCTGCCAGTTGGAATACTCCTGAGGTTGTGGCCACTTGAATGGTGCATTGGACCCATGGACGAGGACCCTACGGAGCAGAGCAAACTGGAGAAGTTCCTTCACTTGCCGAAGAGAAAGGCTCCAATTGAGGTCTTGGAGGACTTCGAGGATATGCCTGATGACGATACGGAGGCGATTGAGATGGAAGGCTACTCAAAGGTTTCCAAGCAAATTCTCCGTCTCCGCGTTTTCGTGCACGCGGTGGCCTTCATCAACGTTGTAAAGCGAGTGGCTGAACCTGGGGATGATCCCTTAATCACATACGAGGCTGTGAAGGAGCAGGAAGATGCCCGTGGCCACACTGAGCGTGAGCACATGAGAATGCATTTCAGAGCTCGCGTACGCGCCATTCAGTTCATGAACCGACTGCGAGGCCAAAGCACGGACATCACGACGTCAAAAAGCTCACACTGATTTCGTTTGTTTCCTAGGCCGTGGCCTAAACTAACTGTATTGTTTTTTTAACCGAGGAGTGCTTGTAGGTGTTATCGTTTTAACGAAATTGAATAAATCTTAAAGATCATCATAGGGAATACTAGCCACTTGCGCAAGACCCAAGTCGGACCCTCTCCTCGACGCACCAATAAGAGCGCACACTATCCTAGCGCAATGCTCTCTCTGTTCCCAGTTAACCCAGCTCCAACATACGCTGAATTTTCATAACCGTGGATTCAACTTCAGGGTGGGGTTTCGGGATGTCGGACCTGCAAATTTACTTAATAATTAGCGGGTTTCGCTTCTGGCATGCTCCGATACAAGCTTTTCGGACCTGAATAAAAAAGAAACATGCTTCGTCCGATAACTCGTCTGATAACGACCGATTGGCGTCCGCTATTTTTCAATCAACGACGGACATTGATTGAGCTTGAATCCGATGATACTGTTGGATGCGATGGGAATGTAAAAACACGCGCGCGGGAGGTCCAGTTTTTCTAGATCACGGTCTAGTCGAGCCTTGCGAAAGAACTTCGGCTGTTGGACTACTACAGTTCACCTCTCGGGGGAGGTGGTAACGTTTTATGTCCGCTGCCCGCAATGGTGACGATTCTTCCGTTGATCTTCGAGTGCTTTGGTCCTTTAGACAGTGTTGCTTCTCCCTGGCTTCGTCGTGACTTTCACAATACCCTCCCCGTCAGACTCCCCCCGGCCGTCTTGACAACTTCCTCACGGAGATGTCTGTGACTCTCTGGCGTTCGAACCCCCTTGCCTTTGTTGTTGCACGCCCATCATCGGCCACAACTCCCTTTCCGCTTCTGAATGTTGATTGGCCCTGATTAAATTGATTGAATGTTTGAAACGGGCCAAAGAACGGCCTAATTGTTTTCATGAAAAAGGAACTCTGCTTTGTCCTATTACTGGCCAATGCTACCGTAGTGGAAGACGTGGTTTTCGATTGAGATGCGTTTTGGAGGTCTTTCGAGGTTTTGGGGAGGGTGACTAAGGGGGTTAGATTTCGTTTTTTGACGGTGAGGATTGGGAGACTTGTGTGGAAAGGTATATGTATAGTTGGTCTTTTGGGGAGGACACTGGAAATTTTTATTGTTAGAGTATGAAAGAGTGTGGCTGCAAACTATTCTCTGTTTTTTTTTGGAGTTTTTTTTTGTTTGTAGTTGTGTTTGTATGTGAAGGTTGAAGAAAGCCTTTGAGAGGGGCGTGGATTGGGTGATTGGGTGGATTTGGAATCATGTTTCGGTATGGATCATTGATAAGGAGAGCGGGTTTGGGTTTGGGAAGGCAAGTTAGGTTTGATAGTAGTGTTTCTGTGTCGATAAATGGAAGAGTGTCAGAGGTCCCCAAGGGTTCCACGATTATCCAAGCGTGCGAGCTTGGTGGGGTAGAGGTACCTCGCTTTTGCTATCATGAGCGTCTCTCGATTGCAGGCAATTGCCGAATGTGCCTAGTGGAGGTGGCGAAAAGTCCCAAGCTCGTGGCTAGCTGCGCAATGCCGGTTATGGACGGGATGGAGATTATGACGGATACCCCAAAAGTTAAGAAAGCGCGTGAGGGAGTTCTTGAGTTTCTGCTAGTGAATCACCCTCTGGATTGTCCAATTTGTGATCAAGGTGGTGAATGTGATCTGCAGGTAAGAGCATACGAGCCCCTGCGAGCTCATTTCCGTTCGGGTTTGCTTCTCGCGTCGGTTCTGAAGTTGAAATGTTCGTTTGCATTCGCACCAACAACAAAATCATGTGCAGGATCAAGCAATGGTCTTCGGATCTGACCGCGGTCGTTTTTACGAGTACAAGCGATCAGTTGAAGATAAATATTGTGGCCCGTTGATCAAGACGATTATGACGCGGTGCATTCATTGTACAAGATGCGTGCGATTCGCAACTGAGATTGCTGGAGTTGAAGACCTCGGGACAACGGGCCGTGGCAGAGATACTGAGATTGGGACATACGTCGAGAAGGTATTGCAATTGTCTCAAAAGGCCTACTGCTGAGGATCCGTTCCCTCAAACCCGAGTGTGATTCCTTACTGGGTCAAATTCTTTCGCTCTTTCTCGCAGATTTTTGGCAGCGAGCTCAGCGGGAACGTCGTCGATCTTTGTCCGGTTGGTGCCATAACGCAGAAGAGTTACTCATTTGCGGTGAAGAAGAACAACCAACCCAACGAATACAAGGACAGCGGTCTTTCTCGTAGAAATCAACCCGTCTTTCGTAGGGCAAGTGCATTCGAGGAGCTCGTTTCCTTCGATGTCAAACCCAAGCAAGCGGAACTTCGACATTAGTACTACTCACCAGACCCATTAGTTTATGGAAGAGAAAAATTTTATATTTGTACTGAAAACGCTCGTCTCAGACCATCTCAACTCTGGACTTGGCCTCCGGATTCCCTCATAATCCTATTTGTTTCCACCTACTGCTGAACACCAGGATCCCACATCTGCAGGGGATACCAATGGCTGACCGAGAGAAGCAGACCGAATCGGTTGTAGCGCAGGGGGCTCCATGACGATGTGTCGTTAAAAGACAGCTCCAAAGTTGGTTGGATGGCAAATCAGTTCGCCTCGTGCATCGCTCCGAAGCCACTTTCCGGCAGCTGACAATGTACGAGCATCCAACGGTTTAGCTTTGGGCTCCCTATTTGTTTCCACCTACTGCTGAACACCAGGATCCCACATCTGCAGGGGATACCAATGGCTGACCGAGAGAAGCAGACCGAATCGGTTGTAGCGCAGGGGGCTCCATTACGATGTGTCGTTAAAAGACAGCTCCAAAGTTGGTTGGATGGCAAATCAGTTCGCCTCGTGCATCGCTCCGAAGCCACTTTCCGGCAGCTGACAATGTACGAGCATCCAACGGTTTAGCTTTGGGCTCAATGAGGTACAGAGATAGCTTCTCGGTCTCCGGTACAATAGTCCAGGCTCCAACGATCCTCAAAAGCTGAGGCTTCCAACTATACAGTGAACATTCTGATCCTCGAAGTATTCTATTTGTACACAGACGAGCCTAAAATAAGAAATATCCTTGAAATAATTTTACTATACTTTTTTTTATAAGACAGAGTCTTAAATTTAGACAATAGTCTCCAAACGTAGGACTGCTGAGAGATGGTCAGGCCGGGCTGCCGTTGAGCGCAAAGGTTAATTCTTTGATGATCTGTCCAGCCCTGTACTTCTCTGCAACTCTGCCCGTGTTGACCGAACAGCTCCACTTGCTTGTTCTCTTCCTTGGCAGGACCTTGGGTCAAGTTCCACTGGGATTACGACGATTTGTCACTTGCTGAGAACGAGGATGATGATCGAGCGTCAAGCTCCATGAGTTCCTATCGACCAATCATACACAAATTCAATCCCTGAATAGTTCTGACATCAACCAAACGAACGACTTTAGCTGGTCATAGTCTGCTGGCGAAGAGAGGATCGTTCAGCTTCCCTTGTTGCTGAGCCTTTAGGCTCCTGGCGTTCTTATCAATCAGCACAACAGTTGCAGTTTCTGAAGAGTTCTCAGATCGATCAAATGAACGACTTTAAGGAATGACAAATCCCTTCCATCATCCTTGAAACAAAACAAGAAAATTGTTTGCGGGGCTGTCCTCCACGAAAGCATCCGTCAATCTTAACAGGATCATGCTCGTCCCCGAAGAAGGTGGGCCACCTCGAGCATCGATAGCTTTCGGCTTGTGACTCTTCTTGAATCATGACTGGAAACAAAGACAACTTAAAGATGTCAACTCAGAACGAGAAAATAGTTGAGGTTCTGGATTTGGTAGACGAGATTGTCCAGTTGAAGCAGGCTTTGTCTACATCAATGTCGAGGGGATTTATGGACATCGCTGAGGAGCGGTACTATAAGAGATCCGCGTTACTTGGTGAGCAATTTGTGCTGATTTCTGAGCATTCGTTCTCCAGCGAACAACTTCCAGTGCGTACTGAAGCTCTTTAACAATTTTTTTTTTGTTTTGCGTTCATTCAACACAAGAGCTGAGCAAGTTCATGTACGATGAGAGACCTGAACAAGCACGGGTTGTAGTTACTGACAAGTTGGAACTAGAATACGATGATGACGATGCCGACAGCAGTGCGAATGTTCAAGATCGAATTAGCTCACCAGTTGGTGTGCTAGTTTCTCCTTCTCTTCGAGATGCTGGTATTGCTTTCAGGAACTCGCTCGAGATTAGCCTTGAAGTAAGTACCGAGCCGAAACGAAAGTTGTTCTTCAACGAAAGATTCTAAACGCGCCGATAAATTCTCCAGCTGGTGAAGAAGGACCGAGAGCTGACGATGAAGATAGAAAAATACAAACTGAACCGGAGCTCGTGAAGAGGGAAGGATATTCTGCGCAGGCCTGTTCCGCAAGATTGTTCTAAAACTGGTCTGTAGCACAGCCCTAAAGCGTCTGCCTTGGAAACGAGCTTCATTGAAGGAAGGAGAATGAGCGAAGCGACCTGACGAGGAAGAAACATGTGTATAGAACTAGATACAATACCTGCGAATACTTTTGACTTACAAAAGCAGAGCAGAACTCTTGTTGCCCAAAAGAAGGCAGAACGAGACTGGATTTGTTGATACTTTTGGTGTGTCTCTGGTGGTCGTGCTCCTTATCAACCCACTTCAGAGTGGGGGTTACTGAGGAAGAGAGTTCGAGCACTCATCTGTGTAAAAACGTACTCATCTGAGAAGCTAGTTCTTTCAAACTCCAGCGCGACTACCCTCAGAAGACAGTTCGGTTTTTAGAAATGGGTTCAATTCACCGTGTTCTACCGCTCTTTGAGAGAAGACTTTTAAGATCAGATTAGATTCAAGAGAACTGTGAACTCATGGACCAACTTTGGTGGATCAGCCCTTAGAGAAGTAGATTTTCAGTACGCCAGCTACCCTGTTCTCCTCCCAGAAGACTTCACAATCTACCGACAAGGTGGCGGTACTCATCAGGACGTGCTTCAGAGAAGTGAAAAGCTTTTCAAAGTCGAGATGTCGTTGTCAGGTAATGATCGTCAAGCCGAAATCAGCCAGAAGGGAGAACTCCAAGGCCTTTGATCAGTGATCTTGTAGCTTCATCATTTTCTAATACCTTCTGATGGTACTCATGCCGGATTTTGAGAGAACTAGCCTCTCCGACGTTATCGACAAATGCTGGGATCTCTTTCCTCTCCACGCTCTTACTCAAGTGGGTTGGAAAGGAAGAGGCAACTATATGATGATGATGATATGAGAAAGAGATGTAGAGGTAAGAGCGGTAGGTAGTGAAGCTGCTTGACGGAACTCTCTTACCCTAAGTCCAGCTAGAAAATGAAAAGAGGGAAAAACACCCCTTTGCTCTTTTGTCTTTTTGCTTCCTCATTGATGGGGAATGATGATGAGGACAGCGCGAGAAGAGAGTCTGATAAAGGTGGTGTGGGAAGTGAACTGGACTGTTTTATCTTATCTGGTTTTAGGATTTGAAGGACTTGTTTCTAAGGTAAATAGAAAGCAAGGACAAGGTGTTGGTCGTTGTTGAAGAGGAGGATGGTGATGGAAACATAGGAGTGGGAATGCTCCGGTTTTGGTAGCGTTTAGTCTTCCTTTTTAGTGTGAAAGTATGAATGGTGGAGGTGGTACTAGGGGAGGCAGTGTTGGCAGTGGTGGAGGTGGTAGTGGTGGGAATGCAAGCTTAAGAGGACGTGATGAAGCGAGTATGTATGCTCAGTTGCAAGGGCAAGGAGGTTTTGTGAATGCTGGAGGTGGAGGTGGGGGCGCGAAGGTTGTGGGGAATGCTAGAGGAGGAGGAGCGGGGGGTGTAGAGAAGGGGCTTGGGAATATCGGGTTTGATATGGGAAGTGCTGGAGGTGATCCAGCTGCTGGTGGTGGTTTTGGGAATATCACAGGTGGGGGAAGACAACCTCAGGAATATTCCAACAGGGGGAAGCCAGCAGCTGCCGAGTTCTTGAAGAAGAATGCGCAGTCTGCCTCTACGGCTGGACGGGGAGACGACTACGTTGCCAGACACCCAATTGTCTCAATGATGGGGGTGGATGAATGCGTTCAACGTATTGTAAGGTTCAATGAGGTATGGATGGGCAGGCCCACATAGACTCCCATGCGAGTTGGGTCTTGACAGTTCTGTGTCCCCCTGTGCGCGTGAATCAGGATCAAAGGAAAAGGAAAAGTTGGAACAACGATCTCGAGCAGTTTTGGAGACCGTTCGTTAAGAAGTATTTTGCAGATGACTCAAAGATGCTCCTGGATGTTGCGAACAAGAAGACGAAATCTTCACACTCCATTGAGCTCCGAGCTGAGATACTGGCGAGGGTCTTCAAAGCAAAATATGATGCGGGAGTCGAGGAGGAAAAGTGCGCGCGGCTCAAAAAGTGTTTCCCGCAGTTTCCAGTGTTCTTAGCGGACATCTGACATCATTCCCGCTTCCCTCTGCGCTCTTTCCGAAAGGTTACTGTTGGAAAATCCCTGCGAGTTCCTACTGTACAGCGGCAACATTGTGTTGGACTGCCCAAGGACCATCATAATGACGATATTTCCGGATTCTCATGTTCAGACCGAAGGGCATCTGCGAGTCACTTTCTCCCAGACTAAGCAGATCTTATGCTGGGAGTTCAGCACAAGGAGGCATGAAGAATACATCAAACTCGATCTCCCTAAGCAACCTCAGCCTGCCGCAGACGATCTAGGGTTTCCCCCTGCTTTTTCGAGTTATATCAAGGTAGGTGTGGGTTCAAGCTCCGCTGCGGGGGGCCTTTCTCTGCAGCATTTGGAGCTGATTTCCTTGCTCGGGTGTTTTCAAACAGATGGCAGAGGCAATCAGCAGGCTGCGAAAGAATATCATCAGCGCTACTGACGAGCTTGCAAGCCAAAAAAGTGGTCGATTAAACAACCAAAACCAAGGCCGTCGATCTTGAGAACTGGCTCGCATCACAAGATGTTCTTAACACGCCAAGCGCATGCGTGGAAGGGAAGTGCGTGTACCCGCGCTACAGCTCTCTGACCTCCGGCCACAAGCACTCACTACAACTGTGCGAAGACCTTTGAACTTATTTGGGGAAGCCGCAGTTATTCCCCTCCCGCTACTGGCGGTATTCACATGCGTTCACAGAAGTCTCTTACTCGATCTTCTCCGTTTGTAGATAGGCGAATCAACACTAGCTGAATATATGGAAACAATATAATTATTTTAAGCCAAAACAAGAAAACTTATCCAGCACCTCAAGAGATCGTCATCTCCTCTGCTCCCTACGGTATGCCAGCTCGTTCACAATCGAAGCGTCATACAGATGGTCTCCATCGATCTGTAGCTCGTACGTACAACTGCTTGTGACTTAGACGACACCTCTACATAGCCTATTGCGCCATGCCCGCAAAAGGACGTCTAAACCTTCGCAAAAACTGCACCTTTCTGGAGTTTGCTCAGTGCATACTTTGTACTACGAACGACGCCCGCTGTTAAGACACCCTTCAGCATTTGAGCTGTGCTTGATTGCCTCACCGTCTGGCAGAGAGCTCCCGTGAGCGCTTTTTGACAGTATTCATTTCCCTTTGCCGCGACTGCCCGCGCGACAAGCCTTTTCATCACGGTGGTCGACCCTACTCGACGACGGAACAGAGGGTCTTGTTAGTGCTGTCCGTGATGGGGCAGTTCGGGTTCTCCTGTGGGGGTTGGTATGTACTTACTAAGCAGCCTACGCGAGCGGGTCATATGCTGGAGTTCTTCCTCCGCTAGAACAGCGCGCATCTTATGTACGAACTTGCTGGGTAGTCTTTTGAGCAATGCCTCCCGAGCATCAGTCTGCATATCTTGGGTAGCACCTGACCCGCTGCTATCCCAGTAGACCACAGTTTTCAGCCTCCGCAAAGCTGGCGCGTAGAGGCGACGGAAAGCTTCTCTATTGCTGGAGACGATCTTGCAAACTTTGTTTGGATCTTCCGCCCTCACGGACAGTCGTGGATCTCCAAGATACGACAGAGAAGCGACTCTCTAGACCGAATTTCACAATCCCCCCAAAAAGTCCGCCAGTCAGCAAGAGCTGGATAGTTTTCCAGACGCCTGCAATGGAAAACTGAAAAGGGCATCGTTCCTTCCCTTACCTCATAAAACTTCGTCTCGTCGAAACGTTCTGGCAATGTCAAGAGCGCTGCGCAGGCTGCGTTTTCAATGTTTCTTTCATTTGCTGTTTCAATATCCTGCAAAAAAAGAGCGGGAATAACGGCCGCATTGAACAGAAATATGAGCAAATCTCTCTCCCTCTTATTCCAGGCATTGTACGAACCACCTCAGTCCCTACCTTGTCAGCTTTAATAATCTTTATGGGCTTGTGCATTCTGCCAGACACATACAATGTCTGCCACTCTTTCAAATCCTCCATAAGATCCGAAAAGGTGATAACCCCGTATTTAAATAGTCTTCCATTCTTCCATGGAACTAACGTGTTGTAATAAACTCTCGCGCCGAGAGCACTTTGCTGCACAGATGCAACCGCATGCGGTCCGAAAAACCTCATCAAGTTCGAATAATGGTAATTGTTTCCACGGACGTACATATTTTCCCGGTGCCATTGCTCAGCTCCATCCACAGCAACAACGAAATCTAGCATTCTATTGCGAGAGATAACTCCTGACCACAGCGTACGAGTGGGCAGGAAAACAAAGAGAAAATCAGCTTAGTCTCGAAGAGTTAGGCAACCACGCTTCTGCTTGCCTACCATTCTGTGGTATCGCTCCGGAACCATATGCGAAAGAAAACCGGGCAGCAGGCAGCGATGCTAACACCTCTCTCAACAGCGAAGTATCGGTGTTGTCATTCATTGCTTCAAAAACATAAGACCAAAATAATATAAGCCCAGTCCACCTCCACCACTTCCTAATTCCTACAAAAGTCAGTAACAAAACCGGCCCACCAAAAATCGAACTCTACATCACCTTCTGACAGCTATGTTTGGCGGTCTCATCGCAAACTCCCTGTATACCAACCACCCTCCACCCTCCACCAAAGAAAACTTCACATCGAGACCTAAGCACTCCAATTCCTTTCTCAAGACCTCTGTCAAAAGACAGAAATTCACCCTCTACTCCACCTAAAAGGCGTTCTCTGATCAAGAGACCCAGACTTTCCGTCCTCATCCGCTCCGCCAACTTTTTGACATTTCTCGACGCACCACATGAGCACGTACACATCCCAAAGATGACGTTTAAACATGTATTTTGCGTACTAAGACAAATGCTCTTCAATTTAATTCATATTATGCATATAATATAAATTTATTGTAAGTGTACGAAACTGTACTATTTTATAGTATCCGTTAATAGTCACCGGTTCAGTATGGTACGATGACTGTTAAAAAAATATTAGTTTTATAGTACATAAATATATCGTTTAAAATTTATTTATAGCAATATATTACTACGTACTATCCGGCTGAGAAGTACTCTATACTTTAATAGTCACCTTGCAGTTTTTATTCACATTGCCAATGCCATTGGTCGTTTTTCAATCGGATGGCAAATCGGTAGTAGTAGGGGTTTTCTTTTAAAAAATTGTGGGGTCGGCTTCTCATTTGATGGAAGCTCACTCTGCGTTGAATTTTTGGTGGGGGTGAGGAGGGGGAGGTGCTTCGGCGAAGATCTGGCGCCTCTAGGCTTTGCGTTGATTATGAGCGACCGCCCTGGTGCTCTTTCCCGACTGTACGTTTCTTTGAGCGGCCTGACTCTCTGTGGCAGTACTGATGCCTTAATTTTGGAGGCGCGGTCTCTACGCCCTTCCTGCAGTACCTCGTTTGGGGACCATGGCCTTTTGATTAAACCGATCTGATTGTGAGATTTGGTGACGATTCCACTGCGAATCGCATTTCAACTAAAGGGTCGTAGTGGATCTGTGCTATCTAAGCCTTCCAAGGTCTGATGTGACTGTGCTTCAGGTATAGATGCGAAAACCGGCTTCAGCAACAGACCAAACACAGGTTTATGATTACTCCATGACGTCGTGAGTTGACTATAATGGTTACCAAGCCCAAACATGTGGTCAACCCGTCTTGCTCTAAGTTTGTGCCTGAACACTGCACACTTCGTAAGTTTGGCGTGCGACCTCTACCAAGCTTTTTGAGGAATGGGGATGTACGAGAGCATGATGTGGATACTTTGAGACTGCCATCACAGAGCAACTGGTAAGCTCCTAGGTCGGATCCCGCGCTTCTGGACCTTAGCAACTCATGGACGCGGGATAAGCTCTCCGTGAACGAGTGTTCGTCTCGAGCTCGGGGGGCGCATTCTCTTTGACATGCGCTATTCAAAGGGAACGAAATATTCCCCTTGTCGGCCTGAGTCTGGATTGATTTCGAGCACTCGAACCCGCGTGAAAGGCCGTATAGGTCTCCACCTGCCGCAGATTGAAGCTTGGTCTGTACAAAACCCGACAAAAGAAAAAGACCTCTTCTGACGGGACGGTTTCACACAGTTGTCGCAGTCAAGCCACGGGAGCGAGAGCGGAGGGAGGCAAGGGCGAAAGGAAAGCACTGTCTTTCTGTGACGTTTCTATGATTCCATGTGCAGTGTGAAATGTGAAAACTTTCTACCCCCCCTCCGCCTGTAAAACGAGGTGTCTGAAGGACAACAGAAGTGAACCACCTGACAGTTCATATTCGTGTCAATCTGGATGCACGGACCATAAGGATCGCCTGCAAGCTTGATTGGAGCTGAGTGGCTGATTGATCAACAAACGTACGTATTTAGAACCTTCTAAGGGTCGCCCTCAATCTTGGAAACAATCTCATCAAACGTCACCATGGAAACTTTTGGAAAACGAGATATTTTGGAACAGAAACACCTAGAATAGACGATAAATACTAAATCTATGATAGACATACCTAGAGTTTGGCATAGTACTGACTACCCGAACCGCAGAGTGTCAGAGATTCTTTGGGAATCCAAAAAAGTAACTAGTTGTTTTGGTAATAAAAATGAATCTTCCAGGGTTTCAGCCTTTTGAGCCCGTCCCGGGCAAGGTCAGTGGGAAACGAAAATGGGCCAATTAGCCATCATGATCTAGCCGTACAAGAGTCACCCTCTGGGGTTACACTGAGAGCGCATGACCTAGATGTATTCATTTTATCCCTTTTCATTATGCAAGAAGTTGCTCTAAGACAATTTCAATATGTGCTGAACAGGAGCCTGCTCAGAGTTTATTGGAACACTCAATTCGTGCCGAACCAGACTTGTATGCTTGATTTGCGCTGAATAAACGCAGATTACTGTAATGAGCGATGTTAATTCGACAACGTGGATCAGAATCAGGTATTCAGTGAGTAAAGTATCTCCTACTTTCCGAAATATTTAGAATAATACACCGTTGAACGACGAGATGCTTAGACCCATTTCAAATCTTTTACTAAAGTAATTTTATCGGTTTCTAGACGAACCACATCCTCCGTGGAACATTCTGTACTTTTTACGTTCATAATTAATAAAAATGATTTAAACTATCCAATCGTAGAATGCTTCAGTTGTTCTTTCATCCAATCCAATGATTCTACGTCCAAATCCACGAGAAAGCGATGTTCTCATTCGCAATGATAGACACCTGTCTACAGCATGTTGGGGTGCAATTCTGAATCCTTCTTTCTGGGCGTGCGGGTGAACCCAAAATATCCTAAAAAAAATTTAGAATCCGCGCAATTTTACTTTGCATCAAGAGAATGACATAAGCCCTCCCCCCACCCTTTCTCCTTCAAGTATTCGACAGGGAAAATTCTTTCTTGCCGGTGGTGACTTTCGTTTTGGGTGACAGTTTCGCAACCCCTCCTTCGATTCTAGCGGAAAGCCTACGAGACGTGGGGAAAATATGTTTTTGTAAAACTTTTCGACTCGAACTACTATATTTCTTTTACCTTACTCTTAACTCTGGATTTTCCAGAGTTTCCAAACAACGAATAGCAGAGTGACCTCGTCCACGCCTCGACCAGTGAGTGGCTGAGTTACAATTCATATTATTGCTTAAATTTACGAACTCCTGATAGGAAAATCGGAAGAATTTTTACCGAAAAAATACACCAACCGCTTTCACTCGGGTTAACAGAACCGGCTGGTGCAAAACAATAAACGGAAACTGTTAGGGTAGGGGTTGCTGTAGGTAGTAAGATTTTTGTTTGTCAATATTTTAAAGAAAATGTATATATTCTTTCGCAGCGGTCGATTTGGGCAAAGCGAGGGGGGGTAGAGGAACGGGGATTTGCGCGCCTCGTTTGTTTCTGAATGGTATGGAGAGCTTTTCTTCCAGGACGGAAAAAGGGTTTTTGTGGTTCTTGCGGTTGGATTTTTGGATTCCTACGCTTTGCGGGCGTGCGACAGGGAAACGGAATGGATCCACTTACGAGTATGTATATAAATCCTGGACTTGGTCGTGCACGTGCGGGCTGAGGTAGAAACGGTATGACTGTGCAAGAAATGTGGATGACAGAGAACGTGAATGATAGTCTATGTAGTTGAGGGAGAAAGGCCTTTGTTGGTCATCGCACTTGTTGGTCAAGATGGGGTCGGTTTGCGATAACTGCGGAAGAGGAGTTCAGGAAGAGCTTTCTCTCGGTGTTGAACTTGGCCGGAGGTTTTGTAGCATGGAGTGCTATTGGAGTGAAGTACTTGATGAGGACAAGAGCCGATTGAATAGGGGGGATTCGAGGAGTTTGTCTTTGGGTAGTCGGACGTCTGAATCTTCTACTGATGGAAGGAAGGGTGCGGGGAATCGCAGGACAAATGGACCATCCGTATATGCGAAGAAGACGAAAAGCGTTGATGAGATGGATACGAATGCAATGTACTTGTACCATGTTGAAAATGATTTGTCCTCGACTTTCCGTATGCGAAGAGGACTCATTTTATTATAGTTTACAACTCGCAACTGCTAACATATGCATGTAATATATAGTTGACCACCCTAGCGTTAAATTATATTCAACTCTCAGAGTGTTAATTTACAAAGCTCGCAACGAGAAAGTCTGTCATTGAGACCCTTTGAGAACATGTTCATGACATTCTGCGGGGTTTGTAGTGATCGTCTGCAGCGGACGCTTGACAGACTCCCGTACCCGACTATGAGTTGTCGGTGGATTCGGGGAGGGCAAAAGCAGAACAAGGAGGTTCAGAGCTAACAAGTCAGGCAGCTACCGACCACGAGGACTCGGATTCCTTCATGTGCAAGTGTGCGAGGTCTGTTCTCGAGGTGTTTTCTACATGCAGAACTTCGCATCCAAGGGCACAGAAAAGCCGCGCTTGTGGCTTCAGTCCTCAAGCGTTTCTCAGTGCGATTGCAAAAACAGCGGCTCCATGTCAGTATTCTCAACTCAATACGACTATGCTGCTTGAGAGCTAAATATTCTTGTCCAATTTTTACATCAACCCCGTTCGCCCTAGTTAATCAACCCATATCCTAAACGACGTGACCGCCAAGCAATCAGGACAGACCCCCAAAACCCACATCCGCCGCTGTAGTCGGCATTGTGAAAATACCCCAATTATTTTGGAAAACAACCTATCGGATTTCCATCACATAAGCACACGATATCAAGATAACGAAAAAATTTCATATTGATTGAATATAATCAAGAAAGAACGTTGTGTTTTTATATTATGGAGCAGAGCCCCCTATTGGAGTTCTAGCTCGTATGAGGGATACAACCTACCAATTAAGTATTGGAACGATGTAGTCTTAAGAGCTAGTAACCAATAGATGCTGAGAATTCTTTCCAAGGCGGCCTAATACTAGCAGTGCCACTGGGTATTGGGACAGCTGTGTTGGCTATTGGGTTTTACCGTGAAACTAACAAGCCCGGATGGGGGGCTATTGGGTGTCATTAGTGCATTGGGACTGTGGGCCTGTGGTCGCGGTGGTTAATATTTTTTTTTTCTTGGGTTTTCAGCTCCCGAAGTATTCGGCCGATCTGGAAAGACCTCGACCTGATCAAGACGGTTCTATTTGCTGGGGAACGCATTCCCGAGCTAAAGTACGACATCTGCAGGTTCATGGCGGAGGCAAAGCAGAGTACGAACATAGCCGCTTTTGTACCCGGAGCCGAATTTCTGTGTCTATCTCTGGGAGTACGAGGTCTACCGATCTGCATACAAGCGCGTCCAACGAACTCTGACCGAGGTGATCAGGGACGTGCTAGTTTTTCTCCTACCGCGCTGCTCTGCCTGTATTTTATTCTGTCAAGCACATTGGACCATGTAGCCATCCACACGGCGTCCCGCCGGAGAGAAAAAAAAAAAAAAAAGCGCGAGAGTCAAATAAGCGGATAGCACCACCTTCCTAAAAACTTGCAACTTATCCCGCCGCCGTCAGTTTTTAGCTAGTTAGCGTTTACTAATGAGTTAGTAGTCACACACATTGTAACTCACTCTGACTTTTCCCGTCCAAGGACACACAGACTCAGGGTCAATAGTTCTCCAGCACTCCAAATAGACTTCGCACACTCCTGACTCCCGTTCCTCCCGTCCTCCTGTCCCAGGAAACCCCCCTTCCCCCCCCCCAAAGTTGTTCGATTTCCATTAAACCACATAGACCACAATCTAAGCAGAGCAAAAGACAAGCTGTCCCAAAAAGAACAATGCCAAAAATTCACGAAATGTGACGTCTCCACCTTCCAGCAATGTCCGGCTATGCAAAATTATGCTCGGGCTGTGCCAAAATCTCTGGAGGTGCAACACCCTTTTGAGCTTAATCGTTATTGCACATCCCGATGGAGCAAAAGTATAAGTACGATGGTCAAACTCGATATTCCCAGGTTAGCTGGAGAGAAGATAGAGAAGAACAAGATAGAATTGGGGTATATTACCTAATTTGGGAGTAATTAGGGGGGAATAAAACTCGAAATATGGAATAATTTGAGTAATACCCAGCTGGCTGTTGGAGACGTGAAATCTGGTCTCATCGCCAACTGGTTGATTGCTCCCCGGCTGAGTGGGTCCGCAATATTTTCCGCCCCTTTCTTGTATTCGATATTGAAGGAAAACGGCATTAAGCGATTCACATATCTCGCTTGTCTCTTGGTAAGCTCCTTTTGCGAGTGTAGAAAACGCAAAGGGTTATGGTCGGTGCGAAGCCCAAATCGTTGGCCCTCGCGCACGTACGTCCGCCAATGTAATACCGCTAGGGTCAACGCGTAGAGTTCCCGTTCATAAGTGGAATACTTCTCCTCCGTAGTGGTGAACCGCTGTGAGAAGTACGCAATTGGATGTTCTCCATCTTCAAAGGTTTGCAACAACACAGCCCCTACTCCCTTGTTACTGGCATCAGTACAAATTGTGATGGTTTTTGTAAAATCCGGATTTCGCAGTACTGGCTGCTGCATCAATTTCTCCCGCAGGGTGTCAAATGCTTTCTGCTGCTCCGGTCCCCACAGAAATTCTACATTCTTCCTCGTGAGGTTGGTCAGGGGTGCTGCTACCAGGCTGAATCGTGGCACATAGTTACGGAGATAGCCCGTAAAACCCAAGAAGGACCTGACATCGTGCACATTTTCTAGGACTTGCCAATTTTTAAGGGCGGCTACCTTGCTGGGATCCGGCCGTCGTCTCCCACTCCCAACCAGATGACCCAAATATTTCGTTTCTGGTACACCGAAGACGCACTTTGACCGCTTTGTATAGAGTCGGTGGTTTCTCAGCTTCGAGAAGACGATGTCTAGATGTCCTTTGTGGTCTTCCTTATTCGCCGAGTAGATAATAATGTCGTCAAAGAAGATCATGACGAAAACGTTTAACTCGTTGAAGAAAATACTGTTCAATAGTCGAGTAAACACAGCAGGAGCATTTGTCAGTCCAAACGGCATCACTAACCACTCGTAAAGACCAAATGGCGTCGTGAACGCTGTTTTTGGAATGTCCTTCTTCTCCACGCGTAGTTGCCAGTAACCACTCCTCAAATCGATCACACTGAGATATGTGGCTTTGCCGAGAGCATCTAGACAATCGTCTATTCTTGGCGAGCTGGTCTTGTTGACGATGGTTGCCTGGTTCAGTTTGCGGTAATCGATGCACAATCGCCGCCCACCATCTTTTTTGTCCACAAAAAGACAGGGTGAAGCAAAAGGCGACGAGCTAGGTCGAACGAGGTTTTTGCTCAGCAAATCTTGTAGTTGAGTTTTCAGATCCTTCTGATCTGCAAGACTCATTCGGTATGGTCTTTGGGATGTTGGTTCGGTTCCCGGTTTCAGATCAATTGTAAAGTTGACGTTTCGCCAAGGGGCCAGGTTCTTAATGTCTTCCACAAAAACGTCAGCGTATTTATCCGTAATAAATTCCTCCAGATCTTTCGCCTCTTCCAGTCGTTTTTGTGTAAATTTCGTTATATTTTTGATTTCGGGTTCCTCCAATGTTTCACCTCTGACCGACTTCGTTTGATTCGTTACATTTTTCTGGTTCTGCACAACTAATTTTTCAGTAATGTCTTCAAGGTGTTTTTCAAGGTTTCCTTCTGTGTAGTTGTCTAGGTTTTCCTCCGTATAATTTTCAGGTTCTGGGTGGTCAGGTTGTTTGTCGGGTTGTTCAGGTTCTACTTCAGGGTTTTGTTCAGGTTCTTCTTCACTGTAATTCTCCGGGTTTTCAGGGTTGTGTTCAAGGTGAGCAGCAGAACATTCAGCTGCTTCTGGTTGATTTTCTGGTTCTTCAGGATTTTCTGGGTTATTTCCTTCGTTGGGGTTCAGTGTCAGCGTCTGGTTTGATAGATCGAGTTGCGCCTTATATTTGTGGAGGAAATCTCTTCCCAGATACCCTGGGCTTGTGGCGTCTTCTACAACGTAAGGTCGCCAGTTGAAGCTGTGACCGCCCAGTTGTAAGGTTACCTTGGCTTCGCCCAAGATACTTATGGATGTGCCTGGCTAGGTCGTGTCCAATTTCCCGTGTTGGGTTGAGATAATTGGAGCAGCATCTGGAATACCTCTCAAAACAGAATGACTGCTGCCGGTATCAACTAAGAGAGAAATCTCTCGACCGTTGATCCGCCCAACTAGTGTCATATCTGCCGTCAATGGGATCGAGACGCCTGGGTCGGCAACAGTGTCGGCGTGCGTCACTGCCGCCCTCCGTTTAACTGTTGGGTTGTAGGAGGTGTAGACTTCGAGATTGTCGGATCTCTATTAGGGTTGTTCCAGCAGATCCTTTGTGTATGCCCCTTCTTCCCGCAGTAGTTGCAAACAATGTTGGTGTAGTTACGCTTCTGCAGCGCTTGCGTTCCGGGTTGGTAAATGCGTCCAGACCTGGTTCCCCTGCTTACAGTGGTCTGGGGCGTTGCCATTTTTTGGGGAAATTTCTCTTCCCGTCTGGAAGGTTGGCTGGCTGCCTCAGCTCCCTCAATTTTTAGGGCAAGTGCCTGTGCCGCCTCAAAATCCTGCACGTCCTGTATGTAGATGTATTTCTTGACCTCGGGTTTAAGGCCTTCGACGAAGCGGTCGAATTTCTCTGAATCAGAAATTTCTCCAACCTGGATCAGACAATTGTTGAAATATGCGGAATATGCTGCTACACTCGTTTTCTGCTCTGCCCGTGCGAGTTGCTGTTTCGCGCGGATCTTAGCGTCCGCTGGGTAGAATTGCGACTTTAAAGCATCCTCAAATCCAGCGTAGCGCGTGGGTTTTTGCGATTCAGGTATCAGGGACCACCAATACGAAGCGTCGCCAGTGAGATAGCCCTCTGCGAGGGTAATCTTGTAGTCGTTGTCGTCGTCAGGCAGACGAGCCAACTTAAAATACGTGCGTAGGCTATTCAAGAAGGTACTGATAGTCAAAGCATCGCGCCGCCCGTCATAGGGTTTCGGTTGCGGAGCCTGGATCTTGATTAGCGACGACATTCTGGGTTTATCTCGAATGCAGGTTCAGGTATCAAATTTTCAGGATCAGCTTTTTCTGGTTTTCTGGTTTCTCAAAAGGTCTCTATTTGCGGGCTCATATTCGTCAGGGTTTCTGGTTATATAGGATTCCTCTGGTTCAACTGGTTATATAGGATTCCTCTGGTTCAACTGGTTATATAGGATTCCTCTGGTTCTTTTCTGGTTCTAGTAGTACTGGTCTCATCGCAAGTTGCGATTGAGGAACCATTATGCGAACCTGAAAAGTGAGCCCAGTACTACTAGAACCAGAAAAGAACCAGAGGAATCCTATATAACCAGAAACCCTGACGAATATGAGCCCGCAACCAGAGACCTTTTGAGAAACCAGAAAACCAGAAAAAGCTGATCCTGAAAATTTGATACCTGAACCTGCATTCGAGATAAACCCAGAATGTCGTCGCTAATCAAGATCCAGGCTCCGCAACCGAAACCCTATGACGGGCGGCGCGATGCTTTGACTATCAGTACCTTCTTGAATAGCCTACGCACGTATTTTAAGTTTGCTCGTCTGCCTGACGACGACGACGATCTAAAAAGACAGCCTGTCATTACGGATAAAATACCGAAACAGAACCCCCCCTACTTATCCTCGGTTAGAAAAACAATTGTATTCTAGACGAAATTCATTTTACCTTTTTTTTGTGCTTTGCATCAGAAAGTTGAAAAAGGGAATAAAAATTAAGTACTTGATCACGGGGCCCCCCTATTGCAATGGTCGAATGGAGACCTGACCCGTAAAAAAAATCTGGACGGAGCTCTCTTTTCGGACTGTGGTCGACGACCTCTTTGAAAAATACAAAAACATTACAATATGATACACTTTTTTTTTGCGGGAGAAAATCGTATATCATACAGGCAGAGAGGGAGGGGGGTATGAGGAAAGGAGCTGTGTGAAAGTAAGTGTTTGGTTAAGGGTGATTGAATTTCGGGTTTTAATATTTAGTAGAAATTATTTGTGAGTATGAGGCGATTTTTTACCCGTTGGGAATTTGCAGGCTTATGTTTATATTTGGAGACTGGCCAGGGGGGTTAGGATTGTATTGAAAAGTTTGTGGGTGTGCATTGAGGGAGGTTGGGAGTCTCTTGTTGGCCGATGGAAAAAGAAGGGAAGATTGAGATACCTTTCTTGTTTGGCAGAGGAGGAGCTGGTGTAACGGTATAAGAAGGGTTGGTAGATTCGAAACAAGGAGTAGATTAGGTCGTGGGATTTGTTTTTGGGAAGGGGGGTGGGTTCTAGTTGGAGTTTTGGTTGGCATCGGCCGGGCGGGAGGGGGGGTGGGGAGATTGGAAGAGGATTAGGGTTTTGCTGGATACAAGATGGTTGCGTTTGTATCAGGACAGGGAGTGATTGGTCGGAAGACCAGCAAGAGAAAAATGGATCCTTTGGTCAAGATGAGTGCGGAAACGAGTGAGGCGCCTTTACTCGTACGTGCTGCGAGGGGGGAGAAAGTTGAACGTCCTCCGGTGTGGATGATGCGTCAAGCTGGCAGATATATGAAGGTGTATCAGGAGCTTGCAAAGAAGCACCCATCATTCAGGGAGAGATCGGAGATTCCTGAGCTGTCCACTGAGATTTCCCTCCAGCCGTGGGAAGCTTTTCAGCCGGATGGTGTGATCCTGTTCAGCGACATCCTGACACCCCTGCCTGGCATGGGAGTGAACTTTGATATTCCTGACAAGGGTCCGGTCATTGAACCACCGCTGCGTACCAAGGACGATATTGACCTCGTACACGAGCTTGATCCGACTTCTGCGACTCCCTTTGTGGGAAAAACCCTGCGGGATTTGACGAAGGAAGTTGACGGAAAAGCTGCTATCCTGGGCTTTGTCGGAGCCCCCTATACTCTGGCCACCTATTGCGTGGAAGGTAGGAATGTTTGCCGAGAGGATAGAACAGAGTATAGTTGACGGTGCTCATCCTTTCAGTTGCATCTTCACTGTATGACACCTCCAGGTGGTAGCTCAAAATCATACTCCGCGATCAAAAGAATGGCCTTCACTGAGGGTGAGCTGCTTCACAGCCTGCTCGGAAAATTTGCGGACAACATCGCTACATACGCTTGCTATCAAATTGAGAATGGAGCTCAGACTGTTCAGATGTTTGATTCCTGGGCTGGACAGCTATCACCAATCGACTACGACATTTTCGCAGCTCCGTATCAGAAGAGGTAGGTTATCAAGTTCGTTGCTCTTGTCCGGAACAGCGGGTGAGTGCTTCAGATTCGCTGAGAGTCGTGCCCCCTTCCTCCTTTCCCCCAAATTGCTCGGATTTCAGAGTGGTTGATAAGGTGAAGGAGAAATACCCCGACGTGCCTTTCATCATCTACATCTCTCAGGGCGGCACGTTGTTGGAGCGGATGGCCAGTACTGGCGTAGACATTGTATCCGTGGATTGGACTGTAGATATGAAAGACGCTAGGGAAAGACTGGGTGACGTCAAAGTACAAGGGAACATGGATCCTGCAGTTCTCCTCGGATCGAAAGAATTTATCACCGATCGAATCATGGATACGATTCAGAAAGCGGGACCTACTGGGTAACGATATCAGCCCTGCAGGACTCCACATGCTTTGCGATCGGCTCTCTAAGCTTGTGCTTTTTTCCTTCTGTCAACAGTCATATCATGAATCTGGGCCATGGTGTCATGCCCAATACGCCGGAGGAGAATGTTGAGCACTATTTCAGAACGGTACAAAACTTCAAATGGTGAGCTGGGTGAATACTGGTCATGGGAGTTTGTTTCTTTGGCCAACAGAACGCCTTCGGCGGAAAAATAGAGGAATACGGTGACCTGAAATAGTGACAGCAAGTACCCAAGCAAGAGTGTCCTACACAGACTTTTTCCAAGAAAGTGTGTCTTCTGTAGATCCACCTCGGTATCTACGCCGTGGTTTTTGAGTGCTCTGAAACTGTTTTTTTGACTCTGTCAGTTGATAAACGAAAACGTGTAAGGATCCTACCTGGTACGATCGGGCTGGAGGTTTGTGAAAGGGCTCGGCGTTTCCTAACAGAAAAGCAGCTAGAGCAGGAGCTTCGACCGCAATCCTTTGCAGAACTTTGCTCCCAGACCGTCTTGCGGAGTTGGGGAAAGTGCTTCGGTTCGACTCAAGGTCAAAGCTTTGACACTCAGAGCGTGATTACGGGAGACAGGAATTCGCCTGGAGGTTGAGTTCGTTTCCGACGCCCAGGTCATATTTGCCGGGCTGTGATCGGTTTTGAAAACCTCGTCATGGGCGAAACTTCTTCTCCGATGGTGGTTAATTTCTTGTTAGGTGGCCTATCGGACATGGGCAACCCGATAACTTCCCTCTGACCACCAGACTACGTGTCAGCCGCCTCCCTGGAGGAACATGATCAATTGCTTCTTATAGTTCGTGTCGACGACGTCGAGGGGCGTCTTTTTGTCCTCGTTCTGCACTTCAAGAAGTTCCATTCCATTCAAATCGATCAGTTGCCTGACAATCCGGTCGTTGCCATTTTCACAGGCAATGTGCATGACCGTATCTCCCGCTTTGTTTTCCCTCTCCACATCGGCACCTGCAAGTTGAGCGGAGAATCACGAATGGGTACAGTTTTCCAACAGTTGATGCAAAATCTGATGGGAGAAAGACCTACCCAAGGAGATCAGCAACGACGCTGCTTCGTTGTGGTTTTTCCCAACAGCACGAAACAAAGGCGTGTTTCCGTATTTGTCGCCCGCGTTTATCTTCGCTTGAGCTTGCGCAAGCAGTTGGATTAGCATAACATTGCCTCTCCCTGCAGCATAATGGAGGGCGGTTATTTTTGAGCTAGTACCGGCTCGAACAAGTTTCTGAACTGCGGCGTCCCCGTTGTCAACCGCCAGTTTATCGAGGAGAAGCCTGACCACCTTCTCATGGTCACACGCACACGCCGAATGAAGGACAGTAGTCCCTTCTTCATCCGAGACATCAATCTTCGCATCATACTTCAGCAAGATTTCAACAATTCGTACGTCACCTGTCCAAGAAGCAAGTCCACGCGTTTCGCTTGGTAAGGAGGAGCGCCCGTCCCTACCACAGCCAAGAGGGTCGTACAATACATACCTGTCGTAGCCGCCCAGTGAAGCATTGTCCTCCCATCCTCATCTCTTTCATTAAGAGCTTTCAATCTCTTCGCTCCGTCATCCCCAAAGCCCTCCAGCCACCCACGCAGCCCATCCGCATCCCTCCTATCCACACAAGACCTACCGGTACTCACCTTCGACCCATCCAGCCAAGTAGCCATCCCTGCCTCCGATATTCGCTCCCTCATGCAAATCTTCTTAATAAGAATCGGTCAAGGTAGCTCATTCAACTCTTCACTCAGATCAGATTTCATCCAGACAAGTACTGAGCAACTACAACAACCGTCACCCCTTCCAAAGTGCAGACGATACAGCACCTCACCTTTCGCTTCAACTGTCCCACTTTTGTCCCATGGGACAAAAAAGATCTGCGGAGAGCATTCTCAGTAGTTTGTTGAATGAGTATTCAACAAACTACTGAGAATGAGAACTCGATCAGACTCAGGTGAATGCTGGTTTGGAGGACAGGTCATCGAGGGGTTCTTTGCAGAGAACAGTAATATAGTCGAAAGATTATGAAGGTAGACTATGTTCTCGGAGTAAACTTATGCTCCGCCAGGGTGTGGTGGTACGTGGATCGCTTCTATGAAACCCTATGTAGGAGCGTCCGTGGATAGCGAATTTTCTATATATGCCCGAGAAGGTGTAGCCGTTGTACGTTGGAAGATAATTGTCCCATGCTCGATGCGAACTGGACCTATTGAAGCTGCTAGGATGAGGTGCGGTCTCAGATAACGCTACTGCAGACACCCGCAAGGCATGCAGCCCCGCCCACTTGTCGCTTTCATCAAGACCAGATAGAATCAACAGAAAGCCGAGAAGTACAGACATGCTGCCGCGATTACTTTTAACATTTCAAAGGGGCCCCTCCAAATGGTCGCAAGCATCCTCTTCACGCTCTCTCGACTCCCATGACAACGATCTAGTACTTTTGCTAGTACACAAAAACAGTCATTTAGATGATTGAGAAACTACATATTGACTGCAACATTTTACGTTCTGTTATTTTCAAATTTTTAATTGCTTAGTTAGACGAGTTGAAACCATGAATTATGAATCTTTTTGGTGGGGTTTCCCAACGCCCCCCTTGATGATGTTTTATCCAATGACATAGGAGTATATGTAGAGCAAAAGTCAATCTTGAATTTGGTTGGATTATTTTGTTTGGTAGGGGGTTTTTGGTGACATTTGTTGTGAAGCGTTGGAGAAGACTACAAAAAGGGTGAGGAGGGAGAGTTGGGAGTGCACTGGGGTACATGGGTGTTTTGAGAAGGAAGAACAGAGAAAGGAGCTTTCTTTTGTTTTACTTTCGATTTGGTTGATATTATACTTGGTTTGTGAGTTGCCCCTCGGTTTTGTTTTAATATTGAAAGATGACTGGACGCGGAAAGGGAGGAAAGGGACTTGGAAAGGGAGGCGCCAAGCGTCATAGGAAGGTTTTGCGTGATAACATTCAGGGTATCACCAAGCCAGCCATTCGTCGTCTGGCGCGTCGTGGTGGTGTGAAGCGTATCTCCGGATTGATCTACGAGGAGACTAGGAACGTGCTTAAGGTGTTCTTGGAGAGTGTGATCAGGGACTCCGTCACATACACTGAGCATGCCAAGAGAAAGACGGTTACAGCAATGGACGTTGTGTACGCTCTGAAGAGGCAGGGACGAACACTTTATGGTTTCGGAGGTTAAATAGATTAAATAGTGATCAATTAAAATACAATGTAGTGATTCGATTCAGCCGCAACATGCTCATCAGATATTTAAGATCACCCGTGCACATGGAGGCACCAGGACTTATCGACCAACGCCTAGCTACTGCACGATTGTCTCCTACGAACCTTTCAATCCAGGCGAACGGCCCGAGCTGGTTTAGCGAATTGTACTATGTGCGGTTTACTAAAACTCCCAGGTGCCGAACTGCTAGTGGGGGTTGCACAGACAATGACTGCTATGCAGTACGCGTGGGACGGACAGGATAGTGAAGGGCTTAAAGAAGATCGTCAGAATGTGAACCGCTCCATCGTTACCGTCTGGATCTCATCCCAAAAACACTGGCCCTTTGTACTACGTTTGGGCAAGCTCTCCCAGGCGCTTCAGAGGCACTTCAATAACAGTTTCGTAGTCCGAAATGCCTCCATCTCGAGGCTCCTCATTAGAGCAAATATGCCAGTTGGCGTACAACCCGCCGACTGGCATATTTGTAGCAGGCTGTCATCGTTTTCTGCACGTTCAACTGCACGCTCCCCAGATTCTAGAGGTGGCAATACTGTCGGGGAGACACTGCACAGGGGTAAAACAGGTTTCTTTTTCTCGACAGGTACTCAAACAACACGTGCGTGGGCCCACTTCGCCAGGGCTGCCGCATCAATCACGAGATTTCGACAATGACGTACTGGCGATTACTTCAACAGGCGTGGGATCAAGGAGGCTACGCGATTGCAATACCATCACAGCTCCATCCAGTTAGAACCCTACGTGTGTAGGTGAACAGCGATCCAGCTCAACCAGCTCAGAGATGTCTTCCCCAGCTTCCCTCGAGTATGTATGAATGAAAAAAAAACCACCCAGCCCTTCGGAGGGGTATGTGGATGTTCCGCCATGACGAAATCAGGTAAAAAGATAGAACTTTAGACCCTCGAGGGCATGTTAAGGGGTAGGACGCTTTTCCTTTTTTGACCATTCATATCTTACCACGTGTCATAAGGAACGTTCCTATCAAGGTTGTAGAGTGAGCGAAACTGAGAGTGGGTCGTTGGGAACACCACCGTCTTTGCATTCTATCTCAGGGTGGTATCTTCAGTTTCTTAAGAATACAACTTTCAGTTGTACGGTCATCCAAAAGTCTTTCTATTTACGTTAGTTTTTCGTTGCTCAGCAGAAATCGACGATCTCTGGGAGCGGCGTGGACTGCGATCCGTTCAGCACACGAGGCGAGTGGGGGAAGCCCTACTTCTCAGCATCGACTCAGCGCCTGAAATTGTTCCGTCCAAGTATCGGGGGGCATGTCGAACGATGTGCAGGAGGCGATCCTTGCAAGCTGCCTAAATCTTTCATCGAATTTCGCTGATTGTACATCGTGCAGACTCCAGAATTCTGTTTTCCGGAAATTCCTTGTGCTAAAAGAGCCTCATGCGATATGATCTGTTCACGGCGCCAGTGAGTGCTTGCGAAACATACAAGATAAGCTTTACATGATTAAGTTCAATGGCCTTTAAATTTTCCTCAGTCAAGAGTGTAAATCCAGTTGATTTGGGAAGAATCCGTTGTTTTTGATGGTGGCCTGTGCAAGAGGTGAGTGAGACTTTGCCTTTAGCTGCTGGGCTGTGTTTCAAAGCTCTCTTTCATAAGTTTCTTACTTTTTCCGGCCCTTCTCTCAATTTTTTGTCTGAACGCTGGCGTTTCTCCAGCTCTTCCTTCACAACCTTTCCCACAGTACAAAGTCCTCTGTTGTCAGCTTTGCGCCTAATTTACCTTGAGTTGGCGGTAAAAGCGTCGTTCATACCTGAGCTTTGTCAAACAGCTTCTCTCGCTCTTCCTTGTACTCGGGAGTATCGCTGCAGTCCAGTACAGCTTGAAGCGCTTGTACATCCTGTCGCATTCTAAGCCGCGATAGTCGCAAGAAAAACGAGGAGGTTCAGCTAGGATTCTTCGGCGATCCGTTTTTTCTTCTTCGTTACCTGGCGTCCGTTGGCAAAAGATCGTCAGCGTCTGGCTGTGCTCTTTCGGCGGGACAATCGCGAATATCCCAATACCTTTCCTGGTCGAAGTCCAAGTAGCCTGCCGGAGCAAGACTATTAGCAAATGGCATGGAAGAGGAGGTTTCCTTCGTGCTTACCCAAGTATGTCCCTTGCGCCACACACAGTACACGAGAGCTGTAGATGCAAATATCGAAAGTCCCAATTTTCAGCAGAGGTGAAAGATCGTAATCAAACGGTGATTGTGGAGTGCTCACCCATCCGTCCCTTTCAATTTAGCAGGAGCCGCTTTTGCAGCACCTTTCGACACAGAACCAGATTTCGAGGCGCCTCGGAACAATCCATTTGGTCTTGACAGACCAGAAGGCCTTTTGTCAGCTTCTTTAGTAACGGCCTTCACTGTATTAACAATATCATAGTCGGTCCGCAACTCCAGGCCCTTTGCATCCAGCAGAGACTCATTCATGTAAGGCGAGCCTTTCTTGCCGGTAGCTGCTGTGAGTCCCGAGAAGTCCATCCTGACAAAAGGAAAGAAATCCGTTAAACTAAAACCCCACATCTCCACACATGCACTTGGTTCAGGCGATGCCCATGATCGTACTTCTGAAACTTTGTCGAGGACGGCTTATACACAACTCCCCTAAAGTAATCTGTTGGCTTGCTGTTCGCCCCTCCGAAGATGCCAAGAAACTTCGGATCGACATTAAGCGCAAAATCTGCGACTATGTCGTTTGCTTGATCGTAGATACTCAATCCCCCTAAAAACCTGTCAGGTAAGACTCACATGAATGAGTGCCTGTCTTCCTTAGAATCGAGCTCCCCCTTTCTTGCTCTGGTTAGCTTACTCCACTCTTCTCTCTCCGAAAAGCAAGCCACGAAGGGCCATGTACGGCATTAAGATGACCACCCTCCCTCCATCTACAAAGTTCCATGGGCCACGAGATCAAACTTTCAGTGGGAGATCTGGCCAACGTTTGTATCGAATAACCCTCACCTTGGAAGTCCACAATATTGACACCGTTTCGTCTCGTTCTGACGCAATTCTCCAACATGTTCACCTTCCCGCTAAACATTCCGAAGCCCATGAACGTATACAAGTTCTTCGCATAAACCACAAGCGCTAAGCTCAGTCATAAGAATGGCGAAGAGGGAGTACAAGAGGGAGTACAAGCCTCTGGTGCGGATGGGACAACCTACCTCCGGGTGTCGTACTAGCCAGTGCGTGACTGGAGGATGGTGATTCGTTTGCTCCAAATACACCGCCGTACCGTCTTTCCATTTCGCCGAATACGTTTCACCCAGAATCGGGTTGAAAGGTTTGGATAAACTAGCCGAGCCGTGCAGCCCCGCAATGACAAAAGCCTGAGGCAGAAGCGGTACCAGACGGACGAGTGAGGGCCCCGCTTGCACACTACCGCGAAGATTTTCAAGATGGACAATCGCGATTCATACCGCAACGAGCTTCACTCTCTCCAGAGGATTCTTTTCCATTGCCGCCTTAGTCAAATAATACGGTCCGTAGTCCCAGTCATCGACTAGCTTTTCGAGAAAGCTGCGAGGTTGGAAGACGCTGACGTGAAGGGACAGCTCGGTGAGCGGTTTTCCTGCACGTCCACGAAGGTGTCAGCTCGGAAGCTTCCTCATGAGCAGATTCTGTTCTAGGATTTTTCTACTGTTCCCACCAAAGATATGCAGTCCAACACATTGCGACGTCGAGGAGTGGCCGAACAGCTTACCTTCAAAGAACTTGGATCCGACAGTACGTAAGGTCCTCGCGATAAAAGATTTCTGTCGTTCAGCCATGTCACCGTCTGTAATGGCAACACCGCCCCCGGAAGAACCCATAGAGTGACGGAAATCATCGCTAGCATCAAAACTCTTGGTATCAAAACTTCTCAGAGACATGATCGCAGTTTTCTCACAATCCAGTTAAGCGACCGTAATCCCACATTAGACTCACAAAACTCTTGGCGCTTGACCTACCCAACCCCACCCCCCCCCCAACCCTACGCCTGCTTCCGTCCCTTCGACGTTGACCCTCAAACCCAGACTTTCAAATAAGGATGACACGTCAAGACTAATTGAACTCAAACAAAGCAAACTCTACCGAGAGTCACAAAAGGACCTTAGGACATACAACTCTACACTCTTTTCAACCTAATCACCCTTCACAACCCTCCTTCTCAAAGCACCCATGGCCCCCAACCATCCCCAGTCCTCATGTTTGTCACACGCTGAAAGAAAACCCTTTTATGAGCACTTACAAAACGATCGTCCAAAAAACACCAATTTTCGCTGCCTCCAATGTAGGCACATAACAAAAATGAAAAATTAATATATTTACTAGAAGCAAGTAAACATTGGTCACTTTCTGTCCTAGAAACCTTCGTAGCCACTGTTTTCATGCTGAATAGAGTGTCCATATTTTTCTGTAAAAAAAAGAGAGACACAGCGTAACCTTGATAAACAAGACAAGACGAACACTTTTTCCTTGTTTTGCCAGTGAGTCAGCAGCCGAGGATAAGTCAATGTCTGAACCCCTCAACCGGCCCCCCCCCCAGAATCCGTGAGTTCCGAATATTTGAAAAGATTGGGGAGTGTCGTGTCTATAGAAAATCCGATTTCTACCCCCCCACTGACACTATACCATGTGCAGCATGATGTACTTCCCCTCCTACCCCCCCTCCATATTTCTCGATAAGCTGTGGAAAGTGCCCAGGCCGTACAAAAAAAGATGATTGGGTAAATTATTGTCCCTCAAGGGGCGGACCGGAAAAATTGGCGAATGCGATAGAATGAGAACATATATTGCAATCGGAGAGACTCTCTGCAGATATCCTGTAAATTATTTTTATACATGAATAGGTTTATCGTTTGATGTATTTTTATTGGCGTGTTGTAATATATATTTCTCAAACGATTTTTTTTGGGAGAACTGAAGGATTGGTTGGATTCGAGGATATTGATTTATTGGCGGTTGCGGGTAAACAGAGTTTCGGGCTGGGACACGGCCACACGTCCTGAAGACAGGTTTCCAGACATCCTGAAAAGATTATTCAATTTAGTTCAATAGCTCGCTCACTGAAGAAGGGACTACCAAATACGTTTCACCCGACCAGCGGGGCCAGTCAAGGCAATCCCCGTGCTTCGAAAACACTGGATAGGATAGAGGAGCGCAAGCGCGGTTCCTGAGAGTCTCTAATATAGTGGTAAGGACATGCGCACCGGTGCCTCGGGAGGTATGGAAGAGGCCCTCTCACGATCGTTGTGAGAATGGTGAGACCATGCCCAAACCCTCAAAGCCTGCCAAGTGCCTAGGGCGCCACAATGTCCGGTAGATCAACCAACCGCTTCCGGAGTGATCTGCTATCAACAGATCTGTCCTTATTCACAGGAAAGCATGAGCGGAGTCTCGTAGAGCTCTTGCAATCGGCTCAAGAGCCCGGAGCTAACGTTGTACAATACCCCTTCCGGAAAAGAACGGATTCCCGGACCTCATATCTGTGATCGAGGTGGAATCATCTGAATTATTTGCGGTGGTATCGAATCCGACTTCATTGAGTGAGTACTGGGGTGGACGCCGTTCAACTAGTTGAGAGAGTGAAGTCTTGATGGTAGGCAGTGAGTTCGAGTACAGTGAGCACCCACACAGGCGCTACAATCCCCTTCGAGGGGAATGGATCCTTTGTTCTCCTCACCGGGCGAAGAGGCCATGGCAAGGAGCCACCGAAGAGATTCCTCCAGGTACGGAGCTGAAGCTTAAGCTTGTGGTGGGATAACTTCGCTTAAAGCGCATTTGTGTTCTACGATGCGCAGATACAAGGCCGGAATATGATCCGAATGACTACTTGGGCCCAGGAAATTTCCGGTCCGGGGGCAAAGCGCAGAACCCTAACTATACAGATACGTTCGTTTTCGACAACGACTTTATGGCGCTACTGCCCGATACACCGGACGGATCTGTAGGGGAGTACGTTCCTTGCTCACCGAGCTCGTCGAGCTCGACCAGTGTTTTCTTTGAAGATGGACTGAGCTGTTGTTGCTTTCAACAGAATCGATAAGGGCGATCTGTTCGTTGCCAGGGCCGTTAAGGGGCGATGCAGAGTGGTTTGCTTCTCTCCCAAGCTAAACTTGACGATTCCCGAGATGGAAAGGGAAGACGTTGTCAAAGTTGTACGTGCTGATGGAATGCTCTTCAGCCGCGCATGCTGCTCTGCTTAACTCGAAGGCTCGTTTGATCAGGTTCATGCATGGACTGACGAGTTTCTCCGCCTTGCGAAAGAACCCTATATCAACTATGTACAGATATTTGAGAACAAGGGAGAAATGATGGGATGCAGCAACCCTCATCCGCATGGACAAATATGGAGCAGCGGGTTCATTCCTGCAGAGGCTAAGAAGGAGCTCGAAAATCTCAAAGCATATGAGGAGAAGCATGGTGTCGGCATGCTGGAAAAGTTCGCCAGCCTCAGCCATTACTGAGTCTCGGGTGTGATTGACGGGCTAACCGTGCTTTTTTTTGTGCTGAATTGAGCAGATACGTCCAAGATGAACTGATCAAAAAGGAGCGTATGGTTTGTCAAAATAACAGCTTCCTCTGCGTTGTCCCGTTCTGGGCTTTGTGGCCGTTTGAGGTAAGGATTACTGCGTGTAGATCGCCAAGTGTACTGCTACTGGCGCTCAGGTTTGCTATGGACCTGTTTCGCAATAGACGATGGTGATTTCGACGGAAAAGGTTGCGAGTCTTGCGGAGATGAGCGACAGAATGAAGGAAGATCTGGCTGATATATACCAACGAGTTACTTGTCGATATGATAATCTGTTTAAGACCAGCTTCCCTTACTCGATGGGACTTAGACAATGCCCCACGGACGGGACCTCGCACCCCTACTCTCACTTCTACATGGTGTTCTATCCTCCTCTTCTACGCTCAGCAACGGTGAAAAAATTCATGGTGAGTAGGGGGACAAAGCATGACGAGACTTGGGACCAGGTTCTTCCGGGATGCATTGACCAAATAGAGAACCTGCACTCTGTTTTTCTTAGGTTGGCTTTGAACTGCTGTGCGAAGGACAGCGCGATCTCACGGCCGAACAGGCAGCGGAGCGGTTAAGAAACTTGGACGAGGTTCACTACAGAAAGAAATAACTCTCCCATACTACCGCGAAAGGGCCCAGGCTTGAGCCTTCGTACAGTGAACCCTAGTGGTCGTTTTTGGAACACGACACATTCCGAGTAAAACCTTGAGTTCCTAGCACTTGATAAAGGCAGAATTGGCCTTCGAAGGCTCAACTCCATTTTATCTCCATTCAATATTTTCAATCCAATAGAATCGATAGAATGTTTTTTTCTGCATATCAATAATATAAGAATTCTCAAGGGATGCTTTTTTAAAACGGAGATCAATATTATTCCCCAATAAATAAGAATAATGTAGAAGAATATGTTTTTCATAAGATATTCTCGTATATTTAGCCAATGGATTTTGGCAGACGAGATATGCTTATTTTTCTAATTAGTTTCTTGAGTCAATGAGATACTTGTTGAAAGCGAGGATTCGATTGCGTTGATTGGGGAGGATCGAGCTAGACTGTCGGTATCTGACGGGATGGTGACGGGTTGGAGTTAAAAAGTGAGCACCGGAGTTTCGATCCATAGGAAATAATCAATGACGACCACAGGTGCGTGGAATTCTGGAAGATCTCCGTGGCTTGCTTTTGCTTCAACCCCCACTCTCGGTCATCTCGGGTAATAAGGGAGGAACTGGATCTTTGGATGGCGTGAACCCAGCGAAGCCGATCTTGGTTGAGTGGGAGCATTGATATTTTTAGAGCCTGAGGATATAGTGTTTCGTTCATTTTTGCTTCAGATGCGATTAGTCGCGCGAAAGCGTTGTTCAAGTCAAAATTTGGAGCAGATGCTGAGGTTGGTGGAGCAGCACCAGGCAGGGTGAATCTTATAGGCGAGCATACAGATTACTGCGATGGATTTGTATTCCCGTTAGCATTGCAGTTCAGTACTGTAGTCCTCGGCAGGAAGAATCCTGAACACGCGGGTACTGTAATAGTCTGCAGTGAAGCGCAAAACCAAGAAACAATAGAATTTGCTGTAAGTTCAGCCGAGTACTAGGATTCTCAATTCGGGTGTTTGTTACAAATTCAGCTCTAACTCCCTATGAATGCGCAGATGTTAGATGGCATGAAGGCAGGCGAACCTGCCTGGACCAACTATATTAGGGGCATGGTGTCTATCTATCGAGAAAACGGTTTTGACGTGCCTGGGTTCGACGCTGTTGTTTGTACTGATGTACCAATTGGTGGCGGAGTGAGCAGCTCCGCAGCTTTTGAGGTGAGTCTGACGTTTGCGTATTGTCACTGATGCGCATTTCCGCAGTGAAGACATCGGCACTCTTCTCAACTGGACGTTGCCGCTGTACTATACACAGATGTCTAGCGGGATCTTCATTGAAGAGCTGTGCAAGAAGACTGTGGAAAAGGAGACTCGCGCGCTGTGGGGCCAAAAGTGCGAGCACACATTCGTCGGGCTCATGTGCGGGATTATGGACCAGATGATCTCCTCGAAAGCGACGCTTGGTCATGCGCTTCTTATTGATTGCAGGTAACTCCTCCTGATCACTTGAAATTCGCTCCTGCTAGATGATTCTAAGTGTTCAAAACCTTAAACAGGTCACTGGAATGTGAGGAAGTGCCACTCACAGATCCTGGAGTCTCTGTTGTAGTGTGCAACTCGAACGTCAAGCACACGCTTACGGGTTCCGAGTACCCGGACCGTGTTAGACAATGCAAAGCCGTCGCAAGCGCGATAGGCGTAAAAGCACTTAGGGATGCGACCATGGTAGGACCGCTAGCTACCAGCCGCTGAGGTAGTTGATTGCGTACTTAGCAGCTTTTTCTTGACTTACAGGAATCGCTGAATAGTGTCAAGGACAAGCTTTCGGACGTTGAGTATCGAAGAGGCCGCCACGTTATCACGGAGGACAATAGAGTCCTGGACTGCAAGGATGCTTTGATTAGCAAAGACTATCCTAAAGTGGGAACCCTTATGACAGCCAGTCACGCCAGTCTAAGGGACGACTACGAGGTCAGCATACCCGAGATCGATTTTCTGGTTGAATTGGCCAACTCTTTCCCAGGGGTGTTCGGGTCTAGGATTACTGGAGGTGGTTTCGGAGGCTGCACTGTTACACTGGTCAAGACCGAGAACGCGAACGCCCTGATGGAGAAAATGTCCCAGGATTACCATGCCAGGTTTGGTGTGAAGGTCTCGTCGTTCATTACCAGCCCGGGCTCTGGAGCTCACCGGGTAGATATGTCTTGAAGCCGCACTTGCTTCGCAGGTAAAAATCATAGATTTTCGACCTAGTCAATCCGATAGGCAGTAAAGTACGTTCTGAGGAACCAAGCATTTCTACAACCTCGCGTGGCAAAGAACGAGAATCGCAGCCTTCGTTCTTTCATCACGGCTTCCATTGTGGATTTTCGATGTGACTCTTGTGGCCACGCTAGCTAGTTAGGCGTCTCTCAATTCTCTGCTTCCAATCCCTGATGTCTAAGTATCCGAGAACCTTTGCCTAAACTTCAGACGAAGCCGCGCCAATGAAAAAGCATTGTCCACAGAAGATTAGAGAAAAGGACTTCCAAGATCTCTGAGAGGATATTTGGATGGAAGCCGCTTTGATCTACATGAATCACGTCGTTTTTCTCATTCTCTTCTGACGCTCCGCTAGCAACTGCTCCTGGGGGCTGTGACTACATCGCATTTTCCGCTTCTGCTGGTTGTGCAATGCCAGCCAATGAGTATGTACAACCTAGAAGAAAAGAATCAGATGTGTACGTTCAAGCTGATTGGAACAATGATGCTTGCTGATTCCCTATTCATCGCCTGGATGGCTCTTCGTGACCCACCGACTACTACATGAGTTGCTTAGGCAGTCCCAGCAATGCTCTAGCTTTCTGAGGAAATCTAAATTTATTACGAAAAACAAGCTCTCTCGTGGTCAGTACGCAGCTTTGAATCCTAACCAACAGTCTGTCCTCCTAAAATCTCAAAATTTAAAACAAAAACTCGGGTCCTGGTACTGAATACCCTAGAACAGTCTGTCCATTAAACAACGAATTATTACCAACCGTCGTCTAGACTGTCCAATTAGCTTCGAGAAGTTTGGAAACTCAATGGGCAGCAGAATATTTGATTTCGATGTGGTCGTGGGAAGGGGTAGGAAAAAAAACTGAAAGTTAGGCACTGACCTTTTGACCTTTTCGAGGGATCTCACCCCTATGAAAGAGATGCTATTTTCTGAAATGTTTCTATTTTTGAGATTGTTTAGGACTTGAACGGAGTTTTCCACGGTGGCGGTTTTGAACTTCGAAAAATTTGAAAGACACCTCCTGCAAAGGTCCGTCGCCTTTAACCTACCCCCCTTGTATTCTCCGAATGACGACCAAACTCTACTAAGCATTCAGAAAGTCAAAAAAAAATCAAGATTGAGAAAATACGAAGAAAATTCCGCGATCCTGCAGTTTCAAGCGTTGAAATGCAGAAGAAAACCAATCGGAAAGACGTACAACGCGGGCCTAGCTCTTCCCATGCCGTTCCCCGTCACATGGCTGAAACTCTCTTTTTTTAAAAACAATACCAAGGTTTTCTCGTTGTTCCCAAAAAGTATTGGCGGAGATCTAATTTTCAACCCGTTACCAAGAAATATAACTTTATCTGTCATACTCCAGTATTCGCCTTTTTAAAAAAGTTGACTAGATTATCATATGCAGAATAGAAATTTATTCACATGACGACTTTAAATTGACTGAATACTTGATGACATTTAAATTGAATCTGACGTTACTTCACCTTGTCAAGTACTTATGGGATTTCGTGCAATTTAGTGCCGCCAGGAGCTCAGTTGATAGGATCTTTCTGGTCATGGCTTGCTCTGGGGGGTTTGGTGGGTATGTCTCTGGTTGAGGAAGGGTTGAGGAGGGTAACGAGGGAGCTTTGATATGGTTGTGGGATGCCTTAGGTTGTGCAAGAGTTGTTTGGTTTCTTTTGGCTTGTTTGTTTGAATTGCATGAGTGGGACGGCTGGCTTTTACCTTTCCTAGATGCTCGTCTGTTTCCCCCCCCCTTTTTTTTTGAGTTTCGTCCGTTTTTGCGTTTTTGTTGTTTTTTGGTTGCGTTGAGAGAAGAGAGGCATTATGGTGACTTCTACTAGAGAGGTGGGGTCGCTTGTTATTGAGAATGTGCCTCCGTTCTCGGAGTCGTTGGTGATGAGGTTGGATCAGTACCAGAACCATCGCGCGTGTGTGTTTGCGAGTTGGGGAAGGCACGAGAATGGAGAGCCGTTTATTCTTATTCGTACGAGGTTCTCGGAGACGATGCAGGTGGGTTATCTGCATTACCTTCAACGGACTGCACCTGTTGCTCACAGTTCTTTCATTCTTTCCTGGGCTTGACTGGATTAGGTCCATCGCGTGGATCGGCCACTTGGAATGAGATATCAGCACACGTTCTGTAGGGAACCGGTTGCCTTCGCTCAAATGAATCCAATTCCGGAGAGAAACCAGTTCGCCATTCTGAAAGACTATGGCGGTTCCGAACTTTATCAAGTCTACGTCTTCACAACGAAGAGCGCGTTTCGGCGTCGCGTGTCGACGGGAAAGGGTCGGCAAGGAGGCGTTCGATGGAGCCATTCCGGAGATAAACTTATCTACTCCTCAACAGCCAGGAATGGGAGGGACTGGGACATTGTTGTTCAGAAAATTCCGGTTATGGTAAGTGACACAGCGGACCCTTTTGAACCAAGACATATATGCGGTTTCGCTTCTAAAACGGTGATAATTTCATTGCGCAGTTCGAAGAAGACGGAGGGGCAGAGCTCGTCAGGAAGGTGGAAATGAAGGGAATGTGGATGCCGCTCTCGATTTCATATGATGATGAGATTATTTTGCTCTGCAAGATTATCAGCTCGAAACAATCCGAAATATGGTCCCTGCAAGGGGAGGAGTTGACAAAACTGAAGGCTGGCACGGATGAGGAACCAATGGTCTATGGACGTTCAGCACAGTTCTCGTATCAACAGCGTGATGACGGCTCCTACGTTGCGTACTACACGACAGATCAGGGCTCAGAGTTTCAGCGCCTGTACAGGATGAGGTTCCACCCAAAGAATGGCTTAATCGAGGACTCGTGTCTTACGAACTCCTTGGAATGGGACGTGGAAGAAGTAGCCGTTTCTCTCATGAAGAAGACGAACGAAGACGTTGTTGCATACGTAGTCAATGAGGACGGGGCAAGCTCGCTTCATCTGCAGATAGGTGAATCGGAGACGAAGTTCAGCAACCTTCCAATTGGTCAAATCTACGGCCTGCAGTTTTTGCACGATGATGAGCCCAAGTTGGCTCTGACGGTGAACGGTCCTCACACCCCTGGCGACGCGTATGTGCTTGACATCGGAACAATGAGTATGGAAAGGTGGACAGAATCCGAAGTTGGTGGATTGAATCCTTCAACGTTTGTGATTCCTGAGCGGGTACGCGTCAAGAGCTTTGACGAGCTGGAGGTACCAGCGTTCGTATATAAACCAAAGAAGAAGTGCGATGGAGGATTTCCAGTGGTTATACATATTCATGGCGGGCCCGAAAGTCAGTCCGTGCCCTCTTTTTCTCCAACCTCCCAGGCAATGGTAGAATTGCTGGGATGCTGTGTGATTGACCCGAATGTGCGTGGCTCAGTAGGCTACGGAAAGACCTACATCAAGCTTGACGACGGTTATAAACGAGAAGATTCTGTGAAGGACATCGGAGCGGTTCTGGATTGGATTAAAACTCAATCGGACTTGAACCCTGAGAAGGTAGCTGTTTTCGGCGGAAGCTACGGAGGATACATGGTACTGGCCTGCATGATACGCTATGGTGACCGGCTCATGTGTGGCGCGGAAATCGTTGGAATTTCGAATTTTGTTACCTTCCTGGAGAACACGTCGGATTACAGACGAGATCACCGAAGAGGCGAATACGGCGACGAGAGGGATGCGAAGATGAGAGAGTTCTTGAACAAGATTTCTCCGTTGACCAATGTAAATAAGATCAAGAAGCCAATGCTTATTGCTCAAGGGAGAAACGATCCTCGCGTACCGGAGTCTGAATCTGTGCAAGTGCGAAATGCAATTCGCGAAAACGGGCTGAACGTTTGGTACATACTGGCGAAGGACGAGGGGCATGGCTTCCGGAAGAAGCAGAATAGAGATTTCTGGAACGCCGCTTTGTTCTCTTTTTTGCAGGAACATCTTGTGAAGGGCTTGGAGAACTAGTGCAATAAGGAGGAGGCGGCCAGGTTGCAGCGCGGTAGAAAGCTGCGAACGGAGAATCCTGATCTGAAGCATCCGGCCCACCCACCGGACAATGCCTACTGGAAAAATACATAACTGTGCCCTTCCGGGTTCGGTACGGGTGACCTGCGCCTACGTTCGCATGATAGTAACATCCCCCGCCAGAACCTAACGGCCAATCTCTTTCCGACGAGTTGTTTCTATATTCCTTATCATCTTATGCTATCAAAAGCCAAGCGAAGAGAGCTCTGCTAGAGTCCGTGCACGAAGCCAAGCAGGACAACCTCATCCCGCCCAGGCATACACAACGCCAGTGAGCAGCAAAACCCGCAACTCTTTTTTTTTTGGTCTTCATATACGAAACCCCCCCCCCCTTAACTGAAAATTCAATTAAAAAACGAAAATCAATGTTGACAGGTGGCATATCATGATTAGCCCAAAACACCCGCGAAGAAATTCAGAGAAAAACAAATTCGAAATATCGCAAATTCTATTTTTAGGATAAAAACAATACCAATTCGTGAGACCGGCTTATACTTTACTCTATCTGCATATTTATTTCGAAATATCATGTATTTTGTCTTGGTTCTGGACGGGGCTCCGTTTTTGTGCAGGAAAAAAGGGGTTTATTTGGTTGCCATTTTGCGGCTTGGTTTTTAGTGTGCGATATGAACTATTTGAAAAGGAGGTAAATGGTAACGTCGATGAAGTAGCTTTTCGGGGGATAGTGGGTTGGGGGGGGAGGAGCGTTGGTGGAAGGCGAAGGGCTCCTCCTGTTTTCGAGTTGAAGACTAGTTTAAGTTTTTGTGGTTTGAATAGAACTCTTCCTGATGCTACGAGTGATTTTGTGAATATTTGTATTATGTGGTGGTAGGTTTTGGTCGTTGGTGGACTCTGTTGGGGTTGTGGGTTGTCGAGGCGTGGCGGTGATGGTTGAAGGTCTTGGAAGTTTGGGAGGGGGCGAGGGGGAATGATATGACGAGCGTTTCTCCGAACATGTCAATTGTGTCGCTTGAGCTCGGCCATAAGACGTCGAGGGATGCTGAGGCCGACCTGTTGGACGATGGACGTGGAGATGGGGTTTGCAAGGAACAGGTCCAAGCAGAAGGAATGGAAAACAGAGCAAGCAAGAATTTAGAACAGAAAAATTCAGTTATGGAACGTAAGTCATTAGCGGCTTGTTTGAAAAATGAACAGGCATCGAATGAGGAGAAGGGCATGGCCCTGTCGGCCATGCACAAAATGATTATGGATGAAGACGAGTTGGACGCAATGTTGGAACTTGGCGTGATTGGTCAAGTGTGTCAAACACTTCGTGGGATACACGTGTTTCAGAAGCAGGTCGATAAACCAGGAAACGCACTTGTGGATGAGCTGACCAAGGAGGAACTCAACATCTCCTGTTCCGGAATTCGTTGTATTGCGTTGCTTGTCAATAAGAGCAGCAAAGCGCGGACTCACCTTATGGAGGATAAAGGTTTGGAATTAGTTGCTATCGCTGCTTTGGAAAAATCAATGGTTGATGTAAGGGTGGACGCGTACTCGACCTTGGCGACCATGGGTATTTGGTCTGGTCCAAGGTATGCGCTGAAAGTCGTTGAGACACCCGGCGTGATGAAATGCATGGACTACATTATCCGCGATGAAAATAACGAGTTTGACAACATGCTGAAAGTGTCGATGGTAGACGCGGTAAGCGTGTTGGCAAGCAGGAACCGCGCCCGGAAGGTTCTCCTCGACTACGAAATGGAGCATTCGATGAGGGACGCTGCTCGAAGCGCTTCAAACTCCAGGGCGTTCAACTTGGCGGCGAAGGCATCTGTAGCCTCGGGAGCGCTCGATGGCAAAACTTTAAACGATCTGGGTTTTCTGGTTGAGGTCAGTGATAATGACAGCGATTCATCCAGCGACGTGCAACTCGTAGAAGAAGAAGATACGAACGTGACGCGCACACCCTCGAAGCCAGCATTGGAGGGAACGGAAGTGTATGACAACGTACTTAGAACGCAAGCTGACATGCTGAATAAGGACGGCAACCAGGGAGTATCCGGTAGGCTATTGGAACTCGGTGATTACTTAACTGTCGCGAGGGCAACAGCAGCTGCGACTCGTGGAGGTTCATTTTCTGACACCGATGCGGCAGCGACAGCTGAATGGAGGAGTCTGATCAGCGGTGATCCGATCAATGTTCGCAGAAAGAACGGAGATGGAGCACATTTGAAAGCACTCGCCAGGCAGGGCATACCCCACTCTCTTCGCTGTGAGGTATGGCCATATCTTCTGTCATGTACCGACCTCAGTGGATCAGATGTATACGAGAAGGCCGTTAGTACTGGCGTGTCGAAGCAAATCCAAGTTGCTATTGACAAGGACATCACCAGAACGATGCCGGAGCACGAACTTTTCTGGGCAGGAGGTGCCCAAGTTGGCCTGAAGAGTTTGCGCGCTGTTCTCCGAGCTTACGCTGCATATCACCCGGAGGTAGTGCTTTGCCCAAGCACGGAGACTCGGAAAGTCTTTCATTATGGTCGCCTGGAGCGCTTGCGGAGCTTTCATGTAGCTAACATTTTCATTGTTTTACGAACAGGTTGGATATTGCCAGGGGATGTCATCACTTTGTGCACTTTTCATGGTCAACGCGGAAACCGAAGCAGACGCTTTTCATATGTTTGCGGCCTTCATGGATCAGTTTCGTTTCAAGGGAGTCTATTCGGATGGCCTTCCAGTGATGTATGAACTGGTCGAGAAGATTACTTACCTGGGGATGGAGAAAGTACCTGCAGTGATGGACAAGATTGCCGCGGAGGGCGTTCCCCTGGATTCCTTTCTGCCGGTTTGGGTTATGACTGGATTCACGTATTATTTCCCTCCAACATTGGCATTCAAGATTTGGGATATTATGCTTGTTGAAGGGAATACCGACATGTTTGTCTGCTCCGCCCTAGCAGTTCTTGCTTTATCAGAGGCCATAATCATGTCAGGGAACATGGAACAGATTACACTGTGGTAAGTACCTTTTTGTTCGAGATCAACGGACTCCAGAGGAGCTCCGAACCATTTATCGACGTCGACTACACATGCTGAAGATCGTGCATTCCTCCGTAGGTTTCAAAACGGATTTGCCGAGAGGAAGACTGGGATTGTGGATAATCCGGAACTGTTCTTGAAAGTCGCGTTGGAATTTGAGAATGCGGCCAAGATAGAGGAAGTCGATGAAGAACCTACTTGCGGTATATTTTCAAAACAACATCCCCTGCGCGGTGTCCGGAGGCTGCCACGGAGGACTTTCGAGTTTGTCCACCGCACCGGTCGTCGTCCATTTTCAAAATTAGCGGAGAGGCGACGCAAACCAAGCTGAGCCTTGTTGTGCTGTACACTAACGAAATGTGTCAAGCCTTGATTTTTTTTTCGAGCGGGGCTTGTCAGACTACACTAATCTGTGTTAATGAATTCACTCACTTAACCATGTTATCTTGTCTTCGCCTTTTTGCTTGTTTCGTAATGCACTGACCAAACCCATATGCGATCAAGAGTGGACAGAGACAAGGCGTCATGCCAAATAGGTCCTCAGCTCGGATTGCAAATCACAGCATTGAATAGGAGCTAGAAAGCGATTCTACAGAGCCTGTACAATTGAGGGGTGAGGGAAAGGATTCAGCTGCGTCCTTCGCATACAATGAGGACCAGAAGGACGCCTGTACAATACTTGCAGTATACGCTGATGTTAGTCCGCTTGACACCCTGAAGGCAGTTTGGCATGGAACTAGCATCACTGCAGTGTACCTTCCCCTCCGAAGTCATTTGTCCCTCAGGTCCCTGCGAAAGCTGTCGGTACTGAGCAGCGTCTTGAAGATCTGGTTCTGGCAGCGGCGTATGAACGCTGCCTTATCATTCGAGCCACATTCTGAAACGCCCTCCTCGACAGAAGCTTTTGCAAGTCACGATGTCACTGGCGCGCCACCGCCGCCCGGGGCTTGCGTGCTTATGTTCGTGGTACCTATTAGCATATTAGCACTTCTCGCGCGTAAGCAACACAAGAATGACTGAACACAGTCAAAAAGCTACACTATCCTCCCCGCACAGAAACAATCCAATCTCGCCCTTTGCATTTTACATCTATTTATTCAAAATATTCAACGCACAGGTAACCCAATGAAAATATCCGTTTGCGTACTAGCTGTTTTCAATGAAAATTAGTTCACGGTCAAAAATCGAGGGTTTCGGGGGAGCTTCAAATATTATAGAAGAAAAAACAGATGGATCTCCTGGGCCTCTCGCGAGTGGTGTCATCGATTTCTTATTTTCTTGATAAATTAGATCAAATTGTATCAAACGGTCGTCCACGCAGATATTCTTCGGAACCTAACCAATCATCAAATGGAAAATGTCGTTCGCTTCTTTTTTGTAGGTCAATACAATTAGTTATAAATCTCAAGCTTATGGCCGCCTGTTCAATTCAAATTGTTACCATATTGACTGGCCTTTTGGGGTAACAGTGGCCCGTCTTTTCATTGGCCCCCGTTGAAAAGTCTCGAAAAGTCGGAAAATTTTCGGGCACCTGTTTTTTTTTTTTTTTTGGTCCACCGGAAAACCCTGGTAATAGTGGACGTGTTCACTGGCCCAAGGGAATTTTTTTTGCTTGTTTTGTTTTACTTTTTGAAGTTACCTATCGAGAAGGCTGATTCTCAGTGACAAGGCTATGAGATTTGTGAGGAACGTGGATTGAGTGCGGAAGGAGATGTGTTTATATTTCGATTTTTCTGTTTGAGGAAGACGGGGAACTGGTCTTGCAGTTTGGTATTGGAGGAATAGGGGGAATTTTGGAGGAGATACTGTGTTCTGGAAGAGTAGACTTTTGTTTGGATGTGTTAGGTTTTTGAAGAAGAGAGAGGGGGGAGGGAGATGTGGGTGGTGAGGTATGTTTGTTTTTGTAATATATTCCTGAGTCCAGTTTTGGAAGTGTGGGAGGCGGTCTTTAGCGGGTCTTGCTGAGGGATGGATGGTTTCTAGTGGTTGGAGTTTTTCTGGGACTGGTTTGAACTTGTGGGGAGTGGAGGAGGGTTTGGGCTTTTGGAAGGGCACAGGAGGATGGAGGTTGTTTGTTTTTTGAATTTTTTCTGTCCTGGCGTGGCTGCATGTAGGGGTGCGGGAGCCCGGAATGATCGGCTTTTGGTTCGTTCTGTGGCACAGCCTCGGGCTAGGAGAGGGGCCCTGGAGGCGCCCTGGCCGAAGGAAGAGGACGTAAAGAGCGACCTTGTAGATGGTCGGCTAGATGCCCTACGTAGTGATGGAGGGAGCGGGGAAAGGGTATGTTTGGAAGACCGTGAGAGTGCACATCAGGAGCGAGCGGGAGATCTTGTTAAGAGTGGACGACCGGGCTCACCTGAGGAGATGGAGAAGCTGGTCATGAATTTAGTTGAGGATTCGAAGGATGAAGAGCTGGTAGTGCTGGTTCAGGACTGGATAGCTGATGAAGACTCCGCGGCTTTGTCGAGTCGCGTGTACCATGAACTATTGATGGCTTTGAGTAGATTGAAACAGGTAAGACAGGCAGGATTCGAATCGATTGGAGATATTGGGTTTTCGTCAGTATTCTGAATGACGCTCGTGCATGCTGGGTGATTAGATTAGTTCGTTGTTCATGGAATGGAAAAACTTAAGCCGAGAGGAACTGTTGCTTCCGGACTCTCATTCGGAAGTCCTAAAGGCTCTCCTCAAAGATCGCCGCATACCCCAGTGCATGGTGGTTGTCGAAAAGATGATAGAGCGTGGTGTACCACCCACGAAGGAGGTTATGGAATCACTGATTCGCTGGTGCGTGAGAAATGCTGACGCAAGGCACGCGTATGCATGTCTGGATCTGTCCCTGAAACAGGAGTTCGTTATGCAGAAGTGAGTGCTGCTACGTCTGCTGTTTTCAAGTGATGTCATCTCCGGTTGATTTCTGAACCTCTTTTCCGGTACTCCGGTGTTCTTGTTGTCTTCCAGGACTACGTACCAACACGCGATTACCCTCCTTTTGAAGCGCAATGAAGTGGACAAGGCCATAAAACTGGCACTTGCTTTGAGTTCGACAGGGATTGGGCTTGGCCAATCGCTGTGCAGCGCCCTTCTTAAGTACGCCGCCCGAAGGAGGCGATTCGACCTGATTTGGGAGCTTCTCGTGGAAGCTGAGCGATCAGACTTCATCAAACTGGATAAATTCTCATGCAACCAAACCCTTGAGAAGGTCGCCAAGTGCTTGTCCTCGTCGGAGACACTGCAGTTTAAAGAGCGATTTGAAGCGGTTCACGCGAAAAATGGAGTTGTATGCAGCATTACTCAAGGTTGAAAATTCGTTGAGTCGCATGTTCTAATCTTCCATGTTCTCTTCATCCTTTCCTCTCAGTTTCTCATCGATGAAAAAACGTATGAGGTCCTCATTGAGGTGTTGGCGAAGGCTGGGGAGCTGGAGCAAGCTGAGGAGATTTACCGCGAGGTCCTAGCGCGAGGCATTAAGCCCACTAGAGACGTGAGCTGCTCAATTCGCAATTCCGCACCGACATCAATGCGTTTTCGTTGAAACCTGACACGCCTCACCCTGTTGACTCTGTTTCGGTTGGCAGATGTTCCAGTCGATTATCAAAGCATGCGGAAAATATAGAGCTCTTGACAATGCGTTTGAGCTCCATGAGCAGATGGTGCTCTCTGGAATCAATCCCAATGCAGCGACTTTCAATGCGCTAATGAACGGATGTCGCCTTGCAGGTTGGTCCTACCCAGCGCTGATTCCTTTTGTGAACAGGTTCAAGTTCTCAATTGTGTTTTGATCTGTAATTGGCAGGTGATGTCTCCAGAATTCTGCAGGTCATCGATATGATGTGGAGCTCCGGAATTGCTCCGGACGTCGTGAGCTATTCCTCATTAGTTGACGCTTACGGAAGAATTGGACGTGTTGAGGACGCTTTTGCGACAGTGGACGACATGATAGCGCGAGGTGTTGAACCTAATATCGTAACATTTACTCATCTGATTAACGCTGCGGTTCGAGCTGGTAAGTGTGCCAAGGCATTGTTGAAATAGCTGGCCACGTGGTGCTCCCATCTCCCGATAGTTATTGTTAACGTGCTTGAACACGTATCTCCATGTTGAAAGGACATATTGACGCGGCGTACAAGGTCCTGGAGCTAATGAAGGAGAAGGACATGGAACCCAATGTTTTCACTTATTCTGCTCTCATCAACGGCCTCGCAAAACGTGGCGAATATGACAGAGCCATGGATTTAATGGAACAGATGAGATCCAGGGGAATCCACCCCACGGCGGTCACTTACGCGACTTTGCTGAAGTCTGCAACGCGGCTGTATGACGAGGATAAAACGCGAAGTATTGTGAGAATGCTCGAAGATGACCTTGAGGTAGGTGCTTGTTCTTGGAAATTGCAATCGGCATGTATTTCTGCGCACCACTAAGTCTGTTGAAATACTCTTACGCCATAGGGACTTGATCGAAAGTCTCTTAAACTGCTTTATGACTTGAGCAGAACAGCAAAGGTATCTTTCTCAGAGAAAACCATTGGGCGGATAAGGGAGCTCTTGAACCTGTAGGATGTACATTGTGTAATATGTTGCGGATAAGAGTTTTTTCAAGGTTTTAAATCCGCGGAGATCAACAGCAAACCCTTGCTAGCCTAGATCGAGGCATTGCCATTCGTGGTCTCGCTTGATCGCTCGCTGTGTAGTCATAGGCAACGACTGAGATGGGTTCCTTTTTGCTGCCATCAACCAGACCCCAGCGTCAGCTCTCAAACCGAAAAGTATGCTTTCCCATTGGAATCAGAAGCCCCCCTCGCAAAAAGCACTAATTTGGCTCGAGTTTGAGGACCCTAGAATTTTGCACAGATTTGTTGTTATTCGAGAGTGTTGTGCTAACGATAAAAAACATTATAAAGTCAATTTCTGTATTCAACAAAGCTGTTCATTTTCGAACGTTTGGTCTGGCTCTTAATAGAAGAGCGAGTATAGGTGAAATATATATATATTTGCATTATATTGATTAATGAATGAAATGTGACCTCTGCGAAAATCCATGCCAACGGTAAATAAAATAATAAAATAGAAATAAATAGCCGAGAAAGCAACGATTGCCTAGGTTTGGATTAGGCTATTGCCTAAAGAACGAGTAACGAGAAAATATATTTATTATTGTATTATTGTAATCATGGAATTGGGTTTTTGGATCGCTCGGTCGTATTGGTTATGGTAAAGGTGAAGGCAGCGCTCTCGTGGATTGGTTTGGTTGCGGGGAGAAGTTCACTGTGCTAGATGCTGGCGGATCAAGTTCGAGAAGCGTATGTTTGATAAGAGAAATATTTGATATTGTTATATTGACAGCGATTTCAACATGCAGGTTAGAGTTCAACAGAGAACTAGCTGCCTGGAATCTGGACTTCGGCAAGGAGTACATTCGGTGAGTTTGCTTGGAATGTTCGCTTTGTTTCGATTGCTGAAAATTCCCTACTACGACTATTAGGGGGTCTATGTGGGAGTTGCTTCCGGTGTATTCACAGCAGCGCAGAGGTACTCCAACGGAATCCACTTTAGCATGAGAGAATTGGGAGCCCTGTCAGTGGCGCAAGGATTGGAGTGGGGATGCATGATTGGATTTTTTTATGTGAGTCATGCTTCCGTCCACCACTTTTTAGAGATCTCCCAATTCATTTATTGATTGATTAGGAACGCCGAAACCCTTTTAACCTCCAGAGTTCAAAGTGTGCGCTTGCGAAGACACGGGGCAAGGAAGACGTTGTAAACTCCGTGATTGCCGGGGCCTCCGCGGGAGGTTTGGTTACTGCAGCGAAACACGGGCGATATTGGAGATACAATATGTAAGAAGGGAACTTGTCGAGTATCCGAGAGAGTCCCGATCTCATCGAGTCACCACTGACTTTATAAGTTTTGCTTCGTTCTACTAGCGCCGGTATTCGTGGTGCGGCAGCCGCTGGCACAGTACTCGGTACCTTGCACTATCTGCTTCAATAACTGGAGTACCCTACAGCTGCTTTTTTTTAGCTGGGGAAGTTGCTCGATATGTTCCAGGCCAGCCATTACCCACAACCAGAGCGCGTACGGCTAACCAGCTCCACCGGGTTAGTAGTGATCTAAGGAGTTACAAGCAGCTTTACCAAAGCGGCGAGGGGACTGGCCAGAGCTCATCCGCTCCACGTCCTGGACGAGAGGCTGCTTCTTTTACAACAAACAAGTGTAGACCATCATGGACAGCCTGTTAAATAGTCAGATTTGTGAGAAGTGCTCAGTGTACAAGCGACGGATTAGCAGGTCTACTGCGAAGACATTGTGTTTTTTTTGTTTTTGCTTCCTCACGAGCCATAGGCTGCACTGGAAAACTATTGATAGTGTTCCGGGCGGATTCGGAATGAGTTCCTGTATTTTTAGTTTGATTTTTGAGCCGTTGTTGCAGGTAACCTGCCAGCGTTTGCTGAGTTAATGCCATGGCATAATCTAGATGTAAAATGAAGAACGAGCGTGCAACGCTTTCGATGGCGAAAGTAAAGATGAACGAACTCAAGCAAAAATATGTTGGAGGCGGAACTAAGTGGTAGTTGGATCCGGGGTCGTTACCGTGCTAATGGTGAGTTACCCGGCATGTCTAGAAGCAATTATTCTATTTGTCTGCAAGAAAGAGTCATGATATCACCTGCTGATAGCGAGTAGTTCGCGGTCATCATCACTAGACGATGCTCTCCGGTGTACCCGCTCACAGCGTTTTTTTTTCCAACGGTCGTTAAGTACAGTTCTTCCTCGCCAAGCCTGAAAAATTCCGAGGGTGGCTAGTGACCCTACCACAGATCTTCTATCGATATTCAGAGAATACATATGTATCAAACCGCTCAGGCTTTAGCACACGACCTCAACGTCGATCCCCAAACCGCCCCTTAGTAAAATCGTACTAAGGATACTAACCTGACAAACTAAATGCTTTTGGAGGGGCCAATTCTGAAAGCTACTATCATATGAAGTTTTAGAGTAATTTCTACTCGGCCAGAAAAATGGGAGATATTGTGGCGCCTGATAACGTGAGGATGAAATTGCAAAAAAATGCAATGAATTGTTTTTGTCGGTCACGAAAGAGAAAAGGGTTCTTAGAGGCTTTTCGAGGAGATCTCCTGAAGCAAGGGTAGCAGAGCGAGAGAGAGAGAGAGGGATAGAGAGAGTGTGTGTGTGTATTTGTAAGTTCTGATTTTGGGGTGGACTTTGAGGGTCTCCGAAGTTTTTCGAGGTGTTTTGAAAAGAAGCTGGAAGAAAGGCTTTTGCCGATAGTGTGTAGAGTGGATTTTGTGTTTTGTCGTTGGATTGTGTTTTCCGTCGTTGTTTGACGTTGATGGCTTTGGTCGGGAGGGGCTGGTTTGTCTGGTTGATCGCTGAAGAAGATTTCGATTAGAGGTGCTTTTTATTTGGGACCTAACCCTCGCGCGGTGGAAGAAGGTGAAGGAGACTCCTGTGTAGTTCTTTTGCTGTTCACATGCGGTTGTCAATTTAGAGAAGAGGTGTGGAGGTGGTTGCCGAGCAATGCTTTTGTCTGATAAAACCTGAGGATTCTTTGAGTTAGGTGTCCTTGCTGGTGGTGGATAATGGCTTAGCTCGAGAGCTGTAGATTAGGCAAGAGAGGCTGAGCAGGTATGGAGGGACTCGGAGGACATGCTGTTCCAACTCGAGGACAGTGGAGTCTTTTGAGAAAGTTTGAGCGGGGAAGTGTTAGGAGAAAGGTGAAGGACTTGGTAGGCCTAGGTAAACTAGGTTTAAAGGGTAATGGGAAGTCGGCGGGGCCACCGGACCAGGATTTTGATCTGCGATCGGCAAACCCGAGCACAGATGATCCGGGGTGGTATACGAACGAACTGCCTTCTGAGGAGATGACGTATCACGTTGAGTTTGTTACTCCGGAAGCTAGTGCGAGCGGACAATTACCTCATGTTCATAGTGAGATGGTTGGCACCGCCACATAATTTGCAACTCGTGTGCGCAAGCTAGCTAAGCTTCACGTTGACACTTTTTCTCATTCGATTCAGCAGAGCGAGCATCGTCCATGCAAACCAGGCGAGAGGAGGGAATCAGATTACCGGGGCTTGGGAGATGAAAGTGAGTGAACCTGAGGGGAAAGGGTGCCTCTGAGTCGTACAAATCGGTTTGACCTTTGCTAACGTTGGTTTTTGCTTTTGTCTCGCTCTCCCTACAGTTTTAGTGGAATGCTCGCTCTCCTCTGTTGAGCAGAGTAATGACGTGGAAAGCTCACTTTCCGGGAAAACACGAAGCAGCACGGACTCAATGGACGAAAGCCCTAAGGCTGACAGCTATACCGCACTTGATAACCACTTTAAGGATTACCACGGAACCGACAGTGAGCAGCAGTTTGACGAAGTAGTGGACAATTTTGTGCGACAGGTGTCTTCTCGTATTGGCCTTGATGATGACAGCGTTTCTGTTCATTCCGAAACAGTAGTACGGGTAGGAAGCAATCGAGTGCAAAATTTCGCTTGTGAGGCCGACGTCAATCCATCTACCGTTCTATTCTGACGTATTGAGAGTTTACTGTCTATAATTTCGAAGGTTGAAGAGGAAGTAGCAGAGGAGGCCGGCTTGAATGACGGCAACGGCTTGATTAGGAAGCACTCCAACCTTGTGGGACTCAACCGGTCCATAAGCTTTGACTGCTGTCCCGAGCTAGCTCATGGGCATGCTGACGAGCACGAGCAATCTGGAGAACATCAAGAAAACTCAGGGAGCGAGATGCTGATTCGCGAGAGTACTCTAGATTCTAGCATACCACCTATTGAAAAAGTAGTAGGAGACAAGATTTCTCGGATCCTGCAACCCCAAAAGTGGACTGAGCGTGTGTTCTTTGTTGTTGGGGAGAACTACATGGAGTTGCCCTTGAGATACCCAACGCATGCAGAGATGAGGCAGGTTCGCTTCGCTGGAGCTTTGGTAGGCATTTAGGATCATCGTCGCCTTCGTCTAGTGGAGACTGCCCCCGTAGAACTAACATCTGGTGTTCTGAGCAGGATTCTACGGATATCGGCACCTTCGCGAGCCCTATTATGTCCCCAGCCATTTGGAAGGATTCGCGGAGTGCACAAAATCCGGTCAGACTAGAGCAAGTGCCGAAGGACACCGTAAAACTCTTGAAGCTCGTTGGAAAGTGGGAGGCGGTTGCAGGACAAGCACTGGTTGACTCGCTCGACATGAAGACTTTCTCAAAGAACCCGCTCAACAAGAAATCACGACAAAAGCCAGGAACTGCTGGAGCCGCAAAGGAAGTACCACCTCTACATCCATACCACGCTCCGCTGTCTTCACTAAAGACGTGGATGCCGAGCGTCACTTCTCTGAATAAGAGTCTGGTGAGAATTGGCGTCAAGCAGAAGCTCTCTTCATCGTTTCCTTCTTGAAAACTGAGTAGAAAATAATGCCACTGACGAAGGCCAGCATTCGCTCCCTGTTCGCAGGCATTGGATAAACTGTTTGCTTCAACTGACGAAGGGGCCTTGGTGTTCTTCAGCTGCAAACATTTTTCTCGCCGAAGGACAATAACTGTCTTGGGGAGGCTGCTAGAAGCCAGAGGATGTATTGTCCTAGTAAATGACGACCTTCAGCATATCAAGGTCGAGGCAGTGCACGCTGGCGAGCGTCTTCGCTGTGCCTTTAGGCTCGAAGACGACCCTGCCGCTGAGGCAATCAAAGTTTCATTCCTGATTCCTCGCGTGGAGAGGCGTAGTTGCCGAACCAATCCCACCCTTGCAGCCGCCTACACTAGTTTCTTTTCGGATATATCATCTGACTTTGAAACGTTTGTGTCACTATACAGTTTCTCCGACCCGTCGGAAGAATAGCTAAACACGCGACTAACAGTTCCATTAAGTAAAGATTAACTACTATCCAACAAAATCGTTGTCTATTTTTCCTAACTGCACTCTGGGTCCATCGATCATTGACCTGCGCGGAAGCCGCAGACCGAACCTGGTTCATTCCAGGCAAACAACGACAACTCTTATCACTGAAAGGATGCATCTGGAATGATTTCGTTTTTAATACGTATGCAAACAAACCTCTCGAACAATTGAATCAACCTCATTCGCAGTGCTCACCCTTCCTGGGGAAAGGGTGACCTGGGGTTTGCGGCCAAGTGCAGGCAACTCCTAAAGGCCTCCTTATCGCATGGACAGCCCTCTCCGGGTGTATTGCTTAAGCGGGGTTCTAATCTGGGTTCGGACAACCAGTATGACTGACCACTGGTCCATTTGATAGGCAAGCTACGTGAACATTTGAAAATGAGAATTCGAATCAGGACTTCTACCGGTGCGAGTGGAGTTGTCGACGACCTATCTCCGGATGATAATCTGAACGGACTGAGAGAAGCCATAGGCAAAGTTCTCGGAATCGAAATTGGGCCTTCAGTTAAAAGTAAGTACAAGAGAATACTCGTCCTTCGTCTCTGCGCTGGGACTGAGGGGTTTTGGGGTGGGTTTTGATGATGTTCGTCAGTTGTCGTGGGGTTCCCGCCAAAGGAACTTCCAGCCTCCCCCCAATCCTTGATAAAAGAAAGCGTTGAGGATGGAGATACGTTAAGCATAGATGTCGGTAGAGTAGAACAGACAAAAAAAACGAGGAGGACGAGGAAGAGGAAACCTGATTTGGAAACTACTGTTGATATAGTAGATGGAGCAAGGTACGCCCTTTCAATGTGCAACGTGGGTATGGATTGGAACGTCTCAACTGAGAGACGCCACTACCGTACTTCTGTTTTGGTTAGGACGGACGTCGCGGAAAAGCTCGCTTTTGCAGCGGCAAATCCACTCACCGCCCTGGACGAAATCTCAAGGTCTTTCCGAGCGTCTTTCAAAGAGGAAATGAAGAAACGAGAGGCGGAAAGACTGGGGCATTGGAGATACAGCTCGGTATTGGCTGGGACGTTCCGATTGTTAGAAAACAAATCCAATTCGTCGAGCTTCACAGTCAGTTTTAAAGCCGAGGGAAAAAGCTGGTTGGAAGAGAGCTACCCAAGATACCCCCCGGACGTTCTTCAGCAATTGATCCCATTGATTCACTGCGATGAAGAAAGCAGAGAGAACTTGCGATCATTTAACATGTCCATTGTATCCCCTCGAGTGTTCTGGAATGTCGCTGTACAATACGAAGGACAGGTAAGATGTTCTGCGAATCCCAGTGTTTTATGAATAGCTTTGGCTTTGTACGCTCCCAACCTCTGGCGGTCAGAAGACAGCAACTGAAAATGGCAACGACTTTTTTCGCCAGGTCGAAGCCGCGATGAAGAAAATTTGTCCTGACCTGGATTGGAGCTTTCTTTCAACCAGGAGGCGCACCCTCAGTGAGAAAGCTAAGAGGGCGAAGGAGCAGAACGATAATGAGGAGGATCGCTAACGAAGCGGATCGCTGTTGTCATCGAAATTTATATCGCCTCTCGTCGAAAGCGATGGGACTATCCCAATCTTACGAAGAACATCTACGGTGTGATTTCTACATCTCTAACGAGAATCAGAACACGTCATGGCTCAGCATCGAAGCTGCGTAGCATCGAGCCTGGGATAGTCCCAGCTTTAGTCCAAAATGTGCAAACATCGAGGGCTGGAGAAGACGGATCTACCGAAAGCTGGCAGCAGCTGATGTGAATCAGGAAATCGATCCAGAGGGTTCTAATTCTCACATCACATCAGATCAACGTCTTCGGAGCCAAGCTACCGGGGAGTGCGACACTAAAATAAGTAACCCGGTCCAACTAAACCACAAACTGCGGGTCTCCAACCAAATCAGCATTGCTCGATCCGAGCAAACAACTGAGTTGGGATACCAAATTCGGGGGACCACGAGGAGCGCGGAGGGATCCCACTCAGTCAACCATTCCGCAATCTCATTCACAAAAGTGGATCCGTACAAACAATAGCTCACTACCAATAGCTCACTACCAATCTTAAGCCCCGCCACTGACTGCGGAGACCGACGACCAGATGACGTTCCAAGTTACTTCGCGGGAGAGACTTTAGTCTTGGGACGACATGTCTGTTAAAGGCCAGCCAAGATCATCCTTGATGCCTTTGTATGCTGCCCACGCCGCAGTTGCGCCGTTCGCCGTGTCCGGGTTGTGCACCAACTACCTTTAGTACTCAGGTAAAAATCTGATTTGGCAGAAAGTGGGTACGGGGCATCCCCCCCTTGCCCCCTGCGCAAGCCATATGGCGATTTCAACTGCCTCGTGAAGATTCGATGCCCCCAGTGTGCCCCCACATGCCGCCAAATCCTTTTTGCTGTCGTTCGCTCGTTTCTTCGCCGCAGGCGGTCATATTGTCAGATGGAAACTATCTGGGAAGGCATATGAAGACTTCACGAGAGAGTATTGTCAAAGATAAGGCATTTGCGTTGAAAAGGAAAGATCCGGTGGCAATCCCTCGTCCGGAAGCGGACAATGAAGTTTTCGGGTGATTTGATCTGCCTCCAGAGTTGGATGGGAATGGTTGGTGAATGGAGTTTGTTGGCGGTCTTAGCGAAGAGAGTCAGCTTTCTGTGGCTTTTCACCACCTTTTCTCGCGTGTCAGGGTCGCTCGAGAGGGCTTTTGGGTGGTATTGTGGTTTGCGAAGCGGTTCGATTCGGCAACTGCCGTGGAGAGCAGGTGGCTCGAGGTTCAAACGTGTTTAACTGGGAGGCCCTTCGTGTCTTTGCGGTCTTCCTGGGCCCCAGCGTCGGATGGCTACACCGAATTCCCGTCTCCCGTCCGTGGAGCTTCGGCTGGGTGGCTTCGGGACCTTACTGTCGCTCCGGAGGCAGACCCGGCAGCATCGCGCCGAGTACACCTTCTCCTTCCAGAATTGGGGTCCGCGTTTCTGCAACCTATGCTTCCCTCTCCTTTTTGCGTGCTCCTCCACCAAAGCGTCCTCTCTTGCCTCCTTCGGGGTGCTGGGCCTACTAGTACTACTACTACTGCCTTGGATTCACATCCTTTAGAAGCTTCCTCAGAGGTGAGGTAGCAGGAAGGCTGAGTCATTTCGGGCCACTTGCGACCTGGTTTTTTATCTCGTGAGTGTAGCTTCGAGGATCGGCATTCTCGCCTTTTCTCCTGGTTTGAGGGTTTTCTCGCCCGTTTTCCCTCTCGGGACGTTCCTCTGTGCGTCACTGTCCTCCAGTCTCGCTTCCTCATCGCCTCCGGAGGCGGGTTCCTTCGTGTTAGGTTTTATTCTCATGTAGGTGGCGGATCATCCTGGTCAGAGCCGTGTTGGAAACTTCTATTTGTTTTTCCCCGCTTCGGCTTACGCCCTCCAAGGGTTGCGATCCGTGTCCCATCAAGCGCAAAGTTCAGCTGTTTCTCCAGGAACTTTGAACGTTTGGAGCCCTTGTACCTTTCGAGTCTTTCTGCTTCTTCTTTGCCTTCCACTTCATCTTCGTCTCGCTCTCGTGGCAGGCAAGGGCAAAGGCAGCTGTGGCACAGGGGGTTATGCGACGCGGGGCGGCTATTCTTCAGTCGCCGTACTGCAGTTGAGCCCTTCCGGACCGATCTTGCTGCAGCGGTCGCTGGGCTGTTCCCGTTGGGAGACGTGGGATGTGGCCGGGTAGGATAAGCGGGTGTTGGTTCGGCCTGACGAGGTACCGGCTCTTATTGAGTCTGGCCCGGAGGGCCGCGCTCCTGGTCCTTCCGCGCTTCTTCGCGTCGAACTTTTCCAATAGCTGGGAGAGGAGGGTCTCGATTCCCTCTCACCCGGATCGCCGAGGCCTTTGTCAATGGGGGTGCGCTGTTACGGTGGCTTGGAATTTGATTGTGCAATCCCAGCTTGTCCTTTTGTCCAACCTGTCCATTCCGTGGCGGCGTCCTCACTACGCCGCATCGGCATGCGGGAGGCACTTTCGCAAGTTAGTCAGTCGCTTCTTATCGCGCTGTCTCTCCAGAGCGGCAAGGGATGGGTTGTTGACCTGACGCAGGTAGGGGTTGGGTATTCGGGTGGTTGCGAACTTGTGACGCGCATCATTGGCTTGGAAAATCTATTTATTGCGCTGATTGGTGCCGCTGCTCTCCATGGCCTTCGCCAACGCCTTTAACAGCATTTCGCACACCCATGCCCTCGAGGTGGTACGCCAGCTGTTTCCAATGGGGTATCCCTTCCTACAACGTGTCTATGGTGAGGTGCCAAATGAGCCTCGCCTCATTCTCCTGGATGATTTTTCTTCTCCAGGCTTCGTCTGGGGTACTAGGGTTCAACAGGGCGACCCCTTGGGGCTATTCCTGCACACATGTGCCCTAAAAATTGTGCTGCTGAGGGCGAGGGCCTAGTTCGCCAGCGTTCGAGTTATCGAATTCCACGACGACGTGCCGCTCCTCGGTCACCCGGACGACTTGGAACCCGCCTACCAGTTTCTCAAGAAAGTAGCGTCTTCGATAGGTCTGACTGTTAAGCACGGCAAGTGCCAATGGTACCAGTCGATGAGGCTATCGTCAAGACTTCCCATTGCTTTCAGAGCTAGTGGGTCCGTTCAAGTCAGAAACATCAGCGTACACCACACGACGCTCTAGATCTTTCTTCGTTTATTTCATATAATTTCCTCCAACTTTCCGCTTTCTTTGCTGGACGTTTTAAGACGACCCTATTTTTCCGATTAAACCATTCATTCATTTTTCCGAAATAGATTCATTCATTTTTTCCCCTCGGGCTTTTTTTTTTTGGTATCCGTAAAATATTCGGTATCAGAGACAAGCAACAAGTGTTGCTGCTAACAAGACCAGGTGCGTGAGTGTTGTTGATCCACTTCCTTATCCTTTTATTCCGAACCAACCACACTTGATTGATTCTGGGATCACTATATATACAATTCTAGCTCTGAGATGCTGGGACTTGGGGAAAATGTTCATGCAGATGCAAGCGTACGAAAACGCTAATTAGGATTAGCGTTTTCGTACGCTTGCTACCCAGCTTGATCCTAAACATTCAGGTAGCTGACAAACTACGAATCACTTCTGGCGACTAGAGTGGCTCTGTGTTACCAACCCTGCTCTTCACTGGACTTTACTAGCATAGCCTGAAGCGCTACGCAAGGCGTGAAGATGAACTAATAACTAGGGAGGGAAGCATGCAACCCCAGGCGCCGATGGCGCCCCTCGGAAAGCATGTCGCTGGAATATCGCCAAAGGGAGACACTTAAACGCCTCAAGAGCGCCAAATATTCAGTAGGATGCTCAGCAAAACATTTCCGCAACCACTCTAAACCCGACTTAACCACGTGACCAAAGCTTTCCACAATGAATGGCTGGAACCGGTGAGAGCGACCCTCAGCGCAAGGCAGACTGGCCATGCTCTCAGCATACCGTCGTTCCTTAACTCTTCGAAGGGCTGAAGCCGCGGCCCCCCGGCGGCGGGCGGCTGCGGTGAGGTGGGCGCTGGCCACGGGGCAGGTAATCGCAAGGTCCACATATGTTGAGCGTCTGGCAGCAGCGTCGGAGACGAGGAGATCGGCTATACAACGGGGCGGTGCAGAGTCCGAGATGGATCTGGGCAGTTCCGACTCAACCTCAACCGTATGCCCTATCCGAGTCAAAAATTCGCTGAGGATGTACTTGAGGCGAGTGTGACGCCTCGTACGGAGACCTCGCAACAGTCCGCAGGAACCCAGGAAGTGGTAGCCACAAGCGTCAATCCGGCTCTCACATCCCTGACAGAAAGACGGCCGATTAGAGTGCCACGGAGCCTGTGGCAAACCGAGATAGATCCGTGCGGCAGAACGGAACTGGAAAGCATCGAGACGATGACTCAATGACGACGGTAGAGTGGTTAACCACAAGTGCGAGAGGTGGCCTCCCATGCCGCGGAGACGAGCGGCAGTGGTAGGCGGCGTGAGAGGAGAATTGAGCATGACTGTGTGAGCGGCACTGTGTTGGCCCCAGGTGAGGCTATGTTGAATCACATCAGCGCGGGAGCTCCACAATCGGCTCAAACCCGGGTAGTCTGCAACAGGGGACCCGGGGCTAGCCTCTCCGTCATCGGCAAGAACTCGGTCGAGGGGACAATCCTCAATCGCTTCAGCTCGTCCCCATAACAGCTCCCTCCAGGAACGAAAGCGGGACCGATTTGCGTCCGGCACGGCGTTGCACCTCCTGAACGCGTGTTGAAGACCATCATAAATTGTCAAAAGCGGGGGCGGCAGGGTCACTGGATCCTCGTTGGTCAAAGCTCGAGCCAAGAGGCAGGCACTTCGCATCTGGAAGGTCACCAACGTTCGCAGCGCGGTAGCCCAGGAGGCAACCGCCGCTGCTCTTCACTAAGTCCCACTGTCATAGAAACCCCATCTAGGTCCAGTCAATATAAAGATCTTGATTGGTTCCAAGCCTTTTCGATTGACTTACGGGAGTCCCGGATCTGGACTTTGTACCCGCCCTTCTGAACTGCCAGAAATACTTTTGACCTCCGTTGTATTTCTCCAAACTTCGGTACCTTATTTTACTGTTTCGCTGTCCCGGAAGCCCACCACTTGGGCCCAAGTAATCAACGTCTGCCAATGCATGCCGGCCTATTGTGAGGCTCTCAGTGACTCTACCTCAGGTCTGCAGTATACTATCTATACACCGGATATACTATTCTAGCTACGCCATCCTGCCGGTGCTTCCAACTATGCCAAAGGCGCAATATCATCGCCGTCCAAGATGAGCATAGAAAGTAATTGGATGGAGCTTCAGGGGAGCATTCGATAGGTGTAGATCAGTCGGAATCTGCTAGCACCTCCCCCTTCGAATGATCACCCTGATTAAACCATTCATTCACATCGATGTCCAGGCATTTATTACAAATTGTTCCGTAAAACAATACGGATAGACGTTGTTTAGCTAACAGCTCGGCTACAGAGGCCTAGACCGCCTAGACGTAGCGGTAGGCCCACTTGGGCGCGAACTATATCACGGGTGGGGCGCGGAAGATGACCCAACTCCTCATCTAGGAAATATCCCAGCTCACCAAAGCTCTCGTCGCCCGTACGGGTTGCCAGCCACCGGCCCCAGTGAGTCGGGAGCGAGCGGAACCAATAGGTGAGCCGCTGACTTCAACAATATCGATAAAGCATCAACGAGCATTGCAAGAAGCCGCGAGGAAGCCGAAGGAGCTCCGAGACCAGCTGCCGGTGCTTACTCAGAATCTGCGACAACTCACCCTCCACGGACGACGCGGGTCCATACGGGATGCCCAGGTGGACAAAACTTGCCCAACGCCAAATATCCCGGAAACGAGCGGGGACCTGCTGCTCTTGAATGTCCGTTCCTCCCCCGTAGAACGACTTCGCATGATTGATTTCGAGATCGACGAGGGATGCCAGTGTGCGGAGACGATCGTACGCCGCCGCGAGGGTATCTGGAGGGCCTAATGAGGCAGACATCATCGTGGTAACCCACTGCGGACCTCCGGGAACTCGGAATACAGGCTAAGCAAACGACCTTAGGCCCACAGGCGTGCAATAAAGGCGCCAACGGGTCACCTGTTGAACCCCGGTCCGCGCCTCGAAGGAGTGTGAGGAAGGGCTGAGGGGGTCATAAGTTGGCCCGTGACCCATCAAAGAGAAAAGACTACTAACAAAGGGAAAAGCTACCGATAAGACCTGGCGCACCACATGCATAATGGCCGGTCGAGAGACCCGATTAAAAGCATTACTGAAATCTACAGATAATAAGCCGTAATCCGGCGAGTAGGCCAGATCCGAGCCAAGAGGTACGGATAGCAATTCACAGCCGCCACGATAGCCTACGCCCAACCGCGTGTGTCAAAAAAAGCGACGGGATTCGGGGACCAAAATCTGGACCAACCACCGTTCACGTGGTGTTTGCGTTGCTATCAAATTTTTTTCTCCATATGTTGAATGAATTTGTTTAATCGGAGACTGACGGAAAAAACGTGGAGGGGAAAAAAAGACTAATCGCGGGGAGGTCGCGCGGCCTCCAGCATCAAAGCAGTGTGCACACGTAACAGCAAGGAACTAAAACGGGTAAACAACGGGGAGAGACGGTTAGGGCGCTCGCGGAACAACACTCCCGAAGCCAACGAGAACCAACGGAATCAACGAACCCAAAGCACTCATATGTTAAACGAATTGGCCGAATGGGAGACTGAAAGCACCCCTATGTCAGCGCCGAAATTACTTCGCTATTCAAGAAAGATATTGATTATTTGATTATGATGTTTAAAAATCCAGCTAAAGTGGTGGGGGTGGTTTTATGCTACGCAAGACGTAAAAGGAAACTAGGGACTACTAGGGAGAAGAGCATGTTAAACCCTGGCGGCGGTGGCGCCGCCTCGGCGAGCATGTTGCTAAAGTAATCTCTAAGTGAAGAGTGATAACGGGATTCCGGTAACTCAATGGATAGCGGAAGCGGACAACAGAAGAGTGCACAATAAACAACAGTGTTGTATTTAGTAACTCTGTTCAGCTCGGCGCAAGCCGAGCGCAAACCCTCACAAACGGAAGCAAATACCTGCTCATGCCCATAGTTTTTTTGTAGTACTGCTGTTGTGTGGCTTGGCATACGGCCTCCCACGGCGTAATCAGACTTCAATCTTGAGCAAAAATTGCAACTGGCAAATAGTTTTAAATTAGATAACTTAGGAGTTAAGCTCGTGTAGCGCAGGTCCAGCGCAGCAAGCAAGCTGGCCAGATCAATCAATCCGCAGACTTTTCCTAACGCTTCGTATACCGGAGGTGCTTGAACCCGAGGTAACCGACTATCCATGAGAATAACGTGAATCCAGCCAGAGCTCCTACGGAAACCCACTTGCCATAACCTGGCACTCCGTATATTTTCAGCAGTTCGTCTCCGCTTGTAATTGGGCAGAACTGACATTCACTGTAGGTGGCGTTAATTGTCAACGTCTGGTATTCACCTAGGTACGAAAAATAAGTCACATTCAGTACGCAGTTTTAACAGAGCACTAGCTTGACCTTGAAAGGGGTTCAGCGAAATCTTCGTACTGTGAGAGGGAATCGATTCACAATCTGGGAACGCATACGTATCGTTATCGTTTCCAGGAAAAGGGAAAGCATGGAGCTCGTTGGCTGTACACTCGAACTCCACTCCAGTGACGACGGCTTTCATAACGCCAGCCAGGTAGTAGCCGATCGGATTAATCCAGTAGATCCAGATATAGTACACAGGTATTGAGTCCGCCGGGGCCATGAAACCAGCGAAGAGTTTGAATATGCTTTTCATAAAGGGGACCAAGGTCAGCCCAATATATTCAGTAGGGCTAATTGCACCAAGCATAGATCCAAGGGCTACGGCCCACAGAGCGAAGGAGAATTGAATGACGAAGAAGTATCCGAATGCAGATGCTAAGAGCCAAACGAGAACAATACAAAAAATGCGTCAGATCGTTGTCGAATGGCACTGCTCGGGCGGCGTCGCAACGCGTTTGTATGGAGTGCTTCTCACTTACCCTGAAACCCGACCATGAAGAAGAACATAATACTGAAGACGAAGTTGGTTACCAGCGTGAACGGTGCGTCAGCAACCAGCAGAGGGATGTAGTACGCTAATGCTGAGTAAGCGCCCGCGCCACATTCTCGATAGAAAGCAAGCCTGTCATGGAGAACGTTGCCAACAGCGCTGTTTATGCTGATCAGGGCAACATTACCAGACAGGTAAGCCGCTGCAGCGAGGGCGGTCTGTCCAGTTTGAGTTTTCCCTAACTGAAAGAATGAAAGGCCGAGAATCACAGCTTGGGTGACCGCAGTGATGAAGCGCGTGAAGTGAAGCTCCGGGTTCCTCCAGTTCACAGTGCAGAACCGCTTCAGGTTCGCAACGAACTGCACTCGAAAGCTTGTTGGGAAAATATTGTCAACCTTGATGTGGGACGCCTTGTCTGGCACTATCGTAGGCTTGCCACATTTCGTACGCTCTAGGCTCCCCATGAGTTCCTTGTTCTCAGGGCTTAGTAGCCAAATCTCGTGCCAGTCCTGCTGGCCCCCCTACAACCAAATCAGCGAATCCCATAAGACTAGGTGAGCATTCCACATCTTCAGCAACATCTGAAGGGAGCTCTCTCCTTACCCGCGCTGTCGTCGCAGTACCAATTTGGTGGAGCATATAGTCCGCTGGGTTCAACTTGGGATCCATGGGATCTCCTCCGTTCTTCTCAAAGTACGTAATCATTTGTGATCCCTCTTCTCCCAGATCTCCAAAGTAGGCCACTCTGCCGCCGCTCTGCAGGAGCAGTACACTGTCAAAGAAGGAGAACACCTCTTTGGACGGCTGATGAATGGTGCACAAAACCGCGACGCCGGTATCGGAGACCCTCCTCAAAACTTTTGCCATCTGCGTCAAAACACGGTCAATCGTGCGTGCACTGCTAAGGCCAGCTTCCAATTTCGTAAACGGGATGACCAAGGACTGCGCTCACCTTCAACGCCGCCCTGGAATCCAATCCCGAAGTTGGCTCGTCCAGGAACAGAATAGACGGTCGAACTACGAGCTCCACAGCGATCGTGAGACGCTTTCGCTGCTCAGAAGAAAGGCCAATTGCACCCTCGGGAATATCGACAAGCTCATTTTGAATCTCACGCAGCTCCAGTAGGTCTATGGTATTCTCTATCTGGTCTTCTCTCTCCTTGTCCGAGGTCTCCTCCGGCAGCCTCAACCTCGCAGAGAACTCGATCGCCTCCCGAACTGTCGTCTTCGAAACGTGAATATCGACCTGCTCCACATACCTATGCACAAAAGAATGCACCAGCAACCATTTTGAAACACGGTAGTGCGTCAGCGATAGCACTGCTTCCAGTCGAAACAACGAAAGAAACAAGCTTCTGCCAACTCTCTTACCCTGAAACTCTTCCGATCGGGTAATCCAGAGGATATCCGTTTACAAGGACTTCGCCAGTCATCGTACCCTTGGGCTTGCGCTGTGCAAGGACGTCCATGAGCGTCGTTTTGCCGGCTCCCGAAGATCCCATGAGCGCACACAGCCTTCCTGGCAGTACGTACCCACACACATCGTGCAGAAGTTCTTTCTTCTCATTCCCGCCAATCGGGACTGTGTATGACACGTCCTTCCATGTGAAGTGGGCCTCCCTAAAGCCGACCTTCATTTCGTCCTCTGGCAAACTGAGGTCGATCGCTTCGACACCTAAGTTTGTGGGTTTCGCTTTTTGCGATAGGAGGGTCGTTCCGCGATACCGCGTTCGTCTTGCGATAAAAATTACTGCGAGAAACATCACCAACGACAGGCCCCACAAAGCTAACAGTGAATATGCGCGCCAGGAGCTAGTTCAATAAAAGGCATTTGGCGATCGAAAGAGAGTCACGAAGCAAGGCGTCAGGAGTTGTTCATCCGTTTCCCGTCACTTTTTATGCAACGCTTACACTCCAATTGGGTAGCCAAATCGAACCCAAAGGTACGCCTCTCCCGTCGATATAGTGCATATCTTGTCCGCTTCAGGGACGTACTGGTTCCAAGGGAGCAGCTCTTGGGGAGCACATTCGAAGACAAGGCCGACGAACTCGTTATAGGCCAATCCACGGAATGCGTACTGAACCGGTGAAATCCAGCCAATCCAGACGAGCCAGCGCGGGTCATCCCTGAGCGCAATGAAGTAGCCGCTGTAAATCTGGAATACAGCGTTGAGAAAACTGACTAAGACGACGGCTGTAGTTGAGTTTGGGCAAGTAACAGTGAATAGTCGCCCAAGCATGTCCATGTTGAACCGGAATGTAACAACCATGAAATAGAAATAGGCGAAGTGGGAGCCCCTAAAAACGAGCGAACAAGAGTTGCTTTCTCAGCTCAGGTCCAGCAATGCACATTCAGAGTCTGAGCGCCTCACCTATCGTTCATGTTGAAGCCAACAAGCGCATAGAGAACACTCGAAAATAGCAGCGAGACAAGCAAGTTGAGAACCAGAGCGTCCACGATGCCCGCGATCTGGAAAGGAGCAGCGTTGTAAAAGTGGGCTGCCCTTTGTTTCAGGAAGATATTGTTTTCTGCGAAAGCTTTCTTGATTCCCTGCGTGGCAGCTACGGAGCACAGCCGAGATCAAAGAGGATTAGCTTGAGCCTTACGCTGTACCTGAGATTGGAGATGAGATAAGACTTACTCGCAAGAAAGATACCGAGGACCACAAAAACTACCCCGGTCCTTTCATACGCTCCACGCAGCGTAAGCGGAAGCATGTAAAACAGGGTCCCGGCGAGCAATGCCATGATCAACTTGCTCACAAATTCGACAACAACCGCACTCTTATCCCAGGATACCCTCATTGAACGTTTCAGTAGGATTCCCAGCTGACTAGTTCTTGTCTGCAAGCACTCCCGGCCAAAGAACTTCTTCGAAATTTCATCTGCTTCAGAGTGCCTTCCCGAAGTACCGCGGAAGCCCTCTTCGATCTTCTTGCGGATGTCGGCATACAGCTCACTGTTTTTAAAAGCCTCCTCAAATTCGTCGACGGCAGTTAGCTCCTTGCCTTCGAAATCCTTCATCTTAACTGACTCAGAAGAACTTGGGTTGGACACGGCCAGCAAAAAGTCAGCTATCGATTTCGCGGGAGGTCTCTTAAACCCCATTTCTCCAAAGTACCCCTCAACCTTCTCTCGGGGACCGTAGTAGATGCATTTTCCGCTGTCAAGAACACAAATCTGTTTCCCATAGCACAATTTCCATCAGCAAATGCATGGCTCACAAAGGAGAGAGGAGCACGCCAGGCCGTGGTGTTCGGAACCAGAGCAGCTAACCTTGTCGAACTGTTCGAATACATCATTTCCAGGCTGCTGTAAGGCCATGAAAACTGTCAGCTGTAACGCGTCGGCCACCTGCCGGACGCCCTTTACGATGTCGAGGGTTGTGGTCGCATCCAGCCCTTTTGAAATACTATCGAAGAACACGAGTGAGCCCATGCTTCCGCAAAGCATCTCTGCGATGGAAACACGCCTTCGCTCTCCTCCAGAAACTCCTCGCAATGATGCGTCGCCGACAGCAATATCGAGGGTATGGTTGATCCCTAATAAACGGGTGATCAGCTCAACACGATTTCTCCGAATCACTTTCGCGAAGGGTAGAAAGTCCGGAATACCGCACTTCGCAGCGAACTCCAAAGTCTCCCGTACGGTCAGTACCGGGTAGTGTGCGTCGTCCTGGCGAACTCTTAGCATGGAGTGGGCGTAGAGCTGTCGGTTGCTTTCTTCCCAGATATCATCTCCGTTAATAAGCACCTCGCCGCGTACGGATTCGTACTGGTTCGTAACTCCGGAGAGGAGGTTCAACATTGTCGTCGTTCCCGCGCCTGGTGGGGCCTGAATGAGGACCATCTCGCTCGGTTCGAGGTAGCCCGACACTCCGGAGAGAATGCTTTTTGACATTTTTTCATCTTTCGTGCAGGCCACAATCTTCCCCGTCTTCAAGAACGGTGCTATCAGCCTCCCGCCAACTGTACTGTGCCCGAGTTTCTCAGCAAAAGGGACTACAGCCCCAATCTGAACAAAAGGAAAGGTTCCAGGAGGCTCGTCTCAGATAAGATCCTGAAAAAACCGCGGCGGATAGACCACAGTAACATGTGAAACAGATGGCTTACGTCATTCCAAGTTACGCCGTATCCACCCATTTCATGCCCAGTGAACATGGTGAGGATATCGTAGAACAGCTGGTGAGATTTCTCAGAGTCAAACTGTGGGTTGCACGGCTCATACATCGGTTCCTCATACCACGCCCCGAAATGATGTTCTACTGCCTCCCTTCGTTCACGAAGCACCTCGAAGCTCTTGCCCACAACAAAGCGGGCAGTCCAGCCGCACCAACCACCAGTAAAGCAGTCCATGACAATAACCTCGCGATGACCCCACCAGCCCGGGTTCCTCCTTCAGTCTCTCTGCTATCTCTCCCTTCTCAAGGAGAAGAAAAATATTCCTCTCTTCCTATCTCCCATGTCTTAAATCCTCTAGCACTCCTCCACGGCCCTCCCACCCTTGCAACCTCTGAATCAGCATGCCGCTCTCCCTGCGCAGTGCTCACATATACACCGTCCGCATCTACCAACGGTATCCCCCAGCATGAACCCAAGCAATGTGTGAACACGCTCCTTTGATGTTCGAGGCGCGATGTCTCGCTAGCGGAGAGTCTTTTTTACCCCTGGGGATTTTTTCTTTCAGTCTCCGATTAAACAATTCATTCAACCCAAGCCGGCTTTAACGCTCCATTAAACAAATTCATTCATAGTCTGGGGCCCATTCTTTTCCGAGAGCCCACCCACTCCCCCCCCCCCAAAAGACGCTGTCAGCGAAAGACATGTTCACTATTGAAGTAGCATCTAATATCTTCCACATCACCCTGCGAAATTCAACAAAAAAGGAGCGGACGTTTTACGTGAGCCATTACTGTCAGGCTGTTGAGTATCTGGGACGCCTGTGTCCTTTAAGTATCGCCCTCTGGCGATATTCTAGTAGCATCAGCAGGGGCGCTGAGACGCGGCACCGCCGCGCCTGGGTTTGCACGCTTTTCTCCCAGTTCCTAGTGTTCCATTTCACGCCGTGCGTGTAGCGCACCAGGCTATGCCAGTAAAACCAGTCTTCACGCCTTGCGTAGCGCTTCAGGCTATGCTAGTAAAGTCCAGTAAAACCAGTAAAACCCCCACTGTCAGGTACGTTGAACAATGATTTGAATATAATAATTAGATTAATCTGGGTCCAATGGTTGATGAAGATGTGCCTGGGAGACGGTAAAATAAACGGCGGAGCTTGTTGGAAATATTGACTGCGTGCCCTGTCGCAAGCGGGCTATATTAACCGAGAGGGAAGTTAGCGGAGTGGCGCAAACGCGAATTCCCCCATCGTCAGAAGTTAAGCAGTCGACAAGCAGATAGAGGTGACGTCATAGGAGCCAAGCGAGATTGCCACAAACAGCAAAAGACATGACACCTCTTTGGACGGGTCTTCGACTTTTCAGATTATACTTCGTGTTCTTCGCAATGCTCCGAGCTGTCTCTGTCTCTCTGGCCCTCGAAAGCTGCTTTGCTGTTGGACGCGAGTAAAGAGCGTCTCCCTTTTCGCTTCTACGCGCCGAATGAAGTGATCATCGTCTATTGTCACTCTCATCCAACTAGAAGAGGAGCGGTCAGTCTACCGGGGTAGTATTAAAACTTAGTGCAATATGAGAGTCTGTCACTCTTCCGCATGCAGATGCGGAGCGGTCAGCACAACCAGGTAAGTATGTAGATACGAGAGTGATATGAGAGTCCGTGGCAGGACTCTCATATCACTCTCCAGATGTCAGATCGCGACCATCTGGCCAATCCACCATCGGTATGTGTAAACAATCTAATGTTTGTTTGCCGAAAAAAAAATCGTCGCAATGATCCTGCTTGCAAAGGGTGCAGGGTCTCTAGGGAATTAAATTGTATGTAAAACAATATTTTGATTGGCTCCATCGCGAAGCATTATTTGTCCACGGCGTGGATAAATTTCGATGAGCGCTCAATCCTATAAAACTTAAATTATGTAGTGAACATCTGCACTTTGAATTGCTGGTGAACTTGGAACTGCACCCTCCCTTTCCGGATCCTACCATCAGTTTGATCCCGCATAACCGAATATGCCTCCATAGAGAACCAAACATTCCGTCTTTGTCTTTGGTTGGGATGCCTGTGATTGGAAAACCAAGGAAAAGGAAAGGAAAAACATTGGAGGATACGCTCAGCATGTCGGAACTATCAAAACCTTTTCTTGGGAGGGATCAAAAAACACCCAGTTTTCCTCGATTTTCTCTTTGGAACAGATGATATGTGCGGTCGGCCATTTGGCGTAAATCTTCTCTACTAACTAAAGGACAAAGCTCAAGATTCTACGTAATTCTACAATTTCTTCTCAAAATATACTCCAGTGATGCTTTCCTCCTTTGGCTTTTAGGTATTGGGCTTGCAAAGGGTACACCGGGAAGAAGACAAGAAGAAAGGTTTCGTTGGCGACAGGGGGGCAGGGGGTACTTTGATGGCTGCTGTGCGTGCCGCTCCAAAACAAAATGGGACATCGGCAATCAAATCTGGAATAAATGTGAAGATCCGCGAGAACGTGCTAACGACAATAGTAACGTCGATAGTATCAATCCGTATGAGATCAATCACTATAGTATCAATCACCATGGATGGTACATTAGATCTGCCGACGCGAGAAGCAGATCTTCCTCACAGACAGTATCAGGGCTACTAGTGAAGTGAAGGGCTTAGTGTTCATTGGGAAGCGGTAGAAAAGGCAGAGAGGAGGGGAAAGGAATAGAATAAAAGAACAGAATTTCCTTGGGTTTGGGTTAAGATGGCGGGTTTCATCGCTGCGTCTGATTTCCATTATCTTTGGCATAGAGTCAGTGGCTTTCGTCGCGATCTGTCATTGGAGACCTTTTAGAGTGGTTATATCCTGCTTTAGGTCGATACCGTGTTCAGGGGGTTTCGTAGGAGATTTAGTTTTACAATAAAATAAAGACAGCTTTGCAAGACAAATTTTCAAGTATGTTGAAACTCAGATCATTGGACAAGGAGAAACGATTGGACTTTTTATCAACTAAGAGGTTTTTGGTTGGCCTTGAAAAGTGGTTCAACAGAAACGAACGAGCAGTCAGTCCATAAGTTAAAATGATTGATAATTGTATCAATTAGTGGCTTTTTTTCAAATTCAATAGCTATTAGATTTCACAGGTGGCGGCCATAATTTTTGTCCCAGCTCTGTTCTGCGAGGTTCGACATGTCTGATCTTCTTTCCCCCCCGCCCCCAAGAAAACCGCGAACCACGGACCACGGTAGCACGTCCTCTACCCCCTTAAGAAAGAAAACTTTCTTCTCAGAAAGCGATTAATATATAACAATTTATGGCAACAGTGCACTGTTTGAAAGTAATATTTGGGATACATCTGTAATTATTTTGGTAATTAATATCAAAGCTAAGAATCCATATATTTTCAGCTCCACCTTTTACTCAATTAGATGAAATAAATTTTAGAGAAGTTTCCATGTTTCTCACAGAATCTTGTCCTCGCCCTCGAGCCTTGGGTACGACCACCCTTTTCGAGAATTCTACACTTTTTTTGTACTTTGTACCAAAGGATTGCAGCGCGCATAAATATCTGAGCGAAACGGGCTGCTCTGTCAAAGCACTCGTGTCACGCCTTGCTCGTGAATTGCGTTTATTTTTGATCTAAGAATGATTAGCTCTAGTTTTAAGATGATATGTTGGCACGGTTTTTTACTGAAATATTCCCAAATTCGCGCTTTGGAGAAGACGATCTACGTGCGGACCGCCATTTACTGAAATATTAGAAAATTTGGATGGGTGGATGGATTTACTAGTAAACTTTCTCCCTCGAAAAGGGAGGGTAGAGATAGCCTGCCACACAAGAATATAGAAACATATGCAATACGATAAAATGGAATATTTACGTCTCTTTTCTCGGACAAAGTCAAGTGGACACTGAGTTCCGCTGGTTTTTCTACTTTCGGGTTTTTTTTTCCAGTCTTTGATTAAAGAGATTTACAAATACAGCTTGCGGCAAAACAAAAAAAATCATTGGGACTCTGAATAAATTAGACGACTACTTACTATAATTAGGGTTGTGCCAAGTGAGTTGGGTTTTTCGATGTTTACCCCTCTAAACCCCCCTGTTTTCGTGGGTTTAACCACTTCTGGGTCGTAAACATCGAGAAACCTGACCCACTTGGCACAGCACTACTATAATCGTGTAAAAACTTGTGGGAAAACCTCCCCCTCACTGTTTTATCCCTCAGTCAATATCGGTTTGAGGGCTGAGAAAACGCGGAAAACGCGGAAAACGCGAAAAAAAGCCTTATGAAAAACTACAGGATATAATATACATACGATTACGGACCTTGAAGCCAATCTCCTTTAAGTTTTTTTTCGTATTGTTGGAAAGGGATGGAACGTATTTCCCACTATCAGTAGATCAGGTCTTCATTTGTTTTTAATTAAATTGAACACGCACGATCATCCCCCACTTGGGCAGCCGCACCGTTAGTCACCACCGGATTGTCCTCATCTAAAAGTTTCGTTTTTTTGTTGTTCTTTCTCCGGCAGAGCTTTTTATTTTGGCGGCACGTTAAACAGATGGACGGACGTTTTGGCCCAAGTTTTTCTGTTGAAGATAGTTATTTGCCGGCTGGGGAGAGCGCCATGGATTTGCCGAAGCCAGTATGAGACGTCGCAAAGAGTTGAAATATGCGGGGGGCCTTGTTTCCCCCCTGCATTCGTGCTTCAGCTCTAGCTCATCGCCTGGTACCTCTGGTCATTGAGTCTTTGAGTTCATTGATTCCGTTCTCGTTGGCTTCAGGAATTGTTCCGCGAACGCCTGTGACCGTCTGTCCTCGTTGGTTTTCTCGTTTAAGTTTCTTGCTGTGTCGAATGAACGATGCTTTAATGTTGGAGCCGCGCGATCTTCGCCGCGCTTAGTCGTTTTTTTCCCGTCAGGGTTTTTTTCTTTCAGCCTCCGATTAAACTAATTCGTTCAGTTTTTCAAGAAATTCGCGTGCAATGTATACTTCCTGATTGAACGATGTTGGTAAAACACAATGTTTTTTACTTGCTCTAAATTGAAAAATTAAATTCTAACTTTAACCAGAAAAAGGTAGCTTGATAGTTCAAAAAAAAGCTCAGTCAATATAATTATCCTGATTGGTTGCTTCCATTTTGATAAAAAATACAAAGTTTTTACTGACGGTGTATAAAAAACTAAAAACTAAAAACTAAAAACTAAATCGCACCGCATCGTCTTCGATCAAAATTCTATTATAAATCGAAGTGGGTGATCGATGGTGTTACGCGAACCCTACCTCCGGCAAAGAAGGCTTTGATCGATAGTGTTACGCGAACAATACCACCGGCAAAGAAGGCTTTGAAGAAGCTTGGTGAACAGCTCCGATCCTTTGCGCTATAAGTCCTTCTCGAACTGATGTTGTTCACGCTCAAACACCATGCGCTGCGATCAACAAACCTTACCCCGGCAACTCTCTCGAGTTCCAAAAATCTTATTCGTAAACCACTTCCCCAAAAGTCGTCTCTCTCTTTGTCTGTATCTCTACACCCCCTCCCCTTTGGACTGAGGAACTACTTGTGCATCTCCCTCGTCAAAAACGACGACTTGTCAACCATAAATTGTAGGTAGACCTGCACATGCCTGAGAGTCCCCGGTTTAGCTTTGGTTTTCTATTTGCCGTGAGTAAAAACTTTGTATTTTCTATCAAAAGCAACCATGGGCTTTGTCCCATAAAAGGTTTGATAACGACCGATTGCGTCCGATATTTTTCAATGCCTCTTTTTGGGTGGATGGTCGTTCGCTGTTGGGCTTTGGGACTCTCGCTTGGCGAAATAGCAGTGCTGAATGATTACGCTGGCGAAATAAACCCATTCGAGTATTGGCGAAACGCAGAGAGGCTCCTTGAGCCAAGTCCCCCGATTCGTTCTCGGATACTGCCATCACATAGCCGAGACTGTTTTTATCTGCGAAAAGCACGAAGACGCAAATCAGAAACAGGCTCGACCTTGCGAAGCTCAAAAAACTTGAAGCAATTAAACTCTTTCATCGCACATCCCAGCCGAGGAACCGCAATCGCGACCGGCGGATGTTGCCGCTGTTTGAGAAAGTGCGCTTGTCGACGAAGAATCATTTTCCGACCCCGAAGTGCATGCGTGGGAGGCCGAGAAGGAACAGTCAGAGCCCCAGCGCGAAGGGCCAACTCGAATCGAGGAAGAGCTGTGCGCCGTGGATGATCAAACGTTTCCGACGGAGAGGAAGTTCCCCACTTGTTGTCGGAGCCAGAACTCGAAGAAGAAGAAGAAGATTACACGGGACACCTTGGAAATTCAGCAGACGCTCATATCTTCGGACACACCCGCGGCGGCTAGAATGGAGATGGAGATCACTATGCTCATCTGCTCTCGGAAGAGCTCTCCATCATGGAGGGTAGACAGGACGGGTTTCGGTTCTTGAATACTATTGACGCCTCCACGAGCATGAGATATATGTTTAGGAGTACGTTCGAGATCATCCTGAGAAGTCTGGGCGCATCTATTGACTAGCAGTACAATATTCCTAATAAAGCAAGCCTCAAGCCTCATATAAGAATGCTCATACTGGAAGGCCCTAGCTTTTGATTTCACAAACAACCGCTCGTAAACGCATAACATTCAATAGCTGCTATCTTAAGTTTACGCGTTGCTCCGCGCATATTTAAGATTTCGGAGGAATCATCCAGACTCTGGGCTTGATGTACAACCAACGGCATTGCGGGCACAAGAATTCTCCAACTTCATTCTTAGGTACACATATCTTGAAGCAACTCATGGTTGCCAACCTACTGAAGCTACTGGTCATGTGACTCGAAGGACCAGTCCAGTCGGCTTGCTCCGAGGGTAGCTCCCGCGGGGCTAGGGAAAACGCACGGCACAAAGAACTCGCCTCGAGAACAATGGCGGTTGAACTCCGCCACTGGGTTAACCCAAGAAGATACTGAAACGCGACCAAACATGTGGTCGATCCCCAAAGTACTCACGCTACCAGAGGACATGAGAAAACTCCCTTCGCAATGCGCTTGGGCTACTCCCAGTCCTTGCCACCTTAACCGCCTTCTTCAGCCAGTGCCATGATAGCCTAGTACACCCTCCGCAACCACCTCTACTCGTTGCATTGCAGATCTCCTGGTCTCGGACGCAGCCGCCAGACGTGCAGCATATATGGACCTCGCTGTCACTTGCCCTGTGTCAGGTACTTATCTCCCTTCTGCCGCTAATGCCGGAGATGATTGATTATTGGACTAACGTTGATTGAATATCGGACGATTTATCGCACCCGTTTATCGGACGGGCAATCGGACCTGTTTTTTCAAAGAATGTCAATCAGACACCCCCCCCTTTTATTCCGTTCTGCAATAGTGTATCCACTTCAAAAAACTATCGGACCGTCCGCTAAACGTTATCGGACGGCCCACGACAACCTTAGCATGTGGTGGTTTACTGGCTTTATTAGCATAGCCTAAAGCGCTACGCAAACCTTGAAAAGGCACTAACAACTAGGTAGGGGAGCGTGCAAACCAAGGTGCCGATGGCGCGCCTCGGCATGCATGCTGCTCGAATATCGCCACAGAGAGACATTTAAACGCCGCAAAAGTTCCAAGTATTCAACAGGATGCTCAGTGAAACATTTCCGCAACCATTCCAAACCCGCCTTCTGCACGTGACGAAAGCTTTCCACAATGAAAGGTTGCCTCGCGCTGAGGGTCGGGGGAGCGACCTCAGCGCGAGGCAGACTGGCCATACTCTCAGCATACCGTCGTTCCTTCACGCGGCGAAGGGCCGAAGCAGCTGATCCCCGGCGGCGGGCGGCAGCCGTGAGATGGGCGCTTTCCACTGGGCATGTAATCTCGAGGTCAACATATGCTGAGCGTCTGGTGGCAGCATCGGAGACGAGGAGATCTACGATCAGCGGGGCGGTGCCCTATCCGAGATCGATCTGGGTAGTTCCGATTCCACCTCGACCGTATGCCCTACCCGAGTCAAACATTCGCTGAGAATGTACTTGAAGCGAGTGTGACGCCTCGTACGAAGACCTCTCAACAGCCCGCATGAACCTAAGAAATGGTAACCACAAGCATCGATCCGACTCTCACATCCCTGACAGAAAGACGGCCGATTAGAGTGCCACGGAGCTTGTGGCAAACCCAGGTAAATCCGTGCGGCAGAGCGAAGCTGGAAGGCATCCAGACGGTGACCCAGTGATGACGGCAGGGTCGTTAACCCCAAATGTGATAGATGGCCTCCCATGCCGCGGAGGCGAGCGGCGGTGGTATGCGGTGTGAGGGGAGAGTTGAGCAAGATTGCGTGAGCGGCGCTGTGTTGACCCCAGGTGAGGCTATGTTGAATCACATCAGTGCGCGAGCTCCACAATCGGCTCAGACCCGGGTAATCGGCAACCGGTGACCCAGGGCTAGCCCCCCCCCCTCGTCGGCGAGTACTCTGTCGATGGGAGAGTCCTCGAGCGCCTCAATTCGTCCCCATAACAGCTCCTTCCAGGAGCGAAATCTGGATCGGCTCTCGTCCGGCACGGCGTTGCACTTACTGAACGCCTGTTGCAGAGCAACAGGCGTTCAGTCAAGAATCGGTAACCAGATGGACACGTGGGACGTGTCAAACTTGTACACGAAGACATTTTCAGTGCAACGAGTCATAGATACTCAAAAGCGGTGGCGGAAGGGTCACGGGGTCTTCGCAAGTCAGTGCTCTAGCCAAAAGGCAAGCACTTCGCATCCGAAAACTCACCAAGGTGCGAAGCGCGGTAGCCCAGGAGGCGACCGCCGCAGCCGAGCATACGAGTCCACGGTCGGCCACTCCAAATTCGCCTAATCGTAAAGGTAGGGCAATCTGGCCACGAATTAGGTCCCTGTCAGGAGCCGCTTCCACATCCAGAGGTTCATCCAATGGTGGCTTACTAGCATAGCCTGATGCGCTACGCAAGACGTAAAAGGAAATTAGGAACTAGGAGAAGGGCATGTAAGCCCACACCTTAGTATGTTCAATGAACTTGTTTAATGGGGGACTGATGGAAAAACCCCCGAGGGGCAAAAAGACTACGCGCGGGGAGATCGCGCGCCTCCAGCATCAATGCAGCGTTCACACGCCACAGCAAGAAACTAAAACGGGTAAACAACGAGGAGAGACGGTCAGGGCGTTGGGGGAACAACACTCGCCAAACGAGAACTGATGAACCCGATATGTCAGCTCCGAAATTACTTCGTTATTCAAGAAAGATATTGATTCTTAGATTAGGATGTTTAAAAATTGGCTAAAATAATCTCAAAATGAAGAATGATACAGGATTCCGATACGAATGGATAACGGAAGCGGACAACAGAAGAGTGCACAAGTGCTGTCTTGCGAACATATTTTATAGTCACAAAAGCAACTCCGTTCAGCTCGGCGCAAGCCGAGCGCAAACCCTCTCAAACACAAGCAAATGCCTGCTCATGCCCCATATTTTTCCAGTAGTATTAAACCATTCGTTCGTGTATGGCTTGGCTTACGGCCTCGACTGCCAAATCAGACTTCAATCTCGAACAAAAAATTGCCACGGGCAAGTAGTTTTACATTAGATAACTGAGCAGTTAAGCTCGTGTTGCGCAGGTCCAGCGCAGCAAGCAAGCTGGCCATATCAATCAATGCACAGACTTTTCCTAACGCTTCGTAAACCGGAGGTGCTTGAACCCGAGGTAACCAACTATCCATGAGAATAACGTTAGTCCAGCCAGAGCTCCTACGGAAACCCATTTGCTATAATCTGGTACTCCGTATATTTTCAACAGTTCGTCTCCGCTTGTAACCGGGCAGAACTGACATTCGCTGTAGGTGGCGTTAACTGTCACCGTCTGGTATTCACCTGGGGACGAAAAATAAGTCACATTCAGCAAGCAGCTTCCAGAGAGCACTAGCTTGACCTTGAAAGGGGTTCAGCGACATCTTCGTACTATTAGAGGGAATCGATTCACAATCTGGGAACGCATAGGTAGCATTGTCGTTTCCAGGAAAAGGGAAAGTACGGAGCTCGTTGGCTGTACAGACGAACTCCACTCCAGTGACGACGGCTTTCAAAACGCCAGCCAGGTAGTAACCGATCGGATTAATCCAGTAGATCCAGATATAGTACGCAGGTATTGAGTTTGCCGGGGCCATGAAACCGGCGAAGAGTTTGAATATGCTTTTCATAGAGGGGACCAAGGTCAGCCCAATATATTCAGTTGGGCTAATTGCGCCAAGCATAGATCCAGTGGCTATGGCCCACAGAGCGTATAAAAGTTCTACGACGAAGAAGTATCCAAATGCAGATGCTTTGCAGCCAAACGAGAACAATAAAAAAAATTCCGTCAGATCGTTGTCGAATGGCAGTGCTCGGGCTGCGTCGCAACGCGTTTGTATAGAGTGCTTCACACTTACCCTGAAACCCGACCATGAAGAAGAACATAATGCTAAAGAGAAAGTTGGAAAACACCGTGAACGGTGCGTCAGAAACCACCAGAGGGATGTAGTACGCTAATGCTGAGTAAGCACCCGCGCCAAATTCTCGATAGAACGCGAGCCTGTCCTGGAGAATGTTGCCAACAGCGCTGTTTATGCTGATCAGGGCAACATTGCCGGACAGGAAGGCCGCAGAAACAAGGGCGGTCTGTCCAGCTTGAGTGTTCGGTATCTGAAAGAATGAAAGGCCGAGAATCAAAGCTTGGGTGACCGCAGTGATGAAGCGCATGAAGTGAAGCTCCGGGTTCCTCCAGTTCACAGTGCAGAACCGCTTCAGGTTCGCAACGAACTGCACTCGAAAGTTTGCTGCGAAAGTATTGTCAAACTTGATATGGGGCGCCTTGTCTGGCACTATCGTAGGCTTGTCACATTTCGTATGCTCTAGGCTCCCCATGAGTTCGTTGTTTTCAGGGCTTAGTAGCCAAATCTCGTGCCAGTCCTTCTGCCCCTTTAACCAGATCAGCGAGTCCAATAAAACTAGATGAGCATTCCGCGTCTTCAGCAACACCTGGAGGGGGCTCTCTCCTTACCTGCTCTGTCGTCGCAGTACCAATTTGGTGGAGCATATAGTCCGCTGGGTTCAACTTGGGATCCATGGGATCTCCTCCGTTCTTCTCAAAGTACGTAATCATTTGTGATCCCTCTTCTCCCAGATCTCCAAAGTAGGCCACTCTGCCGCCGCTCTGCAGGAGCAGTACACTGTCAAAGAAGGAGAACACCTCTTTGGACGGCTGATGAATGGTGCACAAAACCGCGGCGCCGGTATCGGAGACCCTCCTCAAAACTTTTGCCATCTGCTTCAAAACACGGTCAATCGTCGAGGGCTGTTAGGACCAGCTTCCAATTTCGTAAACGGGACGACCAAGAACTGCGCTCACCTTCAACGCCGCCCTGGAATCCAATCCCGAAGTTGGCTCGTCCAGGAACAGAATAGACGGTCGAACTACGAGCTCCACAGCGATCGTGAGACGCTTTCGCTGCTCAGAAGAAAGACCAATTGCACCCTCGGGAGTACCGACAAGCTCATTTTGAATCTCACGCAGTTCCAGTATGTCTATGGTATTCTCTATCTGGTCTTCTCTCTCCTTGTCCGAGGTCCCCTCCGGCAGCCTCAACCGCGCAGAGAACTCGATCGCCTCCCGAACTGTCGTCTTAGAAACGTGAATATCGACCTGCTCCACATACCTATGCACAAAGGAATGCACCAGCAAAAAAAATTGGAATATGGTAGTTATGAGGACGTGCGTCAGCGATAAGCATTGCTTCAAGTCGAAACAACGAACGAAACGAGCTTCTGCCGACTCACTTACCCTGAAACTCTTCCGATAGGGTAATCCAGAGGATATCCGTTTACAAGGACTTCGCCAGTCATCGTACCCTTGGGCTTGCGCTGTGCAAGGACGTCCATGAGCGTCGTTTTGCCGGCTCCCGAAGATCCCATGAGCGCACACAGCCTTCCTGGTAGTGCGTACCCACACACATCGTGCAGAAGTTCTTTCTTCTCATTCCCGCCAATCGGGACTGTGTATGACACGTCCTTCCATGTGAAGTAGGCCTCCCTAATGCCGACCTTCATTTCGTCCTCTGGCAAACTGAGGTCGATCACTTCGACACCCAAGTTTGCGGGTTTCGCTTTTTGCGATACGAGGGTCGTTCCGCAGTACCGCCTGCGTCTAGCGAAAAACATTACTGCGAGAAACATCACCAACGACAGGCCCCACAAAGCCAACAGTGAGTACATGCCCCAGGAGCTAGGTCAATACAAGTGTTTGGCGATCGAACGAGAGTCACGAAGCAAGCCGTCAGGAGCTATTCATCCGTTTCCCGTCACTTTTTATGCAACGCTTACACTCCAATTGGGTAGCCAAATTGAACCCAAAGGTACGCCTCTCCCGTCGAAATAGTGCATATCTTGTCGGGGTCAGGGACGTACTGGTTAAAAGGGAGCAGCTCTTGGGGAGCACATTCGAAGACAAGGCCGGCGAACTCGTTATAGACCAATCCACGGAATGCGTACTGAGCCGGTGAAATCCAGCCAATCCAGGCGAGCCAACGTGGGAGATCCTTGAGCGCAATGAAGTAGCCGCTGTAAAGCTGGAATATAGCGCCGAGAAAACCGACTAAGATGACAGCTGTAGTTGAGTTTGGGCAAGCAACAGTGAATAGTCGCCCAAGCATGTCCATGTTGAACCGGTACGTAACAACCATGAAATAGAAATAGGCGAAGTGGGAGCCCCTAGAAAAGAGCGAACAAGAGTTGCTTTCTCAGCTCAGGTCCACTAATGCACATCCAGAGTCTGAGTACCTCACCTATCGTTCATGTTCAAGCCAACAAGCAGACAGAGAACAACCGAAAATAGCAGCGAGACAAGCAAGTTGAGAACCAGAGCGTCCACGATGCCCGCGATCTGGAAAGGAGCAGCGTGGTAAAAGTGGGCTGCCCTTTGTTTCAAGAAGATCTCGTTTTCTGCAAAAGCTTTCTTGATTCCCTGCATGGCAGCTACGGAGGACAACCGATGTCGAAGAGGATTAGCTTGCGCCTTACGCGGTTATGAGATTGGAGATGAGATAAGACTTACACCCAAGAAAGATACTAAGGACCAGAAATATTACCCCGGTCCTTTCATACGCTCCACGCATCGTAAGCGGAAGCATGTAAAACAGGGTCCCGGCGAGCAGTGCTATTATCAACTTGCTCACAAGTTCGACAACAACCGCGCTCTTGTCCCAGGATAGCCTCATGGCACGTTTCAGTAGGATTCCCAACTGACTAGTTCTTGTCCGCAAGCACTCCCGCCCAAAGAACTTCTTCGAAATTTCATCCGCGTCAGAGTGCCTTCCCGCAGTACCGCGGAAGCCCTCTTCGATCTTCTTGCGGATGTCGGCGTACAGTTCACTGTTTTTAAAAGCCTCCTCAAATTCGTCGACGGTAGTCAGCTCCTTGCCTTCGAAGTCCTTCATCTTAACTGACTCAGAAGAACTTGGGTCGGACACGGCCAGCAAAAAGTCAGCTATCGATTTCGCGGGAGGTCTCTTAAACCCCATTTCTCCAAAGTACCCCTCAACCTTCTCTCGGGGACCGTAGTAGATGCATTTTCCGCTGTCAAGAACACAAATCTGTTTCCCATAGCACAATTTCCATCAGCAAATGCATGGCTCACAAAGGAGAGAGGAGCACGCCAGGCCGTGGTGTTCGGAACCAGAGCAGCTAACCTTGTCGAACTGTTCGAATACATCATTTCCAGGCTGCTGTAAGGCCATGAAAACTGTCAGATGTAACGCGTCGGCCACCTGCCGGACGCCCTTTACGATGTCGAGGGTTGTGGTCGCATCCAGCCCTTTTGAAATACTATCGAAGAACACGAGTGAGCCCATGCTTCCGCACAGCATCTCTGCGATGGAAACACGCCTTCGCTCTCCTCCAGAAACTCCTCGCAATGATGCGTCGCCAACAGCAATATCGAGGGTATGGTTGATTCCTAATAAACGGGTGATCAGCTCAACACGGTTTCTCCGAATCACTTTCGCGAAGGGTAGAAAGTCAGGAATACCGCACTTCGCTGCGAACTCTAACGTCTCCCGTACTGTCAGTACCGGGTAGTGTGCGTCGTCCTGGCGAACTCTTAGCATGGAGTGGGCGTAGAGCTGTCGGTTGCTTTCTTCCCAGATATCATCACCATTAATAAGCACCTCGCCGCGTACGGATTCGTACTGGTCCGTAACTCCGGAGAGGAGGTTCAACATTGTCGTTGTTCCCGCGCCAGGTGGGGCCTGAATGAGGACCATCTCATTCGGTTCGAGGTAACCCGACAGACCGGAGAGAATGATTTTCGACATTTTTTCATCTCTCGTACAGGTCACAATCTTCCCCGTCTTCAAGAACGGTGCTATCAGCCTCCCGCCAACTGTACTTTGCCCGAGTTTCTCAGCAAAAGGGACTGCAGCCCCAATCTGAACAAAAGGAAAGGTTCCGGGAGGCTCGTCTCAGATAAGATCCTGAAAATAGCAGCGGATAGACCACAACAAAAAAAACATGTGAAACATATGGCTTACGTCATTCCAAGTTACACTGTGTCCACCCATTTCACGCCCAATGAACATGGTGAGGATATCGTAGAACAACTGGTGAGTTTTCTCAGAGTCAAACTGTGGGTTGCGCGGATCATACATCGGTTCCTCATACCACGCCCCGAAATGATGTTCTACTTGCTCCCTTCGTTCACGAAGCACCTCGAAGCTCTTGCCCGCAACAAAGCGGGCAATCCAGCCGCACCGACCACCAGTAAAGCAGTCCATAACAATAACCTCGCGATGTACCCCCTCAGCCCGGGTCCTCCTTCAATCCCTCTGTTGTCTCTCCCTTCCAAGAAAAAGAAAGATGCTCCTCTCTCCCATGTCTTAAATCCTCTAGACAAAGCTCCCCAGGCCCTCCCACCCTTCCAACCTCTGGGTCAGCATCCCCTTCTCCCGCGCAGTGCTCACATGTATACCGTCCGCATCTACCAACATTTTCCGCCAGCATGAACCCGAGCAATGTATGAACGCTGCTTTGATATTGGAGGCGCAATATCTTCGTCGCTTATGGTCTTTTTTACCCTTCGGGTTTTTTTCTTTCAGTCTTCGATAAAACGAATTCGTTCAACCTAAGCCGAACGAACGAATGGTTAGCCGGCGCTAACGCTCCATAGTCTACGACCCATTTTTTTTTCTTTTCGGAGAACCCACCCCGCGCCCTCCCTCCAACAAAAAGACGCTGTCAGCGATAGACATGCGGACAATCTCGATGGCAGCTAACATGTTCCGCATCACCTACTCCGAAATTCAACAAAAAAGGGATTGGACATTTTGTAAGAGCCCTTAACTGTCAGGCTGCTGAGTATCTGGGCGCCCATAACGTTTTTGAGTATCGTTCTCTGGCGATATCCCGGCGGCATGCAACCACGTACATTGAACAATGATTTTTATATAATAATTAGATTAATCTGAGGTCCAATGGCTGATGCAGTTGTTGCTTGGAGACCATAAAATAAACGACGGAGCTTGTTGGGGTTTGAAAATATTGACTGAGTGCCCTGTCCCGAGCCGGCTAAACTAAGCGAGAGGGAAGTTAGGGGAGGTGGCGCAAACGCGAATTCCCCCATCGTCAGAAATTAAGCAGTCGACAGTCAGACAGAGGTGATGTCATAGGAGTCAAGCGAGATTGACACACATAGCCGAAGACCCGACAACACTATTGACGGGTCTTCGACTTTTCGGATTGCACTTCTTGTTTTTCGCAATGCTCCGAGCTGTCTCTGACTCTCCGGTGTTCGAACGCTGCTTTGTAGTTGGACGCGCGTCAACAGCGTCTCCAATTCCACGCATCAGGCAAGATAGGCGCCGAATGAACTGATCATCGACTACGGTAACTCTCATCCAAGTCGACGGGGAGCGGTCAGTCCACCCGAGGGTAGTATTAAAACAGTGCAATGGGAGAGTCTGCCACCCTCATGCATGCAGATGAGGAGCGGTAAGCCCAACCAGGTAAGCGTGTAAATTAGAGGGTGATATGAGAGTCTGTGGCAGGGCAACAGATGTCAGATCGAACATCCATGGCCAATCCATCGTCGGCATGAGCGTCAACGGCAAACTAATTACTACTAGAACTCGGACGCAATGATCCTACTGCGAGGGGGTTTAGGGCCTTTAGGGAATTACATTGTACGTAAAACAATATTTTGATGGAATCCATCCGGAAGCGTTGTGTCCATGGCGTGGACAAATACTATACAACCTAAAGTTTTGGAAGTAATCATATGCACTTTCAACTCTCATATGCTGACTTTTGCAACTCCCTTTCCGCAGCCTCCATCGGTTTGATTCGCCCATCAGCATGGTGGTGGTTTTACTAACATAGCCTGATGCGCTACGCAAGACGTAAACGGAAACTAGGGACTAGGAAGAAGAGCATGAAAGCCCGGGCGACGGTGCCGCGCCACGGTGAGCAAGTTGCTACATTGGAGGGTGCGGTCACCACGTTTGGACCTACGAAGACTTTTTCTTGGAGTCATCAAGGGTTAGCCTAAGATTCCAACACGGCAGGCCTTGTTTTTTCCGGGACGTGTTTTCTCAGTCCTCAAGTGTCGCCGACTGTTTTTGTTTTGTTTGAGTAGTCGTCAGGCCCTGTTTTTTTTACGGGACGTGTTTTCTCAGCCCTCAAGACCTTTATTCACTGGCGAATAAAAATAGTGACGGGAAATTTCCACCAAGTTTTTTCACGATTGTGTCGTATAATTTTATCAGAGACCCGGCGACTGTTTTTTTTGTTTTCCTTCAATGAATTCGTTAATCAGAGACCGAAAGAAGCAAGCCCGAGCGGAAAAAGGCAAAGCCGGAACCCCATGATGGTCCACCGCTGAGTCCAGGAAAAATGGTCTAGAAACATAAATATGCCGTTTTATCTATTGCATATGTTTGTTATGCTATAGCTCTTTCCCCGTTAATAGAGGCCCCGCTATTCCATTTACTTCCAGCTACCCTTCTACGACAAGGTGCAACTTTCTCTTAAGTACCGAAGCTAGTCATCGATACCCTAAGTCTAAATCCAAATCTAGGTTATCCTTCCGGTGTGCAGTTAAGAACACAACCGAAAATAGCTCCCACGATACCGTATACAATTTTGCACTACAATACGCGATATAGAACATCCAACATCCCAAATAGTCCTACTTCAAGTCTGAACGTTCTAGATACGCCTAGATTCTACAAATCCATTCTGAAACCTTCCCACTTGAGGACCGTTCGACCCCCGGGTTTGTCCACAGCCATCAATTCACATGTCTCCCCTTCCCACTAAGGAAGATCTGCAACATGTTTCTATGATCTTCTGTGTAACTCCCTCTTCTCCCTATTATAGAAAATTTACAAGTAAATCCATCCACCAATCCAAATTTACTAGTATTTCAGTAAAAGACTGCGCCATATCATTTTAAAAATAGAACCTGTCAATCTTTTTGGTAATTAATATAAAAAGCTATGAATTCATATATTTTCAGCACCGTACTTTTCTCAATTAGATGAAATAAATATATGAAACGTTTTCATACTTCCCGTACAACCTTGATCTTGTCCTCGAGAGGCCTTGGGTAGGACCCTTTTCGAGAAATATACACTCTTATATGTATATTTTTGCACTTATTACACTTCGTCACCAAGGATTCCAGCACGGATATAATATATCTGAGCGAAAAAGGGTGCTCTGTCAAAGCGCTCAGGTAGCCCTGGGCACTCCTCTCAAAGCGCTCATGTCACCCAGGGTGCTCTGTCAAAGCGCTCATGTCGCTCAGGGTGATCTGTCAAAGCGCTCGTGTCAGCCTTTCTCGTGAATTGCGTCTACTTCTGCCTGAGCACTCTGGTTCGCTCAGATATTACATGCGGGTTAGAATCCTTGCGTACAAAGCAAAAAGGGGGTGTAAAATTCTCGAAAAGGGTCCTATCCAAGGCCTATCGAGGACAAGATCAAGATTGTATGGGAAACATGAAAACGTTTCATAAATTTATTTCATCTAATTGAGAAAAGCACGCAGCTGAAAATATATGAATTCATAGCTTTTTATATTAATTACCAAAAAGATTGACAGGTTCTATTTTTAAAATGCTAAAGCGGCTGTCTTTTACTGAAATACTAGTAAACTTGGATTGGTGGATGGATTTACAAGTAAATTTTCTGTAATAGGGAGAAGAGAGAGTAGCTCAAAAGATCATAGAAACATATGCCATACGATAAAATGGCATATTTACGTTTCTAGACCGTTTTTCCTGGACTCGGTAAAGTGGACATGGAGTTCCGGCTTTGCGAAGCTGGAAGGCATTCAGACGGTGACCCAGTGATGACGGCAGGGTCGTTAACCACAAATGCGATAGATGGCCTCCCATACCGCGGAGGCGAGCGGCGGTGGTATGCGGTGTGAGGGGAGAGTTGAGCAAGATTGCTTGAGCGGCGCTGTGTTGACCCCAGGTGAGGCTATGTTGAATCACATCAGTGCGCGAGCTCCACAATCGGCTCAGACCCGGGTAATCGGCAACCGGTGACCCGGGGCTAGCCCCCCCCCTCGTCGGCGAGTACTCTGTCGATGGGAGAGTCCTCGAGCGCCTCAACTCGTCCCCCATAACAACTCCTTCCAGGAGCGAAATCTGGATCGGCTCTCGTCCGGCACGGCGTTTCGCTTACTGAACGTCTGTTGCAGAGCATCATAGATACTCAAAAGCGGTGGCGGATGGATCACGGGGTCTTCCCAAGTGCTCTAGCCAAAAGGCAAGCACTTCGCATCCGAAAACTCACCAAGGTGCGAAGCGCGGTAGCCCAGGAGGCGACCGCCGCAGCCGAGCATACGAGTCCACGGTCGGCCACTCCTAATCCGCCTAATCGTAAAGGTAGGGCAATCTGGCCACGAATTAGGTCCCTGTCAGGAGCCGCTTCCGCATCCGGGGGTTCATCCAATGGTGGTTTACTAGCATAGCCTGATGCGCTACGCAAGACGTAAAAGGAAACTAGGAACTAGGGAGAAGGGCATGTAAGCCCATTCGTTAGTATGTTCAATGAATTTGTTTAATGGGGGACTGATGGAAAAAACCCCGAGGGGCAAAAAGACTACGCGCGGGGAGATCGCGCGCCTCCAGCATCAAAGCAGCGTGAACGCTGGTTCACACGCCACAGCAAGAAACTAAAACTGGTAAACAACGAGGAGAGACGGTCAGGGCGTTGGCGGAACAACACTCCGGAAGCCAACGAGAACCGATGAACCCGATATGTCAGCTCCGAAATTACTTCGCTATTCAAGAAAGATGTTGATTCTTAGATTAAGATGTTTAAAAATCCGTGCAAAAGTAATCTCAAAATGAAGAATGATAACAGGATTCCGATGGCAGAATGGATAGCGGAAGCGGACAACAGAAGAGTGCACAACAGTGTTGTGTTGCGAATATACTTAATATTCACAAAAGCAACTCCGTTCAGCTCGGCGCAAGCCGATCGCAAATCCTCTCGAACACAAGTAATGCCTGCTCCTGCCCCATATTTTTCTTGTGGCACTGCCGTTGTATGACTTGGCATACGGCCTCGACTGCCAAATCAGACTTCGATCTCGAAGAAAAATTGCCACGGGCAAGTAGTTTTACATTAGATAACTGAGCAGCTAAGCTCGTGAAGCTGGCCATATCAATCAATGCACAAACTTTTCCTAACGCTTCGTAAACCGGAGGTGCTTGAACCCGAGGTAACCAACTATTCATGAGAATAACGTTAGTCCAGCCAGAGCTCCTGCGGAAACCCATTTGCTATAACCTGGTACTCCGTATATTTTCAACAGGTCGTCTTCGCTTGTAATTGGGCAGACCTGACATCCACTGTATGTGGCGTTAACTGTCACCGTCTGGTATTCACCTGGGGACGAAAAATAGGTCACATTCAGCAAGCAGTTTCCAGAGAGCACTAGCTTGACCTGGGCTAGCTTGACCTTGAAAGGGTTCAGCGACATCTTCGTACTGTTAGACGGAATCGATTCATAATCTGGGAACGGAGGGGTAGCATTATCGTTTACAGGAAAAGGGAAAGTACTGAGCTCGTTGGCTGTACAGACCAACTCCACTCCAGTGACGACGGCTTTCAAAACGCCAGCAGAATAGTAGCCAATCGGATTAATCCAGTAGATCCAGATATAGTACGCAGGTATTGAGTCTGCCGGGGCCATGAAACCGGCGAAGAGTTCGAATACGCTTTCATAAAGGGGGCCAAGGTCAGCCAAATATATTCAGTAGGGCTAATTGCGCCGTGCATAGATCCAAGGGCTACGGCCCACAGAGCCAGGAAGAATTGAATGACGAAGAAGTTTCCAAATGCAGATGCTAAGAGCCAAACGAGAACAATAAAAAAAATCCGTCAGATCATTGTCGACTGGCGGTGCTCGGGCGGTGTCGCAAAGCGTTTGTATTGAGAGCTTCTCACTTACCCTGAAACCCGACCATGAAGAAGAACAATGCTAATGACAAAGTTGGATACCAGCGCGAACCGTGCGTCAGAAACCAACAGAGGGACGTAGTACGCTAATGCTGAGTAAGCACCCGCGCCAAATTCTCGATAGAAAGCGAGCCTGTCCTGGAGAACGTTGCCAACAGCGCTGCTTATTGACCAGGGCAAGATTAGCAGGCAGGAAAGCCGCTGAAACTAGGGCGGTCTATCAAAATCTTGAGTGTCCGGTATCTGAAAGAATGAAAGTCCGAGAATTAAAGCTTGGGTGACCGCAGCCATGGAGCGCATGAGGTGAGGCTCCGGGTTCCTCTAGTTCACAGTGCAGAACCGCTTGAGGTTCGCAACGAACTGAACTCGAAAGTTTCTTGCGGAAGTATTGTCGAACTTGATGTGGGCGCCTTGTCTGGCACTATTGCAGGCTTGTCGCATTTCGTATGCTCTAGGCTCCCCATGAGTTCCTTGTTCTCAGGGCTTAGTAGCCAAATCTCGTGCCCGTCCTTCTGCCCCCCCTGCAACCAGATCAGCGAGTCCATTAAAACTAGGTGAGCATTCCACATCCTCAGCAACACCTGGATGGGGTTCCCTCCTTACCCGCTCTGTCGTCGCAGTACCAATTTGGTGGAGCATATAGTCCGCTGGGTTCAACTTGGGATTCATTGGATCTCCTCCGTTCTTCTCAAAGTACGTAATCGTTTGTGATCCCTCTTCTCCCAGATCTCCAAAGTAGGCCACTCTGCCGCCGCTCTGCAGGAGCAGTACACTGTCAAAGAAGGAGAACACCTCCTTGGACGGCTGATGAATGGTGCACAAAACCGCGACGCCGGTATCGGAGACCCTCCTCAAAACTTTTGCCATCTACGTCAAAACACGGTCAATCGTGCGTGCACTGTTAAGGCCAGCCTCCAATTTCGTAAACGGAATGACCAAGAACTGCGCTCACCTTCAACGGCGCCCTGGATTCCAATCCCGAAGTTGGCTCGTCCAGGAACAGAATAGACGGTCGAGCTACGAGCTCCACAGCGATCGTGAGACGCTTTCGCTGCTCAGAAGAAAGGCCAGTTGCACCCTCAGGAATACCGACAAGCTCATTTTGAATCTCACGCAGTTCCAGTATGTCATTGGTATTCTCCATCTGGTCTTCTCTCTCCTTGTCCGAGGTCTCCTCCGGCAGCCTCAACCGCGCAGAGAACTCGATCGCCTCCCGAACTGTCGTCTTAGAAACGTGAATATCGACCTGCTCCACATACCTATGCACAAAGGAATGCACCAGCAAAACATTTTGGAGTATGGTAGTTACGAGGACGTGCGTCAGCGATAAGCATTGCTTCAAGTCGAAGCAACGAACGAAACGAGCTTCTGCCGACTCACTTACCCTGAAACTCTTCCGATCGGGTAGTCCAGAGGATATCCGTTTACAAGGACTTCGCCAGTCATCGTACCCTTGGGCTTGCGCTGTGCAAGGACGTCCATGAGCGTCGTTTTGTCGGCTCCCGAAGATCCCATGAGCGCACACAGCCTTCCTGGTAGTGCGTACCTACACATCGTGCAGAAGTTCTTTCTTCTCATTCCCGCCAATCGGGACTGTGTATGACACGTCCTTCCATGTGAAGTGGACCTCCCTAATGCCGACCTTCATTTCGTCCTCTGGCAAACTGAGGTCGATCACTTTGACACCCAAGTTTGCGGGTTTCGCTTTTTGCGATACGAGGGTCGTTCCGCAGTACCGCTTTCGTCTAGCGAAAAATATTACTGCGAGAAACATCGCCAACGACAGGCCCCACAGAGACAACAGTGAATACATGCCCAAAGAGCTGGTTAGATATGACTGTTCTTCTTTCCCCCGCGGTAAAAGAACGGTGAGCCACAGAACAAGGGACTAAGGCATCTACCCCCTTAAGAAAGTAACTTTTCTTTCACAAAGCGATTGGTATATATCAATTTATGGCAACAGTGACTGTTTGATAGTACTATTTGATAGCTAATAAAGCTATTTGATATATATCTGTGGGTATTCTGGTAGTTAATATAAAAGCTATGATTTTCATATATTTCAGCATCGTCATTGTCTCAATTAGATGAAATACATTCAAGAAAAGTTTCCATGGTTCTCATAGAATGTTGATCTTGTCATCGAGAGGCCTTGGGTTGGACTACCCCTTTCGAGAATTTTGCATTTTTATATTTTTGCGCCTATTTCACTTAATGATGAACGCCGGGTGGCTGACAGCATGGTCACCTGTGACGATAGCCGCCGTACGACGTGCGTTGATCTTGCTGTTCTTAGTAATCCGCAGGCTAGTCGCTGTTGGCCGGCTGCGGAGAGGGCCGTGGGTTTGCCGCTGCCAGTATGGGACGTCGCAAAGAGTTGAAATATGCGGGGGCCTGGACTTCCCCAGGCATTCGTGCTTCGGCTCTAGCTCATCGCCTGGTACCTCTGGTCATTGAGTTGCTTTATGGATTCTGTTGGTTCCCGTTGGCGTCGGGAATTGTTCGGCGAACGCCCTGACCGTCTGTCCTCGTTGTTACCCGTTTAAGTTTCTTGCTGTGGCGTATGAACGTTGCTTTGATGTTGGAGGCGCGCGATCTTCGCCGCGCTTAGCGCTGTTTTTACCCTCGGTTTTTTTTCTTTAAGTCTCCGGATGAAACAACTTCTTCTTCTACTACACTTTGCACACAAGGATTCCAACACGCCTATAATATGTGAGCGAAACAGAGTGCTTTGTCAAAGCGCTCATGTCACCCGTTCGCGTGAATTGCGTCTACTGTTGACAGAGCACCCTGTTTTCGCTCAGATATTATATGAGTGTTGGAATGCTTGGGATATCGTAATAAGGCAAAACATATAAAAAAAAGTGTAAAATTCTCGACAAGGGTAGTCCTACCCTACAGTCGTCGGCCTTGACGTGGGTTAATGTTAGTGGCTTTACTAGCATAATTAGCAATAGCCGTTTCTAGATTTGAATCGCTCTAAAGGCTACATAGAAGTTACTTAGAAGCAGCTGTTGCTATGCTAGCATCGCGCGGAAGCCTATATTAGACGGCTCTACGCCGAGCTTGGGGAAGGGAAAAAGAAGCGTAAAGCAACGAATTCTGGGTACAAGTGATATCAGACATGATTAAGTTTGTTCAGAGGGTCTTGCCTTTGGGAGTCTTTCGGGAAGTGGAGCCTAAAATTGGTGTGAGTCCTTTAGTTTTGTTCGATTCTGCCTTTAGACTACTCTTGGTCCTCCTCACTGGCTGAAGTGAGACGCACTACTGTGCCTCTCGAGGACGAGATCAAGATTCTTTGGGAAACATGGAATGTTTTGTTAAATTTATTTCATCTACTTGAGACAATTACGGTGCTGAAAATATATGAATTCGTAGCTTTTTATGTTAATAACGAAAAGATCAACGGGTTCTATTTTAAGATGATATGTGCTGAAGTCTTTTACTGAAATGCTAGAAAAATTGGATTGGTGGATGGAGTAAATTTTCTCTTTCGATATAAGGAGAGCACAGCCTGTCACTTAAGATCATAGAAACATATGCAATACGATAAAATTTGGGTTGTCCCGAAGATAAGAATCCGAACGAACGAATGGTTTAATCCCACAGCACCAGTATAACAATTACCTTGCAATAAACCTCAAAACAAACACCACGAATACGAGCTGGAATCGAGGATTCTAACCAGATAATACGGAGTCGGGAAAAAATGATTGTTTTATATAAAAGCGATATGTTTAGGCGGGTAATAAACGGTAATTGAATTCTGCGCTAGTGTAGCGGCATCCTGGGTCTCACCCTTTTTACGAACGAATGGTTTAATCGGAGGCTGAAAAAAAACCCCGAGGGGAAAAAAAGACTAAGCGCGGCGAAGTACTCGCGCCTCCAACATCAAAGCGGCATTCATGCGCCACAGCAGGAAACTTAAGCGGGTAAACAACGATTGAAGACGGTCAGGGCGTTCGCGGAACAACTCCCGAAGCCAGCGAGAACCAACAGAGTCCATGAACCCAAAGCACTCAATGATCAGGGGTACCAAGCGATGTGCGAGTGCCGAAGCACGAACACCAGGGGAAGACAAAGCCCCCGCGTATTTGATCTCTTTGCGGCGTCTCACCCTTTTTAGGGTTTTTACTGTGAAACTAAGAATCCCGGATGGCCTTTTTAGGGTTGTCGTCTCCGTCCGATAAAAGTTTATCGGACCTGTATTACGTAATAATAGAGAATATATTCTGTTGACCACGGTCCGATAACGACCGATTGCGTCCGATATTTTTTTCGATGCATCTTTTTCAGTGCATGGTCGTTCGCTGTCGGCTTTCGGACTTTTGCTTGGCTAATCACCCGCAAAAAGCAGCAGGTTATTGACCCGCTCAGAATATATTGGAAAGTGCGAGTAGCCGTCGCGGAAGGAACGGGGCAAGGCGTAGAAAGTTGAGATAAGGCAGTGGCCAGCTATCTTGAGATAGGGTGTGAGAGTATGAGCTAGGCCAAGGAACTTGAACCGAGGGATTAAGTCCTGCGGAGTATCCAACTATTTCAGTGCCTGCCGACTCGACCTGGGCTGATGGCCTCTTCTTTGCTCCTCGCATGTTTAGGATATCGTTTTGGTTCCGGCGCTGTGTGGATGAAGGAAGTCTTCTTGTACCAGCCGGGCTACTGAAGCTGCTGGAGGAGCTCAGGGTTTGTTATCTGGAGCTGCATTGCTGCTCCTCTTTATGGAGATCCCCCCTCCCGGCTACCTTTAGCTCGGATTTCTTCTTTCTCAGAGTTTGCCGTCTCGACTAAGGTTTGATTTTCATCAATATGCGAGGACTTATTACCTTGGAATTTGCTAGCCTTCGCATGTGGATAATCAAGCGTTAAGTCCTTGGAATCTGCCAACCCTTGTATGTGGATTGGTACCGTTGGAAATGCAGACAGCAAAATGATCACATTGTCTATTCAACAACGGAAAAACCACCAGAGCGCAAGAAACCTAGCAAAACCCACCTTTACGATCCCACCGAAAAGCAACGTAGGAGTCATATTTTCTCGAGGTCCACAGGGTCCACTAGGGTGGTTTTACGAGCACTAGCGTAGCAGGAAAAGTCTTCGTTCAGGAATTATATTTGAAATTCCTAGTAGTGAAAGATGGGGAAGAGGAAGAGTGTGGTCTGGGAGGGCTTCAGGGATTTCATAGACGAGTTCGGGGCGACAAACTGTCAATGTCTGCGATGCGGGCAGCCTGCTTCTCGGCATACAAGACCCCTGAACAAGCATCAGGCTGCTTGCCGTGCTAGAGTCCCCTTGTCGAGATTCTCGGAGTCAAGTGCTGCTTCTACTGCGCCTGGGCGTTCGGAATCTGGTGTAGAGAGTTTCTCTGCAGGAGGCTGTCCCCTCCCGAAAGAAGCAGAATGAGAGATTCCAGTTGGCCTTGACAATGAGGAATGTTTCGTTTAGGTAAGCTTGCTTCAATCCTCACAAATTCTTAGCTCATACTTGGCAAATTCCGATACAGAGGGGGATAGCGCGGGGTTTGATTGTTGCGTTCTATCGGCTGAACCGGCTGCGTCCATTTCTGGGTGTAGTTTCGCAAACTCCCCTTAATTTCGGGAGTACGTAGCGGGTTTTCAGCTCGACGCGACGATACCGGATAGGCGTACAATCGCGAGTAGTATACTGGACAACCTTTTCGAAGGTTCAACAGGAGTTTGGAGGCTTCCTGAACGGCTTCAAGAAGTGCACCATCGTCATGGATCGTTGGACAACGGTTGCTGGTGAGCTCGTCTTAGCATGGCCAGTGGTGACGGAAGACGGGCAAGTCCGTCTGCTGGACTTGTATTCCTCTCCTGTTACTGCGACAGGAGAGCAACTGTCGCAGGATATTCTCGAGAGAATCAGGCAGGTAGAGGGGATGTGTGCGGAGAAGTCTCTTTTCGGCCTGACGACCGATAATGCACCAGTGTGTGCAAACGCGAGGCGACTGGTCGTGGAGCCCTACGGAAAAGGTCTAATCGCAGGAAGGCAATTTATGCGCCAGGGATAGCATAGCTCCGTGCGTTCGTGCTTTGGCGCTTGTTTAGTCTTCGATTAAATTATGTTTAGAAAAGTATTGTTTCCGGCTACGTACATGTCGGTGGTCAACCTCGTTCTTATGGTGCTGGCTTATTACATGATGGCTAGTTCGTCCCCTCTTTGAGACGCTGGTGATATGTTCGTTACGTACATTTTGGATTCAGAATTGAGGTATTGAATTTGGATTTGTGTTCACATAGGTACTTGTTTGGCTCACCAGACCAACCTGCTTGTCAGAGACGTCATGGTCAAGGTAGGAAAGTTCGGAGAGATTTCGGACTAAAGCATTTCGCGTGGCGAAGATGATCCGAAGAAGCAGCGCTCTCCGGACGGACATTGCCACAAACACGCGGAGACAAGATCTTGCAGTGTGGCTGCCAACAGTCACCAGGTGGTACTCGCTAGCGGTAGTATTCGGGCAGCTGCGAAAGATAGGGGAAGGTATTAAATGCTCCGTCCTGAAGCAGAAATTCTAGAAGATGAAGTCCATGGAGAAGCTGAAGACAAGTAGCTTGGATGAACAGTTCTGGCGGGCCATGGACACAATGTGCCAGCTGGGTCAATCTCTGACTCCAAGCTTGGACGGAGACAAGAACGACTCATCCAGGCCACATAACACTCGCGTGGGCCTGGCCCTTCAACATCGTTGAGTCTGGTTCATTGCGAATCACGGACGAACAGCGATCGGGGCTAGTAGCGGTCCTCGAGCACGAGGTGAACGAGGTCGTAGGTGACATTCACTACTTCGCCTGGTGTCTGGATCCTCGTTTGAAGGGGAGTGGGCTGACCAACAAAACTCTGCTCCTAGTGCAATTCGGGATTCCGCTGTTCTATATGCAGTACGTCAACGCTGACATTACGCCGAGCCAAGCAGAAAACTTTCGTCTACAGTTCGGGGACTATATCGATGGGAATGGCGAAATAGGCTTGTTAAATGACTGATTCTGGCCCCCATTCACACATCGGAGCGCAGATGGCGAGTACGAGACCGACTGGCCCTGTTCTTGAAGGGAGACTTCGAAGTACTACAGCGCAGCTATTTGGATTCGTCAGCACCATCCGCCCGTCGGACTCGGCATGGCACAGTGTCGCCCGTGCCGGCTCGAGTACAGAAATTGGTAGCAGTGGGCGATTTAAGTCGAGCGGCGCGGGTTTTGGAGGGCCAGGCGCCTGTCCTCCCCTACGATGATAGTCTCGCCCAGACGGTGTCGTCTTTGTTCCCTGAGTCCGACGTGGATTTGTCCCCTGAATTCGAGGTATTCTTGGACCGTCCGGAGTTGGCCAGGTTTCGCATCGATCTGACGCTCAGTGAGTCTGACCCGGAGGATTTGCTTCGTACCTCGCGTCGGGGACGCTGTCCCGGACCCTCCGGACTAAGAACAGAGCTATTGCAGGCCCTGAGCCAGCCTGGCCAGAGCGCGCTTCTGAGGATCCTTAACAAGTTGTTCCAGGGCGTATCGGGTGCGTCTGCGCCATGGGAACATCTCCGGCAGGCACAGCTGTGCTTGCTCACGAAACCTGACCACCAGCCGGCCCACCCGCGTCTGCGGCCGATCGGGATGGTGGAGAGCCTACGGAAGTTAGCCGGGAGGTGGCTATGCCAGCGCCTTCGCCAGCGCGTCACAGCTTTTATGGCGCCCTTGCAAGTAGGGGTGGGATTTTCTGGGGTTGCGAACTGATCACCCATGGGATCGAGCTAGAACGCGCCAGTAGGCCGGAGTAGGGAGTCTTGGTGGTTGATTTCCGGAACGCATTCAACAGCGTGTCGCGGACGCATGCGCTAGAGGTGCTCCGACGTGTGTTTCCGGAGGCGTGGCCGTTTCTATCGGGTATTTACGGAGGGGAGAGCCTCCCCTACTTGACAACGGAGGGCACTGTTTTTCAAGCACATACTGGCGTCCAACAAGGCGACCCTTGCGGACCTCTTCTTCATGCCTGTGCCCTACAGCTCGTACTTTTACGTCTTTCGACTGAGGTCTCGGATCTTCGAATCTGCGCGTACCACGATGACGTAACATTGCTGGGCACCCCTGACACCCTGGCTAGGGGACTGACCGCGATCGAAGCGATTGCACGTCGCGTCGGTTTGACTGTGGAAACAGAAAAATGTCGCTTTCTCCCCGCGAGGGACGTGTCGCTGAACTCTCTGCCACCCACTCTGCGACTAATCAGCGAACGTGAAGGGTTCGAACACCACGGCGTCGGATTGGGGACTGACAACTTTGTCCAAGCATCCTGCGAGCGAGTTTTGGCACGGCACAAGCAACTCACCGACGCCATTGAGCACCTACCCGACAGCATGCTGCAATCGGCCTCCTTGCTTTCCCGCTTTTGTGCCGGTCCCAGACTCAACTACTGGTTGCGCAGCCTGCCTCCAGCTTGGAGCTCGTGGATCGCGGCTAAAGCCGACGAAATGACCCTGCAACACTGGGGAACGCTCTTGGATGAGCCCCTCGATCTTGAAGCTGCTCCCGACAGGGACTTAATTCGTGCACAGATCGCTCTACCGTTGCGATTAGGGGGATTCGGCGTCGCAGGCCGTGGGCTGGTATGCTCGCCAGCGGCGGTTGCCTCCTGGGCTACCGCGCTGCGAACGTTGGTGACCTTCCAGATGCGAAGTGCCTGCCTCTTGGCTCGAGCTTTGACCAACGAGGATCCAGTGACCCTGCCGCCCCCGCTTTTGACAATTTATGATGGTCTTCAACACGCGTTCAGGAGGTGCAACGCCGTGCCGGACGCAAATCGGTCCCGCTTTCGTTCCTGGAGGGAGCTGTTATGGGGACGAGCTGAAGCGATTGAGGATTGTCCCCTCGACCGAGTTCTTGCCGATGACGGAGAGGCTAGCCCCGGGTCCCCTGTTGCAGACTACCCGGGTTTGAGCCGATTGTGGAGCTCCCGCACTGATGTGATTCAACATAGCCTCACCTGGGGCCAACACAGTGCCGCTCACACAGTCATGCTCAATTCTCCTCTCACGCCGCCTACCACTGCCGCTCGTCTCCGCGGCATGGGAGGCCACCTCTCGCACTTGTGGTTAACCACTCTACCGTCGTCATTGAGTCATCGTCTCGATGCTTTCCAGTTCCGTTCTGCCGCACGGATCTATCTCGGTTTGCCACAGGCTCCGTGGCACTCTAATCGGCCGTCTTTCTGTCAGGGATGTGAGAGCCGGATTGACGCTTGTGGCTACCACTTCCTGGGTTCCTGCGGACTGTTGCGAGGTCTCCGTACGAGGCGTCACACTCGCCTCAAGTACATCCTCAGCGAATTTTTGACTCGGATAGGGCATACGGTTGAGGTTGAGTCGGAACTGCCCAGATCCATCTCGGACTCTGCACCGCCCCGTTGTATAGCCGATCTCCTCGTCTCCGACGCTGCTGCCAGACGCTCAACATATGTGGACCTTGCGATTACCTGCCTCGTGGCCAGCGCCCACCTCACCGCAGCCGCCCGCCGCCGGGGGGCCGCGGCTTCGGTGAGGTAGCCCTTCGAAGAGTTAAGGAACGACGGTATGCTGAGAGCATGGCCAGTCTGCCTTGCGCTGAGGGTCGCTCTCACCGGTTCCAGCCATTCATTGTGGAAAGCTTTGGTCACGTCGATAAGTCGGGTTTAGAGTGGTTGCGGAAATGTTTTGCTGAGCATCCTACTGAATATTTGGCGCTCTTGAGGCGTTGAAGTGTCTCCCTTTGGCGATATTCCAGCCACATGCTTTCCGAGGCGCGCCATCGGCGCCTGGGGTTGCATGCTTCCCTCCCTAGTTATTAGTTCATCTTCACGCCTTGCGTAGCGCTTCAGGCTATGCTAGTAAAGTCCAGTCCAAATGACTACGCTGGCGAAATAAACTCATTCGAGTATTGGCGAAACGCAGAGAGGCTTGGATGCAAAGAGTTGACCCAAGTTGCTCGATTCGGTCCGAGAACGGATCGAAACCAATTCATTCAGTATGTTGAATGAATTGGTTTAATCGGAGACTGATGGAAAGACCTCAGAGGGGCAAAAAAACTACGCGCGGGGAGATCGCGCGCCTCCAGCATCAAAGCAGTGTTCACACTCCACAGAAAGAACGTAAAACCGGTAAACAACGAGGAGAGACGATCAGGGCCTTCGCGGAACAACACTCCTGGAGTCAACGAGAACCAAGAGTCCATGAATCCAAAGCACCCGTATGTTGAATGAATTGGCTTAATCGGAGATTGAAAGCACCCACCATGTCAGCGGGGAAATTACTCCTTATTCAAGAAAAATATTAATTCCTAGATTTGGATGTTTAAAAATCAAGCTAAAATAATCTCAAAATGAAGAATGATAACAGAATTCGGATACAGAATGGATAACGTACAACAGAAGAGTGCACAAGTGTTGTCTTGCGAACATATTTTATAGACACAAAAGCAACTCCGTTCAGCTCGACGCAAGCCGAGCGCAAACCCTCTCAAACACAAGCAAATGCCTGCTCATGCCCCATATTTTTCCAGTAGTACTGCCGTTGTATGGCTTGGCTTACGGCCTCGACTGCCAAATCAGACTTCGATCTCGAAGAAAAATTGCCACGGGCAAGTAGTTTTACATTAAATAACTGAGCAGCTAAGCTCGTGTGGCGCAGGTCCAGCGCAGCAAGCAAGCTGGCCATATCAATCAATGCACAGACTTTTCCTAACGCTTCGTAAACCGGAGGTGCTTGAACCCGAGGTAACCAACTACCCATGAGAATAAAGTTAGTCCAGCCAGAGCTCCTACGGAAACCCATTTGCTATAATCTGGCACTCCGTATATTTTCAACAGTTCGTCTCCGCTTGTAATCGGGCAGAACTGACATTCACTGTAGGTGGCGTTAACTGTCACCGTCTGGTATTCGCCTGGGGACGAAAAATAGGTCACATTCAGCAAGCACTTTCCAGAGACCATACCACTAGCTTGACCTTGAAAGGGGTTCAGCGACATCTTCGTACTATTAGAGGGAATCGATTCACAATCTGGGACCGCATAGGTAGCATTGTCGTTTCGTCCTGGCGAACTCTTAGCATGGAGCGGGCGTAGAGCTGTCGGTTGCTTTCTTCCCAGATATCATCACCATTAATAAGCACCTCGCCGATTACGGATTCGTACCGGTCCGTAACTCCGGAGAGGAGGTTCAACATTGTCGTTGTTCCCGCGCCAGGTGGGGCCTGAATGAGGACCATCTCATTCGGTTCGAGGTAACCCGACAGACCGGAGAGAATGCTTTTTGACATTTTTTCATCTCTCGTACAGGTCACAATCTTCCCCGTCTTCAAGAGCGGTGCTATCAGCCTCCCGCCAACTGTACTTTGCCCGAGTTTCTCAGCAAAAGGGACTGCAGCCACAATCTGAACAAAAGGAAAGGTTCCGGGAGGCTCGTCTCAGATAAGATCCTGAAAATAGCAGCGGATAGACCACAACAAAAAAAACATGTGAAACATATGGCTTACGTCATTCCAAGTTACACTGTGTCCACCCATTTCACGCCCAATGAACATGGTGAGTATCTCGTAGAACAACTGGTGAGTTTTCTCAGAGTCAAACTGTGGGTTGCGCGGATCATACATCGGTTCCTCATACAAGGCCCCGAAATGATGTTCTACTTGCTCCCTTCGTTCACGAAGCACCTCGAAGCTCTTACCGGCAACAAAGCGGGCAATCCAGCCGCACCGACCACCAGTAAAGCAGTCCATGACAATAACCTCGCGATGTACCGCCCCCCACCGCGGGTTCCTCCTTCAATCCCTCTGTTGTCTCTCCCTTCCAAGAAAAAGAAAGATGCTCCTCTCTCCCATGTCTTCAATCCTCTAGACAAACCTCCCCAGGCCCTCCCACCCTTCCAACCTCTGGGTCAGCATCCCCCTCTCCCGCGCAGTGCTCACATGTATACTGTCCGCATCTACCAACATTTTCCGCCAGCATGAACCCGAGCAATGTATGAACGCTGCTTTGATATTGGAGGCGCTATATCTTCGTCGCTTATGGTCTTTTTTACCGTTCGGCTTTTTTTCTTTCAGTCTTCGATTAAACAAATTCGTTCAACCTAAGCCGGCGCTAACGCTCCATAGCCTACGACCCATTTTTTTTTCTTTTCGGAGAACCCACCCACCCCCCTCCCTCCAACAAAAAGACGCTGTCAGTGAAAGACATGCGGACATGGAAAGTTGATTCAATGGAAAACCAAGGAAAAAGAAAAACATTGGAGGGTGCGTTCACCACGTTTGGACCTATGAAGACTTTTTCTTGGAGTCATCCAGGGTTAGCCTAAGATTTCAACACGTCAGGCCTTGTTTTTTCCGGGACAAGTTTGCTCAGTCCTCAAGTGCCGCCGACTGTCTTTGTTTTGTTTGAGTAGTCGTCCGGCCCTTTTTTTTTGACGGGACGTGTTTTCTCAGCCCTCAACACCTTTATTCACTGGCGAATAAAATAGTGACGGGAAACTTTCACCAAGTTTTTTTTTCACGATTGTGTCGTACAATTTTGGCGACCCCGCGCCCGTTTTTTTGGTTTGCTTAAATGAATTCGTTAATTAGAGACCGAAAGAAGCAAGCCCGAGCGGCAAAAGGCAAAGCCGGAACCCAATGGTCCACCGCTGAGTCCAGGAAAAATGGTCTAGAAACATATATATGCCTTTTTATCGTATTGCATATGTTTCTATGATCTTCTGTGTCACTCCCTCTTCTCTCTATTATAGAAAATTTACAAGTAAATCCATCCACCACTCCAAATTTACTAGTATTTGAGGAAAAGACTGCGGCGATATCATTTTAAAAATAGAACTGGTCAATCTTTTTTGGTAATTAATATAAAAAGCTAGAATTCATATATTTTCAGCTCCGTACTTTTCTCAATTAGATGAAATAAATTTATGAAACGCTTTCATATTTCCCATACAATCTTGATCTTGTCCTCGAGAGGCCTTGGGTAGGAGGACCCTTTTCGAGAAATTTACACTGTTATATATATTTTTGCGCTTATTACACTTCGTCACCAAGGATTCCAGCACGGATATAATATATCTGAGCGAAAAAGGGTGCTCTGTCAAAGCGCTCAGGTAGCCCTGGGCACTCCTCTCAAAGCGCTCATGTCACCCAGGGTGCACCAAGGATTCCAGCACGGATATAATATATCTGAGCGAAACAGGCTGCTCTGTCAAAGCGCTCGGGTAGCCCTGGGCACTCCTCTCCAAGCGCTCATGTCACCCAGGGTGCTCTGTCAAAGCGCTCATGTCGCTCAGAACCCCAGTTCGCCGCCACCCCCTCCACCTGGCGCGAGCGTCTTTCCTCGCGGTTTTCTTACTTTGATCCTTCCTACCAGGTGATGCCCTTCCCTCGTGCCGTCATAGCCCAGCTGTACGACTCCCTCGTCGTCTTCACAAGCCTCTCGCGTTGGTCTTGGACTTAGTATGGCAGGAAGTTTCAGATCACCCTCAATGCTCTCGTCGCTGGGATCTCCTTTTCTTTTTTTTCCTGGCCTCGTGCTCATCTCCTCTACTGTCCCAAGCCCTTTGCCTTCCCGCCGTATCCACACTAGGAGCAAGATGCATTTGTTCCTTTCCGGTGACTTTGCAGAGCTCGAACGACTCTACTGCTTCCCTCTCTTCTTCTCTTCATGTCCCTTTTCAGATTTCGGGTGTACTCGCCAACAACGGGCGCGTCACGTTGTGGCAGGCGGTGATATCCGCAGGGCTGACGGTGTTCTCCGGCAACGGCAATCTGTGGTCGAGTATTTCGACGCTCTTGCTTCTCCGCTACCCTCGCTCTTTCCAGAAGCGGGCTCTGGGTGGGAGCCGTCTCTTGACGCGGTGCTGGAGGCGTTCCAAGCACAGCGCCCAATGAGGGTGAGCGGCTGGTGGTCACCTCGGAGGAGGTGCATGAGCTGGTCCAGTCTGCTCCAAAGGGTCGTTCTCCTGGGCCCTCGGGTTTGCGCGTGGAAGGCCTCCGTTTTTTGAGTAACGACGGTATGAGGGCGTGAATGTCCGTGTTGGAGGGAATCTTCAATGACGATCCATTTTGTGGTCGGGGTATGGTTTTTACTTGGACGGACGCGGCTATGTTTGCTTTCCAAGCCGGGTCACACTGCTTTGACTCCTGCCATTCACCCTATTGGCGTGGTGGAAGTGGTCCGAAAATTGGCAACTCGGTGGCTAGTCAAGGTTTTGGCCCCGAACCCGTCATTTCTTTGGCACGCGCAGTAGGGCGTGGGTTATCGTGGTGGATGTGAACTGTTGTCAGTACTTCTTCGCTCGGATCTGGCCTACTCGTATTACGGGTTATCACTCCGTAGACTTAGGAATGCCTTTAATCGTCTCTCTCGACCGGCCATCACGCATGTGGCGCGTCAGGCCTTCCCGTAGCTTTTCCTTTTGATAGTCGTGTTTTTGATGGTGGTCCAAGGGTCGACTTATGACACCCTCGGCCTATCCTCGCACTACTTTGAGGCGCGGACGGGGGTTCAACAGGGTGACCCCTTGGCGCCTTTCTTGCACACCTGTGGGCTCCAGGTCGTTTTACTTTGGGGGAGAGGACATTCAAGAGCAGCATATCCTCGCACGTTTCCGGGATACTTTTCGTCGCGCGGGGTTTGTCCACCTGGACATCCCCTATGGGTCCGCGCCGTGGAGGGTGAGTTATCGAAGGTTCTGAGCAAGCACCGGCAACTGGTCTCGGAGCTCAGTCGGCTGCCTCGTGGCTTCCTCAATGCTCGTTGTGCTTTATCGATATTGTTGTATTCAGCGGCTCACACTGTTTCCGCTCGCTCCCGACTCACTGGGGCCGGTGGCTGGCAACCCATGCCGACGCGAGAGCATTGGTGAGCTGGGATATTTCTTAGATGAGGAGCTGGTTATCTTCCGCGCCCGACCCGTGATGTGGTTCGGGCCCAAGTGGGCCTTGACCTACTTCTGGGCGGTCTAGGCCTCTGTAACCGAGGTGTTATTCAACCAGCGGCCGTGGTCGGGTCTTGGGGCACGGCGAAATAACGGCTCCGCAGCCAGCCAGGCGTGAGTTCAGGTCGGCCGGGAGACTGGTACAGGATGAGATCGCCGATTGGAGCTCCAGGAATAAACCACGCGCACTTTCAGGGACACTAGAAAGTAGACCATCACTGGAAAGACTGAACTCTGCCCCGATCAAGAATGCGATAACTCGAACGCTGGGTAACTGGGCCCGTACCCACAACAGCACCAGTTGCTGGGCAAGTGCGTGCAGGAATGCGGAGAACTTCGTTAGTCAGCAGACGTGGGGTCTCTGCTTGTTCTAGTTTCCTCTATACACTCGTGCCCATATGCCGTCAGCCGTCTCGTGGCTCGGTGGGTCATATCTTTCTCGGAGCGCTCTCCAATTCTCGTCCAAGGAAGGAGCTCTGTTCGAAGGGGCTCTGTTCCGAGGTACTCCGTTTGCGTTCAATTCTACTTCCTGATTCTTGGTATGAACTCGTATTCAAAGTTTTAGTGTTTTTCTTCTCACGAAAATGGAGAAGTAGATAAGTTTTACATGTGGATATTTCGGCAAGGCAGGGTATGTAGGTGCATCATTATTTCAGTCGGAAACTAAAGACCCCGAATGAGGTAGTCTAGGAAGGCCGTAGAGAGCGCGCCTCCAAACCTAAGGCAGCATTGCAGCGCCAGAAAGTCAGACTCAAAGAAACATTCTGCCGGGAAAGAGCATCAGGGCGGTCACGATAACCCTCCCGGGTTGAGTTAACTGTTTCTGAGTTGTTGATGGATTTTGATTCCCAATCGCGTCCTAGGGAAGCTCTCGTCGAGAAGTTTCATCCTATTTGTCAATGAAAAAATCAATGGTCTCCGTATTCTCAATCGCAACGTGGTGGAAAGGCTTTGGTAACTGCACCCATAGCTTCGGCCTGAAATCTTGTTTTTTCGCGGAGACTCCATCCTTCAACCTCCGATCAATGCTAGATTCGTGTTAGGTTTTGACCAGTTGTTTGAGAATGGCTTCAGATAGCCATGTTGAGCCCCTGCACTCTGGTGGTTTTATTTTCAGTACAGCATGGAACTGGAAGACATCACGGTTACAAAATATCTGTTAGCCATTATTTATCAGTGACCACAGTAACAACATATTGTTATTGATCGGTCCTCGATGTGGAGTTCCAGCAGCGAACTGCCGTCGCATCGCCTTTGTTATTTTTGTTGAACTCCGTTGAAGTAAACAATGAAAAAAAAAAATAGCTTTATGCTAGCACCCGTCGCGTCTCAGAGCGGTGAACGCTGTCCGGCTGGAGGTGTCTCCCTGAAAGTCTGCGTTAGTTTGATCTACCCCGATGCGTGCAGAAAACAGCAACCTCTTCTAGTGATACGGCCGCGCCGGCCGTAGACACAGAAAAAAACGGGCAAGGACAGGGTGTCGACCATCAAAGTTCCAAGGTTGATACAACACGGCAGGAGGACTTGTGGTTTACTGGCTTTATTAGCATAGCCTACAGCGCTACGCAAACCGTGAAAAGGAACTAAGAACTAGGTAGGGAAGCGTGCAAACCCAGGCGCCGATGGCGCGCCTCGGCAGGCATGCTGCTCGAATATCGCCACAGAGAGACACTTAAGCGCCGCAAAAGTTCCAAGTATTCAACAGGATGCTCAGTGAAACATTTCCGCAACCACGCCAAACCCGACTTCTCCACGTGACCAAAGCTTTCCACAATGAAAGGCTGGAACCGGTGGGAGCACCCTCAGCGCGAGGCAGGCTGGCCATACTCTCAGCATACCGTCGTTCCTTCACTAACATAGCCGCATGCGCTACCCAGGGCGGAAAGTGAACTGTGTATTAGGGACAAAAGCATGCAAAGGACCAGTATCTCGGATAAGCAGATTCGTTTCTACTAGCTTAAGACAGGGCTTGAAAACTATGCTTGGCAGTAACCGTGAACGCTTTGCTGTATTGGAGCCCGTAAAGAGTGGAAAGGGGATCTATCAATAGATTAGGAAACCTCTGGTAGGTCCTGAGAAACCCCGTAACCTCATTCGGCAGCTACATACCGCAACGGACCAATAACACTCTGAGTGCACTCTAACCAAACCAAAACCTCCCGTTCAGGGGTCTGATTCTACTTTAGAAACTAGCCAACGGAATTTCGGGCGATCCGCTCGAGATGGATACGTTCAGTTGCCTGCCATTGAATCCGGTTGAACCCTGACTAAGATCCCACAGACTTGCGCCAGCCCTTCCCATCAAGAGTGAAGAATATGGCGCCCGTATCTGTTAATACTTTGTTGCCCTTCAGAATCTCCATGTCCGCAGCTGTAGCATGAACCTCGAACCTAACCAAATCACATAGCTCCAGCAGTTTCCCCAAGGAGTCCAGGACGTTTTGCAAATGGTCCGACACAGCTTGGCTGTTTGCATACGATTCAATACACGCGAAATGTATTCCGTCGTCTGCAAATGAAAAGGCGTAGTGGACGCTCCCAGGCTCGTCCTTGGAAAGCTCGTAAAACTGGGGCAAAAACCTCATGACCTCTTCCTTCTTCCCCTCGTGGATTTTGAAATAGGGACGCAAAGACACCACCGTATCACCGCTCGACATTATGCTGAATTTCAGCGGCCTAGAAGAAAACAGTGTCTTCCAATTAGTCTCTCAGCCCAGTCCACTCCTCCCAACAAAAAAAAAAACAGACGAATCCTACGCAGACGGATCCTATGCGTAATGGCAAAGTAAAAACCTGATGACGACCTTGCCGCTTTTATACCTAGCGAACTTTGCCCGCGCTCTTCACCTCCTACGAACGCAGTCAAAGATTAAGTAGATCAGTTCAACGCCCAGGTAAAAAGAAAATTTTTATGCATCTCACACCTCGCAGATACATCTCATCGATGGTCATGGGGATATATCGGGTGCCATGTACACACATTCTTTTTCCCGGCAGAGGAGGGTAGTAGGGCGACCGGCAAATACTTGTTGCTCTCACATCAAATCAAAATGGATGCTCTCTAACAAAGAGAAGGCTGCTGATCACCACAAGCCATATCGCTACAGCAGACCAGTGACCCCTTCAAAACTCCCCGAAAATCGATGATTTTCAAGTTGGCAATAGAGTGCCCATTTTAGGGTTTGGGATGGGATCGGAATTGTTTTCTCGACAGCTCAGAATTTTCTTCGCGATTGGGACGATAGCCGGCTATATCACTAGGAACCATGCTAGCAACCCAACAGTTAAACCCAAGAGCAATTAACAGTGCGGGAACATCAACCAAAAGCTGTCTTCCCGTCCTGCACGCGTAAACCTGCTCGATTCTAAAATGAGGTCATTGGGGCATGCGCTATTTGTCGCTTGCTTATTGGGGCATGCCTTATCGCCCTATGCGCTCGTACCACCCTAGTATTGTACTAATGAATAGTCTTCTTAGTGTCAGTCACCGTCGCGCAGGCGATGGCTCGGGGATGGCGAAAGATTCAAAAAGAGCAGACAGCTAGCTAAGGAGCTTTTATATTGACTTTGAAAAGATTTTATGCCATGTGAAGAACTTAATGAGTGCTAAGAAGGCGTTCGAAGGAGTCTTGAAGCTTCTACCTGAACCGTCTTCTGGTCGAAGTAATGTTCTGTTGGGGCTGTCGGGTGGCGTAGATTCTGCGGTGGCTGGGAAGCTTCTTGTGGAGAAGGGTTACCAGGTGAATGCCGCGTTTCTGAAAGTATGGAATGAAGACAAGGATGGTGCACCTTGTGACGAGGAAGAGGAACGACGAGCCAGACAAGTCGCGATAGAGCTCAAACTGCACGACTTCTCAGTCTACAATCGTGTCACGGAGTATTGGAACTCGGTCTTTACTCCTTTCCTGGATGACTATAGAACGGGTAAAACACCTAATGCAGATCTTGCCTGCAACCGTGACATTAAGTTTACTCTGCTATCGGACGAATCTGTAAAGAAGAAGAACGATCTATTTGCAACTGGCCACTACGCGAGAATCCTCACAAGACGGGATGGCATTGTAAGCGAAAAATTATTCTGAAAATGCGTCAACACACGTTTCTAGTGGCTCTAATATTTCTCATACGCTCAATAGCATCTGGCGAGAGGGTCAGACCCGGTCAAGGACCAGTCCTACTTTCTGAGCTCAGTGAGAAAGTCAGCTCTGGAGAAGGTACTGTTTCCCCTCGGAACCCTGCACAAGGAACAGACAAGAAAAATCTCCAAATGGTTGGGCCTTCCAAATTGGAAGTCGTCTCGAGGGATGTGCTTCGTCGGAAAACGTCCGATGCTTTCGTTCCTATCGCAGTGAGCATAATCTCTTCTCAAACTGAATTGACGCTTGCTTTGCATCCCGACGACTGAACTTTTACCCAATCGGACTCTTTTTCCAGGTACCTTGTACCTGCCCCGGGTTCGGTTTTGTATTATGATGATGGCCGCGTCCTCTCGACTCATCAGGGTGAGTTTCACTTCCACACCGTCGGTCAGCGCATTGGACTTGCTGGTCCTGGAGTCAATGAGCGAACATTTATCGTTGAGAAAAGGCTCTATGTGGAGCCGGGCACAAAGCAAACTGTGTGTGACGTTGTTGTCTGCCAGGGCGGGAACCATCCTGCTCTGTTTTGCAAGCAAATGGTTTGTGACAGAATTTTCGAATCAACCCCGCAATCACTCCTTGAGAGTTCGATGACGCTTACCGTGCAGACAGGCCACGGTGCAGAACCGCAGACGTAAGATTCTCTCAAAAGTGACGGGAGGTAGTCCTTCCTCTTCAAAGCAACTCGATTTTCTCAGAGCGTGAAAACGTTCTTCATCTGTGACAACTTTCCTGTGTCTTAGAGCGAGGGTGGAATTGTTCCATGAGGATGGAGAAGCTCGGCTTAAGCTGCGCTTCCAAAAACCGATAAGAAGGTCTGCGCCAGGCCAAGCAATAGTCTTATATGGAGCAGACTTATGTGTAGGAGGTGGTTACCTGCTCTCAGACGACTATGAGCGGAAGACTGAAAGCGTTGGCTTGTTGCAACAAGGGGAAAGCTGAGGTTGTGCTTGGCATTCTACAGGAATACCAGCTCGGTATTCCTGTGCTTTCGGTGTAGATAGTTCGGCGCATAGCGGCTTTCAGAGTGCTGCAACTTGTATTTGTAGAACTTGACTTTAAGAAACGCTGAATTTGTTCTCCTTTTTACTGGATCGGCGACATACTTCAAAGGGTGCTGGAGTAGGAAACGCTTTTTGTTTCTTCTCCTCCGTCCGAGAGGTTGAGAGCAGGAGGGGAGGTCTCTAAAGAATATCACCAGAGTGGTTAAGTCTGCGCAAAGCCTCGTTCTGTACTGCCTAGCTGCTCCTCCGACCTCCTGATGTTCAACTTTTCGCAAGGTATACAAACGTCCATTACATTTTGTTCATTCAGAAGTACTTGAGCTACCCGACGCAATCATTTCACGCAACCTACCCTCCGCTTTATCGTTAACAGCTAAGATCTGTTAACGATGGGGATACAGAACGCTTTGTTAGCTTGTCTATTTCCAAACGCATTGATGTCCACTGAAGGGCATGAATAATAAGTTCGCACCTGCCTAACTGAAAAGTAGTTCACGGGAAACTCCGCCACGGGAACCATCCCCTCTGTATTTGTCAGGTCCTGCTTAATCTCCTACAATAAATGTGATGGATCCAGAAGTTATGGCAGTGCCTTCTTGTTCTGAAAAAGATCCGGTAAGGGAAACTTACGCCGAAGAAGTCAAACACGTATTTTACCATTGTTGGTTCGTCCACCATTTGGCCAGTACCTTCACATATCTTATTGATGATCTCTTTCCCTACGATAACCGTGTGTCTGAGAGGGGGCCAAGGATAAGCGCATGCATACATCAAGAGATTCAAGGTGACATCGTCCGAATACAGACGTACTGTGTTTTCTTCGAACCCTTCGTCACTTCGCAAGTCACCCTCGCCCCTCCGTTCGTTGGCGTTACACCCAAAATATCAGTGCTTAATAGAGGACCCTCTGTGAAATTTCGAATCGCAGAAACATGAAAACATTAGCTCCGAATCCCATGATTCCTTCAGAAAATATCGTCGATCTAACCTGTGCACATCCTCAGCCGGGCGCTTCTTCCTCGACCTCTTGGGCCAGCGCCTAATCCAACAAACGCAAATCGCGAATCCATTTTGATCAAAATACTCTGCTCTTTGTTTCCCCTCACGTTCCCTCAAGTACTTTCTTTCAGGCCTACGAGAAGTCCCCACACAGAAGCAATGGGTCACCGCTCCGTGGAGATTCTCAAAAAATATCTCATCGGCCGCGGATGGCATCATGGACGCTATCAAGGCGGGGCATGGATCTCAACATTGGAGTTTGTCATTCCATGGGTGTTTCTTCATAGAGATTACCAGCGATTTAATCCTCGACATTTTCTAAATCTGTGCAGTAGCGTGCAGCTTTTCGCGCTGAACCGTCGAGGCATGAAGAGATCCATCGTCGAATGGAAGTAGCAGGAAACCGACTGTCATAGCTGTGTGACCGGCGCGAACGGGGCTTTCAGAAATTCAGACAGATTTCTGTGCCACAGGGAGATTGTGCGGGAGTGCATTTTCATCGCTACATCCAGGACCAGCAATCTAGAACAGCAGGACTGTCCCCTCTACGACGCCACTCTGCCAATCCACACCACTGACTCCAAAACAGTCAAAACCCTCGAATTTCGGCTCCAAGCCAGAAAAAACCCTAGCAAAAAGGTTAGGACGCCATTCCCCCCCCCCCCCTTCGGCAATCACCCAAACATCTCCTCCGAATCTTTCATTAATATTTATGGAACAAAATCCGCCTTTACGAGTTTCACAGCTACAGGGTAAAATTTCAACCAAATCAGACAGTGAGAGTTTTAGTGGAGACTACCAGACAGCAAGTCCTCCTCCGTCAATCATCCTAGACCATACATGGATTGAATAAATACTGTAATTTTGAAGATATTTTAATATATTGATTGATTTTTCCCGAGAGTACTTGTTTTGAAGGGTGAACCCGCAAGGGCTGAGCGAAGGCCGCGCAAAATGGCAAAAAAGACTGGACAACCATTAGTTGTACAGACTATCCCCTAGTCATGCAAAATTTCCGTTTAATGTACAGCTGAAGAACATTCTTTTTTCCCAATGAATTTTAGAGTCGCATGGAGTAGAGGGGGGGGGGGCTGGAAAATGGGAACCATTTTCCATCTCCCGGGGGCGAAATTTACGCCTTGGAGGACTAGGTAGAAGAGAGACATATATATGGAATAATGGAAATAAATTGGACTGAATACGTTTTACTTCAGAATCTTGAAAGGGTGGACTTTCATGCTAGCTTGTGTTTTGAAGGTAGTTGAAGGGGGAGCGATGCTGTGTCAAAATTTATCTGGATTGTTTTTCTTACAATGCAAATTTTTTGATATATCGTGGTTTTTTCTTCTTTATTTTTAAGTTTGGAGGAGGTGGGTGCTGTGGAAAAAGGAGAGGGTATTCGGGACAGGTTTTCTCTTTTCCCCTTTAATGTCTGGGTAAGATGGGTGAGCGGGTGCGTCGGGAGATTGGGAGGGTGGGGAGGGGACTTGGGAAGTGTATCAGGTGATTGATGAGCAGGATGTTCTGGACATACATTGGGTCCTAATACTTGGAGAAGAACTATAATCTTTTTGGGTTGTGGTTGTTTTTTTTTGTTTTGGACTTTGATTGTTTTAGATTTCTCGTAGAGCGCTTGGCAAGTTTTTGCGCATGTTTCTGGAATTGTCTCGCTCACACACAGCTAGAATCTCCTTGGGGAGTGGGACGGGGACCGTGGTCCTGAAAGATCCGTTTTAGTTTCGTGTTGGGCTTGGCCTCCTTGGAACAGACGAGAAAATGACTGCCGATGTAATGGATTTGGGACCTGATTGGGAACCAGGTGATCACCGGTAGGTTTTTGCATATCTGTTTCTTTTTTTGGGATGGGTTTAGTTGTTCTGAAGCATTGGAGTCGCTCGTGTGGTTGCGTTTTCTCGTCGGATTAGCTTCATAGCTCTGCTACCGGACTCTTATAGAGAGCTGATTCGCGACGAAGCACGAGAGCAACTGGTGGCCCTCAGAGCTCTTGCGAACCGTGTAGGAGAAAGCGAAGCTGAGAATCCTGCCTGCAATGACAGCTACACACGGCAGCCAGAGGTGGATCTCGCTGCGTTCGAGAAGGGCCTGAGCAGATACTTGGATGTCAAGTACAGGCTTGGTCGGAGCGATATAGAACTCTTCGTCAAGACCTGCTTTCGCGGTATACTCGCGGATGACCTCGACTTGGTGTTGAGAGCAAAACTGTCTAGGACTGTTGTAAGTGTCAATGCATTCACCATTTTCCCCTCCGAATTTTGACTGTTTTGGCTAAAAAAATTCCCCATGGGTATGCCTCGACCAGTCTCGAATGCTTGGCAAAAGAGACTGTTGTTTACCTGACGGATTGCCATGGCGGAAAGTCCGAGATTTGATAGTCCGAGTTCACATCGACTGTGCTGACGGGGGGGCATACATTGGCAAGGACATACGCGATGCGCATTGCAGGAACCTCGTTCCCCTTCTCCGGAAATGCAGAAACTTTCTGCAACCGGATGATAGTACCGAACGAATTTGGAATGAATTGGGTTCGTTATGCTCCAGAGTTTGTACTTGTGTAGTTCGAGAAAGTCCTACCCACTTCACCGGAGTACTCGAAGTAGTCTCCGAGAATGGAGATTGCTCGGCTAACCCTTTCTGCGGCAATTTTTACTGGCTCTTCGAAAAAATGGCAGGGGTTGATATCGATCCCACACGATCGATGAACTGCTTTGAGCCACTGCTTCTCATGTGTCAGGTTCTTCCAACGCGAGGAGATTCTTGGACTGGATGGCTGCCCCAGGCAGCGAGAACTTGGCAGATGTTGGAAACCTCCAGTGACTGGGACAGTGTCTGGTATGGAAAAACAACTATTGGAGTTGGTCCTTTTGGACAATGTTTTCGTTCTAGGTTGATCAATTTTTTCCGCGCTAACTGTGTAAGCGCCTGTTGTTCCTTTGCTACGAAGGCTCGGGATGTTCGCAAGATTGGCCAAGAACCAACCGCTTGCTGTAGATTGGACTCCGTACCTTAGTATCGTTTACGAAAGGATTCCAGGTTCCTTCAGGCTTCCGCTGGGTTCTGCTGCTCCGCAGGTAAGTCTTCCGGGAGGGTCAAGGGATGTGTTGTTGTGTGGCTTTCTCACCAAGCATTTCAATGGCCCTAATTTCACAGTCTCCTGTCGAGCGCCGATGTCCTGCTCACTGCGTCTTTCTTCTGACGGAAAAGTTGAACGTTTCCGCGGCGGCATTTTGTGTCCATACTCTGACGCCTAGGAATCCAGAAAGCTTCAATTACTTTGAGAGGCTGATTGCTTTGGTGACAAACTTTTTCCACCCCAGCAACGGAGGGCGTTGGAGCTCGTATCTTGCTTGCTTTCTTGGCCAGTTTACTTCCAACCTCACTGCGAGAGTAGCCCGAGAAAGGTACGAAAATGGCCAACTCGTTTACCTTATATCAGTAGGGGGATGAGGAGCTAACGCTTTGTCTACTCGACAACCTGTAGATCTGCAACCAAGGCTGGAGTCAACGAGCGCGTTGTGGGATCCCATTCAGTCAAGCCTGTGGCACCTCTGGAGGATCGTCTAACGGATGAACTCCTGTCTGAAATAGTGGACCTCTTGCTTCCACTGGTTCAACTGGGACTTCATGCGAAGCAAGGGTATATGAGTCTCCAGTCGGCGTCTGCGGCGCGTGACCTTGCCGTAGTTGCCCCGCAACTTGTTATTGAAAAGCTTTTGGACGCCGCAGCCTCAGGCTTAGGTACGTGAACAGCCGATCAGTTCGCTAGGAAGCACATTTGTACAGTAGCAACGCGGAGAACTCTCGATTGAGTCTGAATTAAGAGTAATGACTGTTCTGGGGCGGGGGGTACAGGTTCCATCTCGTCTCCTCACCGGACTTCCGCGGCCCTGAAAATGCTCGCGACGCTCACGCCAGTCTTCCTGGATTCCGATTTGTGGCCCACTGGAGTTGATTTTCTGCCACAGGCTCTGGAGTTGACGCTGCCAGGAATAGACCCCAACGATCCCAGCAAAACTGAGGTTCGCATCGGCTAAACCAATTCGGACCTTCCTGGGCGCCGTTCGTTTACTTAGTACTTTCATCCATGAATGTCATTAGGCCACTTTTCGTTTCATCGCTGGAGCTTCTGCTAGGTTGCAGTCTTTGCTGGCGAACGGAAAGGGAAAAGAGCTCTCCCTTTTTCTCGAGGACTACTCACATCAACTGCTGATTTGCGTTTTCGCACTTCTGGAGGCGTTGGAGGCACCTCCAAAGAAAACAAAGTCGGGTTCTTCTGCGCCGGCCCCAGTCTTGAGGTGAGAAGCCTGCTTAATCAGAAGGAATGACCTTTGGATCACACTTCGTTCGTGTGCACTTGGGTTGCTGACTTGTTTACGGCTCAATCCGGTATCACTTGGCTTGGTATTTCAGCCCGTACATATTTTCGGTCGCCATGGAGAACTTTTTCGAGGCGATTCCACCTGCAGTAGCAATATCTGCTGCTCATACGATTGCAAGACAAATATCAGGAGCCGCATCGAAGAATGCAATGAAGTTCTACGGCATTCTTGTGCGAATATCTGCCGCGGCCGCTGCGGCTGCGTCAGGATCGTCCTCCGCCGGAATTTTCCTTCCGCTTCTACTCAATCAGGTGTGCATTTGTTTCGGGTTTCTAGGCTTCGTGGTCAATTGCTGAAGATTTTTGTCGCCATTTGTACTCGATTCTCTCATCTCAACAGGTACTTGAAGAAGACGAGAAAGGAGAACCGGTCCTCGCGTCGTTGAGTGACGAGGAATTGCTGTGGCGGCTGAGAATGTTGGCGCAGGCATGTAGGTCCTGCGGAGATGTCAAGCCGTACTGCGATCGGCTAGTTTGCGCTTCGTTCTTGGCCATGCAAAAACCGTCGCGGTCCGTGTACAAAGCAGGAGGGCGTCTCCTACGAGGACTGTTGGAGGGTTTGACGGCTGGAAAGGTGGCATTTGGATCCGGCACTGGTGGAGAGGTAGAGGAGGGGAACGTGTACAATTTGGAGTGGCGAAAGCCGAGGGATGAAGAATGGGAGGCTGCTGAGGTAGTGCTGAGGAGGGCTCTCAACCTAGCAAAGGAGACGGTGACTGCCAACGGCAAAGTTGATCTGACCGACCGAGAGAAGGTTTTCAAGGCGTTGCGCATGCTGCACGCGACACAGCGTGGAGGCCGCTGGGTGTTGAGCGGGGCGCTCACAGAGAAGGCCAAAAATACTCGATGCAGAGAGGGCGAGCTTCTTTCGAAGAAGGACGCGAGGTATATTTTGACAAAGCCTCTCGCTGCTGGGCTCGGCGGAGAACTCGGAGGCAAGAGAGAGTCTGTCGCGAAGGAATTGTGGGCAGATATCTACTCGTTCATACTGGAGATCCTCGTGTGCGTGGAAGAGGAGAGGCCAAATGATAGTCTGCTTTTGTATAGGTGCTTGGAGCCTATAGAGTTGGCGCACGATCCGTTTAAGCGCTCCACTTCTGGTCGTATGATAGCTCACTCCGCACGAGGCTACAAGAATGCGTATAAACCAGTTATGGAAATGAAGCGTAGTTTCCGCGCAGAGGGTGGTGCGGGACGTATGGTCCCTGGATTCATCATGAAGCTTCGTGTGGAGGCACTTCATGAGCTCCGCCTCAGCCTTGGCGCGCAGGGAGGCTACGACTGCGAAGAGGTATATGTCGATGTCCTCGAAGGGCTGAAAAGACTGGCGGTGAACGATTTCCCAAAAGTTCGGGACGAGGCACGAGGAGCCCTCACGAGGGCACTTCGGGTATGCAAACCACAACAGCGGAAAGTGACAATGACGAAGTTCATCGAGGTGCTCGACAAGTCAGCAGTGCGGGGTCCGAACGGAACCTGTGACTATGAGCGGATGATGGGTTCCGCAGATGTGCTGAGGGCGTCTATGGTGAACCAGCATATAATGCGAGATTGGAGTTTGCTGCGTCCAGTTGCTCTTGCAAGTCTGCGTGCTCTGATGGTTTCGGAGAGACCTGATGCCGCGATGGAAGTCAATGCCTTATACGCCAAATTGGCCGCGTGTCTACGTCCAATTGGGATCGAACCTCTGCAGATTTTAAACTCGAAACTGGACGGAGTGGATGAGAGTTCGAGCAATGACTTGTCGACTGCGCAACTGCACGAGTTTCTCGAGTTGAACAAGTCGCTTTTGACTATGGTGAATACGTCGAATGGGAATGGGGTCGACCCAGGTCCAGCGCCAGGAATAGAAGGGCATTGGAAGCTCAAAAGCCTCGTAGCCACGACGTTGTATACCAACCTTCGATTTGCACATCCTCCCGCTTCGGAAGTGGCGAAATTCTTTGCTGAGAGCATGGGATCGGATCTGATGGCTCTGAGGCAGGTTTCTAAGAAGGCGATGTCCTTGCTACTTGCATTCCAAAAGCGCAGGATAGAGAAGGATGAGGGTGATCGCGAAGTTTTGTCCGCTATTGAAGGCGTGCTTTCTGAAGATTTCATAGACCGTCTGTTGCGCGTACTTGCACTTGACGAAGGACTGGATATTTCCGAGAGCGGTGATACCGATGGCTTTTTCGGAGCCTTGTCACTCACGTCGTTGTCAAAGCATTGTGACGGAGATGCGTGTTGGGCTCTCGTTGGTGGTCGTCCGTGGCCTTCGTCCTGGGTCGCTAGATCGCGAGACACGTTGAGCTTAACCAGAGTGCGGTTGATGGAAATCATTTTTTCTACGTTTGGTTCTCCTATGCTCCGAAACTTCAGCGCCGCTGTGAGCGCGTTAATCAGCAGCGAAGACCCGATTCCCGGTGTCACGAAGGAAAACTCCCGGGTTTTTGCAGCAGAAGTAGTAGCAGGAATCGCTAGGGGAATGCGGATGGAGCATTCCGAAAAGGAACGGAACGCGACGGAAAGCGATATCAATGCCGTGAGCTCCTGGGCTAAGGAACTGCTTGGAGCGTTCTCCGGGCACGAGGGAATGGTGAATGGAGGTACCTTGATCCGTTTCTTTGTGTCGGGAGAGGAAGGCACAGTTGCAAGAAGCGTCGCGAAGCTTGTTAGGTCGGAACTTTTCGAATCGCCAATTGTTGATCTTGAGGCTCCTGCACATTCTCAAGCGCGACGACTTCGATATCTTCACGCCAGTATTGCTGATGAGGAACCATCGTTTTCTGACGTAAGCACTTCTTTCCGTACGTGAAACGGCAATGACGATACCCTAACCCCGCCTTTTCCTCTGCTTCACAGGCCCCGCTTGATAAGGCGATATCGGAGCTGACGGAGCCCCACGTTTTCTCTCATCCACTGAAGCACGTACGAGAGGAGATTGCTCGCTGTATGGCACTTCTTTCCTCATTCACTTCAGAGTCCATCGGAGAGACCTACGGGCAAAAGATTGAACAAGTTGCTGGAAGGCTTAAAGTTCAGACCAAGGAGGACGAGCTCGAGATATCTGAGGAAGACAAAAAACAGAGGTACGTCCAATCGTCATGAGTCGGTGGTTTGCATGGACCTCTTCTCACTGATTCTCGTACGTCAAAACGGTAGGTCAAGGGAGAATGATACTTTGTCAAGATGGGTATCTGTGGTACACTGGAACGGGGATACTCATTCTTTTGGGGAGTTCTTGACAAAGCTTCTTCCAAGCTTGTTCGCCTGCCTGGATGACAGTGACCCGGAAAGGGTGAGTCGCCTATATCCTTTTTTTAGCAGAGCCTGTTACTCTCGTCGTTCGCATATCTTGAAAGTTACCCTGTTGCTCTCGTTGGTCACATGTCTTGTACGCTAAGTGCTGAAGCCTTGGATTGTCTTGATTGCAGGCATCTCATGCAAGACTAGCCTTGTCCCTCGCAGCCCAAGCGAAGCTCAATCAGGGCCAGATTGATCGGATCTTGATTGACTGTGAGGACGCTTCGAAGAATAGGAAGGGCCGAATTCGAGGAGCAGTTTTGCCGTTCTTGCAGGTGCTTGGCTTCTCAAGGCTGTTCGTGATGGATTCTGATCGGCGCTCGAAAATCAGAAACATCGTCATCACCCTCCTCGGCGACGAACAGCTCGAAGTACGAGAGGCTGCCACCCACACTCTGGTGCCGTTGATAAGGGACGCCCCAGCTGAGGCCATAACCGAGACCCGAACATTGTTAAATTTGCGGTTGCAAAAGACCAAGCCCAAAACCAGGAAGAAGACGAAGAGCGGCATCAGTTTAACGGTAAGTCTATTGCCTATAGACGATCATTGCTGTTTCTATTGCTTCCTACTAAGGTTTGGGCTTTGTTCAACTGCAATAATAGACCCTCGTCGAGCGCCATAGTGCTGTGCTTGGGCTCTCCAGCATGGTCATGTCCAGCCCGTACTCAGTGCCGACATGGATGCCACAAGTGCTTGTTGCCCTTACGAGCTGCATAGATGATCCTCCGCCGATATCAAGCAGTGCGAGGAAACTATTCACAGAGTACGTATTGCGTCTTTTCAACAAAGTTACGATAGTTTCTAAAGAATTGGCGTTGTTCCCTGCAGATTTTGGAGAACCCACCGGGATGAATGGGACGACCTCAAGCACTCGTTCAACGAGGAGGAGCTGGAAACAGTTTCTGAGCTGCTTATATCCCCTTCATACTATGCCTGATCGGGCACGTGAAGCCCCTTGTCATCACTCTCTCAGCGAGATTGATGAATTTGTGTAGAATGTATAACTAACACCATCCATAATGGACCGGAGGCCTTGGCTGTTTGTTTAGCAACCCTATGCTCGAGCTGTTGAGGGAACGCGTTCCGGGCCCATCGATTGTGTAGCTGCCATATCTGGATGATTGCAATTGTTGAAAGTAAACAAATATTTTAGACTATAGCCATACCGTGCTTCAATCGCAGACGGTTATCGCGTCCATAGTCTCGTACTACCACAAATCAACTGCCCCAGATTAACCAGAGCCCGGCAGCCAAAAGACTTATGGGGTTAGTAAAGTTTACGGTTGCGTTGCTGCTGCTCATAATGGAACCCGAACCGGTGCAACAGGATCGTTATCGCGCCTTCCATTTCTTTAACGAGCGAGTGCGAGCCCAAGCTCCTAGCATCAAGTTGGCTGGAGCCGAGATGGTCAGAAAACTGAACGATGAACCACCTATAAGACAACCGACAACCGAGGATACCACTTCTACTGAAGCGCCTTTCTGGAACTCACTGATCGATCCGATTCTGATCTTAGCAGTCCGGTGACTATTTTCAACACACACATCTTGAATATCAGGCTTGGTGAGGACACGCGTCATTAACCGCATTGTCTCAGGCCTTCAGTCCCAAAAGATGCATTGACTGAATCGATCACAATACGCAATCAACTTCGTCCCACTGCAGTCACTACCTCACCATTCAAGCTCTCCATTGGTTGACAAAGACTGATATTCAATCAATACACAAATTTAGTCAACATACGCGGAGTGTCAGGCAAGCTTCTAATTGCCTCAACGCCCAAAATCCTCCGGGGGGTTACCGTAAATGGATATTATGATTTAATATATATGCCAATAATAATTAATATTAATATCAATTTTTCAAACATAAAAGGATAAATATATCTATTTATAATGACAATAAGTAGTTTATAATGACGCATATTATATGGATACTGCGCTAGGAGGGGTTATGTTGGGTTGCTTCGGGTGGGATGGGGTGGTGCATGGGTGGAGAGTTTTTGATGGTGTATTGGGGAGTAAGTATTGGCATGGATCAGTTCGACATAGTGGATTAAGCCCCTTTGTTTTTGTGTTTTTGGTATTGTGGAAGGGTATTCGAGGAAAGAATTCAACTTGGACTTTGTTTTTCGTCTGCCTGGCTGAAGCATAGATTGAGGATGGGACCGTCTAAATGGGCGGTATCGATACTGCTGGTCGCGGTAGTGTTTATTCATTGGTGTCCGGTGGCGGTGGCGAAGGATAAGGACTACTACGACTTGCTTGGAGTGGCGAAGGATGCTGATCAGGGTACGATCAAGCGGGCGTATCGAAAACTGAGTCTCAAGCACCATCCGGACGCAAACCCCGACGATAAATCCTCTGTGGATGTGTTCACGAAGATAGCATCGGCGTATGAGGTATGTACTAGGAGCGAAACGAACTGATTGGATTCTGTACTCTTCACTCGTAATCCGCTTGCTTTTCTGCGTCGACCCATTTCTGTAAGGGCTTTCGTAGCTTTTTGACAACAACCTTCATAGAGAGAGCATCAGTGCACCGTTCGAGAAGACAGCAGCGCATCAACGATCCAAGCTGATAACTCGATTTATTTTGATTCATTGATAGGTGCTCTCTGATCCCGATAAGCGCAGAAAGTACGATCTATACGGAGAGGAAGGCCTGCAGAATAACGGCGGTGGGCATCACGATAGCGATTGGGGTGATTTCGGCTTTTTCAACGACTTTTTCGATGATTTTGGTGGAGGTCATAGGCAAAGAGGAAACCGAGGTCAGAAACGAGCTGGAGCCAGTATTCTTGTACCACTATTTGTTTCACTTGAGCAGCTGTACAGTGGCGACGTGATTGAGGCAGCCCACAGAAAGCAAGTGATTTGTGCACAATGGGAAGAATGCGAGAAACCCTGCAATAAGTGTGGAGGATCCGGAATGGTGATAACAACGAGAAAACTCGGTCCTGGATTCGTCCAAAGAGTAAGACGAGGGATGCCATCTCATCGGGAAGAGAAGAGTTTCTCCAAGTGTTCGATATTACTCTCTGGAGCCTAAGAACTTCATTTTTTGGTTTCCTGGTCAGGTCCAGCAGCAGTGTACTCAGTGCGGAGGACGCGGTAAGATCCCATCTGGAGATTGTAGTGGATGTCCAAACGGCCAGTTCGAAGAGGTGGAGAGGATGCTGTTGATTGATGTTGAGAAGGGCATGCCAGATGGCGAGAAGATTCTCTTCGCCGAAGAAGCAGACGAGGAAGCCGACAAGGTTCCGGGAGACCTCGAATTTCAGATTCGGACGACTGCTTCCGATCGCTTCGAAAGGAGAGGAGATGACCTGTACCATAAGATGAACATATCTTTGGTTGAGGCGTTGGTGGGGATTGATAGATTGGTGAAGCAACTGGATGGTAGGCAGGTGAAGGTGTCTAAGGACACGGTGACTATTCCTCACGAAATTTTGAACCTACCGAAGGAAGGAATGCCGTTGTTTGGACGCAGCGGTTTTGGGAAAATGATTGTTGAATTCTGGGTTGAGTTTCCTCCTCTCCTTTCGGACGAACAAAAGAAGACTGTAATGAGTTTGTTCAGTACGAATCAACCGAATCTCAAAGGTGACGCGGAAAAGAGAAACGAGACTGCGTCGTGCGGCGAGGAAGAAAAGGATCAACCGAATCCCAAAGGTGACGCGGAAAAGGAAAACGAGACCGCGTCGAGCTGCGAGGAAGAAAAGGATGAACCGAATCTCAAAGGTGATACGGAAAGGAAAAACGAGACTGCGTCGAGCGACGATGAAGAAATGGATTTGTAGCAGCGACCAAATCTTTGTTGCTGGTAAACAGCATCACGACGAAGACAGTATTCGTTGAGATCGTCCACTGACTTCTACAGAATTTGCTGGAAAGCGGTGACAGCAATTGGCTACTGCTGTACGAATAGGATCACATAACCTGTGCATAGCCTATACGTTTATTGACGGATTCTGCCATAGCTTCGCTTCGGCGTCGTTTGCAGGTCGCCAATGAGCCCGTCCCAATGGGGATGGGAGACGAGCACGCCAGCAGAGAAGGATATTTGATTCGACCCTGCGGAAGATTGTCAAAGTCGGAAGACTAATCGAATCGAAGAAGGACTCACCGAGTTATAATATGGATACCGCTGGAATCTTCCTGGGCAGAGATTTTACATCCTATCCTCTACTATCTCAACCACCAGAAACCAACCTCTGTCGCGTCCGATCGAGATGTCAAGATTCCAGAATCAACTGTGTATGGGGGCGGGGGGGGAGGTTCGATCAGTGCGTATCGACAGTAGTAGACTGTGAACTTCCTCCAAGGCCAGCTCCAGAACCAAGTGGTTCATCCCAAACCCAATCCAATCGGGGTATCTTCATTTTCGATTTTCAATAAAATATAACCCTAAAACATATACGAAAAACAGCTCCATTTTTAATGAATCATTCCCCCCCTTAATCGTATTATGAAATAAATTTAAATGATCAAGATCTCCAACAAAGCAAATATCACCTCCATGACATAGATTCATAAACATTAGTCCAAACAAATTATCCTAACCAGGGGATTGGTAATATTGCGCTTTTATATTCAAAACAAATGAATCTGATCACAGGAGGACTTTCGGGTTTGTTTGGACGAGGCCAAGGCCCTAAGGGGTTTGGTTCCGATGATGTAGTCTTCTCGGTGTTATCACGATGCTGCCAAGATCTACAGATGATTTTGCCAGTCAATCACACCCGCATGTAGTGATCAAGTCTGATTTTTCTTACCAGAATCGGTACTCTAGGCCTTGCGTAGGAAACGCCGTCTACTTGAGTATCTCATCCCCGTACGGATGGGCTGCCCACACTGCCTACTGTCGGTCTTCAAGGTGATATACGAACAAATGCAAGTCGGCTTATCCATCGGCTTGAAAAAGCTCTTAAGACAGGGAGCCGCTCACGAGCACAGCTGGATGGCCCATCCACATCCAGCTGATCGGGAGACCATCAGTCGATTCCAGATCGTCTCAAAGGATCGCGCTGAGCTGATCGATCCCGCGGACGCAAGTTCGTCCTCCGCAGGATCTGTTGGATTCCAAAGCTTCGTAATTGGCGATGTCTTACATTCCCCGAAGGCATCAATCTGTCTTACTGACTTCCAGTCTTCCTTCGCGATCACAGAACAAATCCGGTTGCCCCTGTGAGGATCACGTGTCAGCAGATACTTGAACGAGCGGTGACGATCGGGTCAACCGGATCAAGGCCGAGGTTTAGTAGAGCTGGTTCGATCTGGTATTTGTGGACCTATCGAGATTTAAAGATTTTGGATTGTAGTAGTTTCCAGAGACAGAAGAAATGGTTGCTTTCGTGAGCTCCGGTGCGGTGAGCCGCGGACTGTACGAAGCGAGGCGTGTCTGCAACGGGAGATCGAGAGTTCGGATAAGCTGCTCGGCATCGCCCTCTTCCCATAGTGATATAAAGAGATTTGTTGAGGGTCCCAAGTTCAACCAGGTCGTAAGTATGAGTTGATTTAGGGGTCCAGGTTTGAGCGATTCGCGATCGATCGCTTTTCTTGCTGACGAGAATTGCGGTCTTTGTTTGGTTATGGAAGAATGTTCATAACGGTATGGTGTACCTTTCTGGTCAAGTAGCTGCGGATACTTCGGACGCGACTGTACTGGGACAGTCTAAACAGATTTTCGGTGCCATCGATGAGCTCCTGGCAATTGCAGGTAGGGCACCACTCACCTCCACAGCCATTCTTGAGTACAGTCTCGAGATGATCCTGAACTTGTTCGCGACAATCTCTTCTTGTAGGAACCGATAAGTCGCGTGTTCTCAGTGTGTCAACATGGCTAACGGACATGGGCGAGTTTGCTGACTTCAACAGCGCTTGGGACGACTGGGTGGACATGGAGAACAAGCCCACCAGGGCCTGCGTGGAATCCAAGCTAGTGAGTTCCCCGTGCTTCGAAGACGAGGCTGGCACGAATCCTCTACTGAACAAGGCGAGTTCCTTCCTTTCGCGTTCGCAAGGCTAAACCGGAGTTTCTTGTAGAAGTTGCAGTTACCGCGGCGCTCCCTTCAAAGGCAGGGATTATAAGTACAGACAAAGCCGCCGCAGCTGTTGGCCCTTACAACCAGGTAGGCAATTGACACTACCCGAAACTGCAAGGAAACCCAACTGGCTGTCTCAATGCACCACTCTCGTTGACACTTTAGGCAATCAGGTTGGCTGATGGTATGGTTTTCGTGAGCGGATGCATCGGTAGGACAAATCTCCTATCCACATTTGAACTTTTGGGGCAAAGTATCTGAACGGGAATCGTCTGCACTTTGTAAGGCTTGAAACCTGGATCCGGAGAAATGGCTGGAGATACACTCGAGGTTCAAACCGCCCAGGTAAAGATTCCAAACTGGTTTGTGTTGCGGCTCTTTCCTGGTAGTGGGAGCCCAGCTTCCTTCCAGGCAGCAACCCAAAATCTGCGCCAGGTTTTGCTCGTTTTCAAAACTGATGGAACTCTTGTGTTTGTTTGCACAACAGGCGCTCAGCAACATGAGAGAAATCCTGGCAGCTGCTGGAGCAGCTCCGTCAGATGTTGTGAAGACTATGATCCTCTTGGAGGATATTTCTGACTTCGCTGAGGTGAATTCGATGTACAAGGACTTCTTCGGTGAGGGTCGGGTTCCTGCTAGGTAAGTGTGTGGAATCATTTGCAGCTTTTCTCGTCGATATCATGTTGCTGAAAGACTCTATTCAATCGCCTTTGCCTTTTTTTTTCTTCTCTCTTGAGCAAGATCCACGTTCGCAGTCAAGTCTCTTCCGAAGGGTGCAAAGGTCGAAATTGAATGTATGGCAGTTGCTCCTTGACGGCCTTGCTTGCAGGTATGATGAGGAGCAGCCTCACTAATCGGGTCGGAATCAGAAAGCAGTCGGGTTTGACGTAGAGTCTTGGTGAATCAGACTGGCCAGAAACGAGAGCTGATCTATGGTTCTTTTCAGGCCTTCAGATGTCTACAACGATGTTACATTTTCATTATGTTGAATGATGATAGCCTTGACATGATGACCCTATGTCTTCTGTTCTTGTTTACCCCCTCCGTTTGTTACTAGTCTCCTCTAAAAGTTCCATAAAACGCGGTCTCTTTGCAAATTTGTTCAAGATTCCTCCTTCTTCGTCTCCTTCTTTGTCTCAGTCGTTGCCGCTTCGGCTGCGGGTGTCTTAGTCTCCTCTTCGGACAATTCCTTCTTGGAATCAGAGTCCTTCTGCTCTGCAATTTCTTTGTCGGCCTGTTCAAGGGACTCCTGCATTGCATCCTGGAACTCGGAGCTCGCCTTCTTCACACTCCCAGCGACAGAACCAAGATTTTTACCCAGCTCGCTTATCTGCAATCATCAATGAATCAGCAGCGCTCGTGTTAGAATTCAGATCTGCTTTCAAAACTGGTAAGTAAGAAATCACAGACACTGCCTACTGCCACGATCGCGAGTCGCTCAATCGGCAGATGGAAGACCATTGCACCGGACAGAGGACAAGAGCATAGGTAGATCGATCAAGCATTTCTGAGATATTTTACCTTGTTAGGCCCAAAAATCAAGGCAGTCACACCACCGATCACCAAGAGTTCAGGAAATCCAAGGCCGAACAGGCCCATGCTGGGCACCGTTGCCAGACGCGCTCGGGGCTGCTGCTTTAAAGCCGGAACGTTTCCGGCAACAAACACACTCCTCGAGCTCCCATAGCTCACAGAACTAACTCCTACCCTTCCATACCCAGTCACTAATCCTCCAACAAACGCCATGACTCCCCTCCACAACCCTCAGGAAATACCACCCGCAAAAAACAAACCCTTCCCTCCCCCCCCCCCCACACCACCAAAAAAAACACAATATATTACTCCCAAAATCCCAACAAATTCAGATACAACTAAGATCTTAGTCTGTAAAATTTATACACTCTCTTCTCACTCTCTTCTCACTCTCTTCCCCAGCGTCACCCTCAAAGCCCCCCTTCCTCAAAACTAATCCATTCCCCTTCAAGTAGGTTTTCGATTTCACATCATCATCAAAAAGCAATCTAAGCAAAAAGAACCAAAACCATCCCAACTGTTCCCTCCTCTTCCCACCCTCCCCCTTCCCCTCTCTCTCTTTCTTCGTTTAGAACTGACCATTTCAACTCAAAATCTACTCCCCTAAAGTAATTCACGAGTTACAATTATCTATATCTAAAACCCCCTACATATATATTAGTTTATTGTAGTTTTTTAATTTATATATGAAGAATCAAGATGAATAAGCTATTTTATTAAATAATTCATTTCTAATAAAAGGTTTAATCTAAATTAAAATGATATACGATTTAATTATTGTATTTAATATGATATTTTATTATGTTTATATATAATAATTTTGTATGTATATTTTAGAGGGGTTGTTGTCTACGTGTGTTTAGGAAGATGGCGAAAGTTGAAGGGGTGGGTTGTATTTTTCGAAATGGACGCGGTTGGTCGTGGAGTGGAAGATAATTGAGAGAGGGGGTGGGGGAGGAGGGGGCAAAGGAGCGCTGTGGAATTGAAACAGTGGAATGGGTAGAATGGGATACTGGATGGAGGAGGGACACCGATCCCCTTCCTTCCAGAGCTGATGAGGAATGGAAACATGAAGATGATCGTGCAGACCACCGGCGAGGTTTTTCTTTTTCTTTCCCTCGTGATATACATATTTTTTGTTCTGTTTTAATGAGAAGATCGATCTTCACATCCTATGCAGTCTTCAGGTGGACGGCGATTACCTCGGATTCGGGAGAACCGCTTTTGGATAGAACGCATTTGTATTTGAGTCGGGTTTTTTAGAAGTAGATGTATAGGTAGTTTTAGTTGTTGAGTTATCGTATCGACTACGGTCTGACGTGTTTTGAAGAAGGGCTTACCTGATTCCTATCGCTTCCATGTAGATTGTCGCGAGATACGGCTCGGTTCGGAGTTGCCCAATGCAGCTTTTCTCTTCTCGATTCAAATGGGAATAAGATCTCCTGACCGATCGACTCAGAAGTTTCTGCTTGATAGTCACGTTTCAGTCATGCCCGTAAGTTCCATGTTGGGTCGATGCCCGACGTCCTTGAACACCAACCGTCTCGTTAGTATCAGTCGTACAGAGGATGCATTGGTTTTCACTGAGGGAGGTGCTGGTGGATCGCAGCTCTATGAAGCTGAGCTTGAGAGTTTTTGGCCTTGAAAAGGTGTTAATCTGGTCATCTGTGAAGGTCTTGTTGAGTGTATTGGTATGAGGAGGACGACAATGATCGCTGGGTTTCTAAATTCAGCTGTTGTCGATCGGCAATCGCGACATGGAATCCACAGTTGCACGCGTAGGGTGCGTTCCAAGTCAACTTCCGCGCAGGGTTATCGTCGCCGCTCAGAGGTTGTGATGCTCGCTGGCTCTGAAGCGGCTGTACTTGAGCCAGATGGCTTAGCAACTGGTGAGGCCGAGCCGGATGAGCCGAAGCGACCGCGAGCATGGAAGAATGTCCTGCTTGGATTATGCTTCGGTTTTATCGCGGGCATGATGGGTGCTTTAGCAGGTCTAGGAGGTGGTGTGATACTCATCCCTCTTATGACCGGCGTGCTTGGTATAAGCCAACATGTCGCTCATGGTGCATCGCTCGTTGCCGTTGCATTCACTGCATCTGTTGGTGCAGCTTCTTACGCACTGAAAGGGGGCATTGTCAGAGTATCTACTGCGCTATTGATCAGTACTCTTGCAGTGGTAACAGCGAGAATTTCTTCCCAATTCGCCCAAGCAGTGAAGTCTGAAAACCTGAAATGGTGGGCGGCGCAGGGCCTAGCTAACATTCCTTGCTGGACATGGAAGCATAAGACCTTTCGCATGCTCACGAGTACATCCGCTCTGTAATTTAGGTACTTTGCGCAATACTTGGTGTTCGCTTCGCTTCTACTCCTGGTTCAACCACTTTTTCAGCAGCTGCAGTTGTTCGGCGGCGTTCAAATGGAAGGGATGGATCTAAAAGTTCAAAATGGTTTCATCACCACCCTGCTTGGACTTGTCACTGGAACCGTCACAGGTCTCGTAGGCGTAGGTGAGAGTTGTGCATCAACAGAAGCCTTTCGAAATCCTGAAAGATTTCAGATCATTGTTATCGAGCCAAGCCTGACCATCGCTTCCTGTACTGACGTTTGCCTGAAGGCGGAGGCACGATCATGGTGCCGGGAATGACGATATTATTGGGTTTTGCACAGAAAACGGCGCAAGGAACAGCTCTTCTGGCCTCCATCGCTCCATCCATAGTATCGGCCACCACGTACATGGCATCCGGAAACGTCGTGCCTTCCCTGCTTTATGGAATCCTCCCTGGTGTTTCTGTTGGGTCGCTCGTTGGAGGTGAGGATCTTCAGCGGTGATCATCTTGTAGTTCTCTCATTTGTGGCTCAAACGTGTTCCGATTTCTTTTTTGGTTATGCCCCAAACCAGCGAACATCGCTGTCCGGTCCCAGGATGGTTTCTTACGGCTGTTCTGCGCTTCCTTGCTTCTCCTCTCGGGTAGGTGTAAAAAGCTCATCACAACCCCCAACCAAAAGCATGTCAAACCCGCTCGTCTCATAGATCACAACTTTCCTGTTCCGCTTTTGACAGGCTTGCGCACGCTACTTTCCACGAAAAGACCTGTTCAGACAGCCGAGGAAGAAGAGGGTAAGCGGATGGGGTTGCATTAGTCTCGTCCAGCTTTTCTGCCTTAAGAAAGTGCATGATTTGCTTACTTCATATTCGTTCGGTTATTGCAGATAACGAGATCCTGAAACCTAGCAAGAAGGTACCAGAAGAGGGTTTCGTGACTAGCTCAAGATGTAAACTTCACTACAAGTACCTCAACCAAGGGGTCAAGGGAAAAAATCCACTGGTATTGCTGCACATGGCCCCCAGGAGCATGGACGAATTCAAAGAGTTCGTTGAGGAGATGGCAAATAATCGCGCCTGGAAGAGGTGCGGTGAGGGACCAGCAAGAGTATTTCTATGAGTGTGAGTCTCACAATCACGTTTGTATCGACGCCATATGTTGTTGTGTTTCAGGCCGGTGATCCTCTTCGATCTACCAGGGTATGGGATTTCTGATCGGTTGAAAGATATTCCAATGAAGCGCTTAGCGGATGAAATCCTGCGCGGTTTACGAAGCCTGGGCATCAGGAGCAAAGTTGATGTTTTCGGTCATCTGCTTGGGTATGCACTTGCTGCGCGACAACGTTGTTTTGGATTTGCCACTCACTACCTATGGGCTTACAATGTTCCGTTATCGTCGCTGTGAATGCTTCAGAGCACATGTGGCTATGTCCATGGCTAGTAGGAAGCCAAAACGGGTGAGAAGACTTGCTCTGGCTGATCCTATTTATCTCACTCCAGAGACCAGAGAGATGGTTGCGGGTTGGGCAAAAGGAGTGCCGAAGCCAAAGGTAATCAGCACAGATATGTTGCAGTAGGTCTTACGCGAGGATACCAACTCACACGACGATTCCTTCTCAATCGAATTAGATCGATGAGAATGGACAATTCCTCGCAGACGTTTGGAACAAGAGGTCCCACTTTGTGTCTCCGGATCTCAACTACAGGTGTGTTATGGATGAACTGCGGGCCGCTGATACAGAAGAGAGTTCTTCCTTTTCGGTAGGTTTCATATCTTGGAGTTTTCGATACTCGTACTGCAGTGACTAGCCATACTTGTATTGAGCAGTGCTTCTGGCTCGTGATGTGTACAGGTTTCGAAGACTCCTATTGAGGACGTCTTGCCCAAAGTTAAAGCTCCAAGCCTAGTACTTTGGTCTTTAGGAGTGGTTGGATTATTTGACAGCTTCGGTTGGAAGATCGGAGAACACCGAGCGTTGGTAGGCACACACAGCTACTCCGTACGCGCTTTGCCTCAGTGGTCGCTGGTGATTCACTCTTCGTTTGTCTTCGAACTGATAGGTCGAAACAGGGCTACCTAAAGCTGACGTCATAGAGATAGCCGACGCGAATATTGACGGCTTGTGCACTCAAACCAGCGCCTACTCGGATCCAGTGTTTGAGTACCTCGAATCCTGAGCCTCGGCGAACCTGTGAAAAATGCCCTGCGTCTAGTTTATCGCTTTCCTCAAAACGATAAGCCCAAGACAGTCAATACCTAACGCCCCGCTAATACATCTGTGCAGAATAAAAAATTACTACTAGTGTCATAGATTTTCCGTTCAACGTGGTGTCCGGGTGTCTGCTACCTCATGCGGAAAAACAATTATGTTGAGAGTCAGCCTATAACCTGACTCTCACGGATTTGTCGTTGCCTGCCTCTTTTTTGCAAGTTGCTTCCACATCTCAGCTTCACTCAGCTCCTCCACCTCCTCCGCTTCCAGGTCTACGCGGATAGTTTTCAGCTTCTTACTTAAGGCTGTTGGAACTGCGGCAGCGATATAGGTTCCTTCAGCCAAGTACTGTTCGTATTCTATTGCTCCTTGGGTGTAGATTTCGTTCATAATGTCTCCCCGATCATACGGAACAATTACTTCCACGTCGGTCATGAGCTCCGTAAGGACGAGACCAATCTCCGCTACGAGGTTTTCCAATCCTGAGGATTCGGGAAGGTTTGCTAAGGTTCAAACTGAAATACCTGAAAACCAATTTCATCAGTATTCACGAACCTTGTTTTTCCTTCGCCGACACTGCGATAGTATGCTCTCTTTCCACGGCAGCCAGCGATACATCTTCAAGTGACTCCTCCACCAGATCAAGCTTGTTCCACACGGTGATTGTTGGTTTATGTCCAGCGCCTAAGTCCTCAAGCACGGAATCGACAGTCTCCTCGTGGGCTTCTCTCATAGGGTTCGAATAGTCGACGACATGGATGACGACATCCGCCTCCACGACCTCCTCCAAAGTGGCTCGGAATGCCGCGATCAGCTGCGTTGGCAGTTTTTGAATGAATCCCACAGTATCTGTACTTCGCACGGAACAAATCGTAGTTAGTACAATAAAGTAGCGCCGAAAAACTGCGGATTCGTCGAAAATCAACGCACCCGTTATAAGAACCTCTGGGTGAACGGCCATCTCCGGTAACTGTGCACGACGAGTGGTTGGATCCAACGTCGCAAAAAGCATGTCTTCTGCGAAAATTGTGGACGTTGTGAGCGCATTCACCAATGTGCTTTTTCCGGCATTCGTATATCCAACAACACTGACAGTTGGTATATCCATCTTCTTTCTAGAGTTACGTTGCCTCTTCCGATGAGCCCTGTGCGTTAGAAAGGTGGTCCCAACGTAACACTTTAGAACATCGGAAGGAAATCGGAAATGCAATAGCCAATGAGGACCATGGACAATTCTGTTTGCATACCGAACGGATTCCAATGTTCTTCTAAGTGCCGAAATCTTCTCATTAATTATTCGCCTGCGAAAGCACAAAAAAATTGAGCTTGAGCGTCGTTACCCATCTTCAGATGTCCGACAAACTCCTGTCACCTCACCTGTCTGATTCAAGCTGGGTTTCTCCCGGCCCTCGCAACCCCACACCACCCTGCCCAGATTGTCTTTCCAGATGGGTCCACAGCCTGGTCAACCGCGGCAATCTGTATTGGTACAGGGCCAGCTCCACCTGCAGCTGACCCTCGCGTGTCCGTGCGTGCTGAGCGAAAATATCGAGAATGAGGGCGGTTCTGTCCAACACTTTGATGCCTGGAAAAAGTCCGAATTTAGCCCCCGTCATTGGTACGTGGCACTGAAAGCTACGAAAAATGCCTTTTTCCTATCCTTCGCCTTACCTGCTTGTTCTCCTCCGAACGCTCTTTCCAGAGTGCGTTGCTGCGCGGGGGAAAGCTCATCGTCCAGCACGCACGTTTTCGCTCCAGTCGCAGCCATCGCCGTTTTCACTTCTCTGACTTTTCCGGAACCGATATAAGTTGAAGTAACCGGAGCGCTCAACTTTTGAGTGTTAGACCCAACCACCTCCATCCCAGCGGTTTCCGCCAACTGTCCCAACTCCTCAAGAGACTCATCAATCGAGAACATGGACCGATCTCTTGGAAAGTCGACCCCTACCAAATAACACTTCTCCGTGGGCTGAGTTTCCCGTCTCATATCCTCTTCTTCCTTGGTACCATAGCCCATCAGAACACACCTCCTTCTCTCCCATTTTACGACCCGGCATTCCGCAGAATCAACATCCAACGAAGTCGAAGACCCTCGTCTGACTGGGCACCAACCCAGACCACCAACAAAACAAACACCAGACATTCTAACCAAGCAAGACAGAACTAAACAAAACAAGCACTCTCTACAATTCCAAATCACCTCCACAATCCCTTCGCTCCGTGCAACAGAAAACTCATTCTGTTCAACCCCCGAAGTATACAGATAACCTAACCCCCAACCAAAACGACTACCGAACAACCTCTTCGCACTCAGAACGATTATGTAGGAAGATATTCTTATCTAATACAGCTCCGTTTCCTTACAAACCCCTAGAACTTCGCTCGCTTTACCTTCCAACGCAACCCATCCCAACGCTAGGTCCTCACCATCCCCATTAATGGTAAGCAATCGAGGATTTCAGAAAGGTATCTCATGTGATCGGACTATTTGTGAATATGAATCAGGGAGTATAAAAACTTCAAATTCATATTCATAAAATATCCGATCTTACTTATTTCATAAAACTTAGAGCAGTTTCTTGTGTTAATGTGAATTATATATTTTCTTGTGGGAGCTATCGGAGATGACTGAGAGTTGTACGTCTTGACGTCCGACAATGGATGGATGAGACAAGCGCGTTTGCCGTCTTGACGTTTTTCAGGAATGTAGTTTCCACGTCATGATGTATGACGCCTTTTGACATGATAGGTGTTGGGATGTTTGAACTTTTTGCGTCGAGACGTATCACAGAGACGGGGTTCGCAGCGGATCGTATTTTTGCGTTTGCTGTCCTGATGTTTGAAGTGGTGCAGGCGGTTGGAAGGAGTTTCCATGCCATGATTGATGACTCTTAGAAACGGTATGGGATTCTTCTGCTGGAGTTGGAGGTGTAGAAGAGCTGACAAGGAGAACCTTGGACTCCTTGCGCACATCGCAGCGGGCTGGATGTCGAGCTCAGCAGATATTGTCATGTGACGGTGGGGATTCCTGCCTAGTCGTTTTACAACTTGAGGACGCGCTCTGTGGGCGAGCGTACGAAACATAAGAGTCAGAGACAGATATGCAGTGACGGGAGGACGGATCTACATACGGAAGGTTTGCGGTGGGGGCCGCTAGTCGTCTGGGAAATCCTGATACGCCAGCTGGGCGCAATGGGCCATACTTGCTCCGCGATTACCGCAAGTCATCTGGGACAAAACAAACCTACAGAAACTGTCAGCGAATTCGATCCCATTACTAACCGCTACAGAACGTAATGGATACCGAGTGGAACTTCGCTAGCCGGCTCTGTATACTTGTTTTGCCTCCAAACGACTTGGAGTTCACTGATCGCCGAGCCAGCGCTTGCCGTCCTAGAAAAGAGGGAAAGCCTCCCTCCTCTGAAAGCCTAGTTGTCTCTTGAGGACAAACCGGAACCACGCTCGAAATGCCTCAGAAATCAAACCGTCCGTGGTTTTACATCGTGACGTGTGACTCTTTCGGAAACAAGCAGGATATGTTTCACGTCGTGAAATTTGATGTGACGCCGGATTCTGATGAAGTTCCACGTCAAGATGCACAGCATCTTCTAGAGAATTGGGGATTAAAACGGGTTTCCAAGCTCTCAAGTTGAAGGACGAACGGTTTGATATTTGCTCCAAATCAAGCTGTATGATTCGAGCAAGGAGACCGCGGTTTTTGTATTCAACTTGGGAATTCCTTTGCAGTCGGGTCCCGGAACCAAGGCATATCAGTTTGTTCGTATAGACTGGACTAGTTACTGGGAGTCTACTCACAGGGCAGCTCTTGAGAATGGATCACTGCAAACTGAAGCATCCGAACGAAGAAGCCGTCACTTTGGAAGGCCCCGCCGGCGTGTTTTGCGTAACATGCTCAAGAAACATGCTCACCGACGAGTATGCGCTTTCATCAATAAAGGTTGGTACGGCGACGAAATTGAAGCTGGTGAGTTGTGAAACATCGGTCAGGGAGTAGACTCCATTCTTGTCCATCGGGCTCGGCTGCAGCTGAACAAGAATGTTTTGAAAGGGAATATCTAGGAACGCCGAGAAGCTTCGAGGTTTCCTGGAAGGAAATCCCGAGGCTCTGCGACGTTTGTTTTGCTCGCTAACCACAGCGCAGATCCAGGCTGCAGGAAACTTGGACCAGGAACTGTCCACTTTGACAACTGACATACAGGTACGGCCACCCGAACCCTCTTTCAACCGAAACATTCGTCCCGCTGAAGTAGGTGCTGGGAAGGTGTGGTTGGCGTTTTCCAGTACTGGGTCATGGGTAGCTGAATGCTGTCAGCTGCTGTTGGTTTCACTACGGGACATAGGCGTAGATGCGACAGGCTTCGCTCAGATTCTCCTAGTTCTTGTCAGCATCGTGGACGAGGCAGAAAATTTGACCGTTGACCTGAGTGAAATTCTGTCCCTCATTGCTTCAGAGGTTGGCGCCCCTCTGCGAGATGCGATGTCGAAGCGGTTAGCTAGAAAATCCTCTGAGCTGGTTTCAAGATGTTTCATTCTGCTGTCAAAAGTGTTTGACAAACTTGCTCAAGCCGAAAAGGATCAGGTCATTCTGGTGCTTTGCGAGTTGATCAAGCCCAGTTGCCCGGGTTTGTTGCCTTTCCGTTTGGTTGTTTTCATATTACAAGTCGTTTCGTATGGATCGCGACTGAAGCGACTCCTGATGCTTATATGCATGTTCAGATCATATCCGAATCGATGTTCTCTCCGCGCTCCTCGAAGGCCTACAGAGGCAAAGTTTGGTTCCGAGCAAGCACCATACCGAGCTCCTGGAGTCCTTCAAGCTCAGCCTAATGGCTGAAGACAGGACTGTTCGCAACCTCACCTGTGCTTCTTTAGAGGTCCTCGTCCTTCTTGACGAATACGCGCTTAAAACTTTGGAGTGCGGCCTGATCGACTACTTGTATGAGGTCATCAGGCAATCTGGAGAGCTTAAGGATGGACGGGACAGTGACTGTCTCTCCTGGTTGCTGAACATTCTGTATTCACTGGCCCATCATTTGCCTTTCAAGACTACTCTAGCCTATGGAATGCGCATCCTCCTGCAACAGATGAGCCAAGTGGGTGCAGTGCACGCTGGACCTCTGTTGCGGTTGCTGGACCAGTGTCTTTCTTTTCCGGCATCCGAAACTTTCGAAGACCGAGACGCGAAATTTTACTTGGAATCTCTTCGAAGGATTTCCGATGAGCACTCGATCGTCGTCGATTGTGCTGGGTTGAGCGGACTGGTGGAGTGGTTTCGCCTCTCTCCAGAACTTATTGAGAACGTCGTACACGTTGTAGCAGATTCTGCCGCGCATGCGAAGGAATTCCCGAGCTTTTTGCACCCGATGCACACGATGAGATTGATTCTCTCGAAGCAGCTTCAAGAAGCTGAGCGAATGGACGAGAGGCTCAGGTCCAAGTTGCTTTCCTGCACTCTGGAGAGTTTGCTCCCTGTGAGCGCTTGCGTGACGTATCCACAGGATCTGTCATCTGCGGGCGACGTTTGGATAGAGGTGTTTGGCCTTGCAGCATTGGCAATGGACCCGGACATTCATGATGACGAGGCTTCTCTGCACCGTACTGGTGTTCATTGTCAACGTACGATATCGTTGACCAAAGTATTTGAGGTGCTTGAGAGAAACTCGAAAAACCTCTCGCTGGTGGGAACGGGTCGGGAATTCTTGAGAAGCGTTGCAGTTGCCGTTCATCCGCTGTCCAAAGGGATCAAGCTCCTTAACTCGGAAATTCCCGGAACGAAATTGGAGTTGATCACCGGCGTAGAGTGCGGTTCAGCCGAGTGTTGTCTCGTTTTCTTGCTAAGCGAATATGAATCCGGTCAAGACTTCCCCGACGTCGAGGACGTCTTTTGCCGCGTGGCCAAATGCCTTAGCGTCAGGTCCGTATCCACTGCGCGGGAGCGATTCTGGCAGCTGCGAGTGCTCTGCCTTTGTCAGCAGAAAATGAGGTGCACTGCAGATACCCTTGCCAGCGGAGGTGACAGGCTACCCCGAGCGTTGTTTCTCGACATGTTGTCCTATGTTCCTACATCAGATGACGTCAATCCAGAGGTGGACACGGGGGTTTTGAGCTGGTTTCTTGCACAAGTGGAAAAACTGGAAGAACTCTACGTTATTGTTAATCTTTTCTGCAGACATAAGTTCTCGCAAATCAGCCGGCGCACGTTGCTTCTGGATTCACTGTGTAGCCGAACCGCGGCTGACTTGGGACTTGTAGAGGGTTTGTTGAAAACTGTTGCGAACAACAAGCCCTCCGAGATTGTCCCCGTCGCACTGGAAATGGCAACGCGATCAGTTGACTTCTCGGCAGCCGTCTTGAAGGTTGATGTGAACGTGACCTTCCTTTCTACAGAGCGGTTCGTCAACTTTTACCTCCGTGCTTGGCTTCGTAGCGGTGTGGAAGATCTGGATGAATTCCCTCCGCGGCAAGCGCTCGGTTTCCTATTAGGAACCATGCAGAGGGACGGTGTACATGAGGGTGGAGTAAAGTTTTTGAGGGAATTCTGCAGACAGGCAAATATTCCGGGCAAAGTTTCTCCAGGGACCTCAGCGTCGATCAAGTTCTTGAGGACTCATGAGTTCATCTTGAGCTTGATCAGACAAGTACGAACGGATGCGCAGCAAAATCACTACCCACGCTTAGGACCACATGAGATGACTGGAAACATTCAGGCGGAGGTGTTACGTCTATTCTCGCATATACCAGAACTCGACCGAGAATTGTTCAGCTCCCCTGCCGAATGGGCTGATAGAATAATGATTGAGTTTGAAAGGGGTCAGTACACAACTCTTGAGGCCGTTTTGGAGCTCATGTCTGCATCGACAAGCTTCCACAGCGAATTCAATCCAACATCCAGGATGTTGGTTCTCATGGTGGCCAATTTATGCGCATCCGGTAAGCGACATCCAGCAAGCTATCGCTGTTTTGCCCGTCGGATACCAATTCTCACGACGGCCACGTAAACAGACAATTTCAGGCTGAGCGCAGCAGCCAAATTCGCGATGGACAGGCTCACATCCTACTGGCCAGAAGCAAACCTTCTGACCTCGTGCACCACCGCAGCTCGCTTCTACATCCCGTACGAGACCTCGACGATATCTGAGTAGCGCAATCCCAGTTGAAGACTACCGACCTCTGTACAATCGATGACAGCAACGGTCCAGATACCTGCGCTCAGCTCATTCCAACCGAAACTCTCACGGAGAGCAAGGGTCTTTATTGGTAGATCAGGATACACAAGCACTCTTGGGCTTATGAAAGAAAGCTCTTACGTCCAGTTAGGATCATAGGCAGAGCAACTTTGTCCATACCACATTCCAGTCAACAGTCAGAACAATACTAACCCTCCCACGATGATCAATCAATGAATCCTGCCATAGTATTTTCAAAAAAAAGAGCTATCTTCGATATCGACAATTAAGTAATAATAAAAAGAGACCAAGTCTCTAAAACCCTCATCAACAGTAAAAAAAAGCTAAAGTTTTGCGTACATCTTTCCCCCCCCCCCTCCTCCCCCTGGTTCATTTTCTTTTGATCTGTCAGAAACCCAAAACCCGGCCTCAAAAATTCGCAAATATAATAAAAGTTGTGAAGATATGGGTTTGTTGATAGTGAAGATTAGATTTCTGGTCGTTGCATAGAGAGGGGAAAACGATGGGGATCGGAAAAAGAAAAAAAAACACGGGGTTTTTGATAGGTGACGTCATTGTTGACCGAAACGGGAAAAAGTGATCACTAACATCTTTTTTTGGCCGATGTTGTTGTTGTTGTTGTTCGCCATCCTTGTTTTTCTTTTTTTTTGGTATTGTTTTGTTGGCCAAAAACGTTCCAAAGGAAACCTTCCTGAATTTTGTTTTAGGCGGAGGTGGTCTACGTCTTTTAGAGGGATTTTCTAGTATCTAAACTGTTTGAGAATAGGGGGGGAAATTGTGATCTTATGTTTGGGGTACAAAGCTGGGCATCAACGTGTTGAAGGTGAGCTTGAAGCTGTTTGGGAGAGTTTACTGAAGGGATTTGGGAGGAGGAGTTAGTTGATGCGCTCAGAGGAGGAGGAATAGGAGAATTCTCTCGTCCTTCTTTGTCTTGAAGTTTTCGTAGTGAGTTTTGCGGGAGTGTGTTTTGTGTTTTTTGTTGGCGTTTGCCTATGCTGTGATTTTTGTTCTCTCCGACCCTTTAAGAAGGAAGGTCTTTCCATTTTGGAGGGTGAGTGGTTGGAATCCGATTTAATTCCCGACTTTGTTGGGAAGTAGCCTTAAGTATCTCACCTTATTTCGCCTCAAGATGGGAAACAAGGCAAGTGGTGTCAGGAAGGGTAGGACCAGCACATTCTCCGTGAACTTGTCTGTTCTTTGCTGTAGTTTTTTGGATCTGTTCGACGCTTCCTGGGCGTATTTGCTGACCATGTGGTCTGTATTCCTTCGTTACAGTTTTTAAGAAGAAAACGCCCGAGAAGGAGGATACAAACGCAAGTACGACAAGGGCGACCCCAGCACCCTCGAAACCCGCTCAGACAGCTGGTACGGCCGGAGCGAGTGCCAGTGCTACAGTAAAGAACAAATTAAAGCCTATTTTCAAAGAAGAGAAGCCGGAAAAGCCGCCGACTGAAGATGAGAAACTTGGACTGCGACATATTGACTTTATCAATGTACATCGGAAGGACTATACGGGGAGAATTGAACTGCTTCAGGGCAGAGTGGAGAAACTATCAAAGGCTGATGAAACGGACCTACTTATCGTGTACCTATCTGAGAGGGGATCATACAAAGGGAATCGGGATTCGGCTCTTGCAGGGCTGAACAGGTGTGGTATTTCGCTTGAGCAGCTGGAGAAAGAGACAAAACCTCAGCCGAGCTACAGAAAACATTATCACTGTTGGTTGTCTCGGCAGATCAGTAGACCACGGCCACCAGGGTTCGAATACAAAAGACTGCTTGTGTACGAGGACCCCGGCGAGGAACTCACGCAGGATGACAACATCGTCCTCGACATTATGAACTGCATGACAACAGTTATTGGAGGTGACATTCAGATTGCTTCGGTCATGCTCCCACTGTCGGGAGCACTGCTCTCTCCTTCGTTGAGGAAGCATTTTGTGCAAGCTGCAATCAAAGTCACGTACGCGTGGATGATGATGGGTTTACCGCTAAGGATTGTGAAGATTCTGCTTCCTGATTCCGACATTTCTCGTGACATAGAAGTTTTCCAGCATACAAAGGAAAAGCTCTTACGTTCCAGCTCGCTGCCTGCCTCGCTGAACGAGTATGACGTCTTCATGAGTTATTCAGCCGCCGAGAAAGCGGCTGCAGAGCGGATGATAAGCACGCTGAGGTCGAAAGCTCCTGGTATTCGAATCTACGATGCTGAGGCCAGGGACGTCAAGGTACGAGACAGGGGTATTGTTCACCAGCCAGTAATGGAGGCAATTAGCAAGTCGAGGTTCTTCCTACCGCTTCTCTCGGACAGCTTCTTTAATGCAGTTGAATGCACGGAGGCATTTTCTTTGGCCTATTGTCGTGATTTTGACTTGCAAGGGAACTTTATCATTCCGCTGTACTGGAGGAACTGTGACCTGACGCCTATGGCGAGAAGATTGGTGGCAACGGAAGGAGTGGATTGTCGAGAGGCGTCGTTTGAAGCTGCCTACCCAATTTTGGAAGAAATCCTGCGCGCAGTGAAGCAAGCCGATCGCCATGGCCCCACAGAGATAACACATGACGCTATTGAGGGAACGCAGCCCGCAGAGATGCAGCTCGCGGATGCACTTCTCATGAAACGGAAGAAGATGGAGGAACACAGCATGATTTTTGAGCCGACCGACCGGGACAACAAGACCTATGGATTTTTGGACAAGAGTTGGATAGATGAGTGGTCCATTGACTTTAAGGCTCTCATTTTCGGGGCGCGGATCGGTGCAGGAGGATTCGGTGAGGTGTACAAGGGCAAGTTTAAGGACGACATGGTTGCGGTGAAGACGCTACAGAGAGTTGAAGATGATGAACCCAAGGATGTTGTTAAGGAATTCATGGTAGAAATGAAGTTGATGTCGGGGCTTGTTCACTCGAACATCGTTAAGTTTATTGGAGCAGCTGTAGAACCTCCAAATCTTGCCATTGTTCTAGAGTTTATGCAGGGCGGTTCGCTCTACCGTGCTATTCACCGTCGAAGAAGGAACATGATGGGCGCGTTTCCTTTGCTGAAAGCGACGTGGATTGCTTATGGTGTGGCTAAGGGAATGGAATACTTGCACTCGCAGTACCCGGTTATAATTCATCGAGATTTGAAATCACCAAATATTCTTCTCGGCAGTAACGTACACCAGGTGAAGGTTTCAGATTTCGGCTTGTCGCGACTGCGAGTTTCTACGTACGTTAAGACGGGCCCTGGTGGAACTCCAGAGTGGATGGCACCGGAACTCCTTCGCCAAGAGAAATTTGACGAATCGTCGGACGTCTTTTCTTTTGGTGTCGTCTTGTGGGAGTTACTAACATGTGAAAAACCGTGGAAAGATGAACACCCAATGCAAATTGTATTTAAGGTTGGTTCTCGCGGCGAGAAACTAGTTCTTCCGCCCACCGTGCAAGCGCCTCCGGAGTTCAAGGATATGATAAACTCGTGCTTCAACGATAAGCCCGCTCGAAGGCCCCAATTTTCTAGCCTGGTCAAGTCGCTTGAGTTCATCCTGCGCAAGATTGAGGCCCAGCGAGCCGCCGCCGAGAATGCTGACAAATAGGAAACGTGCCAAGCCGTATGCTCTGCCCCCTAATATGTGACATAGTGTTTGGTAGCCGAGAATAAGGAGATTTTTTTTGGCTGAAAGCGTCTCCTTGAGGTAAAAGGTGAGACTTTGCCCGACCAATGACGATCTCGAAGTAATGCTACTATCCTGGTCCTCAAATGCTCGCGCACACGACAAAGCCAACCGCACTGCCTTGGCCGTCTCGCTGCTTGACGAACAAAAACGATGAAGTCAGGGTGCCTATACGAATGGAGTCTAGGGCGGAACTGGATCCCTCGAAATCGTCTCCTTCCCGGGACGTGGGTAAAGTCCAATTGCTTACCGAGTCGAAAATAAATGTACTTTGGTTTTTACAGAAAGCACAATCTCATTTTGAAGAAAATTGTGCTAGCTCTCTACCGAGATGTTATAATGCATAAATTGGTTCAATATGTGGCAGCCTGTCACAGCACCTTCAGTATCCTCCGCATATCTTGATTCACGGAAAATCCTCTGTCCTTGAAAGCCTTGGATGACAAAAACTCTCCGGTGTTCGTAATTCCCATCTCACGGGCTCGCGCGTTGAAGTCGGCTAGATCAATTTCTACGTTCACTTCGCCGCTGTCGTGCGTGACTGTACCGTGAGAAGTCAAGTAGTCTCTGACCAATCTACTGACAAGATAGAACAGTAGCTCGAAATCATTCCGATAGTACGTTAAGTACTTGAAGAATTTACGCTTGAGGCCTCTCATGACAGAGAATTTCTGGCTCTGGAAGAAGGACTCCAGCATCACGCTAATCGCAACGTTCACGTCATCGTCTCTGACGTAGCTGCGCAGATGCATCCTCGCTCGGGCTTCCGACATACGGACGATAGACTCCAGGTGCCTTAACGCGATCGGCATTCCTCCACTGCTCAGTGACTCACGCCGAAGATCGATGTACAGGCGGCTGATTTTCTCGTGGTCTACGTTCCCGAATCGGGGGGACGCGGTGCGGCGGGCAAAGATGAGATACTTCCTCAGCAGGTCCTGCGGAATCAACTCGACGTTGGTCTCAGACATGACCTAAGGGAGGAACGCATTACAAACTGGCTTAGAGACTCACAAGTTCCACGAAAGATAAAAATCGAAGGTTCTATGAAATCACGCACCGGCGCCTCGTTTGCTTCAGCGAGCTTGGATGTTCTAGACTCCGACGGATGAGACGAACTGTGCGAATTGACAACGAATCGTGCGAGGTTCTCATCAACCAGGGGATCAACTGCATCTCGGACTACGCAAAGGACGTCGAATCTCGACAGAATCGGCTCGGTCAAGTCCACGTTCTCGGAGAAGCTTACGCTGGAGTCGTACCGTCCTTTCACAGGGTTTGCCGCGGCAATAACGGAGCACCTTGCCTGTAGCGTTGTGACAATGCCAGCTTTGGAAATGGAGATCGTTTGCTGTTCCATTGCCTCATGGATTGAAGTTCGATCTTGATCATTCATCTTATCGAACTCATCGATCAAGCAGGTTCCCCTGTCCGCCAAGACAAGCGCACCACCTTCAAGAACCCACTCCCCTGAAACCGCATCTTTGCGAACCGCAGCTGTCAACCCCACGGCAGAAGCTCCCTTGCCGGTGGTATAGACCGCTCTGTTTGCAGTCTTCTCAACGTACTTGAGGAACTGGGATTTGGCAGTTCCTGGATCACCCAGCAGCAGAACGTTGATGTCTCCTCGAATGCGATGCTTCTCTCCGACTTCCTTCGCTTGTCCACCGAACAAACTCAACGCAATAGCTGTCTTGATGTCCTTGTGGCCATAGATTGAAGGTGCCATGGACGCAATGATCCTGTCCGCAATCTTCGGGTCCTGGGACAGTTTCCTCAGCTCAAAGATCTCATCATCAGTCAAATCTTCCGTAACGTCCGACTCATCCATCTTTCGGACGTAGTTTGCTCGAATAACCGTCGAGAAAACGGGGAAACCATTCTTGATGTTGAGGCTGATATCTGGGCAATGGGTATAGACCCCGGTGACTTCGACTGCATCACCCGGACGAGCACAATCAATCAAGTCGGCTGTGATCATGACGTCCTTCTGCCTGGGCAATCGACCGGCTGGCACACTTCCGGGGCTCTCTTGTATCGTCATTCTCTGGAAGTTATCGAAGACCGTTTGCTCGGCGTTGACCTTGAAGGGCCCACGAGATCCACACTCGCTGCACTGTGAAACTGCCTTCTCCGGTCTCGCTCCTGCGACTCCTGTTGGGACTTGAACAGCTCCGCATCTTTGGCAATCCAACTTGACGATCTTCATATGCGGAAACACTCCAGTTCTTCTCGTAACCACTCCCGCCACCTTCACAAGACAGTTCAGATGGATGTGTCTGATATCCCTCAGGTTGTCTACGATCGGCAGATCCGCAATCCGAACGTAGATATCCGGATGGATCCTTTCGTAACTTGGAAACAGCGAGAGAGCTACTTGTTTCGCTACATCATCGAATATCGAAAGCATTTCAACGGGTGCATCAGCAACCCATACAGCAAGAACAGGATCTGCACTGCTGAGGTGGCGATAAGAAACCACAATGCTCTGGTGGTTGTTCGAGCACATGGCCCGTATAGATTCCATGTAGAGAGGCGATCCTGACTTCTGGTCTTTCGTCTCCCGCAGGAAGAGGTTGAATCGCCTTCGCAGTTCTCTTCGAGGTCTATCGAGAAGAACCCACTCACGAAGAGGGCCTCGATAATTCTCAATGTCAAAGTTTGGATCTCCGTCATCTGCGAGACCAGACTGCTTGCTCATACCATCAGTATGTCCAGCACGCGAAGCAGCGGCGGCTTCTGCCAAAATTCGTCTCCGTTTCTGCTGATGTCCAATTTCTTCGTCGTCTTCGCCTGTGGCCATCTGGAGAGCGGCTGGCAATCGGCGATCGTCGCGCACTGCACGTCCCTCCATCCTGTCACGCTCTTGCATTTCTCTCTCAGCACCGAGTCGAGCGCCAATGCTTAGACTAGCAGACTCGACTTCTGCTTCCGGATCAACTCTATATTGATCCAGATTGGGTATGGCCCGATAGTCGTCCATCATATTGTCTCCCAAAAGCTCCTCCCCGTCACTCTCCTCCTCATCGGGGGCCTCACCATCTGAGGGCAATCTTTCATCCTCAACCTCACTGTCCAGAATCGCATCCTGCTCGACCTCCGAACCCTCCATACCGCCTTGTTCCGGTACTTCGTCGCTCATAGAGTTATCAGCAGCCTGAGATCGATACCGCCTACCACCATTGTTTTGCCCCTCCATCGTCAGAGCTTCCCGGCCCCAACAAGCCTAACCCTCGAAGTCCGAACGATACAGAAGATAACGAACCTCAGAACCTGTATCTTTTCCTGCACGACACAACAATCTGAAACCAACCGGACCACAGCTGATCCTCATCCCACCAGCCCTCAGCTACCCTTCCTCAAACCTCCATTTAACAACCCCATCCCATCCATACCTCATCCCTTCTGCTTGGACATCCGTTACAAGCGTGATCCCGAACTCCGATTTCCCGCGCTCAAAACCAGATTTAGAACATATTCGATGCATTTTTTCCTATAATCAATACATACCTTTAATCTAAACTACAAGTAGCCCAAATTCATGGAGGATTTTATTTTGTGAAATTCAATAGTTCTGACACATGCATGAAAATTTCCAACAATATTTTAACCCCCCTTTTTATCAGAGCATTTTAAAAAACATTTTCATTTTTTAAAATTATTTGCCGTTCAATAGTCCGGATATCTAATTGAAAATGCCCCCCCTTAGGAGCATGTGCGACTGACGATTGCGGGAACTATTTCCCGCGTGAAAATATCCATAATAGTTAAGGAAATTCAACTTTAGGGTACTGGTATGGCGGGAATGTAGACGAGCGACGAACTTCGATTGGAAACAGATGGATTAGTTCAGGCTAGCCTATCGCAGGCACATGCATGGGCAAATGTGATTCTCTGTGATTTGCCACTACTCAAAAGCATTGCTTTAAAATGAATCTGCTGTGACATTGCTGACAGGGTCGCTACGAGGCCTTGACGTCCACATGGATCACCTATTGGGCACGATCTTCGTCGAAACAATGCACTGACTTTGCGAAAGGTACACCGTACTCATCTTTCAGCATAGAAGTCATTGAATCAAGCCTAGTTCGAAGCTGTCGGAAGCAGCAAACAAGTCAACTCGAGCACTCCGACTTCACAAAACTCAAGCGAATCGAGTGTAGTAGATCATGCGCACTCCCCGAAAAAAAAATTCGGATTGAGCTCGTCGCCTCTGGAAATTTGGCCAAAGAGACAAAGACTTCCTCGCGATACAAAGAGCACCTGCTGGCTCTGTTTCGCGTTTTGCAGTTCCGCGGCGAGACCGAAATGTGGAGTTCTAGCTAGCGGCATATTCTTCGCTGCCTGGGTAGTGCGTGGGTACTGGCGAGACAAGTTGTCGCAGTTCTAGATTTGTTCTAGATTCAAGTAGGTGGATTTTATTACCAATTTTAAACGAACGATAACCAAGCCTCGTCCTGATTTGGCGTCAACGAGGTGTTGCCGAAAGAGCTGCCTGAAACATATTGACTATCCAATAAAATCGAAGCTCGATGTTGCGTTTTACGAATCAGCCAATTATCCGATCCATGTTTGAATATCTCGATCACTAAGCCAGATGTAAGCATTATAATTGGCTTGCAAATCTTTTGCTTACTTCTTATGTAATTTAGAGCTTATTGATTAGATACTATGAGTCCAAGTCGATTGTTAATTGGATAAATTCATCTAAATGTTCAGGAGATCGATTGAATCTCCGGGTTTGTTTTGGTTGAAGAGGTGGTTGGTTCGGTTTCCACACAGACCGGAAGATGGCTTCCGGTGATTCTTCTGGGGCTCCGTGAGGTATTTCTTGGAGCACTGTCGGATTGGTTTCGGAAAATCAGGATTTTGAGTGAGGGCATCACGACATGGCCTTCGTTGTTGGTGCTCCGGGGATTCGCCCAGCGAGCTCCTCCAAGGCAGCTTACGTTCGGAGGACGCCGGTTCTAGTCAGATCAAATCGGAGAACAGTCCTCCGTATGAGCTCTGAGGTCACTGTCGGTGACGTTGTGATTATCAAAGGAGCGTATGGGCGGTACACACTTGGTGTAGTATCGAATGTGGGTGGAAAATTTGCGGACGTGAAGGAGCTGGAGAAGTTCTCCTCGGGTTCCGGTAAGTGAGCAGCACTTAGGAACATCTCTGGAAGTCCTTTCTCATTTCCATGGGCTGAGGCCATTCCATCCTCTGTTTGTATTGAAGGTGAGAGTTATGTTGCTAGCAAGTCTGAAAATTATGAATCTGTTACCAAGATGAGAACCCTTCAAGCGGCTTATGATAAGAGCACAAACAGCTACAGCGTCTCCGAAGGCGACATAGAGGCAGCTAAGAAAGACCTCGAAGAGCTGGGAGGTGCATCGGATGTGAAGATGCCAGAGCCTGAGAGCAAGGACTATTCAAAAAAGCCAGGTTTCCCCAAACCAACGAAGACTCAGGCTATCATAGGAGCCGCGCTGGGACTCCTAGTCTCTGGGGTTTTCGGCTTCGGATTCTACAGCGCTAGATCCACTTATGCGAATATCGATCCCTCTACGGACCTATACCAGAACATTTTGTTGTCCGGATTGCAGTGGGGAGCACTTCTCTCGCTCTTCACAGCAGGCGGGCTGACTATCTACTCATTGACGGCATCTGACGACTAAACCAAATCAAACCTGTTCCTGTTTAACCCTACATCGTACGCAATAGATCCTCAAGGCAGGCATGCAAGCAACTCCAGCATAAAACGCCTGCGACTTCCCTTGGGAAAACGCGTGTCGTTCCTGTGCGAAGCAGAGGTATTCGCGGCTGAGTTCTTTACATGATCAGCCTTCCATCTCCCCGATCGTGTCCTCCTCACCTACTTGATATTTCTCATAAACTGAATCCATACGGCCACCGCCCAATGTTCACCGTCCACCGCGTTCGTTCAATGTTACCTGAGTGGGACAACCCGCGGGGCAGATGTCCACAAGTAACATTCGCCATTTCATTCTGAACCGAATCTGGATCGACACAAATTGTTTTTCATATATTTATGGTGTACTTTTCGAGTTTTCCTTTTTCAGACGATTCGTAATTGTACAAATATGAAAAACAGATAAATGCGCTCGGCCATTTACTTTGCGGGCACTGTACTCTGAAGGATATATAAAGAGCGTATTTTGCGTGGTAGTCCGATAGTGAGAAGGCGTGCGAGGGGTGGAAGAGTCTTTGCGTATGTGGCTGATAAAAAATCAGTGGTGCTCAGATAGTAATCGTTGACTAGCTGTGGGCAGCTATTCGGTGTTCCAAACAATTCAAATCGATGTCCCGCTCGTTAGCAAGAACTGGGACGTCAGTGAGAACTCGAACAGGAACTTCGCGTGGCTTTTCACAGTGCATTGTCGCGCTGATAGAGAATCGATGTCGTGAAGTCGGAGCGGCTATATACAACCTTCGATCTTTCGATATTGAGCTGCGGCAGTATGGAGATAACAACCTCTATACGTCGACGTTGAGAGTCCTGAGCATTTATGAGTAGGCCCATCCTCCCCGCCACGCAATACGGAAAGCTAGCTAACACTTTTACCTGAGGACGCTTGCATATAGACCACAGGAAATTTTGCTCTCTGAATCCAGTGCCAACGGGAATCTCGACTCAGCCATTAATCGAGTCCTACCAACCAATGCGAAGGTGAACGTCAATCAAACGCTGTTTAACGCTCTAGGTTTGTGCAAACTCCCTTTCTCAATCACAAATTGCCGAACCCTTTTCCACCAAAAAAAAGAAAACCTTTCTCCCGAGAAAACTCTTCAATGACACCGTGGGAGCTGTTTTGAGAGATGAGCTGATCTCCGAAGCTACCAATGAGCGATTTCAAAAGTACCTGGCACTGGCATGCCTTGCTTCTCTCGTGAAGCACCTGGAGGACTCGCTTAATATAACTCTTGCAGAAGGATGTATTCGAGTAAGATACCACAGTGGCCATAATATGCTATTTCTCGACTATGAAACCATCGAGGCGCTTGAACTAATATCGAACGTAGTCGGCGAGAAGAAAAGCACTTTGTTCGCGATTATGAATTCCTGCAAGACGCCTAGCGGTTCCAACCTGCTGAGAAAGAACCTGCTGGAGCCCCCTTCTGATATGCGCACCATTCAGACTAGGCATGAGCTCGTTGGCGCTGTCCTCGCCAATGATGACGTGTATTTCAAGTTAGCCTCCATTCTGAGCGCATTTCCAGACCTTGAGAATGCCATCTCGCAGCTGACGCAGGTATGAAAGCGATAGAACGCAGCTCGTGTCCCTGAATTCCAGTCCACCATTTCTTGAACGTGCCTGTGTCCTGTTCAGAGAGACTTCGCGTCAGAGAAGAGCTTCATGACACAAAGCCCAAGAATTCAGCTAGTCAAAAATGTCGTCGCTCTAAAGCAAAGCTTAGAGGCCCTTCCAAGCCTTGTCGAGTGCATATCAAGAATCTCCGAAAACGCCATAATACCGCCTATGATAGAATCACTCAAGTCCCCAGTCCTTTCCCAAGTCCAGGCCAGCATTGCCGAGGCGAGGAAACGGTTCATTCTTACCTGAAAACACAACTACTGTCAGCGGCTGACACAATCCTTGCAACCAAATCATATTCATCATGTTCAGGTCCTTGAGGAAGACGCAGCGATCAGCAAACAAGCGGAGCAAATGCGTCTGCAAGGTGCGTTTGCGATAAAAGCGGGTAGGAACGGGCTACTAGACGTTGCGAGAAAAACTCTTAGCGAAACAATCGAAGGTGCGACTTTCGAGCATAGGAGATGATCTCGGATCGTGAAACTCATCAACTCCTCCACGAATATGTCAAACAGACATCCACACCCTGGTAACTGAAATTCGGGACGAGAATGGGCTTGCTTCAGTACAGCTAAAATACTCAGTTCGCCAGGGATACCATCTCTGTTGTGCTGCTTCGGGACCGGATTCGCTCACAGGGGAAAAGTGGTGCCAAATAGTGGTGAAAGGAAATCAGGTAGTCTTCTCATGCGAGCAGCTGAGAGAGCTGAATGACAGATACACAGAAAGTCTCAATGAAATTTGGCTGCTAAGCCACAGGGAGCTGACCGATCTCCTGCAGACCGTATACGGACAAGAAGCAATTGTCGCGATTCACCGGTTGTGCGATTGCTTGTCGTTTCTGGACCTTATACTCTCTTTCGCTACAAACGTAACTTTGAGGTACGAAGAAGCGTGTTCCGACATTTCCTGCAAGCACGAAGGATTTACAAGAGGAAAATTTCATTTACCGCTCTCAGTACCGGGTACTCAAAGCCAGTCATCACAAATGATGGGCCTATTGCCGTGAAAGCCGGGAGGCACGCTCTGCTTGAGCGAAACGTGGCAGGCTTTGTACCAAACGACACTTTCCTCTCGGAGCTATCCAGGTTCCACGTCATATCTGGAGTCAATATGGCCGGAAAGACTTCTTACATTAAGCAAGTGGCCTTGTTGGTAATCTTGAGCCACGTCGGAAGCTATATACCGGCCGACATTGGGTCCTTTCCGGTGGTACGAAGAATATGCTCTCATTTCGACAGCGAAGACGCTTTTGAGAGGAACGTTTCCTCGTTCTCTCGAGAAATGCTCGACCTGGCTTCTATTCTCAAGTTTGGAGCTGAGGATGGAATTTCGTTGTTCCTCATCGATGAACTTGGGAGAGGGACTTCCTACATGGATGGTCTAAGCATGTGCTGGACTGCTGCTGAGTATCTATCTGCTTCCCCACAAACATTTACACTTTTCGCATCCCACTTCTCGGGGCTTCGTCATATCGAAAAAATCTCACCTGGGTTCGTTACCTCTCTCATGACCTTCACGAGTTTCCTCTGCTATCTGCCAAGGCTCACATACTCCAGTAGCTCATAATCTCAGGCTTAAAGTGTATCATCTCGATGCTCGCACACGGGAGACAGAATGCAACGACAGGAGCACCGAACTCTTGGAAGCAGGGACAGCAGCTGGGAGTATCATATGTACTCACCTACTCGCGGAGGGTCCTTGTGAGATTACGGACTATGGCCTCCGCACTGCTGCGTCAGCTGGGATGCCAAGAACAGTTCTTGAGAGGGCGGTACTGCTGAAACAGAAATTCAACGGAACCTACTCGGACAGCGTTAGAGTTCAGGTCTCACCGGAAGATTCTAGATTGCGACGGGATCTGGCCATTACACAACAACTTCGCCTACTAAAGGGGGCTCGACTGTCGCAGGCGAGGTTGCGAGAGCGTCTTCGGGTTTTGAAAGACGACTACAGCAACGGGAACACTTGACCAGCAATTATTTGCATAGGGAACATTTTACCATGAAGCAACGACAAGACGAGGTCAAATGGACACCTTCCGACGTGCGTTCTCGATGGTAGAGCGAATCCTAATTTTCATTTGTCGAATTAGGCAAGGTACGATTGCATCATTTTTGTTGTAGAATAATTGAATCCACTGACGCTCGCGCCTTCCTTTCTGGACTTCGACAGCTGCGACCGAACCTAAATTAGCAGCGCAAGAGCTCTCGTCAACATGAGCGCAAGCCAAGTAAAGATCGATTCCCCTCAATTCCTGAATGTGCGGGCTCCCACCTGCGTTGCTAGCACTTTTCCAAGCTCCACGCCCCACTGGTCGAACGAGTTAATTCCCCACACGAATCCTTCCACCGCAGTGCGATGTTCAAATAGGGACAGAATACGACCCAATTGGAACGCATCCAGCTTTGTAATCAGCAGAGACGACGACGGGCGATTCCCAGTGAAAACCTGAGTCACAAACACAGAGGTCGAAAACTTTATAAATTTCCAAGGAACGAAAAGCCCCGCCTATCCCGAACAGCTTACCTTGTGCGGGACGAGGTTTTCGGGTATGCCCTGAGCTCTGCATTCCTCTGCGGTCTTCCCAAAGGCCAACGCGTCGGGTTGAGCGAAGAAATTACTCATCAGTTCATCGTGGTTGGCCACTACCTCGCCTTCCAGCTCAACGGGCTGCTGGCTTTCCTTGAATCCGATGAAGTCGGCCGGAACCACTCGGCCCTATCCAGAAGGAGTATTGTTAGCATACACCCTTCGGAAATACGCACAATTTGTAAAGAGAACGCGTAAAAACGCACCTGGTGCATGAGCTGATAGAATGAATGTTGTCCGTTTGTGCCTGGCTCTCCAAAATTGACCGGGCCTGCATCACTTTGGAGCTCTGAACCGTCAACTTTGACTCGCTTCCCGTTGCTCTCCATGTCCACCTGTTATTTGAGACGTCAGTACCCAGTCAAGATATCCATCACAAATTCAGCTTTATGCAATCCGTACTTGTTGGATATGGGGGGCAAGCTTGAGAAGCGCTTGGCAGTACGGGAGCAATGCCCTCGTAGGGAATCCCAAATAGGATGCATTCCACACTCCAACAAGTCCCATCAGTACTGGGAGGTTTGCCTCGGCTGGTGCAGAAAAGAAGTGATCGTCCATCGCCTGCAAACGCGAACAGTAGTTTTGAAGTTGCTCGTCAGCATCGTGCTTGAAGAAAAGCCGCTAAGTGCCGAAAACAGTCGTAGTCGTGGCTTGGCTCTTACCCTTGCTCCACTCAGAAAGTCAGCTACAACTTCAAAACCGTATTGCAACGCTAGGGGTACAACTCCCACAGCTGAGCAGACAGAGTAACGGCCACCAACCCAATTCCAGAATCCGAATATATTCTCTTGACCAATGCCGAACTCCACAACCTTTTCAGTATTCGTGCTCACAGCGACCATGTGCTTGGCAACAGAATCGGAACCAAGTTTCTTGCTAATCCATTCCCTCATTGTCCGAGCGTTCAACATGGTCTCGGCGGTGGTGAAGGTCTTGCTGACTACGACAACGAGTGTAGTTTCGGGATCAAGACCCTCCGTTGCTCGAGTTACGTCGATAGGATCGACGTTCGCAAGGAAGCGTAGACGACGGCCTCCAGCTGATTCACGAGCGGTTTTGTCTGTTCTAAGTGCTTCGTAAATAAACTCTGGTCCAAGGTAAGATCCGCCAATTCCAATTGCGACTACGTCAGTCAGCGCCTTGCCAGTTGCTCCAACCCACTCCCCGTTTCGTACCTTCTCACTATTCAACACAGGCCAATCGCAGAAGAGAGTTGCATGTTAGAGGGCCATCAACACGAAAACAAGACACGGCAGTCTCCGCGTTGCATCGCTTTACCTGAACGCCTTGATCTTGTCCAGGACTCCCCAGACCAGTTCAACGGTGTTCACTCCATCTTTGTCCCTGTAAACTGACTCCCTAGCCGCACGCAGGGCATGATGAAGAACCGAGCGATCTTCAGTCGAATTGATCGGCATTCCGCTCTTCATCGCCTGGATCTTTCCGGCGCCGTCAACTTCGCTCCAAAGATCGAGGAGATGAGGAAGGACCTCCGCCGGTATTCTCTGACGAGAGAAATCCAGGGTCATCCCATCCACTTCAACAATCATCTTCATGCACCTAGCCTCATCAGCCATCAGGTCCCTCAAGTGCACTTCATTCTGAGCCATCGCCGATGCCGCCGTGGCCAGCGATTGCGCAGCCTTCGTCTTTTCAGCTGTCGCCAACATCCTTACTCACCCCTCCCCCGCCCAACAAAACACCCTAAGATACTGGGATGAAAAAGAAAAAAGAAAAGGGCAACAACACAACCAAAACCCAGCAAAAATGAAATAATCAATAACCCGTTCCCTTATCTCTCCCCACCCCGCTCCCCCTCCCAACCCCCATCTGACAGCCCAGTCCTCAGCTTCAAACCCCTCGAGCCCCAAGACATATATATATCCTGCTAAAAGTATCAAAGGCCAGAATCACTTACCTCACCTTGGCCATGAAGAAACATCAAAAAAACCCAACTGACCTGAATCGTCCTCACCAATACAAAAAAATCGAAACCTCGATCATAAGATTTATTTAGATCTATAAACCGATTTTCATGTACTTGTGAAGAAACTAAGTCTCTATCTTATCATCGACTATCCAGGGGTTAAAATCTAAGCGGAAATAGTCCTTAAATATAGTAAATAACATCTTTATGCGTTTCGAAAAGGAAAATTTTACCCCTAGTTGAACGTGCAGTTCTAATGTACGACCTGGGGCAGCAAAATGTCTTGTGTTTTGAATATTTTTGGCGGAGGGAGCTTTTTTTTAACGGAAGAGTGGTGGATAGAGCTCCCGATAATTGAAATTCAGGACTTTTTGGCGGGGGGTTTTCGTTCGAAGGCTGTCCCACTGCGAGGATTATATTGACTTAATGTAGTCATTTTGATCGATCAGTCGGAAGGGGTCGTTCAATGGTGAGGAATGGGATTATTGAAATACAAGCATTGTACGGTCCTTGTCTCCCACCAAATATCTGAATAGAAAGAGCGCTGCTAGAAAGTCTCTGCGTTGCTCAGTGCAAGCAATGGATTTACATCTGTTTGTGGATTTCTAGGTAGCACCAGATGAGCGGCAAAAGAGCTGTGCAGCAAAGCCACTCGGACCGGCTCGAAACTCACAAGTGCCTGTTCGCGACTAGGATCATCGATTCATCTTGTCTACCCAGTAGCAATTTCATCTTTGACATCCCTTTGTTATGTTATGCAGCGCCGCGGACTGAGAACTTTTCGTGGCCTTTTGTCTTCGGCAATGGCGAAAGGAACCGGCGCTGCTCGTTCTGTCCCTCACCGAGTTATATATATATATATATATATATATATTCAGAACGGGTTGTGGGACAGATACCCTTTAGAGCGTCGGGGATCAATGAGGGACTTCCTTCCGCCCAAAGCTTCTGAGAAACTCGTGAAAGATCTTTTACCGTCTAACAAAGCACGTGTTTCACACCAGACACTCATAACCTCATCTCAACATCTTCCTAACCCAACTACGAATTCTATACAAGAGCATTGAACCACTCGTCAGGCACAGGTTCTCCTCTCCGAATGGTAAGCTCCTTCCGTTTGTTAAATTCTTGTTCATCCATTCTACAGACCAGACTCGCTTTGCAAACGGCAGTGCCTGCGAACGCTGCATCATTTCAAGCAAAGCAAAACTCAGCCTCCTAAAAACCAAAGGTGCTCAGGGGTCCGGTCTCTTTCGTAAGATTCATATTGATCAACGTTTCGTTCTGCCGGATGAACTGATCGAAGGATGTACTGATCGGGAGCCCAACTGGTGTGAACCGAGCTGGATCGAGACCGGGTGCTTTTCCATACTTCTGTCTCAAAGCGAAGTTTCGCACATCGTATAGCTTCGCCAGAAGCCCTCGGTACGCCCCGAACTTCAGCCTCTCCACGCGACAGCACAAAAGGCATATAAGCACCAGCATTTCGTCGTCTAGATCAGAGAGCAGTGCCTGCTTCTCTTCCGCCGTTGCAAGAAATACTCTAGTCATAAGCTTGAACTCCTCGCCCAGCAAATTTTCCGTTCGTCCAAGCCCCAGAAAAGCATCCAGCGCACCCGTGAGTTGCTCGTAAACCTTCTTTTGGTATGGTGACGGGTTACCCTCGGAGCCCTGCAACTCCCACGCCGCAATGGCGGCGTGCAATACAACCCAAAACCAGTCCGCTTCGAGCGAGGTTTTACCAGAGTGGGCGACAACAGCAGAGTTTAGGTCTGTGGAGCCCACCACTTCTCTTACTCTTTCGTCCGCGTCTGATGCGGCCTGATAGTATGGTTTGTCCATCACAGCGCACGCGTCAAGAACCTAGAGACGAAAGAAAAGTTTTTCCCTCTCAGCACTTCTTTCACCTCCAGCTGGTCCCTGTTGAACAAAACTGTACCTTTGCCCTAAGTTTTCTCAACACATCTCCATCATTATCCATTTCGCTCTCGTACTTGAGCAAAATCGAGGTCAGATTATACAGAAACGAAGTTGAAATCAAATGCCTGTTCGCGCCTACTGTCTCGAGGAACTGATCACCTTCTCCTGCGTTCTTCAGAGCTTCGATAATACCGAACACGTCCTTGTCAAATCCCACTCTAAGCTCTTCCTTTCTCTCCGCACTGATTTCCGGAATTACCGTAGTGCGGACCTTCCTCTCTGCGTTCTCAAACGGATCCTCCGCGCCATCCAACTCCTCCTTATCCAACGTCTCGGTATTCTTCCTCGCGATTTCCTCCATTTCCTCCCCACCAGGAATTTGAGTGTTAGTCTGCTTCCTGTTCAGGTCCATATCCTCCGAAGGCCTCCCAGAAAACTGACTACCTCCTTTCACCTTCATCTCCTTCCCCATCATAACAACCCGTCTCCGTCGATGTGTGTGACTCGGACGTTCGCATGACACACTTCCAAGTCCACCCACAAAACCCATACAATCAAACCTCTCCATCTTTTTTACTCCACCCTTTCAAAAAACCCAAAATATGTTCCTACGGCAGTGCACTCCAAGCTGATCCCTCTATTCCTTATATCAACACTATCCATTTCGAATCACTCGCACAAGTTGCATCCCCTTCACCACTAGTTCTTTTCATCACTAAATGTCTCAATGCCCGTCCGCATCAAACGACTCTACAAGACCCCCCCCTTCAAGATTTCTCTAAATATGAAATTATGTCTAATTAGTTTTAATTTACGAGAAATTTGCATTTTAGAGGATTTGATGTGAAGGGTACTAATTTTGAATAATAATTCTCGATCTTATCTGGAGCACTTTGGTAGCGAGTTCCAGAGTCGAGAACTCCTGGGGTGTTTATGTTAGGGACATGGCTGCTCAGGCGTATAATCGGAATGGCCACAACGTTTTCTTTCGGTGCTTTTGCTGTAGTTTACAGTCTACTGAAGGCTCATTTAGTATAGTGAGGATTATATCGTACGGATGGTTAAGTTATTCGTCGAGCTGCACCATGGTTCGTTGGGTCGCCGCAGAGAGGCGTGCAGGCCGTCCTGGTTGGCCTTGGCGGGAGTGTCTTGTTTTTTTTCCCACGAGTGTGAAACGGTGGTCGTGGGAAGGCGCCGTTAAACTTTCCAGGCCTCAGCGTGTAAGCACTCAAACTCCTTGTTGCTACTGAGGGTTGGCGACGTGAAAGTCTCACAATATGATGAGGTTCCGTGAAGCAGCTCGGAGTCAATACGAATCGCATTACCCTCTGGTCCAGTACCGACTGCGATGTAGTTTCTCGTTTTTATCTGGTAACTCTTATTGGTCCTGCTCCAAGGGTACGTTTGGACTTTGCCGTCATTGTCAAACTTGAAGACAAAGTTCTCTCCCGTTCCCGTACTCTTCAGTTCTGATGCCTTGGACCAATCTCCCATGCAAAACGCACCAAAGCGAGCATGGTTTGAGTCCTCAAAGAGAAGCAAGGAAGGTACCGTACCACGAAGGTTGACACACATATGAGCAAGGCTGAAACCATCCACTTCAGTACTGAATAACCTTGTCAGAGTCGACATTTGAAATCGAGAAGGGAAGGCCAGGGCTAAGTCGTTCCAGTCGGACTCAGCGGAGACTATGCTCGATTCGCCGTTGAGCTTGACTTTCGCTTCCGGGGCAATGTGCGCCGTCGAAAGCAAAGATGCTTGAGCAGCAATTGGCAGAGCTGACGCAGAGCTTGCATCCGATCCAACGGTAGCGTTTTGGTTGCGCGCTGTAGGTCTTTGTTGGACAGTAGATTGTTTAGGTTGTCCCCCCCTTACATTCCTGAAGAACCTGTACGACAACAACATGAACAACAGCTGCAGTCCAAGCAGAAGCGAAACGATCAAAGCCGCAATCATCTGTCTAAACAGTTTCTACCACATCAGCAGATCGCGTCCCACTCAATCGGCCTCGCGACAGCTACCCAAACGAATTCTATCCAAAGCACCAGTGTACTGTACACCATCCTTTTGCCATGCCAACAGCTGCGAATGGAAAAGCTTGCAGCGATCTAGTGTTTTAAGCTGCGTTGGTGTGAGTTCATGGAGGTTAATATTGACTTGAACTCGTGCATGCCCTCCAGTATACGTGTAACACATAGTCGCCTTTGGACAGCGCCTTATGATGGATCTTAGCGTGACGATTGGCGTTGGGTCACAGCGAAGCTCAATCGCTTTTAGCCTCAGCAATAGATAAGGTCGCGTCGTTCGGTGATGGTATTGGGTCGTTCTTCAAAGGAAAGACCTTGCAGTACCCATGGCTTGTGGGTTCTCGGCGAGGATGACCTTGGAATCATCAACACTTGCTTCCAAGTTTTCTTAACGGCTGTTGATACGTATATTAGAAATGAAGCCATCAGTTGACCTATTTGAGAGAGCCGTTGAACCAAGGCTTGAGCCCTGAAGGGAGTACACTACTTGTCACATTCTTAACAATGTCCTTTTGTTGTTGTGCGGGTTCGCGCTTGTCAAGGTTTTCCTATTCAACAAATTTCTGAGTTCCCCATGGAAACGAGCGGAAGCGACGACCGTTTTCCACCCAGAGGCATATTCCAGAATTTCAGCGCCAGGAACCTAAAATATCCTTGTTTAGGTAATTCACTCTCAGATATAAGTGGTTCGTCCTAATATTCAATTTTACTGAATAAATTCTATCCTTAGTGTTTGTGCTGCTGTCCTAGGTTGCTCACGAACGTAAATATTGCAGAATCCAAATTTATCGACAAACAGTGTTTTAGGAACGCACGGTTTTCGTCGTCGTTAATAAGTCTGTGGAAAGCTGCTGTTCCACGATGGGAGGGAAGTTGGGCCGGTCTGGAGAGAAGCTGAAAGAGATTGCGTCCTCGTTGAACACCATGGATTCTATAAGAGATGCAAGAGAAAAGCACAAGCGGAAGCTTGCTGCCTCGAAGGAGTTGAAGCTTCGAAGGTTACGAGTGGCAAGGGATGGCGCAGCAGCATCGGACGAAGTAGAGGTAGCTCGAAAGAATGAGGGTAAGAAGAGAACGCGTGTTGAGCTGAAGGATTGTTCTTTCCTGAGCACTGGGCGAAAGCAGGCGAAGGAAAATGGAGAAAGCGCTTCAAAACCCAACGGAACTACCCCAAGGAAGCGGCGCCGGCCGAAAGGAGACGTTGAACAGCTCAGCGCGGACAAAAGTGAGGAGAAACAAGACAGAGCTTCAAACAAGTCAGAGGAGATCGATGATTTGTTCAAGGGGAAAAAGAAGAAAAAGACCTCAACCGAACCTGGGGTGAACGCTGGGAGTCAATCGTTGAAATCCAGTAGAGGAGGTCGGAGGCCACTGGATTCGGAGGAGATGCGCTATACAGAGGACGGTCTCAGAATATATACCTACGACGATTTGAAACGTGACCAACCTGAAGGCTTGAACGGACCATGTCCATTTGATTGCAACTGCTGCTTCTACTGACACAGAGCTGTCGCCAACTATGAAAAACATGACACGTGGAATCTGTACACAAATGCAGGATGTAACGCCAAACTACACCGCCACGAAAACTAACCAAATCCTTTCCGATTTCTGTCCTGAGCGGAAACCTATTTAAGAAGCCCTTCGGTCAGCTTGTATATCCCAGCCAATTAAAAAAGCACAAGGATACCTGCCTTCCTACCTGCCTATTGAAAGCCAACAACTGCTTGGTGGCGTCTTCAAATTCAGTGATGGGCATGTGGATCGAGATGGTGGAAATGAAACATCTGTCTTTGCCCGGCCGGCCCCATTGCCAATAGGAGACGCTCCCAGGAGTTTATTTCATAAAAACCGAATTTTCGAATGAATCTGATCGAAAAGGAAGTTCTTGTACGGACTGTGAGATGTTCATCGCGAATTGGTTGCGTGATGATGACTGAAGATTGCGGAACAGGCCACGTTGGGGGGCAGGACCAACCCATCGCAGCCTTTGGAGCGATCGACTGGGCTACCCAAAACACGCAAATGCAAATCCAGCAGAAAATGAGGACGCCACTGCAGAGCACGAGAGAACCACCAAGAAGCTCCTTTGCCTCACAGCAGCACACCTCGCTATTTCGCCATTCGCATGGGGCGCAGATCCTAACGGTCCACGCTTAGTGACTCCTAAGCACGCAAGCAAACCGTAACCCCCGTAGATGGAAAGCTCCGGCGGAATTAGTAAAAACCACGTTTTCCGGACCAATTGATTGTGAACGAGTAGCTTCCATAGGGTCGGCCCTTCTCTATTTCCATTTCCCAAAACTCAATATCAGGTCACAACACACCAGATCGATGGAAAATAATGAAAAGAAAAATCCATGTGGCAATGATCAAGGGCTTCAAAATACGCTAAAAAAAAGGAAAAAGGAGCGATCTCCGCCTCCGTCGGTAAAATACTTGAGAACACGACTCCGATCATCATTCACCGATCATCGCGTATCGAAAATTTCATCGAACAGCCTTTCCGCCTCCATCCACATCCTCCTCTTGGCCCCCCAAAGCCTTCCCCAACCCCCTCCCCCCATTGGAAACTTCCAAAACCAAAGCCTTGTACGCAAGTTTTCCCCTTTTCATTTTCCTTCCTTAGACCCTAACAATGCAAAACAGGTTATCCAGGGGATTGGAGTCAACAAAACGACTTTCAAAAAATCGAATATCTCCTGTATTGAATAGACAAACAAATTAACAATATCCCATGTCTTTTGCGCGGGAACTGTTACAGTATTTCATAAAAATAACATTTTTCAATGACAGAAGTCGCGGGAAAATTTACCTTGATCATTCAATTTATGAGAAAATATCCAGGAGATCCTCTTCCTTATTTCTATTCTAATTTTATTCAAAATTTCATCTACTGACTTGCTGAACATTGGCCCGGCACCTCAATCACTTTAGCCCGAATGAAAAATCTCACGGCCCAGAATTCCACAATTTTTTGGGGTTTTTAGTAAAATATACTAGCCTATCGTAAACTGGTCCAAATGAATAGATCTAGGAAAATGTAGATAGCGGAGGGGGCTGAAATTGTCCGTAGTACTATTTTATGTTCGTTTTTTGCTATAGTTTAGCTTTTCCTACCCGAAAATAGGGGGTGTGAAAGGTCCAGAAGTTTGTTGCAAGTGTAGACCGAGAGAGCCCCCGGCATTCCTATTCGCTTAGTAGCATATCCTTAAGTTTTTAGTGTTTTTTTTTTTTTTCAGAGATAATCCTCGTAAAGACAAAAAGACACCACCTTTAGTGGTTTGTTTTTGGGTGGTTGCATTGCTAAAATGGGTTTGGAGGTCCAGGATTTGGTGTCGTTTTTTTTGGTTTTGTTTTGTACTTTCTTCCTTTTTTTTGGTTTAGAGGAAGGAGCTCGTATATTGTGTTTTCAGAGGCTGCGGGGATTTTAGTGATTTTGGGGGGGTAGTTCCTCAGCATGGGAGGAGGGGGGTGAGATGGGATATTGAGAGAGGCTTTGTTGAGAAGGAATCTTTTCTAAGGAAAGGTTTCAATAGATGAAAGCAAGGCTTGCGGTTATATATACAAATTGGACTTTCTTGGATGAGAGATTTTGAGGAGAGTAGCCTAGGTGAGGTAGGCTTTTGAGGAAGGGTTTGGTTGGGGCTTTGGGGTGGAGGAGGGATGGTGTGATTAGTACTAGGCTGAACGAGCGGGTTGCGGTGGAGGTGAGTTGGGGGAGGGTTTTGGGTTGAGGTAGCTTTGGGTGGGTGGGGGAGGGAACATGGTTGGAACGTCTGTCTCTGAGGCTGCGTGCCGGCCTGCGTCTGAGGAGGAGTGTATCCGGGCATTGCAACAGACTGCGGATGAGATCTCTGCACCGGAGGCTGTTCGCTGCAGAGCGATTGCTCTGTTCAAGGGGAATTATCCGACGGTGAAGGGGGTGCGTGCTTCCTGGGTATAATCATTGCAGGAGCTAGTGCTGTGCTCTGACCGAAGCGTTTTCTTTTGCCCTACCAGATTGATAATTCGGAGAGTCAGCTTAGGTACTGGGCAGCATGCTCGCTGCTGGCTGCCAGCTACTCTTCGTGTCCTATTCCAGTCGCCAGAGTAATGAAAGCTGCTGGGAGGCAGTTGAAGGTTACTGAATTCTTCGAAAGGACGAAACTTGCTCTGCGAATGAAAGGGAATGAACAGGACTGCGACAAAGGTGTTCCTCACGTTCGCCGACTGGAAAGAGCTTTCATGGTCACAGCCGATATCTTTCGCAAGTATTTGTCCATTTTCGAGAAGCTCGTCCCGGTCTTCTCAGCGGATGTGTTTAAGGTACTGAGCGATGAGAGCTCGGACAGAAAGTTTTTCCGGGCGCTGTGGCTATTTTTCATCAACTACAAAGGAATAATTTTCCACTCGGGAAACGAAAGGTCTCCGCTGCTCGACCGGGTGCCTGCCTTCCTTTTCCTTGTTGCCTGCGTTATTTGCGCTACGCAGAATCTTGATGGGCTCAAACCAAATGCCGAGGTTGGGCCACCTTTGAAAAGGCTCAAGACCGGAGAGGATCAGATTCGGAGCCGAATTCGAACGCTGTGCAAGGACACGCGATACATAGAGTCGGACGTACTTCATTACATAGACTCTCTACGGGTAATGTAGCATGAACACACAACCAACTGGTCAATATTGCTGCATCCTAAACACAAAGCTTTTGTGGTGAACGGTAAACTGTGGATAGGAAACTGTTCCAAGGGACACACTAGCGCTTCTACCCATTTCCAGCTCCTCGGATTCTAGGCCCTTGGACGCTCTACTGGAAAAGCTTACGAAAGAGTACGAAGAGCAGATACATAACCCCAACGGAGATGGCACAATCGATGAGAGATTGTTCACGGACGCGCCCGAGTTTTTGGGTGTTACTCAAACTGTGGAGAAATTCGACCTCCTTGCAAAGCCGTATGTGCCAACTGGAACCGGAGAGTACTATATGAAGCTCACAAAGTCAAGCGGAGATGCGCTTGATGCTTTGGCGGCAGTGGCCCACGTGTCCCCGAGATCTCCCTGCGAAACAACAATGCAGAAGGTTCCGAAGCCCATTCCTCAGACCCCAGTTTCTGTGAGCATAGTGTCCGTCACGTGGTTGAAGAGCTTGGCTGACACTCGACCGGAGAATGCTGGATCGTCCCCGCCCAAGCAGTCCCAGCACTTTGAACGCATGCTTTCCCGAGGTAAGGGAAAAGACTGCTTTCGAGCACGTTTAACATGAATGATGGATTTTTTTTCACCAATGAGCCTTCCGTTCTATCAACCAGAATCCTGGATAACAATTTGTAGCCGGGCACAGAAGATGCTGAGCACGTACTTAAGAAAGAATTATGGTACAATCGCCGCGAACCAGAAGATACGAGAAGCAACAGCCGTTTACTTCTCCAGCTTGGAGGGCATTATGCGCGCGGAGGAAAAGCGGTTGAAAACATCCAACCTAGACGCGCTTGCGCACAATGGAACGTTTCATAGTGCGCTCCTGGCGATATCTTGTGAAACTGCTTCAGTGGCGTATGGGCGCAGAGAGTTCGCCCCGTTTCCCAAGATTCTCGACGATTTGGATATTGAACCATTCGATATGACCAAGGTAATAGGCCGTGAGAGTAATTCGGGTTACGGATAATGAATTTTGGTTCGCAGGAATAATTTTTTTTTGACCGGATGATTCCCCGAGTATGAGCAAGTTGCTTAACAGCGCCTTCGTCTTCATAGGTTGTTGAGTCGTTCATCAAGCACACCCCTGGTCTGCCGAAGGCCATTGGCCGGCATCTGCTTCGATGCGAGGAGCGAATTCTGGAGAAGTTAGCCTGGATGCCCGGATCTGCTCTAGTCAGATCTTTAGAAATTAGAGAAGAAAAGTACCGAGTAGAGAATGGAAGCGCTGAAGACTCACAGCAGTCGGACACGGGCAATTTTAGCCAAGGCACGGTTGACCTCATATCATCGAGCCAACTGTCAGAGTCGGTACACGAAACTGGAAGGACGGCTGAAATCCCTTCTGTTGGGAACGAAAGCCACGGTGTAGCTGAATCTGCTGGAGTAGTTCCCAGACCCTTCGTTGAAGTGCCTGAAGCGGCTTTAGATATCTTTTTCCGAAAGCTTCTTTTTGTGGGCTCTGCGAGGCTTCAGGCACTATCGACGCGTTCGGGATTGTCGTCTGTACAAGTGGAGAATGTTTGGAGCGCTCTCAAATACATTATTTCGGAGAAGTGGAGGTTGATAATCGGCCGTCACCTGGATCAGATGATCATGTGCTGTGTGTATGGCGTTGCGAAATTAAGCCAGGAAACATCCTCGATGAAGTTCTCTGACATTACCCGCTGGTATGAGATGCTCCCTCACACGAGAGAGGAGTCCTTCAAGCAGTACGTGAGCTCGATTTACGTGGACGTGAAACTCTCTGGAGACGGAAAAAATGAGCAGGGGGATATTATTAAGTTCTACAATCACGTGTTCGTGCAGAGCATGAAAGGCTTCCTCTTGGAATGTCGATCTCGAGATCCGACCAAGAAGGGTATGGCTTCAGAGGATATCAGAAACATGAGCAGGGATCCCATCAAGGCTCAGATCTCAGCTTCTTCCATGAGAAGGACGTCGAACACCGAACAGCAACCTAGAGTTGTCGGAAAGGTGCGTCCGACTACCCACTGTGGTCGCCTCTTGAGATTTGAGGGGGACGATCTCTCTCCTTCGTCTTTTTCTTTACCAACCCGTTTTCTTCTCCATCTTGATTAGGTGAAGATCAGTTCAATGAGCCCTTCGTCGAGGATGCAAATGTCGCGTGCTGGATTCGGAGCTCCACTAGGGACTATGTCACCTGCGACCAGGACACTGTATGCGTTTGGTGAGAGCCCAGTCCTGAACTACCACAACTTGAACAGGAACTTGGAGGAGGGTCGACGACTTCGACTCAACTCTCGGGAAGAGAACAGCGAAGAATCAGCCGTGAATGCGATTTGGCGGAAGTACGCTGATGTTTTCTCAATGGCACCCGTCGCAGGCTTCGCCGTGGACAACGACAAAGCCAAACCTGTTCCGACGAAACTGGGTGCCCGCGCTGGGAAACCACCCCTGCCTGTCGATACAAATAGCCCAACGAAAAGGGACGGCCAGTAAGTAGCCGTCTCCGAACGTATCAATTTCGCGAAGGTTTGGTCAAAAGTCTATTTATAGCCTCATCAGTAAGAAAGGTAGTCCCTTGCACTCTAGTTAGTGAAGGAAGTAAAGATTCGGTGGGATATATTTTGCATTAACGAGCAGCTCGACCACCGATAGTGTTTTCCAGAGGATCCTGTGAATATGTCCTCAAGCGCAGAAGTTTTCAAGTGTTAGTTGTTGAGCTGTGGAAAAATGTCTAGCAGAGATACTCCTGTCTCTTCACTGTTTCCCAATTCAGGGAATATTTTTCTCGCTCCCTCGAACTTTTGGTCTTTGGTTGAGTCAGTGTAAGTGATCACGCATTCCATACCAGCGGCAAGAGCTGCCTGAAGCCCTATCAAGCTGTCCTCGATCACAACGCAATTACTAGGAGAAACGTTCATCCTTTCGCTGGCGACGTTATAGATTGTTGGGTCCGGCTTCTTCTTTGGCACGTCGTCTCCGGCAAGAATGACATCGAAATTGGAAAGTCGTTCCTCTCCGACTAGGTTGTTGAGAACATACCAGACAGAGCTCTTTGTTGCAGCCGAACAGATTGCGAGTTTGAGCAACCCATCGCTCCTGGCGGCGATCGCATCGTCCATGAATCGAGCTACTCCAGGTCGAAGGGATGCAACACCTCCCGCAATGTACTCCTGATATATTTCCTGATCGATTGATGGAGAGGTAGATAGACTCAGAAACGCGCTGAGCATGAACAAGCCATCATCACAGATACCATACCGTTTTCCGATCTTGTAGTTGGTCGATCAGGAAGGTCTCGGCGTCTGAAGAAGAGGGAGATGGACCCAGCTTTGAAGCTGGCCAGCCGTACGTTCTAAAGTAGTATCTCATCTTCGGCTTTCCGCCGCCGACCTTATTCTGGAGCTCGTCATAGTACTCAGGAGTCCACTCATATTCAACATCAAACTCCCTGAACACCTGATTGTAGGCGTCACGATGCAGCGACTCGGACTCCAAAATAACTCCATCACAATCAAAAATCAGCGCCTGGCTCGCTTTACAAACCAGTCCACCTTGTCTACACACAGACCGTCTCCCCCTCACCGCCGTTACATCACCCTGGATCAGAGTAAAATTACCTACAACAAACCCGATCATCGCGAAAAATCTGTCCTGTCACTCAACAAACACCTTCTCCCAAAACTTTACGCACTCCAAAGTCTCCTCCTTAACCAAATGTAGTCCCGAGTTGCACATCGACAACTCAATCCGTGCTCAACACTCGAAACCTGCTGAGATCGTCTCGCTTATCTAGAAAATCCGTTTCTTGTTTGTAAATAGTTTTTCTCAAGTATATTCTCGAAGGATGATGACAACCAAAGGTGGGTTTCACAGCTGGGAGAAATTATCGGAATTTCTTGTTTGACATGGAATGGGACAAAAAGATAAGTCTTCGATTTTTGGGGACAAATTATGGGACAGACGCACCTTGGGTTTAGTGGAGCATGGAGAGGATGCTCGTTCCCATTGAGTGGAAACTATATGCTATCGAGAAAGATCGGAGTACTGCGTACCTGAGCGAGCTCGTCTGGGGTGGTTATTTCGTGAGATAAATCTGAACTGCGGAACGCTCGAAAAGTTGAGTAGTGGATGAGCTGGAGTGCGTTCTTCTTCGAACGTCAGCGTATGTAGGCTTATGACAAGAGGCGTTGATCAAAACCACTGTTCGTGCCCTGGGCATGCTTCAAGACCTTAAACCGTGTTTGTAGAGTGCTTTGGTTTCCTGGACAGAGATTGCTTTGTAGGTCAAAGGCGACTAATCCCAAAACAGGCTCGATCGATTTGTGCTGTTTTCGAAAACCTTCTGGGTTGAAAAGCAACTCTATTCGAGGTTGGGTGACCACTACGACACTATAAAAGCAAGCGAGTACGGCAGATCTCGTCGATAAACTTGTTCTTAGTTCCAACAAATACCCTCTTAAAAAAATCGTGTTGTCTGGTCAGCCAAAACCGTAGCCAGCCACTTCGTCAACATTCACAAAAGTAACCTACCAAGAAAGTTCAGAATACCAACCCTGGCTCTTCACATGACCACAAGAGCCTTGCTGTGCCATAAAATACTAGGCAGCTGCCCTGCCATCCCTCTTGGTCATCAACAAAGCACGGGCTCCCCTGGAGGCACGTCACCCTGAACAAGCCGTAAGAACATCCATACCAACATACGATGGCAGGCGTCCTTACCACTCAAATTCATTCGAAAACCAGGCTTTATCGCGTTCTCAAGTTCTGACGAAGAAGGGGACGGAGGCACGGCCATGTATCATTCGCCACATTTCTTGGCCAGAAAAATTCATTGGTGAAACTTTTTTTTGAGTGATTTCGAGGTTTCTGACGATGACGAAGGGAAATTGAAGCATCTCAAGTAACACTCGCCACAAGTCTGGCCCTTGAATTTTTCTAAGCTTTTTTCTAACTCTGTGAAGAACGAAGTCAATCGCCGAGTTGGCGTCGGGTTGGGAAGGGATTTAAGAGGATGGACCGGGTGCGGGCTTGGTAGGTAGAGTAGGAGTTGGGCGTGCAGTTAGCAGTTGGGAACAAGGATTCGCTGGAATCTGGTTTCTTTGGTTTTTTTGTGTTTTAGGAATTATTTATGGGAATGAGCTTTGTTTTTCCTGGTGGTTTTCTCCAGGAAACTGGGAACTCTCCACGAAAGAGAAGACCAAGATGCGGCAGCAGTGGTGGCTTTATTCAGCAATTGGGAGTTTCTGGACGGGTTGGAAGAACTGACCCGATATGTGGTTTGAGCAGTAACGAAGTGGGAGATTGGCTTGATGATCGAGACACGTTGGATGATCGTGTGGGGTTCTCCAAAGATGATTACCTCACGCAGCCGAAAAAAAATCCTGGTGATCGGCTGCCTATTCCCCGAAAACCTTGGGAGGGTAAGAAGTTATTCATTCCAGATGAGCTGCTGGCAGACCCTGTGTTCAAGTGGGAAGTTCAGGGGCTGATGGTTCAGCACTTTCGAGGACGTCTCGACGAATCTTATTCAAAGGAAATTGATGCATATAGAAAGGACAGGCCTGAGGTAACGGAGGATGACCTGAAGGCACGTGCGGAATACCAAAAGGCAGCGAAGAAGGCAATTCAAGAGAATCCGCAAGACTGGTTGCTGAGAAATTGGAGGACAAACGAACCTGTTGACCTCGACAGTGTGTATAAGAATCCACTGCTTATGTTGAACACCTCCAAAGACTCTCTTAGGACTCTTTCAACACAGCCCCCGATGATAGAGCCAGAGGTTTTGGAAGAACTGGACGAGCTGGCAATTGACACTGTTCTGAAGCTGAAGCAAGACGAGCAGGAGAAAGGCTTGAACCTTGTGGAGTGTACAAAGTGCGGAAGACTTGCAGAAAGTAGAGAGTTGGTACAGAACGGAAAGTGCGCGTTCTGCAACAGGGATGTGGCAGAGCAGAAGAGGCAAGCAATGGTGGAGGCGATGGAAAGCGAGGAAGGCTCAGAACCGCAAGAATCGAAGCTTCCACGTCGGAACTGGCCAACTGTACCTTCGCGCAACTATCACATGACAGGGAGCTTCCTGATGCGGTACTTGCGCAACAAGATGCCGCTGGATATCAGCCAGGCGAATTGGTTGCTATGGATCGATCCGTCAAACTATTCAGAGATCCCTGGCGAGAGCTCGTTTCTTTCAGCAGAAGAGCGCTACCTTGACGGGCACCTGAAACCAGCCTCAAAGCTTCTCTTCGAAGCCTCTCGAGAGTTAGACGACGAGGAAGAACTGGAAGATTTCGAAGAGGGAGAGGATATTGAATACTTGGACAGAATGTACGATGGATGCGATGGTTGTGCAAATGTCATGGAATCGATTGAGTGCCTTCAGACAAGGGGTAAGTTACATTTCAAGCAAACTCTACCGGTGACGTTGGACTTGAGCAGCGCTCTGATGTCCTTGATGTAAATACTTGCAGTCCACGAGCTGAACAGCACAATGTACAGAAAAGACGACGTCTGTCTGGCCAGTGGTGCCGCAGGGGCATTTCGCGCAGCCTTGGAAGTTCTGTGCAGTCGGGGGGAGAACATACTTGTTCCAGAGCCAACGGACGGAATGTTTGAGTCCGTTGCTGAGTCGCTGGGTGTTGAGGTTCAATACTATCAAGTGGTCAGGCACAACCGCGAGTGGGGATTCGACCTGCAGGAGATTGCGCAGATGATGAACTCTCATACTGCTGCCTTGATCGTAAAAAACCCGAACAGTATAGGCGGCTTTTTACACTCGAGGGAAGATCTCGCAGGAGTTTGCGATTTGTGCGGCAATTGCGGTGTGCCGATCATAGCTGACGAGGTCTTATCTGACTTTGTCTTTGATAGCTCCTGGATATCTCGTCTAGAAGAAATGGGAATCCCGAACCCGTCCAAGTCCCCCAAGTTCGTTCCGACGATGGAAGCTGCGGATGGAAAAGTACCCGTGCTCACTATCGGCGAAACTAGTCATCGATTCCAAGCTCAGCTGCTTCGGCTGGGTTGGCTTCTTGTTTCGGCGGATCCCTCTCAGATGAGCGAAGAAGTTCGATTTGCGCTGCGCACTGTCGGTACTGCTCAGCTTCCGCATGATCTCCATGTCGTAGCGGGTTCGTTGTCCCAGTTCCTCGACCCGAGGAGCATCGCAGATGCCAGAGCCACGGTGGACAACATAAGTCAGAGCCTTACTTCCCTAATCTCTAACATACACCGCGACACTTTCGAGTGCTCTATCCCAAGTGCGGGAATGAGCGTTCTAGTGAAGGTGGACTTGGAGCGTTTCGACTTCAGCTCGACAAGAGACTTTACGGAATACCTCCTCAAGGAGCAGAACATTGGCATTGTTCCGGGTTCCGTTTTCCACGTTGATAAGTACTGCTTCCTGCAGCCCACAACTTCCGCTAGGATGGGCCAGGCGTGCTACGAATTTCGACTGTTCCTGGACAGACTCTCCAAAACGCTGGATAAGAAACGGGCATAGCAGCTTTCCAAGCAAAGAAAAGGACCCTCCGAACGCCAATACCGTATCTAAATATAGACTAATTTTTTTTAATCTGAAACATGATTCCTCGCGAACCGTTTATCTCGCGCTCCAAAGTCATTGCCACAACAATCATGCTAGTCCGTGGAGATTAGTAGGTTCTATACCCACTCGGTGGGGGAGAACGGTTTGTGCATAACCCGATCCGATAGGGTCCATGCTTCTCTAGCATATGAAATTCCTAGTTTTGCTTCCTGACCCATTTCATCGTCTCCTCTTGCTGCAGCAAACTACGAATCCGCGGTCAAACTTGAAATCGACTTAAACCGTCCCAGCGAGCTGGTAGGTCACAGTTTAGTGGCTGCGGTTTTCTGTACAGTCATCTGATTCCCGTTCCGTTCAGTATCCATAGCATATCCACGGCGGTGGAATCCACATCAAAGTACCTTCAACGGTCCTAGGGGCCATCAAAAGCTAGGGTTTGCCAACAAAAAAGGGGTCTGGGGGCATTCACAAGCTCTTCAAAGATCATCTTCGGTCACGTCGTTCTTCCTGGTTCTCAGGAAAGGTCCCCGGTCCACAACTTCCAGCAGAAGCTCTGAAGTGTCCATACCATAAAGATTGAGCCCAGGGCCGCCACTGCATATGCAGCGGCGTTGGCTACGGCCAAGTTGGCTGGTTTGGCGCTGCGTTCTAGTGCCTTGACGTACAGCAGTGGAGGAATGATGAATGTTTGCAGGGTGTCCGTTACTCCACCAGCCAAGCCTATCAGCAGGGCGAAGTTTGGAACAGCGATTGCAACGGAAGAGATGAACATGACAAGCACTGATCTGATCAAGTTCTTCGTGAGCAAGTTCTTCTTCGTGACGCGAGGGTTGTCACCCAGTATCGCTATTTCGACGTATTCTCGGGCTGGAGCAAGCATCAGAGTGAACGTTATAGCCAGATCCACTGATAAACCGACAGCCGTGAGTGTGAACAAATAACCCGAACCAACGTTTCGCAGAACGTTGTCCTTGATAGAAGATCCGTAGGCCTAACCATGAGCGACAAGAAGCATTCCTGAGGATTCTTTTCACAATAGGGCTGGCCTCGGAATGACAAAGAAGCGAGGACACACCGGCTTACCGCGTAGCAACCGAGTCCGAAGATTATGTTAATCAGCGCGCAAAAAGAAAAGCTCGCTGGAATAACGGTAGAGGTGAACTCGTCAGGGTGCTGCATCTCCCTCTCGATAGGAAGTGCGACATAGTGGATGCAGAACAAGAAAACAGCGGGGCCCCAGAAAAGTGGGAAGGTTTGCGAGGTGAAAGGAACAAAGCTCGGGCTTGGTTTCATTCCTCGTTCAAGCCAAATAGTAGAAGCATCAACCGCAACCGCCGCCATTGCCAAGAAAAAACATATGTTTCCGAAAATAGACCAAAAGGCAAGATGTTTCCACGTTCTGACCCAGCTTAGAAAGATGAAACAGGGCACTATCATCAAAATGACGTGCGTTGTTCTGATATCCAAAATCTCGGAGAATAGACCTCCAATAAATGTTAAATACCCAGCGCATGCTCCAAAGCACGAAAGAAACGTCGCAGTTCTTACAGTTACAGACCACTTATGTCCTAAAAGCTCGCCTGCAACCTCCGCATAGTTCATATTATACTCCGTACTCAAAATTCTCTTGGAAACTACCAACATCCAGACTGTCGCTGTTGCAACCAACGCGACAACACTCACTCCAATACCTCCACCTACATATCCAGCTTGCGCAAAAGCCCATGGTAAAGCAAATGATCCAGAACCTAGAATAAGCTTCACAACATTCGCCATACCAGCTAACCTCTCCCCTCGAATGTCATCAACACTTCCATGACTAGTTCCAGCCATCTTCCCGTTTCCTACTCTGCACACGCACCCCCAAAACCACGAAAGAAACAGATTCGCTGTTTCCTAACACACACACACACACTCTCTCTCTCTCTCTCTCTCTCTCTCTCTCTCTCTGTCGCTCGCTCGCTCGCGCTCTAAGAGCCTCTGAAATGCTAATCCAGTCTCCATCCCATTGCAACCATTCCAAATAAAATCTCGAAACAATCCGGCCCTTCGCAACATAAAAACCCCACTGGGACCGTCGACTTCGAAAACAGATATTATCAATAAAACTAAATGTAAATTTGATGGAATCAGCAAACCTCCGCTCCGTTAAAACCCTACCGGACGGTGACACCGAAAACAGATTTTGTCAATAAAACTAAATGTAAACTTGTGATGGAATCATTCCTGCCAGATATTTATCCGATGGGCAGATAGTAACTCAGCGTATGATTAGTTTTTACACGTCTAAGGGGTTCGGTGATGAAATCAAAATCGACGAAAATTATAGTGTTTTAAAAGGAGTTGTTGAAAGGGAGGCCGTTGATATTGATGAACGCAATCGGCTCTACACGTCATCCCCTGAAAACGATGTCCACTGTGGACGGCATAAATAGCGCATCCCCAGAGCGAGCGCAGATTTACAGCACCAGAGAGCTAGGATCCTGAGGCCAAAAGGGCGAGGAGAAGGATGCCCTTTCCTCAGCGACGCTCGCGAGGGTGGTGATCAGCATGTTCTTCTAGTACTGGGGCGATGTCGTCATGATTTTCTGACGTGAGGTTCATCTGGTACGATTGAGAACAGTAGTATTTGTTGAGTTCCAGTAGTCAGGATCGAGAGGCATTCCTCCGTCCATCTTCGATATTGATCTTCGATATTGATGGCTGGCGTTTTCTCTCTTCCTTGAGTATTATGCTGCGGCTATTTTTTATTGCTTATCTTGTCGAGGACTTCAATCCAGGGCTAACCATCCGAAGGAGAGGAAAAACTACACGCGACGTAAGGAACCAACCTCAAGAATACGAGCAGTTGAACTTCGCCAAACGAGATAAATTCCAGTAGTCAGGATCGAGAGGCATTCCTCCGTCCATCTTCGATATTGATCTTCGATATTGATGGCCGGCATTTTCTCTCTTCCTTGAGTATTATGCTGTGGCTATTTTTTATTTTTTTTCTATCGCCACGCTAGTTGCAGATGCCCCTCTCTGCTTGCGTTAATTTCCTCCGTCTCGGGGCGGTAATATTCGAACAAACTTGTTGTTTTTGTTGGACTTCTTCTTGGCAACGGGCGACTGGGAGCCGTATGTGGTGAAGAATTTGGCCGTATTAGACCATCGCCCGGTAAAATGCGCAGCTGCTGATTGAATTTCGCGCTTGAGATCGCTATCCACCTAGACACCTCCTATTAGAGTAAAACAGAGCTTCATCTCGTGATTCAATCTTTTTAAGGCGTAAGAGATTGAACTCAATAAAATGATTGTACTTGGTCGATGGGATCTAGTGTCTCTGAGGCTGAAACGACGATGCCCTGCCAAGCTGATGATTAGTATTACAATCCAATTGTTTACATGACACAACAAGCAAGCAGGAGATATCTCTTGAATACAGGCGATAAAAAAACAGGAGATTTCATCCGCTCAATGCAGTCGATTTTGCGTTATCGGCTACTTGACCGCAGAAGTGAAGGCTTGAGTCGAGTTTCATCATGGCACAATAACATCTGGGCCGTAATTCCACCTGTATACATAGCTAGCCCCTCGGTCCTCCTTTCCCTCCGGCCCGGTGTCACATTTCGGACAACCAATAACAATATGTCGGTCGTCAATGCTGACACCCTTTCCAAACTCGTCCTCTGGTTGCGCGGTAACTATTCCGTTGCTGTCAGTCCTGTATATTTTCTTCACGATTCGCCACTCGTAGCCCTGGCACCTAACAGCAACGTAAACTGCTCCGCTTCTGGTACCCGATTTGTTGTCCCCCCACGCAGAAACCACAAGAACATTCCCGTAGCGAGACACTCGCTGCCCGAAGAAACTAGGTCCCTTTCTGTCCGGGTAGAAACTTCCAATTGTCTTGTATTCACCGTCGATCTCCTGATATAAGTACACGGATCCAGTATTATACCCTAGTTCGCTCCTTCCTCTTTCTCCACCAACAACGGCGATGCTTCCAAGAGTATGGACACCTTCGCCAAAGTGCTGCTCGTTGAACATCGGTCCAGCAGGACTGTTGGGCCAGTCCTCGTGCTCTTCCTTGTGTGGGTTAAACTTCTTGGTCAACTTCCACAAACCCTTAGCGTTTCTTGTGTAAAGATAAGCTCGCCCGACCCTCGCACTGCCTACTCTGTGCCTTGGCGATCCGACGATGAGTCGCGGAGTTAGGTTGGGGTTGGTTGTGCCGTGGAGGTGCACCTCATCTCCGTACTGGACGCTTGCAACACTTCCTCTCAATGTCTGCACAAGTTGCCATTCCCTTAAGCGTTTTCGCTCATATATATAGACAGCTCCGGCCTTGGTAATACCCTCATCCGGATCGTCCTGTCTACGGGCTCCGATAACGGCGGTTTCACCCTCAACTGCAACGGCGTACCCGAAGTACGCGGATTTCATTCCATCACCGTTTTCAGAAGGCGCGCTGAACGTGAACGTTCGTTTCCATTCGCCGTCGACGAGCTCGAACATATTGGCGGAGCCGCTCCTAGGACCGAAGAATCTCGTATCGAAAGGATGACCACCAATGATTCGATATTTCGTCCCATCGGACCATGCGTCAACGTTCAGACCGAAGTACCCCCCATGAACTCGCTCATCGGGGAGAAGCTCGTCCTCGTAAATCCACTTTCCCTTCTCCTTTCGGAAAACCCACATCCCGCCTTGCCAGCCCTGGTACCCATAGCCACCCATAACCAGACGATTCTTAAACACTCGGACGTAGTGCCCGGCAAAAATAGGCCCAGCATTCGGCCCGGCTCCTTCTGGAAGCAGCTCGCTCTGTCCAGTCAGCTCAATCGATGGACAGCGCAAACCAAGAACGCCGGCAACAAGCAGCAACCCAGCACAAACTAAAACTTTCATTTTACTAAACAATTTTAGCCAACCGTATCCACCACAAAACCAGTCACTCAAGCACAGCCGCCATCGTAATCTGAACAGACCTCCGCTTAGACTCACCTCCTCCCCCTCACTCCTCCAATCCTTCACTCCGTCTTCATATGCGTATCGCGACCAGTCCTCACCGCCCAATGATTCAACAAAGTGTCAACAAACGTTCCCAAAACTCTCCAACTAGGAACGGCAAAATCCCCAACCTTCCACCTAATTTCGATCCAGTTCACCTCTTTTCTTCTCTTTTTTTTTTTCAAATCTTGTGTTTCTGTGTTTTCCAACTACAGTCAGTTATACAAAAATCTATTAAATTCTCTAAGCTCGCAAAAATCATATACATCAAATTTTTAAACAGAAAATTAACCGTTCCCCGAAAATGATAAGATGCTGGTTAATTTCACTAACATGAATATTTGAAATGTTTCTCTGTTAGCTCCTCTCTTTTTTATCTTGTGAAAAACAAAGACAATCAATCAAACTGAACCGACTTCGACCGCGTTACGCATTTTTCAATAATAATTTGATAGAAGAGCAAACATCCAAATAAATTAGAATTATTCTTGAAAATCAGGAAGTAAAAATAAATAAATATAGTAAATGGCTAGTAAACTTTTGCTCATTTCTGGCTAGCACACCACATTCTTCCCTTTTTTTTCCTCAAGCCTTTGCAAAAGTTGTTTCGTTTGTTATTTTTTCACGTATACGTTGTGACCTTTTATCAATCGAATTCGGCAGCTTATAATATGATAAAGATAATATATATATAAACTTTAGACCATATTATTTAGTTTTGACTCGCTTGTTCACAAAATAATGTACTAGTACCAGTTTTAGAGGCCTGGGAAGATATTGTCGACATAAGTAAGGAACAAAGGTTCTTGTTTTAGTACGCTCATATCGGATAAAATGTAAATTAGTGGGGTTTATTTAATAGGGTATAAATGAATGATTTAATGTTGTTGGTGTACGTCCAAGAATTTTGACTCTGGATTTCTCTGACAAAGATACCAGAAGGCCGTACTGATGGTGCTGGGTTTGCGCCCGATTGGATAGACTGCGACCAATGAAGTATTGGTAGTTGCTCACTGGCACTTCTTTTATACAATGGGGATTAAAATTTTGCTTAAAGATCCAGGATGGATTGCAGATAGTTGCTGAGGGTTTTGCAGCACAGGATAGCCAGCAAGTTTGTCCGACTGAATGAGTGCGGTGCATTTTGCTCTGAGGATGTTCGTCTACACCGTATGGTTTGAGCTTGTTAGGGGACACAACTGCATCTCGGAAATTTTTTTTCTCCCACTCTCGTGGACGTGTAGCCTCTGGTAGTGAGGACTAACACCTGAGTGTCTCACCGGGAATTTTCCGAGCATGGGAAGCCACATGGTTATAACCATTTGCTGCTCTCGTCGAGGCAAACCCGGACGATCTTTGAAAGCAGGTAGCGGATACTTCTGTGGTAGAGCATGTGATATGGAGCGGAAACTCCACAACGTCGAAGTTGCCACCGTGGAACTGAATTCACAGTCGTCCCCTAGGAGCTCCGTTGGTTTTGCCCTCATCGAATAATCAAACGTTTCCAGCTGACCAAACTGCCAGAAAATGTAGCCTTTGTCATGTCTTTGAGGGCGATGCAATTTGCTCAAGTACTGAACAACTTACCCCTTTCCAACTTCAATACTTCGTGCAAACGTGGAAACGTACAAACATAGCAAAGGATGAATGCACTATTGTGTAGGAGTTGTCGCGAAGCCGATGGCTTAATGGGCATTGTCAGGAAACCTCGAGCATGATGCGAGAACCCGACCGCGGCGCGATACGAATTATTCTTCTTTCTGACACATATTTTTCAGCACGTGGCGAAAAGCTGAGTCCGTACTTTGTTCTCGGGCTAGAAAATTTTGCATGGTACAAATCACTTTGTCAGGGGTGTCATATACCGTCCGATAAAGGTTATCGGACGCGTCTGATAAACTCTTTCACATATCAAATGTTGAAATAATTATAAAATTACGCAGTATGCGTTTTTCAATTATTCAAAAACAAGTCTGATTATCGGTCCGATAAACTGTCCGATACTCAATCAACGCTACTGTATTAATCAATCATCTCTGGTCGAAGTATTGCATATTGATTATTTTTCATTGTGACAAGCTGTCACTCTGATATAGTGAATTGGGATTGTTTTTGAACTGCACAGACTGTCAGAGACAATCTAATGGTTCTAGGATGGTTTCTTAGAATGCTCACAAACAGGGGAAGGGGGATGGATGATTGCTGGGCACCTTGCGAAGCAGGCAGTCTTTGTCAAGAATCAATTTGTTCGAAGCCTATCTACCCTGAGGTGCGGAAAGGGAGACGCTGATGACGCGCATCCAACAGCAAAAGCTGCGTTCGAACGGCCAGAGAGTCAGAGACAGCTCCGTGAGGGGGACTGTCGAGACGGCCGGGGGGCATTGCGAAAAATACGGCGAAGCCAGCGAGGAGCAAGCAACACTGTCCAAAAGACGAATGCAAGTCGTTGTCAATGTCCCCGAATGGGCAATTGAGGCTCAATCAACACTCGTCGTTGATTGAATGAAAAATGGGGATCTAATCGGTCCTTATCGGAAGCTTATCAGACAAAAAAAAAAATTCTTCTTCATTCAGGCTCCACAACTCGTATCGGACTCGAGCCAGAAGAAAAACTCTTAATTATTACGTAATTTCATGTATATGGAACTTTATCGGACACCAATGGACTTTTTTTATCGGAAGGCAATATGACAAACCTACTTCGTACCAACGACAGATTGACAGTCAAGTGGTCATCGTTCGCTCATATTCGAATATCCCTACATGAGCCCATCAAGTAGATCTGAATACTCTCCTGGTTGGGGCTATCAAAGCCTAGGAGCAAAGAGTCGATGCGATAGTGTCCCCCAAAACTGCTTCCCAGGATAGGGCATGGTGGCAGAGATCGACTTGACGCGAGTGTGCTTGGTTGTCAAACACTTCCATACGACCGACGGGGAAAAAATCGTGAATGCCGTATATTAGGTTGAGGACATTGGAGAGGAAAAGAGGTCACAAACCATCCAACTTTCGAGAGACATTGAGCACTCCATTGCTCATCCGAGCAGCAAACTTAGCAAGGAAAGCGGATATTGCTGATCAAACGTTTCCATCTCGCTTAGCTAGCTCATGGTCATGCACCGTGGTAGTATTGGGGAAAAGCCTGGTTAGGTAAGGTAACCAGGCTTTTTCACACCATTACCACTGCCTTTGCGCTTCGATTCGTCAAGACGTCTTATCTCAAACTACTATCACCGTTATATTAATCACTTCCAGATTCCTTTCGATCGGGAAAGGAACGAGATGGGGGTCCTAACGAGCAGTACGGATCATATAACTGATTTGGTAACGGCTTTTGTACGTGTATCTGTTGATAACTTGAGGTTTATTGGCGATCATAAGCGATCCCAGCGGAGGCATGTCTCCACCAGCGTTCCATGAATCCGCCAGACCTGTGCTTGGGTTCGGAATACAACTTGTACCGTACCGCTGCGTCCTACATCTTTCACAGAGCCTGAAATAGCTTAGTGCTGCGGGCTCGGTATCTTAAGAACGAAATTGCAGAGTCAAAGCACTGCACAGCAGCAGCTCGGTTCTCATTTCAAAAAGAACAGTCACAACAAAGAAGTCCTCGGGTCATCAGTACAGTTTTACTAAAGCACTAAAATCCCATCGAAGAGCGCTTGCGTCGATACGCCGTTTTCCTGCAAGGAGCCGGTGGAGAGCACAGGCGAAATTTAACTGGACTGTATAGCCACAGAAGGTCCTACAGAAATATTCGTTCTGTTATCTCATCTACTTGAAAGCTCCTTACTTTGTTCTTGGTTTGTCTGAAGCTCTCTGGTCTAAGTTTTCGCGAGAGAGACTCTCCCTGCCTAGCATTAATGCGTAGCAACCGCTGGCCTTTGGGTAGGGGAGGAGACAGGAGGACGAGGTGGTAGTTCCCGGAGGTTCGGCATGCTAGAGGCTTTCCGGGACGAGAACTTTGGTTTCTTTTCTGAGCGAGCACTTGGGAGACAGTTTTTTGCTGATACCCTTCTTGAGGAAGATGGAGAGGAAGAAATGGATATCTTTTTTGGCGAAAATTTGTCATTGTGAGTGAGAAATGGGCGTCTTGAGGGGGTTGAGTTTTCCGATTGGTTTTCCTTAATTCGCCAAGTTTGGGTAGAATGCATCGTTTCGGCGGTCTTCTATGGAGTCGTGCGCCCTTGGCAGGAAGTGGTCGGAGATACGCTTCTTCGCAGCTGAAACAAGGGATCAGAAGCCGAGCATCTACAGACAGAAGAGAGAAGCAGGGTGGTGAAGAAAGCGCATCCTCTGCTAATGGGGAGCGTCAGGACCAAATGCCAGGTGGATTGCTTGAGCAACCTCCTGCCCCGTCGGATGATGTCTCTGATCAAAGTGACCAGCTGTTCGATCGTATCAAAGATATCGGGACTTCAGGTCCGCCTTCGAGCTTTGAAGACGACCGAGAACAAACGGCCAAACAGGACGAGGTAGTGCGTGACTTTCAACAAGAATTGAAGCAAATGGCAAGTATCTCGAAGCGGTCTAGAAGTGGAAGAGGGTCTTCAGAGGCGGGACCGCCAGGACTTGTGGAAGATGCATGGAAAGTTGCCAGAAAGCAAGGGAAGCAACTCGGCGTCCAGGATGATTCTTCCAGCATGCGAGAGGGATCAAAATTTTCCACTAGCGAAAGAAGGTCACCGGGTATGGATCAAGACACACTGATGTCGTTAATGGCGAGCAGGGGGGATACAGCTGATCGTGCAGCGCTGGTCATTCGGGAAATTGAAAAGTCTGCACGAATTTCAAGCAGCGCAAACCTTCGAAAACTTGAACGAATCGTTCGGGAAGATTTTGACTTCAACAGGAAACTTGTTTCCAGTTTGATTAGTGGATACTCCAATGCAGGTGACTACGGAGGGTCGGGAAAATTGTTCTTGAGTCTCCCCCAAAACGCCAAGACCGGGGCAGTCACGCGAAGCTGGTTATCCGCAAGTTTGAACGTCAAAAACGCCCCGGCTATTGCAGAAATCTCCTCCGCAATGTTTGACAGCAAGACATACATGACAAACGAACAGATGGACGAGGTCGTCAACTTGCTCATCAGCTTCAAAATGTATGAGCAAGTCATGCGTGTTCTAGGTCAGCAAGCTACGGTGTTCCCTCCAGAGAGAATTGGCTGCGTGCGTAACAACATACTGAAGGCCATCACGCATCTCGTCGACGAAGACATGCACGACTTTGCCGCGTATCAGCTCGTTAGTGTACTTTCGAAATCGGGTTTAAGGTTCGATCGGGCTATTCTGGAGGCAGCGGTCAAATGCATGGCCGGGGAGCCCGCTAGGATAGAGGCAACAATCGCATCTGTACAGGAGACTGCGTCACGAGCACCTTCCGACAAAACCTGGGAAGTACTCGCGAACGCTTATGCTTCGTTGGGAGATATTCTGTCAACTAATCTTACAATAGCGAGGGCCGCATATGCAGGAGCGAGATATGTAGGCCCTCGAGTCGTAATTCGGCTCTACGGAAAATCGGGACAGACTGCAGGTGTCTTGAGAGAGTTTCAATCCATTAAGAAACCTTGCTTAGGTGACTTCAACCTTATACTTCGAAGCGGGCTAACTGCTGAGCAAGTTCTTCCTGAAATACATCGGCACTCGCTCATTCCCAACGGCGAGACGTTTGGCATCCTGTCGGCAATCGTGTACAAACGACGGGGAGCGGACTTGAAGGCTCTTTCCCGGATAGTTGATTCTATGCGAGCTGTGAAGGTCGACGTCCACGACGTAGAGTACAAGAGAGAACTGTTTACTGAGTTGGTGAACACCTATGACGAGGAAGAAGTACTCAGCGTTCTAGCATTCCTGGACCAATTCAGCAATGACTATGGGAGAGATGTTGCCTCGAGGTTGATCAGGGCTTTAATCCGGCACAACAAACTGGAGGAAGCGGAGAAAATAGCTACAAAGCGTGAACTTGACGATAGTGGCAAAGAAGCCCTAAGCTTTGGATACATGAGGAAGGGTAACGTGAAAGCGGCTGAGGTTTGGGCAAACATGGTGCACGAAAGAAGCGAAGCACTTGAGAACGCCATCTCCCGAGCTTCGGAGGTGACACCGGAGTCCAAAACGTGGTCACCGTCTGCAAAGAGGAAGAAGAGCTACGAGTTGAAGACTACAAATTCCTTCCTCACGTCGTTGGAGAAACAGCCGAAAGTTTCCGAAGCTACGGAACAGGAGTGGTGGACCGTGTAGTGGCAGCTCGACCTGCCTTAGTTTAGTAGTACTTGAAAGCTTCGTACTACTGGTTCGGCAGTAGCAGTCTAGTTCGGAAGTGTACAAAGTTTTAGGATATTGAGGAGAAGACCAGAACCTGAGGTTCACATGTACTCAAGTTCAAAGCCAATGAAGACCAGACTTTCAACACCTGGATACTCCGTCAGACAGCTCAACTGCTGGCTCTCAAGAAGACCGGCTTAAATAAGAGAGTAACATCATCGTCCAGAGAAACAGACTGCTGTCCTCGTTTTGATGAACGGAGCATTTACAATGCTATCCTCCTGAGGCATCACCCTGAGCTGCGGTGATGCCGATAGCGCCCAAATCCATCGTCGCTTTCTCGCTAATGGGTAATACGGTAGGGAATTCCTTTACGAGGTGTCTTGAGTAACCAACCGTTTCCGTTCCATCGAGCAGCTGAAATGGACACCACTACGGGTCAATCGGTCTAGCCGAATGTCGGGGATACGAGAGCCGGCTTGCCATTCGAACCAGCCTTACAAGAAAAAATTTAACCCTGTGTTTATAATTCCAGTTCAACAAATACACGGATAATAACGAGCACGACCTTGTCGTTTTCCGGCGGGCTTCGCATCACTTAATGGTCGCAAAGGTGTTTGTCCGTCATCATCATCAAGAACCAGCATGACCTTTGAAGATTGGAGCGGTTTCCCTCAGAACAACTGCAAGAGACTCCTCAATAAGAACTTTTTCCAGACCGAGCGCTGTGGGTTACTTGCTTGGCTGGAAGATTATTGCCCATCGTCAACCGATTTGCGTCTCGGAGCTGGTGAGGTCTGTGAAGTTACCTGTTTAATTGTATAGTTGGTTGCGAACCGGGAGAAGTTGGAAGGTCATCCTCGGTATGTACGGGAGATGGAACAAAGGCTGAATGGATTGGTTTAGGTCGGTGTCAAATGGCCTTCCTTTGTATGAGGTTACCGTAGGCCTCAAAAGGAGCTTGGGAATGCCAGTCTATGTCATGCACTGAACAGAACGGAGCTCTCTGTATGGATGCATTCAATACCTCCGAACTCGCTCCTTCCAGTATGAACTCGCTTTCGCACGAGTCCTTCTCTTTTGCGCTCTGTTGCTAATCTGTGGGTTGACGATTTTACTTGTTCCCGTTAGGTGAGATTGCTCCGGTGGGTTGTATTCCGTACGAGAAGGACTACGAAGGATATTGGCGCGCTCTTAGGGGAGCTATCGAGCGCGAGGAAATTTCCGATAGAGGAGCTGTTATATCAGACTTGATTATTGACTACAATCCTGGCCACTATACGGCGTGGGAATACCGACGGAAGTGGTCAGTGCAGGAAGGACTTGTCAACGAAGAGATCCAATATGCCGCTGAGCAAGTCGTTTCCAATCCAAAGAACTATCAAGTCTGGCATCACCATCGTCGCCTTGTTGAGATCCTGGACAAGCCTGTCGATGCTCTCGAGCTAACGCGGAACAGCCTGGAAGAGGATGCTAAGAACTACCACGCGTGGAGCTACAGGCAGTGGATTGTGAAGAAATTCGATCTTTTTTCGGTTCGTTTTCGAGCGGCAGGGCCCAAACCACTGGAGCTTGTCGGTCGGGAACCAGAAACTCATTCCCGTTGTGACCCGGTTTTTTTTCCTCCGCTTGACGTAGAATGAGCATGAGTTTGTCTCCAAGTTCATCGATGCTGATGTCAGGAATAACTCAGCGTGGAACTATAGATACTTCCTGATCAGAGAGACAAAATTCGGTCCTCATTCTCATTTCGTTGAAGAACCTAGTCTGGTCCAGGAGACAAGTTACGCGATCCGGAAATCGCGTCTAGCTCCACACAATGAGTCGCCCTGGAACTACATCCGCGCACTCACGAGGCTCGCGAGGATGCCCCTGGTGGACGTCGTAGGCCTGGTGGACGCGTTGCGGGACTCAAATCCGCAGGCGACAATCGACAACAGATTTGCGGCGCACCTGTACGCTGACATACTCGCGGAATCCGACTCTCGCGCAGACAAGGAAGCTGCTGCAAAGCTATTTCAGTAAGTAGCTACACGCATTTTCGCCAATACCTCCCACCAGGCTTTTCTCCGTTTTGCGCGGATTACATATTGCCCCTTCCCTCGCCACAAAATTACACCACAACGTCTTGGATTGCTCACTTGCTTCACAGGCATTTACATTCCTGACGAAAGGCTTGGAAACAGAAAAGCAGTTCTTAGGACGAACTCATTAGACTTGAGCTCTCGAAGTCTATCAAGAAGTTTCTCCCCTGTCCAACAAAGAACTTAAAAGGCAATGATTTCGTGTTCTCGTCTTTCTAGGAATCTAAGAGACAGTGATCCGTGCCGTCGGCGATATTGGGATCACAAACTTTCCACTATACAGAAATCCATCTCCAGATCCTGAAATCGATAGGCCTTGGCACCGATTTCAGGGGCTCCGCCAGAGTTTGCATGGCGCTGTTACAGTTCACTTCCTGTGGGGACCATTTTTAGTTCTCTGACATCTGCTTGTGCAACGCAGGATGCAGCCGAAGTACAGTTCACAATGTGGTCCGAAGTCACGACCGCGTATCGGCTCCTAGCCGGCTCAAAGGAATTCCGCGCTGAGAACGCGCGGGATGGAAGATGCAGAGTCTGGAAGATGCGCATGTTGTTCACCATTCCACGCGACTACACATGTCTCATGCGACACACTCCCCTTGTTCCTAAGGATTAAAAATTTCCGTTCAGGTCTGACTGCGGCATGGAAGCTCTTGGACAAAAACACTCTCTTCCAATTTAGAACGGGTCTCAATTGCCGTTCGATGGCGAATCTACCCCGCGCGGAGATTCTGCTGGGCGTGATGATCGCATCTCCTGAGCAAAATGCCATGGAGCTGATGGCCACCACTGTCTATTCTTGGGGTGTTGAGCGAACGTCATGATTTAATAGATCAGGAACGTTCTCCATAAGAAGAAACTAGTACCTCTCGTTTAAGGGTACTCAGCCCTCCGACTTGATCCCCAACCTCCCCAGTCCCTCCTTAAACGTGCACGCACCACCTTTTTTTAACCGCCAAGTCATCACTCTGCACAGGACTATAAAATTTCTCTATGAATCATCATACTCTATTTTTATGAGCAATTCTACTATTCCCAAAGTACCAGAATCCTGTAAATTCCATCTTGGGATCTGTTGATTCGTTACGCATTCATGTTGTTTGCCTAGTCTCACCAATAAACGTCCGTCTATATTCGGACCGACAGGGCTCTCTCATCAAATTATTTCTAATTTCTTGGACCGCGAAGATTCCGTATGAGCTCTATTGGACTACGCTAAGTATTATTGATTGACATACAAAATCTTTCTACCAATGAAAACAAGAACAGTTGTAGCTACCAAAATTTCTATTCTCTTATGTAAAATTGTAAGAATCTTCGCCCGAACGAGGATGAACGATTTTCGTGTGTTTTTTTTCCCGAATTTGAACCTTAAGATCTGAAATAGAGTAAAACGGTGAGCCTTTGGACCTCTTTGAGAATCTCCGTTTCCTGTCCTGTCCCAAATGTGTTTTTTTGAAAAATGAACCCAACCAATGGCGTTTGAATGTTCCCACATGCCTTTGTACGATCCCTATTGGCCAAGGATATTCTTCCCTTCAAGTTTCCTTTCTCTGAAGATTCAAAGGCGTTCAAAAACATCCACTAGAAGAGAAACCCCTCCAAATTCTTTTTTGCCGCTGCCAGGTCAGATATATTAATCTTCTTAAATAAATTCTGCAGTCAGCACCCCAAGGGTCTTCTCGACGAAAGACGTTTTGACAGCTGGCCTTTTCTGGAAAGGTTTTACGAATATAAATGTGACACATGCTTCACCGGGGAACTTTTTTTATTGGAATCTCTTTTTTTTAAGGCTCTTCAATGGAATCCTGCCAATGAGATATCCAATCAGTATGGACGAGGGATGATTTCTGATGCCGACAATTACTGTATTTACAAAACTTTTACCATCGCTAGCAGTTCAAAAATGATGGTAGGCGGCGATATCACAACCAATCAAAGAAAACCCACCTCGAATTGCAAGAAACCAGATATTTCCAACAGCTCTCTTGTTTTTTATATGAAGCGGAATTGTTTTGTAGTTAATGGAATATTTTATTGGTTGTACTGGTTGCTGTGTTTTTGTGATCCACCTTTCTTTCCCCCACAACGCTTTCTGAGAAACGCAGCACTCGTTCGAATCTGGTTTCCAAATGAGGATTCCGTAGTGAGATCGTTGATTTCTTCACATGATAGCCACCCCCCCCTCTTTCTTCATCGTACTGCTGCCAAAGCGCGTCCCAATTTGTTCTTTTGGTCTGTGTGCGATTCAAGTGTTGCTTTCTATGGAATCCATTGTTTTCCAAGTTTTATGAATAAAATAATTGCTATTACGATTTGGACGAATAGAAAATCGAGAGAAAACTGGAAAGATACGGTGACATTCCATGATCCAATTTAAAAAACAAAAAATGGGAATTTTTTCCTACCAAAATTCCTATCGAGACCGGACGATTCCCTACGAAATTTCATCCATAATTGATACATCTGGCAACCCTTCCCGGTCTAGCTTCAAATTGCCGCTTTTTTAAATGAAAAAAATATCAGATTGCCCGTGCATTCTATATTGGAAAAAAAAGGCAAAAGACTCGGAGGGGGGAATTGGTGAGAGTCGTTCTCTTACATGTTTCTCGCATCAATTATTTCTTCTTCATTTCTTAATATCTACACACACCCGTGTTTTTTCATGGTTTCCGCAACAGCACGTCCTCGATTTTCTATCAAATAATTCTTCAACAAAATCATGAAAAAAGTATCACCAAGGATAGAGAACTCACAGGTTCAGTTAGAAACTGGCTTTTCCTTATTAAGCCAAGTTTTACCATTTTTCAAAGCTTCTTTCCACTTTTAGCTGTTGTTTTCTGCCCACCATGATCCAGACGCAGGACAACCATGAAAGGTTTTTCCTAAAAAAATTAGTTTTCCTAGACATCCGGAACAGCAAGCAGCCTTTAACATCAATTAACCGAGCAAATAGAAACAGGGGTTATATTCCTATATGAGTTCGCAATTGTACAGATCAAAGGGTAGCGAATGCATCGGATAACTACAGAATATGCTTTTAATTATTTACATAATAGTGTTCTTTTGTATGTTTTACGAGGGGTAAATGATATAACGAAATGAAGGAATCTCCCAACCGTACCCCCCCTCGTTGAATATTGAACAACCCTATTAATGGGGATTTCTTTTCTTCCTGTTTTTTTTTTCTTTTCGAAATTCGGTTGACGAAATTGCATTGAACGGGTAAAAGAAAGTCCCATTAGATTCAGCAAGAGCCAAAAAAAAGGGACACAGATTGTGCCGATTTGTTTTTTCCCCTTTACTTCTTTGAGCAGGCGAGTGATGAGGCAGGGGAAAGACGCGTATGTGTGTAGGGGTTGGAAGAGGTTTTTCTTTTTGGTGGGTGCGGAACAGGAGAGTAGGCAATGTGAACCGAAATAAGGGTTGGGCAGAGAGAGGTGTAGTTGGGAGGTGAAGTTAGGGTTTTGTTTTTGACGGTGAGTCAGGGTAACTATAGTGGATTAATTGTTTAGAATCTTCTTTGGGTATTCGTTTGTCTTTACTATGTCCATGACTCGGTCTGGGGGACATGCTCCGGTAGGGCTTTTGACTGTGTACGGGTGCGGGAGGGTATAGGTTTGGGAGGGGAGAGGGGCGAGGTGGTGGTGAGATCGGTTGGAGGAAGCTGGCTGATGTAGATGAGAGAATTTTTGTAGTTCTGGTTGAAAGTAGCTTCGAGGGTGCATTCCACTTAGACATGAGCATGCGTGGTTTGGAGGTCAGTTGTAAAGTTTGTGGGCTGTGTTTAGTTGAGGATTCGTTTCAGGGAGGTGGAATCCGCAGATAGAGTTCGGGAGGTGTTGGCTTCGAGAAGCGATTGTGGAGTCGAGGGGAGAACAGGGCTGGGTAGGTCGGGCCAGGTCCACCAGGAGGGATCACGGTATGGGGGATAGTGTAGGTTTGTACATGCATGGCGCGGCTTGGGGCGTTCCGGTTGGGGACAAGGAGCATCGTCGGAGAGTGGATGATACTCGTAGGGATGAGGACATCTTCTTTCCGTACTCGAGCAGCGTTTCGAACCCTTCAAACGACCCGTCAAACAGCTCCGATTTTAATAGTGGGAAGTTATCATCGCGGGCTTTCCTCAACGATGAGCGGCTGTTCTATGGGACTGACTTGTCGCCGGAATCTCCATGCGAGAGAGGAGGATCAATTTCCAATATGGTGAACAGCGTGCTTTCTTCACCCAACAAGGGACCTGCCAAGGCGATGGTACGAGACGTGAAAGGAACTCTTGGGGGAGGTGTCTGAGGGCTGAACATGATTGTTCTCTGTCATATAGGGAGGAGGATTCTACTTTCCCGATCAGGAATATGTGTCTAATGTGCAGGAGAGAGGAGCAGAACACGATCTAGGATATGTAAGCAGATTCAGTAGTATTTTCTCTGGCGAGGAGAGTGAGCCAGCTTTGATGGAGGTGAGCAGGCGGTCAGACTCGTTTTGATGGGCCAGAACAACAGGCTCCACTAACAGGCACTAATTGGTGCGGAAATTTTTCAGACTCGGCAGAGCACACAAGAGTTTGAGAGGATTGTACAACAGAATTACGGCGATTTGAAAGTGACCGATGTGAAACGAATAGCTGAGCCGAGTGGGATAAGCGGACAGGATGCGTCGTCCATTGCAATGTACCCAGACGAGCACCCCCAGGCGTGGTCGAAGGCCAGCCATAAGCCAAAGAAGGTGAGCGCATTCCTCCAAAAATGTCGTCGATGTGGCTTTGTGGCCTTGTCATCTCACAGTTGTTCTCTACTCTGAGCATAGGATGTGGCCGCATCAGAGAAGAAAGCCCTGAACAGAAATACCTCAAGCCCGCGAAGCGGAGGTACAAGCAACTACAAGCACGGATCTAATAAAAGTGATGACGGGGGAAGGCCAGAATTCCAATACCCCCTTCGACCCGGCTTCGCCGACTGTCAATACTACCTGAAGACTGGAAAATGCACCTATGGCGCCCGTTGCAAGTTTAATCATCCTGTGAGAGACGAAAGGTAGGCAGTATATGAGTATTTTTGCTCGTTGCTGGCGGATACTGTTAAACTCACTTGAAGTCTTAATTTGTTGTTGCCTCGAATAGGTTGGTTACTGCGTTGAATCGCCGGGATTGCTTCGATTTTGTGCAGACGGGAAAATGTCCATATGGTCGAAGCTGCAAGTACAACCATCCCAACCGCAAGGATATGGCAGTCTTGGGGCTCGGGAACGGGGCACCGGACGCCGCCACGACTCGGGGCCGTATCCCAACAACAAATACCGGCCCTGCACTTCCGCGGTCCCCAACCGGGGCTCCTACGAAGGGTGCTGCGGGGGCGGAAGAGCTAGGTCCGAACCCCTCACCAATGCCGCTGTCACCAAGGAACCGCATCGAGGCGGTGGCACGAAACCCAAAGATTTCTAGCGTAGGGTTTGGGGATGGCACGCGGAAGTCATCTCCAGTGTACAACGGGCACCAAAGCCCTCCTGGTAAGCAATCGTTTCTCGTTGTTGCTGATGCGTATGTGGAGAGCCACTTGGGCATGTGGGCTTACGTGGGATTCTCTTTGTTAACAAGGTACGGGAACAACCCACGCTGGCGTCTCCAACCAAATTCCGTGGAGCAACGTCGTGAGCAAGCAGCCTCCTTCTACCGGGGAAACCGGACAGATGTTGGGAAGAGCCCACCAACTTCAAAACGCACGGCAGCCTGCGGGTACGTGGAAGCTCATCGAGGATTTTCCTGCAGCCCGACTGTCCCTGAGGGCTAAAATGTTCTCGTTCTTGTCCAAACCATAATAGCAGGATTTGTGGACAACGGTGAAAGCTCACACATGTCCAGAGGTACGAACGCGTTTGGGTTTAACACCGCAATATCAGCGATTGAGAACGACGATGCTTTCAACGCGTTGTACTACCGCGGTTCGATGAGCAACTTCGAGCAGGCACATGCTGCAGGCGACGTGAATAGTGTGAAAAAGTGGAAATTTTAGGTGTGTCACGTGGGTTACACGTGAGGGGGATTGGTGGAAAGGGAATTGGAAGCTTTGAATCGGACACGTCAGGTTCGAAGGAATGAGGCATTCCTGTATATAAAGGATGCACCGCGCATTTTAGGTATTGGCTGGATGAATATCCTTGCATGACAGTGTGCGGGAGAAGTACCCCGGCCAAAAATTATACTGCTTTGGCTTGCAGAGATATGCTTCGAGGACATTGTGTTGCGTTGGAAGACAACAGGAAGGCCCTTTAGGAGTGAAAAGAGTTTGAGTTATATATTTGCCGTTAGTTTTCTATGTGCGTGTATTGGACTAGCAACTAGGGTTTTCCCTGTACAAGACGTGAACTCTGCGCTGTTTTATTGTTTTTTTCTTTTGAAGAGAGAGATCGAGGTATAGGAATAATGTGTTCGTTTTTTTTTGTATGAGCTCGTGTAATTGTTATTGTGGATCGCAATAAACAGCCCTAATGAAGATAGTGCACTTTTTCTGAAGAGCTACGTGAGGAGCTTTGCGGACGGAATCACGCAACGGTTTGGATCTCTTGGAGTTGAGAACTTGCACGAAGGGGGGCCGCGAGCTGGGCTCGTTCCAAATCCTCGTAGTCTAGTTCATGTTCGCTAGTACAGCCGTTCTGTACTTGGACGTAGTACTATTGTGGAATATTTATTAGTTTATTCATATAATCTATGCCAGGATTGCAACTAGTACATCATCTACACTATATGCGGGGAGATGGGAGAAGTTTTTTACGGGCTTGCTCCTCTTCAAGGATGTGAAGGCACAGTGAAGACCGAGCTGAATGAATTGATCTGTTCATATTCCAAAGGAATTCACTAGGCTACGCCAAGGAAGGGCGGTGATCTACGTACACCCCTTCCGTAGAGTAGGTCTTTATGCAAACCGAAAGAATCCCCAGTTTCGCGGACTGCGACTAGTGTCTTGAACCAGGCTGCGCAAGAAATTCCCGAGTAGGCTACGCCAAATTAATGCGGTCTGCCTGCTCGTCTCGAACACAAAGATTTCAAATCATGTAGCACAGCTGACGCCAACTTCGGAGACTTGCAGCGGAAAGAACTCCCCCCCTCACCGATGTGGACGCTATGAGCATTGGGAAACTGTAACCTTAGATTGGGGTTACGTCGATTGCTTGGCAGCGAAGGCTTGTGAGAAGGAAGATGATTACTTTCATTCTAAGATTGAGAATCGTAGATAGCCTTCGGAGCTGACTGTGTGCGAAGTATTAGCCAGCAAATGGAATCTTTGAAGTGTTGAAGAGTGCCGGCTTTTGTTGTGATCGATGATGGGTCAGAGAGTGTGGGGGATGGGTTTTTGCGTCGGAGGGGTCCGAGCGAGTATGAATCGGGCTAAGAGGATAGACGCTCATCCTTTGCAAAGCAAGTATCCTCAAAAGAGAACCTCGGGGATTTTCAACATGCCTCCAAAGCATTTCATAAATTTAACGAATGGAATTGAAACTCTCAGAGTGAGCACGGGGGTCGCTGGAGACCCGCATTTCATGGCAGCGTCGCATCACTTGCCGATGCAATCGACTAAGCCATGATCCTCTTTGTTTGTTAAAATCATTCAGGTGGTTAGAGAAGACCTGGAGGTACAAGACGCCATGTTCCTGCGGATTCAAAGCTCGCTTTGTGAGCGAGGCGCTTATGACAAAATCCTGATGGAAACTGATCACAACCTTCTCCTTCATCTAGGTGAGTGTTCTTCGCTTCCTTTTTAAAGCTCCTTTCCCTCGCGAGCCTTCTAATTGGATCGGACGCCAGCACATCCTCCGCCCTTTATGTCTTTGATCATATCCAGATGGAAGCTCCGCGAAGTGACAGTGCTTTGCCGTCACACCTGAAGTTCATTTTTTTCGTGTTCTTTGGATTGATTAGCGACCGGCCATCCGTGTTACGTCTATGACTTGGCCTCGAGATCTAAACGGTACGGTGTACCCCGTGCGATTTGGTATGGACTGGAGTTTATAAAGTACGCGTGTGGATATTGCTGGTTTGGCTCAGAATCCGAGTTGTTACAGTCGGAGGTTCTTCTTCGTGGGAAGAACGTTGCTGGTGAGTGGTGGAAAGTTATGCGACACACGGTGAGCAAACCTGTGAAGCAGCGACTCAAATACTACAGTGAGTTCGTTGAGGAGCTTGGAGTTCAAGAGCTTCGTGCGTATGGTGTCGTTGGACGCGCAACAGAGTACGATGGTTGCAAAGAAATATATGCGAAGATGGTCCGCGATTCGTACGAGCTCAACCCATCTGCTGCTGCCGACGAACAGCCGAGCAACGACGAGTTCCGACTGAGACTGGAGGAAAGCGGTTTGAGGGTTTTCGACCATACTGACCCATTTGAACATAATCTTCGTGAGTCAGCGAAGATGAAGCCTTTGTAAAGATATACGACACTTTGTACAGTGAAGCTTGACCAGCATGGGCATTGCGAATCGCTTTCTTTGAGCTCACCGGCCTTTCGTAGATCCACGGCAGTAAACAGCGATGTGGTCTCAATCGAGCTACCACTGCCACAGACAGCAACGATGGGCAACAGACATCATTCCGTCTTCCTCGCGACTCCAGACGCGAGAACATAGTTCATTCCTCTGATCCTTGAGAACGGATCAAAAAACAAAACGTCCTCACTTCACAAGCCCAGTATCACTTCTCACAAGCACTTTACCGGTTTCTTGCTTGAGCAGTGCTAGAACAGGACATTCTATCTATTCATATAGAGTGCCGTGAAAATCAAGAGGGTCCGAAGTTGTCCTCCTTGAAACCTCAAGAGCATTTCAATGCCACTCAAGAAGTCTCGGGACGAGGGCGCTAGCGCTGAGGCCCGGTTCAACTTGCCATTTTTGTTCGTGAGAGCTCTCGAATACATCAAGTTGTCTCTTCAGTGTTGTTCTGTGAGGACCAAAACTCAATTTTCAGTAGTTCGTTCTCGGGCCTCGAAGACATCGCCCTCTGAGTCTTCCACCGATCCATAACACAACAGGTGCCGATGGGCGGATGAGAAGGTGTCGATGTTGAGGAGTTCACGGCCCAACTTTTTAGTTCTTTGTCCTTCTTTGAGGTTTGTTCTTCTCAAGTTTCATATACTTTTAAGACTAAGACGAGTTTAGCGAAGAAAACCGAGTCGTTTTTGTTGTGTTTTCCTAAGGTATGTCCTTGTCCACCGTAAGTGACGCTATGAGAGGTCTGCGGTTCGTCGGATCGAGATAAGCGCGACGTTTGGATAAAGAACGAGAGGTTCGGCTGTTAAGAGCCGACGTGACTGCTTTTGACGAGGTGTCAAAAAGACAAAAATGAATACAAAAGTGGATCGCAGGACTCCAGGGTTCGATCAGCGTCGTGAGCATTGGAAGCACTCCCATGTCCCACTGCTGTATGATTGGATGTTGAGTCGTAAATGTCCATGGCCATCAGCCTGCGTACAGTTTGGACGTGGTTATGACTCAAGAGATACATACACTGACAGGTAGTGTCATCAAACAAGATACTTTAGGAGACCTCGTGCTCGGATAGGGAGCCGAGCTTTCTGGCGTCTGATTCTGTTTCTTGCGCGTGGAGTGCTTCCGACTCACTTCTGGTTTGTTTTCTTTTGCTACCGATCAGAACTCTATATCTATCGGAAAGGACTGGTGAAACAAGCGACGCGAATACCCTCTACGTAGCGAGCGCACGTGTGGCCAACGAACACGCTACGAGGTCGGCTGATGTTACGAAGAAGTGGTCAGAGAATGTTTATAGAGATCCTCTTCCGTCGTCGGATTTTAGAATTAAGAAGAAGATTATCCACCCTGGTGAAGTGAATCGCGTTCGTGAGCTCAGAGAAGGCGTCGTTGTCACACATACGGATCATCCAAATCTGTTTTTATGGGATATTGAGAGACAACCACATCGAAAGGACACCTCCTCAAAAGGCGTGGAGTCCAACGTTCCAGATCTGACATTGGTTGGACATCAGGCGAACGCAGAGTATGCCGTTGAGAGCGCAGAGGAAGGAAAGATCATAGCAAGCGGAGGAAAAGACAAGCTGGTACTGATCTGGCAAATGGAGGATTATGAGACCCTCCTTTCGAGCAAGTGAGTTTCTTCCGGTAGAAATGGGAAAATAGTCTCCAACGCATTAGAACCACGCATCAGCAGAGAATGGATCGTTGTGATACCGCTCACAGCGTGAGCTGTTCTCTCTCTCCCTTTCTTTCTGGTGGCGCTACCCGAACATACTACGGTTACAATAGAAATTCACATCTGTTGAACCGGACGATACTTCGAGGACATTCGGATACCGTTGAAGGGCTTGCATTTAACCCTGAAGATTCTCGGAGACTGTGTAGCGGTGGCGACGATAGGTGTGTCTTCTTCTGGGATTCAAGAAAATCTGCAGCCACTGGGAAGATTAACGACGCCCATCAAGGGGTAAGAAATGAGTCGGGAGTTGGTCTCTGCTGAGCTAGCCCGCTGTCGGGATCTAGAGTTCGAGGAGATTTTCCCCTCTCACTTGTAACGTGCTTCCTGGTTTTCAGGATGTGAACTGTGTTGATTGGAGTCATAATGGAATGTACATAGCGTCCGGTGGAGCTGATCATCGAATACGAATATGGGACGTCCGTCAGCTTTCACAGTCTTCTGAAGTAACCTCGTTTGCCGATTTGAGGGAGCACACAGGACAAATCAACGAGGTCCAGTTCCAACCTTGCAGAAACTCGTCAGTGCTTGGTTCTTGCGCAGAGGATGGACAAGTCCTCTTGTGGGATATTGTGAGCTTCGATATCCTTCACAATACCTATAAAATGACCTCGGCCGGGCGTGTGCGTTCCTAAACATACGGCGATTTTCTCCTTCTCACGCTGAAACTATCAAATATAGGCGCAGGTGGAGTCTGATTCCAAATCTTCAACCGGAGGTGAAATACCAAGCTTGCTACTCTTCCGACACTACGGTCACCAGTATGCGGTTTCCGAATTCCAGTGGAGCACTGTACCGGATGATCCTTGGACCATTGCGTCTGTTTCTGAAGATGAGGAGGTGAGTCATTGGAGCTGGAAAAATCAACAATGACATTGACTGATGCATCCCTAAGACGAGCTTTGGGACGAATTTGCCTTTTGACTCCGGGGCTGTGCACCTTTCGCGAATGAAACAGGGCGCGACGTTACAAATATGGCGCCTGCTCGACTTGATCTACAGTTCGCCAGTTGACGCGGCGAATATTCTACGATCTGAGGGTATGTAATATCTTAGGAATAGGGATGGTTGAGTGTGTAGGATGAGCGAGTTCAAGAATTTTTGTGCGACGGCGTGAAGCCGCGGTAGAGCTGCTGCTCGTGATCGGCTTATGGATGCGAGGACAGACGCGTTTTGAAACCGCGTCAGAAGACACCTCTTGACGGGAGGGGGTTTCTCGTGTTTCTAATGAGCACAAGCGGGAGGCTGGATAGGATGTGGTTCCTCCACTTCGTAGGAGACGTGGAATTGTGAAAGGAAGGAAGCACTACGGCCACCATGTGTGAAGATCTCGAGAAGATAGTTTGCAGCTATAAGACACCCTGGAAGATTGCGAATCACTCAGTACTGGTTTTCGTCGAGGCTGGCCGACCCAGGATAATCATTGCTACCCGACTCTCCACGGTATTCGTTTTCTGAGAAGAAACGAACTCGAAACACGTAGAATGATCCACCTGCGAATGTGTACTGCAACTTTTAGGGAGGCCTTCACTTCGCCGTCCGAGTACAAACTGTTCCTCGGCGTAGGGTGTAAAATCTACCGCGATTGGTAAACGCATATACGGGCGCATCCGAGGATAATGACATCACCCCACCCGGTTCAGACCGGTCATGTTCAGGGACTGGTTGATTGCACGACCATAAAATTAGCTTTCAGATGATGCCAACTACAGGACAACTTCGGTTGTCCTCATCGCAGGTTGCAAAGACCATACCAGAGTTGGCCCCTGCTCTTCATGTCCAAGAAGGCATCCAGTCTCAGTGCAATCAGTCGATCATGATCTGAAAGGCAGTGCTAGAGATCAAGACGGTATCAATCATGCAAACTTTGCACGCTGCTCTTCATGACCGACGATGCTCCAGAAGACTTCACAAGCAATCACGATCGGCAAACACAAAGCAAGGCGGTAACTTCATCAATTACGTCGGACTTCAACACCCAGAACCACCAAGCCGCTGCTCATGATCGTTTGTATCCGAACCATGGCTGCCGTCAAGTTAGAGAATTTGAATTTGTGAGTGACTAGCTAAGTGTACATCATCCTCACGATGACAACACACAGGAAACCCGTCTTGTTGAGTCTTGTGGCAGATCTAAAGCCAACGATTACCACCAACAAGTCACCTGCCATGATCGACCGTTGTGTTGGAAGCTTAGCTACTGACTTGTTAGGAGCATGGGAATTTGAACAACTAGCCAAGTGTACATCATCCTCAAAGATGACAAGCCTCTGGACTACCCCTCTGTTAGGTTTTCAGTAGGATCCTCAGTTTCGTCTCTTTCATCGATGTCATTTTCAGATTACTTAGGGTTTGGGGAAAGAAGGTCTGAGCGAAGAGACCTGCAACAAGAAGAACTCCTTTTAAGTCTTCTGGCCGATCTAAAAGCAAACGATCTAAACGATTTTGCTATAAATGGACTAAGAGAGTCTGACTGTTTGCGTGTCGGAGCTTTTGGGGATTTGTTTCGTGGTTGACTTGATCGGAAAATCATTGTGATCGTCTTTGGGTTTATGTTCTGTATCGACGGTCTGATCGTTTGTGGAGGTATTTTTTTCAGTTTGGTATGGAGGCGGGTGCGCAAGGATCTGGATAGAGTCTTCTTCAAGAGGACAGATTGTAGAAACGCTGGGGTGATAAAGTGTTTGGGTAGGAATGTTTAACGGGGGAGGGGGGTTGAGGGGGGGTGGGTGGGGGGTGGGGTGGGAGGAGTTTGACTCTTGAGAGTTTCGTTTTGTTGGATCTGATGATTCTTGTAGAAGGATCTTGGTTGTGAAGGAGAATCTGAAAGAACACAGCTTTGAGAGGATTCGGAACGTGCTGATCGATGTTCTTGGATAGTAGTGGGCGTGTATGGTGAATAGTTAACGGTAGCTTTGTCAAGGATCGGTTTGAACATGGCTGATGTAGGAACCGCGGAGAGAGTTACGTGTGAATTCTTGCTAATTTGATTCGAGTTTGGGGAGGATATGTCGAATGGATCGGGACTACGGCATCTGAATTTTCGAGTCGGAGAGGTAAGCGGGTTGTTCCGGGTTCTGGGATCTTGAGGTTTTTGGAGAATGGGTGAAGGAAATCATGTTAGCGGTTTCCTGTGAGTGGATCTTGGGACCGGGATTTGGCGCTTGAAGTGAAGATCGGATGTTTCGTTTTAGGTGTATTTAGTCTCTGTCCTGTACAGAGAATTCGTCTTACTAGACTCTTTAGGATTGCTGTTTTGTATGCGTAGTGCGTGTGTGTGTGTTTGCGTGCGTGTTTTAGGTAGGTTTTTGTTTAACGTGACGCTCAACTAGAGCAGGATGGAGTTGGGAATAGATATACATGGGCTGGAGGCCATGTGCAGAGCTATGTATGAAGGACAGGATCAAAAGCAGCGAGAGGAAGCTGAGAAGACCCTGATGCCGCTAGGAGAATCAGCAGATAATGTTGTCGCTTGCTTTTCGATAATTTCAGGCTCGTCCGAGCCACTCGCTCAGGTTTTCGCTGCGGCTTGCCTCCTGAAAATCGCGGACAACCACTGGACGAGAATACCGGAAGCACAGCGCGTCGAGCTCTGGAAGTTTTCTTATTCCCTCCTTGCAGAAAGAGGTTAGTAGATCTTCTAGCCGGGCCGCGGTCTCCCCTTCCAGAGTCTCGGACAAATTGTCGGAACAGCGTTTGCTCTGCATTCCCTAGCTCGATCGCAAAGAGGGAACCGATTCCAACGTGGAGAAGAACTCGGAGTATGCGTCAAACTTGTCTGAAACATTCTCTCCCCTGTTCCTTTGCAATGGTATCGTTCAGGTCCTGGCCTAGCGAGTTATGTTGTTGCAGACGTTACAGCCGTGTTCTGCAGGGTGACAAAATTGGGATGGAACGATGAAGGTCCCTATAGATCAATTGTAGATGATGTTGCTAAATTTTTGGAGGCTTCAGAGGAGCACTGTGACATTGGCCTTATTATCCTGAACAGAATAACGATTGAAATGAATCAGTCAACACCTGCGATTCGGAAGTTCTTCTCCCAGGCCCAGAACAGAAAGGTCAGCTCGTTTCGTCCGACCCCTGGCTGATGGGGTTAGTGGAACGACAGCGACTTACGGATCGATATCTTCTTCTATGTGTGTTTCTACGATTGCAGGTCGCTACGTCGTTCCGGGACCTGCTTCTGTTAAGGATTTTCGAGCTGTCACTTTCCACACTAACTCGGTTGTCACCACCGCCTGCTCACTCAGCGCTCCGACTGCGTGCTCTCCAACTAGCCCAATCTTGCCTCGGCTTCGACTTTATTGGGGCTTCTTTCGATGAGGCTAGCGAAGATATGGGCACCATTCACGTGCCCGTCGCGTGGAGAGCTGTGATTGAGGACCCGAAGACGCTTACCCTTTTTTTTGACACTTACAATGAATCGGCAAGCGTGAACGGGGAAGTGGCGGGGAAAACCATCGAGTGCCTGGTACAGATGTCGTCCATCAGGCGCTCGATCTTCTCCACTGATGAGAAGCGGCTCAACTATCTCTACCAGCACATGCGAGCTACGGTTGAAGTGTTGTCGAACAATAGGGGCTTGGATCAGCCGGAGACCTACCACCATTTCTGTCGCTGGTTGTCCAGGTTGAAAGCTAACCACGAGCTCTCCGAGTTGATGGGTTCAGACTTGTTTCCCGACTGGATCCGAAATGTCGCGGAGCTCACTCTCCATTGCATTTCGAGCGACTGGTCGATAGTGGGTAACTCGCTGTATTACCTGTTGAACCTTTGGAGTAAACTGGTGCACCCCATATCGAAGCTGAAGAGGAACTCGAGTACTTCTCTAGAGACGTACGTCGAGAAGATCGTCCAGATGTACGTGACGTCGCGGTTGCATGCCCTGCAAAGTGAGACGTCACCGTCGGACTGGGACAACCTTGATGACGAAGAGAATATAGCTCAGGAGGAGTTTGCTGAGCACCTGGAGAGCATTCCCGCAATCTTTCGACTGCACTACGACAAGACGGCCCAATTTTTGATCCAGTTGATCGATCCCTTGCTTGAGCAATACAAGGCTGGCATTGCCAACAACGTCCCGGCCGTGGATCGATTTCTGCTCGAAAGGCACTTGGCGTGGTTAGTTCGAGTATCGGGATCTGTTGTGGGTGGTAGGATTATCTCTACCTCATCCGAGAACCAAGAACATAGTGATGGTGAGCTGTCCTCTCGCGTTTTTCAGCTGATGATCTACACTGTCGACGAGGATCGGAGTCGAAGCAAGGTGAGCCCACCAAAGCAAACGCTAGTATTCCTGGGCAACTAACGAGTCTTTGTGCGGCCGAGTTGCTGAGGGATTTTGTGCACCCGGGATCCATTGTTCAAGCACTAACTCGCTTTTGAACTCTCTTCGGCAGATGGGAGTTGGGAAACAACCGCGGGGTATGATTGAACTGGATGGGGCCATCGTTGATTTTATACAGTCCTTCAGGAAAGCGTACATTGGGGAGCAAGCGGTCAGCACATCTAAAGTCTACGTGCGAATGTCGGAGCGATTGGGAATATCCGATCATATCGTAGTGCTCGATGTCGTCGCATCAAAGATTGCCTGCGTTCTGCAGAAGTACGGGATCGTTTGCGGAACTGCGGTGGTCAAGAAGACCTTGCAACTGCTCTCCGATCTCGCCTTTGGCCACTCGTCCGGGCGGTTGCTTGGCAAGCTGAAGACGATTCGCTCGATGCTGAACAACCACGGGGAAGAGTCGTTTCTGTTTATGAAGGGCTCGTCGATGGGACAGCAAAGGACACTCTTCTACCAGACGCTGACTAAGATACTGTTTTCCCTGATCAGCCTGGGCGAATTTGACCCTGAAGCTGAGTTCGAGCGCTTCCTTCAACCTCTGCAGTTAAGACTTGAGGCCATCGCGGCTGTACAATCAGACGAAATGATGATCAACGACCCGGAGGTGTCGAACGCATTGATCGGAGCCCTGCGCGACCTCCGAGGGATAGTAACAGCCACACTTTTGAAGAAGACGTACACCATGTTCTTCGATTGGTTTTATCCCCAACATGTCCCTCTTCTCTACCGTGCAATAAGGGTAGGTAGACTAACGCTCTTTTCTGTCCACGGTGCCTAGCGAGAAAGCTGGATGCTTCGGTTGCCCGCTTCTCGTCTGCGAGCTTATTCAAGATCCATCCCTAGGACAGGGAGCGCTGCCTAAGTCGCCAGCAGATACTTGCTCACATTTGTTTCTGAGCTAAGACGCGAATAACTTTGTGTTTCTATGTACACTTCCAGGTCGCAGCTGCCGCTGGGTCATATCCAGTATGCAACCCACTCTTGAAGTTTTATGCTGAGCTTGTCAGCAACAAACCACCGAGAATAATATTTGACCCGTCTTCACCGAATGGCATCTTACTGTTCCGGGAGACTTCCAAGATCATTGTCAACTACTGCACAGCGACGTTGGCCCAATGGAATGCTGCAGGGAGACAAGGGTCTGATCCCTACCGACAACTCTACAAGGGGGCGGCAACATGCTTGTTGATGTTCTCTCGATCACTTTCAGGGAACTATGTAAATTTTGGGTAAGTTCAGAAGAAGCTTGAGATGAGCGTTGCAACCAAGCGCTCTCTATAGCTCGGGTCTACAAGAAGAAAGAATTTCACTGAAGCCTGTTCTCGTCATTGAACAGAGTTTTTGGCCTGTACGGCGATACGGCGCTTGAGGATGCGCTTCGTGTAAGCCTAGAGATTGCGCTTGCGATACCTGTGAAGGATCTGCTGGCATACCAGAAGGTTTCGAAGGCCTATTTCAGCCTTATGGATAACCTTTGCGCAAATCACGGTAGCAGTATCGTCGCAGTGGAACACGACGTGTTTGTTCACATTGTGAGCACGTTACAGGAGGGACTAAGCGTTTCAGATGTTTGGAGCCATTGTACCGAAGCTCTTGATCATCTGTCCGAGTTCAGGTGAGGCTGACACCTGACTTGAGCTTCTCCGCGGCGAGGAAGCCTGGGTTCGAATATTGTCTGACGGGTTTGTTCTTTTGTCACGAACGTCAAAGGTTCCGATCATCGATGAAGGATACCCAGAACTCAAGAAATTTTGCTGCTCACTTGGAGAGAAGTCCTAATCTTTTCCCGACCTGCCTCGAAACAGTGTTTAATCTGATCCTGCATGAAGATTGCACGAACCAATGGAGTCTGTCAAGGCCATTATTGAGTTTGATTCTTACGAACGAAGGTTCGTACGGGGCGCCCTCCTATCCTGCTTAGACGGGTCCTAGATGCACTTTTCTGCTTTCTCACACGGTTAAGCTGTTCTCGCGACCACCAAAGGTGCCTTTTTACAACTTAAGAAGCAAATGATCGAGTCACAGACAGATCCGAAAATAAGGGATGGGGTCGCAGCTGCGTTTGACAAACTGATGGGTGATGTTCAACCCACGCTGGAGAACAAGAACCGAGATCGCTTCACCTCTCAGGTCGCGGTATTTCGTCACGCACTCCGTTCACTTCAATAGCATCTGTAACACATCTTCAATCGCGAAGGACTACAAGTATTTGACCGTCCCGAAACCTTGCTAGCAGATTCCCTTGATAACGGAGTATCTATGTACAGGATCGAATATCGCTTCGGGGCTGGCGATGCCTATAGGGGCTCCCTTGAAGAAGTAAAAAATGCCAACGAAAACAGCCAAGCAAATGAGCGCAACCCTGGAAAGAAAAAAACAACAACAGATTTTCGCTGCCTCATATAAGGGCGACAGCTTTTCTGTTGATCTATGGCAGAGCAAAAGCTGCTCCCAACTCGAACACCCCACATGTGCAGATCATTATAGGATCACGAATTATGTTACTGAACATTCTCAACACAAAGGCTCCTTCCCAATTTGTCCCAAAAAGCCCTGTACGACCGATAAGTCTTTCATCTATCGAATTATAACAATATATGATAACAAAAGAGATAGGTCGTTAATGGCTTTATCCAATTACAGAGGAGATAGTATCGAATGCATCGCTTACTGGAGTATCGTGCGTAGAAGAAATCAATCTGCTACAAAAAATACACCAATAATCCAACAGTTTGTGTCCTACGCCCTTGGTGATTGGTGTAAGCCCAACCTTCCAAAAGATCCGTATTTTTTTTTCGGGCGTCCTTTATCATGCAGTTTGCTTATTCCGGTGCAATTAATCTCGATGATCACCCTATATTTTAGAAGTTTTATGCCGTATTATGCAACCGATCTCGAATATGCTACATACAATTACCAGTAATTACGTCAAGAAAAAATTATTTTTTTTGCCCGTTCCGCAGTGAAAGCCATATTTAGCACTACACAAAAGAAAAACAAATGAAAAATCAATGTCAGCACGGTATCTATACCTCTTTTGTACAAAAACAATTAAGGGCATCCATTCCTACATTCCTTTGAGGGGGGTAAAACGATTTTGACTAAGAATCTTGTAGAAAAGAGTCCGTAGGGTGAAGGATTGAATACAAAACTGTATTAATGCCGCAAAAATATCAATAAAATAAAACCTTTGCGCTGTTATTCGACGGTATAGGGAGGGTACGTTTTAACCCAGGGTATGAGAAAACAGTATAAACCAGATTTTTCTTTTTTCATGCGGCATGAAAAGGCCAACTTTTGATTGATAACCTGACAAAGGGAAGGAGGTGGGATGGCTATTAGAGATGGAAGCAGAGGTAACATTGGACTGTAGTCAGTTTTATTTTTTGGCCCAGCTGAGGTTTGTAAAAAGACGGATTTTTTCTCTGGCTGCGAAAACGGTTATTTGTGATGGAGTGGAGAACGGAAAGGATGGTTAAGGAGGGTTGGGAAGGGTTCGGCAGGGATGGTGAGGGGTAGGGGAGGGAGGATGAACAGGTTTGACTTGGTTTAAGAAGAGGTTTGGTGTTTATTCCTGGAGTATTTATTCGTTTCAGCCAGAATTTTTCCTTTCTATCTGTGTTTTTGGAGTTGGTCGCGAAATTGTTTTTACCCAGGCGCTGCTTGTTGTGGTCTTAGGGGGAGTGTCTGAGGGTTTTGTGCGCAGGCATGTGATGAGAGGCCACCGACAGAAGCAACAGAAGCAACAGAAGCAAGCCGAGTGAGTGCGGAAGTGCTCTGCGTTTATGCCGTGGAGTAGCTGCATGATTGAAGCGCCGGCCGGTGAAGGAACATAAGGCGGTTATAAGCAATTCTGTGTTTTGCGGGATGTTCTCGACACGGCCGTAATTGCTTGGATACAGGTCGTGTTGCGAGCTGTTGAGATTTCAGGTTTCGATGCCTACAAAGACGAAACCTAGTGATAAAATGAGTATGGGACAGGTTCAACGAAGAGTTTGCCTCGGGCAATCCTTCGAACTTGATGAGGAGGCCAAGGAAGCCACGAACATTCTGAAAGATCTGATACACAGAGTTTCCGAAATTATTCATTTATCGCAATCTGAGCATGTTCGAACAGTGGGTCTCCTGACTCCGGAAGACTATCTTCGGACGTACGCGTAAGTTCTAGGGAGACTTTCCGCCTTGATTATGCTGACCTCCGTCGGCTGCGAAGCTAATCCTATCGTCTCCCTGTCGCTCTCTCCTGAAGGATTCTGTATAACATTTTCAGTAGGAATTCCATGACCAACAACCTGGGAATTTGGAAAAGAGTGCTATATGAGTTAGACATTGGAGTGAAGCGAATCTGCTCGGTAAGTTGGAGAGAACTTCAGGTATTCGTCTTCGTTTTTCGATCACCGACACTGGATCACTGAATTGTCTTTCCTATCTGGCTTCCGTAGGGTTTCTCTTTCGGGAAGCACGACCCGGGCCTGCGGGACTTGCAGGATTGTTGGACTAGAGTTGACCTGTTCGCTAACTGTGTACAGAGATTATTTCCGTCGTCGATGGCGAACAGAGAAATATGGCTTGTGTTTCCCCTCACTCGCCCGGGGCCATTCGAGCATAGCTATAAGGCAAAGGATTTCTCGGTTGATGTAGCAGTGCTATCTCTTGCCAGAGCTTATCTGAGAAAACGGAAGCTCGTGCTCGAGGAAGGTGTCCTTGACCTCGTCGACAGTGCTCGTCAAGGAGAGAGCGTTAATCTGAGGATGATGAAATTGGTGAGCGGCGCACAAACTTGCTCTTGGGAAACTGCTCCCGCAAGGGCTAAAAGCTTTAATTCTGAACACTGTCGCATTAGGCCCTCTCACTACTTGCCAATACTGACTACAATCCACTCAAAGACGGCGAAGGGACGACGTGTCCCATCGTCCTCAATCATGCTGCCGGGCGCCGATTTTACCATGGCTTTCGCAAGAAGTTCATCGCGCGAAGAGCCCTATTCTATCGCGTAAGAGCCAAGGAGCTAATTGAACGTTCTAGCACGAGCCTTGAAATATTGACGGAGGTGAGCTTCCCGCTCCGCATTAGCTTTAAGGCGGAATTAGGGGTCTCAAGCTCTTTGTTCCCCCGCGATCAACAGGTAAAGCGCATCCGTGACAGTGAGATCAACCTTTGCCGTTCGCTCTTACTCTTCGAATTTATAGAAGACCACATGCGAACAGCGGATGAAGACCTTGCCGGGTCGTTCGAGCTTCCGATATGCTCTGAATTGATTAGCATGGTGAGAGTTCTTCGAAAATGCAAAAACGCGTTGTACATCATGCTCTCCATTGTCCACTGGAGCACACACGGGGTTCATCGATGCGTTCAATGTTCCGACGATTTTCGAATTCACATCACGCTTACCCTCCACTGGATTCACACTCTTCACGATGGACAGTTCCAAGAGCATCGCACAGACGAACTACAAGACGCGTTTGTTCTATTGCGTAGAAGTCAGAATGGGCTTGCTCATGCCAAGGGTTCTATAGCCGAGCTCGCGCAAAGAGACTGGACCGCGGTTCTGGATGTGTCCAGCGGGTGAGGAATACGCTTTGTAGGTCAATAGGGGGAGTATGTTTGGATTCACCACTGAAACGAAATCCCATGTCTGTGTTCTGTTTTCGAACACTTCAGGTCAAGCGACAAGAATGAGGATCAAGCTGAGCATATGAATCACTGCATCGAAAGGCTGTCAAGAGTGATATTTCATCGCGAGCAAACCATCATGCTGGCGGCAGGTTCAAGCATACAGACCGAGCTGTATGAAACGTTTCTGGAAGGGCTATCAACAGCCCTGCGGACGATGCCGAGGAAGGGACTCCCTATCTGGAAATGCGCTGTGCTTCATGTGCACGACATACTTTCTCGGAAGGATTTAGATGTGGAGAATGACGATGCACGGAATCGGCTGCGCACATGGGAACGTATTTTGCCGGTTTTGCCGAACAAAGTATGTTCCTTGACCTGGGGTAGCATTGTGCGAATCACAGCACGTCACGAATTCTGACTTTGTGTGTGTCGATTTCGCACCGCGTTCTAGGACTTATTCTTGGTTGACTACAGGAGAAAACTAGTGGAAAGAGCGCTCAGTGAAAGCGCCCAAATCGAGGATGAAAATTCCGCGCTTGACCTTCTCATGAAGTCTCTCGATTCTTCCCAAGTAATTGCGATGTACTCCATGGTCAATGACCTGAAGAAGTCTGAAAGCATCACGAGATCATGGCATGAACAAGATCAATCGAACAATCTTTGTTCCTTGAAGGTCAGCTGGGTCTGCAGTGATCTCCGCCCCTGCAATCAGACGAGTACTGAATGTTTGTATTTCTGCAAAACAGATTCTGTCTTCGCAAAATTGGACGCTTGATCGACAAGGGTGTGAGGCTCCGGGATTGATGGGAATACTCACGTTGGGCACACTGACGTACCTTAACTCTGAGCTTCACAAGCGGAAACTGACGTTTCTGCCTAAGTGCAGCTCTGTGACTCTTGAGGCACATCTTGGCTCAAGTTTTGAGGTTGTTGGTAACGCACTTCATGCGTCCATTCTTCTACTATTCAATGACCGGACACAACTATCAGAGGAAACTGCGGCATCGAAGCTCGGCTGTTCGAGAGAAGAACTCGGAGCTCTAACACAGCGTTTGCCCATGATAAAACGTCAGGGCAACCAGCTAGTACTTGACACTGACTTCCAGGGCGAAGATGCGGTAGTCGAGTGCAGAAGCGCTGATGACTTTTTCGATGACGGCGAAGATGCTGCTGTCCCTACTGAAAGTCTTGGAGAGACTCTGTGCTTTAGGGACCAAACCGTGCAAGCTGCAGTAATGAGGGTAATGAAGTCATGGAATCACTTAGGATGTGAAGAGCTTGAGGCCATGGTTGTGGTACAGCTGCAAAACTGGTTCGTTCCAGATCCTAGTATGATCAAGGACGCGACAGCGAAACTCCAAAAGCGCGACTTTCTCCGGCATGATCAGGAAAGGAACACTTATACATACATAAACTGCTAACTACACTTCCCTGTTCTCTATTTTTATTCCCTTTGGATTGTGTAACGCAAAACACTTGTACATATGGAAAAGTATGAAATCACTAGAAACTGTGATCCCATAAAACACTTGTCGCAATGGCCACTTTGGAAGTACTTGCTAATTTTTGGGATGGTTTTGTCATGCGGAAGCATAGAAACAGACAGCACAGCGACGTACCAGGCTTTGACTTGGTGAAGCAGGAAGCGAAAGTCGACTTGGCCACTCGCTCAAGCTTGTCCAAGTCAAATTGATATGCACCTGTGTCTATGCTTCCGCTTGACAAAACCGGTCCAGCAAAAATAAACACTCTAGCTGATCAAATGCATTTGATGACAACCATCATCGGCTCTCAGTTGGGGGTCCAACTCCCTACTCCATCTCGACTAGCGTTCAGGCCTCGGGCAAAATCTTGATGTGTAGCAAGGATGCTTGCAGGGATCTGGGTTTGGATCCCGCCAAACGGCGCATTGTTCAAAAGGGCAGGCGAACCTTGGCACTAGTTGGGTGCGACACTAGCCGAGATTCGTTCTCAACGACTTGGCTCGCGTTCCTTTGAAATACGTACCAAGCTCCACTTCCTCCCACTCTAGCTCTGTGGCAGCGCCCGAGTATGAGGTAATGAACCGCCCTTGGTTCGCCGCCAATGCGTACTACACTCAGCCACAGCTACGGCTTGAGCTTGCATAGACATCCACGATCCACGCAGCCCGATGCTCCAACTTCCATAAATAATTAACACGATATAATATAGGGGTCGGATCCAGTCCATTTCAATCTGATACTAAAAGCAGAACAAGATTGCTCAAAGCAGATCTTTTCATTCAAAGCGCAACCATACTAAATTCCTCCAAGCTGTGGATAGATACTACTAAGTACCCCTTGACAGCTCCTCACAATCACTCATCCTCCCTCCCCAATCCCACATCCGCAACAAAGCGCGTCGGCCGAGAACGAAAACAACATATAAAGCACATTTAAGTGTCCTCACGAAGCGCAATCAATAAACGCCAATACCTATTCCATTTTAATTTAATTAATAGAATTTTAATTTAATTTAATAGAATTACATATATTGATTGATTTTAGTATATGACAGTTTAATTGCTTTTTTGCTGATATTGGTTTTCGATTCGTGGGTGAAAATGGTATTGGAAATTGAGGTTTCGGAACTCGGGGGGAAGATTGGTTGGGAGGGGCTTGGAGGAGGGAAGAAGAAAAGGTTTGAACGTGTGGATTTTGTTTTTGTATACGAGATTTGCATCCTCTTAGAAGGATAGAAAATCTTGCTTCAAAATGTCGATTTCCAAGAGCAGCAAGATGCTGCAGTATGTGAACTATAGGATGCGTGTGACTTTGGACGATGGGAGAATGCTTGTGGGAAAGTTTTTGGCGTTTGACAAGCATATGAATCTGGTTTTGGGAAACTGTGAGGAGTGGAAGAAATCAAAGAAGAAGGTGAGCAGTGGAGAGAATCTCTCAGCCGCTCCTTGGCATCGTCATCGGGTTGTGAGTTTGGCAGTTGTGAAAGTAGGGATCTAAGGGTTCGTTTTCTTAACTTTTTGGGGGTGTTTGCCCTAACGGGATTGGAACAGCAGGATACGGAGGAAATGAGAAGTTTAGGACTTATTTTGCTTCGTGGCGAATGTGTTGTGTCTCTAACTGTAGAATCGCCTCCAGCTGAGCAAGATTCACGGAAACGATCCTCTGGAAAGGGCCCTGCACCCCAGGGTAGAGGAATGCCAGCTGGGAGAGGCATTCCGCAAGGTAGGCAATCATCTCTTTTGCAGAATAATTTCAATTGATTCCCTCTTGATTCTCCTTTGCCTATGCGACGGAGCGCGGACAAGGATCTAAATCCATCTGCCACCTTGGTTCTTTTCTTTATCAAGGACCCCCACCAGGAGCACCGCCTGTAGGTTTATCTGGTCCAGTTAGGGGCGTTGGAGGCCCTGCTCCAACAACAATGCAACCGCATGTTTCCGCTCAACCCCAGATGTACGGTGGAAGGGGCGGATCGCAGGTAACGAATCTCTTGATCAGCCCTTTTCCAGTAATAGTTCTAACAGCTTTTCTTCCGTTTACCCAATCAGATGGGTGCACCAGGTCCGCCAGGTTACGGCGGAGGTATGGCACCACCACCGGGACCCCCAATGAGGTAAGCAACCTGTCCTCCTATCCACAACGGAATCCTTCTTTTTCGCACCCACCTCTGAACGCCATTGTTTACCTTGTACAATTCGCAGTTATGGAAGAGGTATGCCTCCTCCACCGGGCATGCCTCCACCGGGCATGCAACCTCCTGGAATGCCGCCACCGGGGTATGGAAGAGGAGCCCCTCCTCCTGGAATGCAACCTCCTGGGATGCAACCTCCTTATGGACGTGGAGGTGGTCCTCCTGGTGCACCGGGTGCACCACCACCGCAGCAATAGGATCGACAAAAATAGTCGTTTCTAGAGTATCCGCTTCAGCCGATCTCCTCCGCGATGGTATGTTGTTGTAGATAAACGCTGACTACGACGAACCCGATCGGTTGCGGCGCATTGGAGGATTGCAGACATCGAACCCTGACTAATGCTTTTCCCGTTTTCTTTTTGTTACAGGGAACTCCACCTGGAGCATCGCATAGATCGTTCCGGTCCGGCTCTCCATAGCTTCGGCGACCAAGCCCCAACCCAAAACGCCTTGGCAAGTCTTTGATCAGGCAAAGATGTACGGGGGAGCGAGACCGATTCGAGGTACAGGAGGCAAAGGAGGAGAAACTGAAACATGACTGCCAAATGATCCCTGAAGAAAGGGGTTTGTGTCTTCCTTCACATCAAAACTCCTAATAGGTAACCCCAAATAACAAGGCAGTACAAAAGAAAGGGGGTCGCCAAGAGCGGTAACTGAGAGAGGTTTTTGGAAAGGAGTATAATGTATGGTCTGTGTTTGTTTCCCTCCGCTTTTTTTTGATTTTCTATAAAGCGTGTCAAAGGTGTTGGTCTATGGCGTTTGTTGATTGTTCTAAGATTTGTCTAGACAGAGAGACTCCTGGCAACTTTTGAAAAGAGCTCTACCTCATTTCTTCACGGTGTCGTCACCGTCTTTCGGTCGGAGAAGTGGGCTGAAAAGAGAAGAAATTCGGTCTACTACGCCCTGTGAAGTATCGTCTTCTTGTTCGCCCCGAAAAGCACTTACAATGTCCGCCTGTTGAAACCGAAAGAAGCCGCGGAGTGCCCCAGTGAAGTGAGAGGTTTGCTCGTGCATCGATTTCCGCAAAAGCCGTTGGGAACAGCGTACCTCAGTAGGTCTCGTGGGAGAGGTTAACAAGGTCTTCACTTGTCGAAAAGTGCCGACCCTACAGAGCATCCAGTCCTCCGGGTATGATTTGAAAAGTATGCCTCCGTTCCACCTAAACTCGAACGTACAGACCGCAGTTTCTGTTAACACACGCGCCCCTCGAAGGGACACAGCGAACAGAGCGATGCTGGGAAATACCTTGGATGCGGGCCAACTTGGTACCAATAGACAGTATCAAATGCCTTCCTGAACTTTTCAACGGTCTTGGAATCCTGACCTGAAGAATCCACTCTCATGTTCAAAGCGACGATTAGTACGTCCTGACCAAGGTCGTCACTAAGTCTCTGAACCATCGTCAGCTCTTTGCTTCCTAACGAAACACCATATCAACTTGGGACTCAGACGATCAAGTTTCATCCTTTTGATCAGAGAGCCATTGAACTGGGTCTGTCTCTATACCTCCTCCAGCAATGATCACCACATTCTCATCCTCTTGGATAGCGCTTCCTCCAAAACCAGATCGGGAAGTCTTTCGCATCTCCTTAAGGCTTGTAACTCGATACTCATGGTCTGGCCCCCATGATTTCTTAGCCTGAGCTCGGATTACGGGACATTGATTAGCAAAACTTGCCGTCAGCCAAAGCAGAAGACCAAGCCAGCTCTGACGACTCAGTCTTTCCAGAACATTTTTTTGCGCCGAGAGTTCACACCTTATCAGCGGCTTGTTTCGTCGGAAAGACCGCAACGATGCCGAGGTCATTGCCTCGGAAGAACTCGATGAACAACTTGGTGAGTTCTCGTGTGGATGCTGCATCTGCATTAGCTTCCGAAGACGTTGATGACTCCTTCTGAAGGTGGCAGAGACGTCGTTGACGCACTGATTAGTTTAGTTTTCGGATGAAAACCTGGGGAGACGCGCGTAAGTTGGGTTTTTGATTTCTTACACTTTTCTCCAACTGAAAACTGGCGTTCTTGGGGGTACATATCTCAATTCTTGACATACGAGCTTGCAAGGAAGCCTGCACGGCCTCTCGAACTTGTTTGATCGTTCCCCGCACGTTCATGGGAGGCTGTACAGCTGCCGTAACTGGCTGTATCCTTGACCCTTTCAGTCCTCGATGATGAGGAAAGGAAGCCAAACCTCCTCCAGGCACAGAAACAAACGTCATTGCCATACTGCCACTGGTCGAAATCTACCTCAAGGTTGCCCTAGGAAACACAAAGCAGCCAAAACGCCGTTCAGATTAACGACGCGGAAACAGAAAATAACAAAAGGTAATCAGGACTTACTAGCTCCCCTTCCAGGCGAATCTGTCTCACATCCAATCCATCCTCATCAGTCTTTCATCAACAACAGTCCACTTATCGACGATGAGATAGTTTATCTGGAGATTCCAAAGGATAGCGGTGAAGCTTCACCAATGGGCCTCGGGGGGAGTGGTCTCAAGCAATACTCGCTACTGAGACTGATTTCAATCATAGCTTTGAAGCTTGCAATGGGTCTCGGAGGAGGGCGAGCGGAACTCTATAGTGAAGCTTACAACGCCGTGTTCATATGACTGCTTCAGGTGCTGGCTAGGTGTATGATGCCTGTGATTCCGATGACGGCTAGTTCATTGTCTTTGGGGATGAGCTCATCATATTCTTTTGGTTCCCCAGACTCCAATTGGCTGGACAGGTTGTCATCGATTTGCCGCAGATGAAGACCCTGTTCATGTACACAAGGTGATGCATGAAGGATCTTTGCGAGACCAGCGGACAGTGTTATGGCATCGGTGTTTTGTACGCCACGTTCTGAGCAGCTTGCACTGCCTTCTATGTAGAGGTTGTAAAACGTCGAGGTCGACTTGAACTGATTCCGAATCAAATAGACCGGGGGGGCTCCCAGTGGAATCTCGATGTGCTTGTTCGTGTGCAGGTCCAGCTCCATCGGGTAGAGTCCTTTTTCGGGAATGGGAAGAAACTTCATGGATATGCTGGTATAATGAGGTCGGTGATGACTCGTGAATACGGAAGTGCCACATCCCGTTGCGCCACAACACGCCTCGATCCTGCGTCTTCAATGCCAGATCGACCAGATCATGAAGACAGAGGTTAACGGGACTGCAGCTGGAGGGGTCAGGTCAGGCCTAGTTCCAAGCTGCCTTAGTCTGGTGAATAGACAATGTCTTAAAAGCCACAGCTGGTGACCTTACATGACCCTTTTTGGGAGGCTTATGATTCTCCTAGCTGTTCTGGGTTCTATGGCTAACTTCTTATCAGCGTTTACTATCAACAATCGTCCACCCCAGTTTCCTAGTTTCCACTATGAATCGGTGCGAACAAATAATCATTTGCATGGACAGAGATCAACCGGAGCAATGCCCTCCATGACTTGATACCCGAGCTTAACGAGAGCGTACTAGGGGAACCCGAACATCTTGACGAAGCTCTCAGAACCGAGTGTCTGTGGTCTCACAGAAATGTGTCTATGATACTGTGGTCAGATTCTGATTGGCAGGTCTCAGTCCTCCCTAACGCGCCTCGGAACCTGGATCACTCTTCGAGGTTTACGCGCTGGATCGTCCTCTGGATCAAAACGATCTCTTTCTCTCTTCTCCTCTGCCCAGCGGCGCTTTTTCTGCTGAAGCGTGGGTCTTGTCCTCCTGAAGTTCGCGGCGTAATCATCCTGCTTAGGGTTGATGGCGTGCTCATACTCCGCTCGCGCCCGGGGTGCAAAGGGCACATCAACCCAGTTGCGTAACCTGATAAACATTTTTTTATAATCCGGCCTCTTTTTCACACCCTTTTGCATGGTATTGCGAGACGTTTTTCCAGGCAGATTCACAGATCCTACGCTGTCCACCTCAAGCCCGTAGAGCTTCTGTACATACTCTCGGAAAGTTATTTTGTTCATGCTCTTGTCCACGATAAACTGTAGAGACTTCGTACGAAATAATCTCTCAGGGCTCGCCTGAAGTTCACAGAGAAAAGTCGGTTAGTGAGCAAGGCCATGAAACGAGGTAACGAACAGGGCCAAACGAAAAATCAAACAGACTGACAAACAGCAAGGTAGATCCAAAAGCTTGTAGGCTCAAAAGGCTTACCAACTTCCTCAACGGCATCCTCGTCGGTACTAGCTTCAACGTCGCCTTGTAGTTGGGGAAAAAATTCTTCAAAGGCGCCTTCAAGACCATCGTTTCCTCTAAAAATCCCAAAGAAGAGATACCTAATCGCTACATATATCGTCCCAATAGGAAGGGATCACCCTTACACCGCATCAATCTTCGCACTACGCCGCTCTGCTTTCGTCCTCTAAATAGATCACCATGATGCGACACTTAAAACACTTTATAGTACCAACAACATCTGAAACACGTCATATTTCTGATATACTGGTCAACAAGGAAATTTTATAAGTCACCTTGTCTGGTGACGCGTACTCATCGAAACGGAAGATAAAGAATGTATTTTCAAAATATTATGAACGAAGTTTCTCAAATAATAGTTTTAACGATCACTTGACAGCACTCTGCGCGATGAAGATTCAGGCACTGGATGGGGTTGGGTATTGGCCAGGGTAAAGGCAGCGAAGGAGTTGCAGGTGGCATGGTCTGGCTGGGTCGTGACCTTTTGTGATAATATGAAATGTGGAATCCGCCCGGCCAAGGACATATTTGGCCTTGCGGTAGCTAATAGACCAGGAAGAAAGCATCGGGATGGTTTAGCTCAGTCACCGGTAGGTCTTGCTCAGCTCCGTTCACACAAATCATGTCTAAATGATACGAAAAACTATGCAAGACGTTGGCTTCGCATCTGCGTAGGTAAGCCTTACTCGCTGGACCCCGTAGGGGAGAGAAATTCCGTCAGCACAGTCATGCCGCCCTCCCCACTACACCCTTCGACGTGCACCCGACCCGACGTCTCCTACGCCTTCACTCTTGGCAAACTTAGTTACGGAGATCGGAATCCATGCTACCGGCATCTACGTTTTCACTCACAACACAGCCTGCCTGAGCTGGATCACCAACCCAAATAAGCCCCCTCCAAGGCATATCCACCTACAACATACCGGAACGTGAGGCATCACAAAGCGCTCGGCACCACTTCTCTAAACTCATTCCCGGACAGCGGCCTCCCTACCTCGAATGCTGTGCGGTATCTGTGCTGGTATGACCAGGGATCGAGCCCTTGCGTGGCCAACTAGCCCTGGTGTTTGCATACCATGGCAAAAGGCCGTGATAGTCGACGGCTAGTAACAGGAATTTGTCCGGCGAGTTATATTCAAACACACCTGGAACTACAAACGAACATGGCGTGGACTCCGATACCAAGCCGAGCTGCTTTTCTCTTGGAACAAAAAAGCATGTCTAGTCTCGAACGGCCTACTATAGCTGGACTATCGGTCCCTCCGTTCTTTTGGCTGCTCTTGTCAGGAATCTTGCAGCCTCCCCGTAGTGAGGAGATGCTCTCACCATTCGTAGTTCGCATTTGTCAGCAGCATTGACATTGACTTCCATCAGCCTGGATTTCTAGCGGGAAAAATCGACTCTCAACTCGAAAGCTAATGCAGCCTAAAACTAGGAAGGCCAACAATCCTACATACTTTGAATGCGACTTTCAAGGGCAGAGTGAAGTTGACGAGTGTGGACACGTACGCCAGCGAAGATGACCACTCAAGTCAGCCATTGAAGAAAACGTTCGAGGATGCGCAAGGTTTCGATTTGTAAGATGGGAGTACAGTGCACTTGTTCCTGAGGAGGAAAAAAAGGTTACAGATGAGTTTGTGGTCCTGACACTCATCTATAGTCGGTGCACTCTGGTGTGACGAGGTTTCAAACTTGCGGCCATATCTAGAAGAGGTCGAGCTTGCTGTGGCAGCGCGCATCTGAACTGTGTGGCAAATTAGTTTATGAATACTGGTTCGACCACAGAATGCCTTAACGCCTGAGCTCCTAAGAGCCTGCCCCGAGTCCACTAGTCAAAACTATGGGAGACTGGAGACTGCCGGACACCACAGGTACAGGTTCAGGCTACCCGTTCCTGACCGATCCGTTAATACCCTCATAGTATGGATATACCGGCATGGGAACTATCCTAATTCTTCAGAAAGATCTCTGGTCGAAGAGTTCTTACTTTTTTTCTTGTCCCATCAATGCTCCACGGGTGTACCAGTCGTTGGGGCCACCTGTCATGCTGGGACACACCATCGCCAATGCCATGTAGCGATCGAACCTTCCTCGCCAAAGACATGAAATGCCCAAAATTCCCACCAGCTCTAGACCGGCTGGGGCCTCTGGGCGAAACATATCTAGAAACTACATTATTGAAAACAACTCTGTCCAAATCTTCAAAATTCACTCAGAACAAACGATCTGAAGTGCATTAAAGTTATCTTCATAGGAATGGCTTTTAGAATATGCTTAAGACAGTCACTTTTTAGAAACAACCACCAGACCAAACCCCCTTTTTCCCGTAAAAGCCACGGGACAAAACAACAGCTACTGTATGGCACCCACGTGTCTCAAAGACACGGTGGCATGGGCCTGATAGAGACTCTTGCTCTACATTTGCCACCCGAAATTGAATATGTCTTTTTTTGGCAAGAATCGATGCTACGTGTCATCCGATGAAATAATAAATACAGGGGTTTTACTCGTCACTTTCTCAGTGGCCGTATTCTAGCAAGCTGGAGGGGGGTATTTAGTGTTTTAGTCTGTTGTCGGATATGTATATTCATACCCTCCCTATGGGATATTCAACATACAACAAAGCTTCGATTATTTTTAAATAAATACTTGTTTTGATCTATATCCACATCAGCTACAGGGCTAGGAACAAGATTCGTGACCGGTGCATACAAAGCTCTTTCTTCGAGGGGTTATGTGCTCAACTGATTTTTATACACTTCAGGGACCTGAAACCGTTCTATGCCATTCCCCCTCTTACAACTTTGCAATCAAAGTAAGATATCCTTGAGGGAGTTCTGAATACGCTGATAATTCTCTCCGAAGCAGCAGATCTTTCCCCCCTGTCCAACACATTTGAAAATGGAGGACACAGAACTCCGTTCCCTATAGCGTATATACCGTAAATGGTAAACCGTATCGAACAATATAAGTATCCTAAACAACCCCTTATAGACTCGACTATAATCCTTCATAATATTTCTTTTATTCCAATATTTGGATCGAAACTATCGAGAGAAGGGGGTTTCATTGAGGACAATATATAGTATTATTACAACTGCATCATCTATTTTGATAAATCTTGAGTGCAGGGTTCTAAATACAAGAATAAATTTAATCGAAACGAATGGATAGAGAGACAGTTCTTGCAAGTTTATTTCATTTTTTAAGGCGTCGTTTTGCTTTGCTGAGGGGTAAGGAGGGGACATAGCGAGTCGTGGTTGAAAAACTTTTAGGGGGGGGGGGTGGGGTGGTAAAACGGTCGGAGGGTATATGAGTTGAGTTAGATAAGCATCGGGGAGCTGTTGTGGTTGTGGGGAGGGAGTTGAAGGCCTTTATCAGTTTCAGTGAGGTCTGCTCTGTACGGAGGATTAGAGATTTTGGTGAAGGTAGAGGTTGGAATCTGTTGTAGGAGATTTTTTTTTCTTTGGTGGTGAAAGATGTCGCACTGGGTGAACCCTGAGTTTCCTGTGACCACCGAGGGTGGTGATAAGGTCCGTGTCTTGGTTACTGGAGCTGGTGGATTCATCGGATCTCATCTTGCGAAGAAGCTGAAGAGCCTTGGATACCACGTTGTTGCCGCTGATTGGAAGGAGAATGAGTACATGAAGCAGGAGGACTTCTGCGATGAGTTCATGTTGGTCGATCTCCGCAAGATGGAGAACTGCGTCAAGTCCGTTGAGGGCTGCAGAGATGGTAAGCAGGATCGCGTTTGCTCCTCCACGTAGATCTGCCCCTATTGACGCTGAGTTTCACTCTTGCCGTTCCCAGTATACAACCTTGCCGCTGACATGGGGGGTATGGGCTTCATCCAGTCGAACCACTCTGTGATTATGTACAACAATACTCTGATCTCCTTCAACATGCTCGAGGCTGGACGTATCGGAGGTGTTTCCCGCTTCTACTATGCATCGTCAGCATGCATCTACCCTGAAGGTCGCCAGCTGGACCCGAAAAATCCTGGCCTCAAGGAATCCGATGCCTGGCCAGCTCAGCCCCAGGACGCCTATGGCCTTGAGAAGCTCGCGTCGGAGGAGCTTGCGATCCATTACGCAAAGGTAGGTGGAGGGTTTGCAGACCGGGCGTAATTGAATTGGCGATCTAATCGGTCTTCATTTCTGTGATTCGTCGCACTAGGACTTCAACATGCTCACGAGAATTGGACGATTCCACAACATCTACGGTCCGTTCGGAACCTGGAAGGGTGGACGTGAGAAGGCGCCGGCTGCCTTCTGCAGAAAGTGCCTCTCCTCTGACAAGGAATTCGAAATGTGGGGCGATGGAGAGCAGACACGATCTTTCTGCTTTGTCGATGACGCCGTTGAGGGTGTCATCCGGCTGATGAACTCTGACTTCACGGACCCGCTTAACGTGGGATCTGAGGAGATGGTGTCCATGAACGGTATGGCTGATCTCGTCATGTCCTACGAGGGCAAGAAGCTGGAGATCAAACACATTCCTGGACCCGAGGGAGTGCGAGGCCGAAACTCCAACAACGACCTTTGCCGCAAGGTCCTTGGATGGGCTCCGGGTATTTCCCTGAAGGATGGGCTGAACATTACCTACGACTGGATCAAGAGCCAGATTGAAGAAGAGAAGGCCTCTGGTGTCGCCAACGACTACTCATCATCGAAGGTTGTTGCTACCCATGCACCCACTGATTCTAAGGCGGCCAAGAGGAAGTGATTTGTATTCTCGTAGCGCGTTGTCCCTGGAAGCTTTCGCTGTCGTTGAGCCAACTTTCTCGAAGCAGCCAGCTCCCGATGGGTGGCTCTAGTAGATCTCTTGGTTCTCTGCTTCGTCAAAACCACTTCATATGAGTAGGCGAGAAACCGAAATAAACGATGCAATGCCTGGCTTTTGTTGTTAAGTCAATCCGAGCTCTCCCAGGTGCATGTCTGGATCATGCCAACCAAACGCACGTATCAGGCCTCATAAAATACCCCACGCAAAACGCTTCCCAGTTCTACAGCTCAATGTTGGTTCTTATGTGGGTCCTAAATTTCACATGGATATACAGTTAAGGAGTCGGACGCAAGGTTAGTTCTCCTTTTTTCAGATCTGCTGTTCCAAACCCACTCTTCCAAGCTGTCACCAGGGGATGGACAGACCAGACCAATCTACGTCATGAACCGTGGTCATGTTCGATGACAAGCCTATGAGGCGACGACAAGCTCGCAACGTTTCGCATGGTTTAGGATCCCATGGACATTGTCGTGCGTTCACGCCAGCGCAAGATTTTGGTAGCTCCGACATCTAGGGGTAGTTCCTGACGACGAGGTAAACGAGTGAGTACGCGGTGAGTAGTGTGCGAGCTGCGGGAAACGCGTGATCTGGTAGTGGGAGCCTTGACTGGCAAGAAGGCGCAGACTCTGTTAAGAAAGCTCGCCTTGTATGAAGGAATGAAGAATCTTAGATTCAGACATCTGACTGGAATGGATGCTCGTAGGGCGGTGAGAGCTGTCCGCTGAGGATGTCAATTGTACAGGGGAAGGGTGGAAGCCTTGTTCCTCTGGCTCCAAAAGGAATTGGATGGAATCTGATAAAGGCAACACTTGGAAAGACAGGAGCAGCGGCGAAGTTGAAGGAGCGGGAAACTGAAGAGGGAAGGATTCGAAGAGAACGGGACGCTCTAGTTCGTTATAAAGAGCTGGTTCTTCAGAACTCACACTATCCTGAATCAGCACTTATCTATGCGTCATGGCTTCCCTGGGGAAGGAGAAAACTGTGTCAAGAGGCTATGTTGAAACTGCCAATGAGACCAACCTCGAAGGATCACGACTATTACGTTTCCATCCTGGAGAGAGTTGGCGCCGCAGAGCTGCTCTACTTTCATGCGATGAGGCAAGCAGAACCCAACTTGAGGCTGTGGACAAAGGTTTTCACCGCACTAGCAAACCGCCGGTCGGACTTGTCCTATGTCGGCCTAATCGCTGAGCTGGAGGCCGCTGGCTTAGAACCCACTCCTATAGCCTATTCGACTTTCCTCCATTTGGCTCGTAGCTCTAAGAACTACGAGATAGTTGAGAAGCTTTTCTACCGGATGAACCGACGGAATATCACGATTACGAACGATACTGCTGTGCCAGTAATCGGTGCGTTCATGATGACTGGGAGGCCCAAAGCAGCAGTGAAAGTCCTTAGAATGCTGGAAAGCCCAGACGCCAGGGTGATCGAGACTGTCATGCACGGTCTGATTCGCAATGACAAATATTGGGCAGCGATGAAGTATTTCGACTACGCGATGTCCCATGAGATTCCATTGGACAGTGGGCTGTACAACGCTGGAATTGAGGCTTGCATCGCTGGCGGAAGATGGGACCGCGTTGTGGAGATCGTGGACGATGCCATGATTCGAGAGGACGTCGTGCTGAGTGACAAGTCCCTCCTGTACGGAATGAAGGCTTTTGCAACAATTGGGGATGTGACGAATGTCCAAACACTATTCGGCAAGGCCTTGGCTAGAAGGGATCGTGTCACCAACCGTCATTTTCAGATCCTCGCGGAGGGGTATTGCAATAGGGGATTGATCCGAGGTTGCTACTCGTACCTGAGAATGTTCATTCGGGCAACTACTAGGATTAAGAAGACAAGGAGTACTCATAACGTTGACGCGACCTGTTTCAATGTCATGATTCAGGAGTGCTTGCTTCGGAACGACCTGGCTCTAGGTCTGAGCCTTGGTCAGAAGATGAGAGCCCTCGGCATTGAGCACGACATAGAAACTAGGAGGCTCTTGCGCGATGTCGAGAGACTTCGCGATGAGGAGAACCAGAAAGGTACGGAGTCGGATGCAACTCCAGAGCGCCCGGAACCTGCAACCGAGAGTGGTATTTTGCACCAGCCGCATATTCCTTTTGTTCCGAGCCACATCGAGAAGCTGCTACGGGAGCAGGAATACTCTATGGGAGGGGAGAAGCAGAAGAAAATTCCGCGTAGAAGGTTAAGACGGGACGCCAATACCGACAATCTGGAGCCACCGCGGAGGCTGCCTTGATGGGTCTTGAGGTTTATTTAAAATTCATTTGCCACTCATTATTAACATGATCAACAGCACCTATTGTATGAATGAAAGAAAAACGTCTTGCGTACTTCAGCTGCTTTTGAAGACTACGGCTGTGCGTCAGCAGCGCGTAATACAATTTCGTAGTGCCTCTGTCCCCGTCGAGCTTGTTTGCTGAGTCGTACCGTTCCACTGACCTGAAAGTCAACTCCTCAATGGACCTGGAAGCTACTCCTTTCTGCGAAATCTTTTTTTTGGATAACCATCAAAAAACTACAAAAAAACACAAACACTGAGTGAAAGCCCCACCAACCCATCAATCAGAACTGTCCCAAACAATACCGTTCAAGCAACCGTGCCTGTCCCATGGGACAGCAGCCAGCTCAGATATATTTGGACAATCTGTCCTCTACTAGAACTTCAAAAATTTATTCAACCTATATTCAGTCATTATATCTATATACAATCATTATTGTTCTATATTGATTGTAGTGGAGATTATATTACGAGAATTTGTATCTAGGTGGTGCTCGATTTTTTTATATTTCATGGTGGATTTTCTTCAGTGGCGACGGCGATCATGGAACGCCGGGGCCGGAGGAAGGGGAAATTGGTATTATATTTTGAGGTGAGGATCGTTGATTTTGACATTGTTTTGAAGGGTTTTCCCTGAAGAGCGAAGAAATTTGCGTCTTGAGGACAGGGTTGGGGAAGCGGAGGACTGAGGTGTGGGGAGGTAAGCGGCGGTGGTGTAGGTGGTTGGTGGGGATAGGGGAGTTGCGAAGACAGTTTTTATTTGTTTCGTTTGCTCAGTTTCTCTGCAAGGATGACTGATATTCAGGTATTTATTTTCTTCTTCTCCAAGGTCCTTTTTGGTTTTGGTGTCCTGGTGCCCTAGTTTGTTGTTGTGGGAGGGAATGATGTACTGAGATGGTTTGGATTTCGTTTTGTTTGTTTTTTGCGGTTTGCAGACGGAGAAAGCTTTCCAGAAGCAGGATGCTATATCTCTGGTAGGTTCTGGTAAGAGCAGGAAGGGTAGGTGGTACAAGAACATTGGTCTCGGGATCAAGACCCCGAAGGAAGCCACAGAAGGCGACTACGTGGACAAGAAGTGTCCTTTCACTGGGAATGTATCTATTCGAGGGAGAATCATTCGAGGCTATGTCATATCAACGAAAATGAAGAGGACGATTATCGTGCGCCGTGATTATCTCCACTGGATTAGAAAGTACAAGCGTTTCGAGAAGAGACATAGAAACATTCCGGTTCATTGCTCTCCAGCGTTCCGTGTGCGGGACGGAGATCTGGTGACGATTGGAGAGTGCAGACCTATCTCGAAGACGGTAAGTGGGCTCGCGGACGCGGACGTTGGGAGACGAGATATAACAAGGGGCCCATTGATTCCGGTTTCTCACGTATGTTTCCGCTTTGACTGCAGGTGCGTTTCAATGTTCTGAAAATCGACAAGCAGACTACGACCGCTGATTCCGGAAAGAAGACATTCACTGGTGGTTTGTAAAGCGAGAAGCGGTTTTAGAAATGTGGTCGTGAGAATAAACTAAGATTTGATTGCAAGGATGTGTGCTGGTATGTTGATGGGAATGCAGTGCGTTGCCTTTTTTTACGAAACGGGGAATATGCATCAGAAATCCACGCATTCGCGAACGCTCACTGTGGCATGTCATTCGCCACGGCGACGAGGCCGGAGTGGTTGCTGCTGGGGTGTGCTAGTTCCAGACACTGCTATCGAAGAACACAACCTTGGAATTCAACGGTGCCGATGTATTGTGGTACCACACAGGGCCAGCATTAGTTATTGTAGCACTTGGTGGTGTTGTTTTCTGACACCAGTTCCCCGACGACTTTGACGGTGACTAAGTCCGTCCATGTTGTGCCGGGACTTATCTCCGCCAACGGCTGAACTCGTTCTAGTGCGGAATGTGCACAAATCATTCATGTCACACGCTCTCCGTACCAATAGCGGCACGAGAAAGCGCTTTCTGTTGAAGCTGAAGACTGCTAGCATGGCTTGGAGTGCCCGTCGGTCTTCTTCCTTCGCATATTCTCAAAATCAAGAATCAGTAAGAGCGCACCTCCGATAACAGTCATAGTCCTGATCCCCTCACATCTCTCGGCAAACACGTAACAGCTGATTTACGTAAGAGAGGCTTAGGATGTAGGGATTCTGATTCGAAGAAACACATCTGAGATCGGATGGAGAGCAGCACGAGAATTTATGAAAGAGGAGTGCTGTAATTGGAAGCGGTAGAACCTTCTCGGCTGCGGATTGTCTAGGGACCACCTAGGTTGTGTTTGTGTTGCTTGAGTCAACGCTCCTCTGGACGAACGAGCGGAAAAGAACTAAACGCCGTCTATAATTCCCCCTTCGGGACGTTCTACAAACGATCGTGAGTATCGAGTTCGGCAAACATGACGAAATGAACAGTTCACGGAGATTGCCGGTGTTGTACTCGAGCTGGCGGCCGGAGAAGCTGCAGTTCACACAATGCCTAATATTCTGCTGAAAATATTTCCGACTTAATGCACCCTACTCGGCATACATGCTGCACTCCTGATATCCTCGACTGCTGAAAGAGTGGACAACTCTGGGATTTGTGTTGCGGGGGCAGTAAAGGTTACGATTACACAAACGTACAACTATTACTGCCTTCCGTGGGGAACCGCTGGCGGTGCAGTTGCCATTATAACACTTCAAAAAGAAGCCACGTAGACGGGAGGGCTTCGTCTACCCGCCAATTCGAGAATCGGCTTTAGCTCATCACCTGGTACCCTTGGCTATTGAGTGTTTCGGATGCATGGGCTATGTTTCTTCCCGTTGCTTCGCGAATGTTCCGATAGCAACCAGACCGCTCACCTCGATGCTACCCGTTCGAGTTGTCCGTTGTGTCCTGTGAATACCACTTTGATATTGGAGGGGTAACGATTTACGCCTTCAGTGTCTCGGTTTCCAGGGGAACCTGGAGGAGAACCCCTGGAGGTTCTTTCGCCTGCGAGCACACACCTCCCTGGAACAGCCATCGCCATGCAAAAATTGCGGCACTCCCACCTGAAGGGGTACTCCCTGAAATAATACGAGAATAAAAAAGTGTAAAAAGTGTGAAAGAGCGTGAAACGTGAAAAAGAGGAAAAAATAGTGGAAAAAGCGTAAGATTATAAAACAAATTACAAAAATGTCATTGGATTGGATTACTACTAGCTCCGAGTTTCCTAATACCGGCCTGCATCTCATGTGAGCTTTTCAAGAGTTCCAGATTGTCATGAAATCTGCGTCGGTCGAATTGATCAGTACCGAGACGACCATTTTCACAGTAAATGCACAAAAAACTAAAAACATCTAGATCTACGGAGCGGACGTTTCATATCGATTCTGATTGGAAGGCTTTTGAAATATTATGGTCAACGTCCGTACATAAAGGGACTATTCTAGGATCAATTGGTCTTGGATATAGTTCAAGCCCATAAAAAAAGTATAAAAAGAATTTAAAAAAGGAAAAAAGTATTTAAAATATTAAAAAGCGTTGAAATGAACACACTTTCACGGATAAAAAATGTAAAAATGCAAAAAAGCGTAAAACAAAATATTAAAAAGTGTAAAATTCTCAGAAGAGCCGCACAGGACAATTGGAGTCACCCCGTCACACCCCCTCTTGTATGAGCTAGCAGCCAAGGTATAAGCTTCGGCACTACGCTTGAGTGCTTCACAGTGAAAACGAGAACTTTCCATCGACCTTTCGTATGAAAGAGTCTTGGCGTTTAGGAGCAGTGACCTGCAGGGAAGGATCTGTGGAAACAAAATTCAGGGAATTTTTCGAATCATCTTTTTCGCGTTGAACAAGAGCTTGGGACATAGTCAGTTTCAAACGGAGATAGAGGAATCCGTTTGTGAGCTTGTGCGATCATCCGTTCGAGCGTGAAGCCGATAAGTCAATGCACCTGATTCAGTGACAGCATCCAGTTCTATTGAACTTGGTAGCGGACAAGCTTTCCAGTCTCGGCGGGCTGTCCATATGGCAGTGAAATTGTCTTGGAACCGTGCACACCAACGTCTTCCAGAGAAGTCGTCGCTTTGTTACTATACACATCAGAACGCTACATGTGGCACGTTGCAAGGCTCAGTCTCATTCCGTCTTGAATTCGTGCCTGGACCTGGAGCCGTCGATTTCCAACCCCGCTCAGAGAAGGTCAGTCGTGAGGGTGGGACTCAGTTTTGGCGCAAAAAGCAGCCATAAGTTGAGTCCGGAATGTACAAAGAATCTATGGATGATGATCCGCAAAGATCATCGTTGGAAAATGGGTAAAAAGGAAAAGGCTTCGAAAGACGCTCAGCTTGTAGCGGTCAAACCACCCGAAAACCACTACACACAAGAATGATTGGCCGCGATAGTGGATGGGCGTTGGCTATCAATGACATGTGACCTCGCAAAAAAAAACAATTTAGTTCCCCATCGCGAATTGAGCTGGCGAAGGATTTTGGCCCTTCCAGGAGCTATGCCGACCAGTTCTTAGCTCCCTTTTCTCATCCCCGACACATGCGTCGAGCAAAAGATCCATATTCATATCAAATATTGCTATACATTTCCCTCTGACACTATAGACAACAGCTGTGTAAGTAATTCCAGAACAAACTCAGAAATACTTACGATGATCACGCACTACATGTCAACCACCCCTTCCGAGATCTCGGTACCAAGAAGAAATCAAGTACACATGTTGATCGCTTGTTACTTTCTTTAATAGCTTTTGATTACGCCGAAAGGGTTGGGAGGAAGATGATTAATTTTGGTCTAGGAGCGATGGAGCTCGGGATTGTACTTTACGGACGACGCAATTCGCGGCGTTGGGGTCTTTTAATACCTCAACGAACGTGTAGTTGCTGCTCTCTTTGCTCTTTCTGTGAAAGATGTTCATGGTTTGTGTGGCACCGGTGATCGATGACTCATCACGTCGAGAAGACTTAACTGGAGATGTAGTGCTTACTCAAGAGTGCATTGTTGACAACCTCGCACGCTGCTCTAAAGCGCAAGTCCTTGTGGGGAGATGGCAAGCATACTCGAAGAACCTGCTAAATTCGACAGGGGGAGGGTTCAAGCCTCGCGCTGCTCCGAGTAAGGAGGAGCTGCCATCCCCTTGTCACTTAATAAAATTGAGTATCCGGCCTTCAAGGCGATTGTCAAAGAGCGGTGTTGGCTGTTCGAGACCGCTTTAGACTCGTAGTAAGATACAGCTTTGAAATTTGCCCTCTACTTTTCACAAGAAATTAACGCCACTGGAAACTCCAGTGGCGGTAATTTCACAACGATCACGGCGTGCTTGCTCAGCTGTTCCTCAACAGTAGCGGTCAAGTTCTCTTACTCGTGCGAGACTTGCGCTTTTGCTACCGCCTCAGAAATTAACAGGATAGTCCTCCGAGGAATAGGGCACTAGTTGCGGCGTCCTTGCGTTATCCCTTGTGTTGTGTTAGAACACAGACGCGACCTATTGGGATGCGCAACCAAAAAAAAGTTCTCATTGAATTTTCTTCAATAAAACAATCCCAATCAAATGCTAAATGTAAAAACAAAGCTTTTCCCCATATTCCCAAGAAGACGTACGAGCCTCTGATTGAAGCATTTTCTGCTGAAGCAATAATACGCTATAAGCTGTATGAATATTAGATTCTTCCGAGGAAGTAAAACGATCCGATCCGTAAATCCTGAGCTGCTTCTTCCCCTAGGTAGGGGTTCTCAAAGCAAAGCTTTAGCGATCGCTTGTCCCTCGAGGCCATAAACCAGACATCGATCCAAGTTTCTTTCTCCGCCACTCGGAAAATACATCGTTTTACAAAATATTTGCAGGAACGCTTTCGTGCATGACAATTCACTGCCAACATTCCATCTCTGCCGTCAACCTAAAGTTCCCGCCATTTCTTATGATCTTGTTCCCATGGACGCGTTTCCCCTCGGAAATTGGCTAGGACGTTCAGACCAATTGCACAATGGCGGAAGATTATTAATTTGAATTGCCCACAATAGGGGTCAGGGATCAATACCAGGCCCCGATTCTTTCCCTAGTCACGCCAAAAAAAAGTGGGTCCAGGATCCCCCCCCCACCCGTCGGAACTTTTTCTCTAGAATGCTGGTGAATGTTGAATTGACCGCTAATTTGCACTCTCGTGGGAACCTTTTTTCTAGAATGCCGGGGAACGCTGAACTGAGCGCTAATTTGCGATGTGGTATTTTAACCGCCTGAGTTGATAGTTGAGAAGCGATACTGCATGTACTGCAACCAAATTTAGAAGTTGTCATGTGCCCCTTTTTTCCCCTTTTTGAGAAACCGAAAACTAGAATAGAATATGGGAGTTTCAGGCATAAATTTGGAACTAGTATTTGTGATCGTGGCTACTAGAATGCGGCTAAACAAATGGGAGCAAGAGTCCAAAACCTGGGGTTTGGACTCAGCTGATATTTTTAGATAATTATATAGCTTTCAGCAACTTTCAGCAAATCATCGCACGGAAAGCTTGAAATTCTGGTGGGTGAAATCATGCACCCACCCCTACCGCGCTCAAATCGCCTACACATCGCCGAAAAGAAGCTGACAAAGGACAACACACGCCCTCAGTGCTCTTATCGATCGTATTCTAAACTCCTTTTTTTTCCGTTGTCCCACATCTGGCTATCGATACTTTACTGGACCACAAGAAAGTTCGGAGAGACATTACAAAAACAATCATCACCAGGGGTTGATTCTTCTCATCACAACACTAAAGGCTTGCAAGTTCCATTGATTACAACACGTTGATCCTAGTTTTGTTCAACCGGGTCTACGATAAAATTTATTCTTCCGTTTTTCATATTTCTTTTCTTCGAAGATATAGAAGATTTATCCAGCAAAAACTCGAAACATTATCCAATGGGCATTCTTGTAAGTTCTCCTGTATATGAAAACCCAAGAATCTACCAATACGCCCCATTTAGTCCCCCCTTTTTGAAGAGCGGGAAGTCATGAGCGTTGTGCCATCTCAGATCCTCACTTCGACACCCTGCTCTGAAAAACATTCAATATTTTACTGCCTATCGCCCATTTTGTTCTCATTTTTCAACATATTTTCTGAGGTTCCACTCAGGAGACATAGAAATCTTCCAATGAATTTATATCCAATCATGATCCTCTGGACAGGTCGATCAACCAACCGAGAGCGTTTATGGTAATTTTATTTTACTAGACATATTTTGTCTATACGATACGCTCTTGCCTGATAATAATAATAAATAATCTGATGAAAACCCTCAAAATTTTGAATTTTTTAGTACTGGAATTTCTTCCTTACGGGGCGATCTTGTCCTTTTCCCTTGCTTTCTTCCTCTGAAAAGAAAAAGAGGTAGGGGAATTATGCGCGTGTTCTAACAAAACAAAAAAAATAAAAAAACCCCGTTCTAAGTAAAAGGGCAAAAAACTCCTTTTGCCTCCTGAATGTCTTTAACTTTTTTGAATGCTCAAATGACACAAATCCGCGGAGCACATCTATTTGTTTTGTTTTTTGGATATTTCCTTGCAGTTATAGGCTTTTTGGTATGCTTTGAGGGGTATTTTTTTATTCTTTTGGAATTTGTTAAGGAGGGGGGGGGGGATGGTGGATAGGCTGGATTTGTTCACCTTTTTAGAGTTTTTGGAGGGGTTAGTGAGCATCAAGTTTCAAATTTCTATCTTTGTGATGGGAGGAAAAGGGGCACGTAGGCGGAAAAGGCTTTGTGACGTGTGAAACTTTGTTCGGAAACGGGAGCGTGGGAGGGGGTGGAAACTGGAAAATCAAGAACTTGCTGATTGAAACGGGTGTTCGCAGTGAGTATGGATGTGTGTTAGGTTAGATTAGGTTTGAGGTGGTTACCATTGTTGTTTTCGCAAAGGTTAGTCCGCTGTCAGTAGGCGTTTTCTTGATGATTCGGAATGTGTTTCGAGTTGAGAGTTTGTCATCTAGGGAGAGCTTGAGATTGTCATAGGAGAACGGTTGTCGGTTGAGTCGTGTGAGTGGGGTTTTTCGGAGGTCCGACTTTTGGAGGGGGGAGGTTCTGGGAAACTTCTGAGGGAGCAGGCGTGAGCTAGTAAGGGAACTGCAGATGCGCTTCTGTAGGGAAGTCTCGTATGGATGTAGGATTCGCGAAGAGAAGGAACGTATTTGGTAATAGAACCAACGGATCAGCACGAAACGGCACTGCACGAGGAGTTGAAACGATGGGTATTAGGGTTAATGCGTATGGTATGCGGGTGAACTACTGGACAGCCTTCCAGGTTCTGCTGTCAGTGGTGGCAGGACTTGTGGTTGTCCAGCTCGTCATGAGACCGAGGGTGATTCCTATGGATGCCCAGCAAATTTCCCAGGTCTCGAACGACGACTCCCCTATTGTTTCGCACTTGGATAGACTGGACCCTGGTTCGGGAGGCTCAAGCTCGGGAGGTTCGGGCTCGCTTAACCCTCTAGCTCCAGGTACTGGTGGACTGTTGGACCCTGGAAGTCAACAACCAGGTTTAGGGCAATTTCCAGGGGAGGACGAGTTGTTCCCTGGAACTGTGATTCCTGCGGACAAGGCGAACGAGCCACCGCCGCTGCCTCCAGGAACTGGAGGTAACACACCTACGGGCCTCGCGGACTACGGCGCGGGCTCAGAGCTTACTGTGAACTTGCTCCCCCCCGATTCAACGCTCCCAGGAGCGGATGAGATCAATGTTGGGGATTGGAAACTGATAGAGAAGCTCAACACAACTTGGCCTCCTCCAGAGCAGCTGAAGAAGATTGTGGAGAAGGAATCAAACCCCAACGCACCGCAGAGGTTTATGGTAGCAGCTGTGAGCTGCAATTTTTTGGACATGACGGATAACTGGATTTCGTCCTTGGAAGCAATAGGAATTTTCAACTACCTCGTCGTGGCTTTGGATGAGGAGGCTTACAGGAGATTGAAGGAGGTACGTCCTGAACATGTGGTCCAGTCTCCATTCAGAGCAATTTCGGAGTCACCCACCTACGGATCGGAGGGATTCGCGACCGTTGTGAGGTCTAGGCCTCTCTTGCTAGCATACCTGCTGCACACCGGTTACCAAGTCCTCTATTCGGACGTGGATACTTTTTTCACGGCAAACCCGTTCAACGACATGGATCCGGAAATGGACATCTGCGGTCCGTCGGATTCTAAGCTCGATCAGCCGCCACTTCTTACGTGGGAGGATAAACACAACATCTGTACCGGATTACTGTATTTAAGACCGAGTGCGGCAACGTTTGAGCTTTTGGCGAGGTGAGAACAGTTACTTGACACCAGGTGTTTGTCATGCTCCACGTATTTCGTCCTTTGTCGCTCACCAGGGTAATCTCTTGGGTCTCTCCTCGCGATCTTGATTTTTAGGTGGAACCTTCGTCTGACAAGGGGATTCCGGCGGTTGAACCAAGGGTCATTTAATAATGCGCTGCGGGACATGGGTTTCATGGTAGAAGATGTGGAGCCAACGATCAAGGTGAAAGTGTTGGACAAGGATGCTTTCCCTCCAGGGTTCATGTACTTTGGCAATGAGTATTGGCAGCACTTGAGCGAGTGGCAGCCCATGAGGAGCGCGGTTATGATTCATAACAACTACGCGCAGAAGACAGACAACAAAGTGCATCGCTTCAGAGACTTCGATTTGTGGTATCCGAGACTGAACATTGAGAATTGCTTGGCTGAGGAAGCACGAAGGTTGCGGAGACGACTGTTGTAGATCACTGATACAATGGAATTGAGCACTTCAAGTGTAACAGGGAAGTTTTGCAGCGCAGCCCGGTAGTTGAAGACGCAATCTTTGAGAGCGGAAGCTCGCGAGCAACTGCTCCGGTTTTGAAAATGCACAAAGCACATTGAAAGCTCTTCCTCTCTCTCCACATCACGGTGAACAGAGCGTCTCCTTCCGAGCGTCAGGGCGGCAGGGGAGGAGAGAGCAAGTATTTGATGTTTGTCTTGTGCTGTCAGTTCAGCGTAAGGCTCTGCAGAAGGAACTTTTCTTGAGCCGCCCACCGCTGACTATTCCAATAGCCCAAAGGCTATTGGAATCTGTCTGGCTTACTGACTTATGTAGAAGAAGGATAAATTTCTTGTTTATCTTGTATCATTTGAGTGAATGAAATAAAGCAGATGTGACGTGTATGGTACGTGAAACGAATGTGAAGTTTACAGTTGTGGAATTGGAGGTCCTCATTAAGGCTAAAAGCATGTGGCAGTAAATCATGAAATCCAGTCCCGTTCCTCGGTATACCCTAGTCGAAAATTCGCGGGTTGCAAAGTTGTCGAAAGAAACTAAAGGGAGCTTTCGCTTGACAAACTAGACTCGGCTGATGTCACGTCCGAACAACTTTGATCGAAGCCAATCGAAGGCAAGAAGGATCTTCGTCCGTAGCGTGACCATCTCCGTGAGGTAGAAAGAGCGCCACAAGTAGAAGGCTCCCCTTCCGTTGATGGGTTCCAAGCCAAAGAACTTCTGGAGTACCCCAGTACCTGAGTCACCGGAGAGCGAGAAGAATGAATTCGAGCGACTCGGAGTATGGCCCTCAACACGGATCAGCCTACCTGAGAAATCGATTACAGCCTTGTCTCCACCAACGTATGCGAGCGAACCCAAGTGGCGGTATCGGAAGGGTTCAAGATCCTCTTCGTCGCTTCCATGCGCAATCTTGTTGAGGTGCTGGGCGAGGAACTTGCCCTCCTGATTGGCAACCTGCGAAGCAGGGTGGGCGCGGAGGATCAGAATGCTATTGGTTGATACGGATACAGGCTATACAGTGAAGCAGTCAGGGATCCGTCGCTGCCACTCTTACCTGCGCCGTCGCTGGCAACGGTCGAAGCAGTTTGTCCGCCTCATCAAGCAAGCTCTTCAGCTCCGATATCTGAAGCTTTCCGTCTTGGTTCAAATCGGCCTTCTCAAAGGAGGCCTTGACTTGCTCCGCGTAGGACTCCAGCTGAAAAGGATGCAAAACGCAAAATACTGATCAGTGAGCGATTGGGTAACAGCAAAACTTTGTACGGCCAAACGTATCATGACCAGTCCGCACCTGAGGATACTCGTGCATTCGATCTTTCAAAAGAGCTGCGAACTCCTCAAAGTCCAGCTCTTTGGTATCTTCAGGGACCAGATTTGCGATCGCGTCTCCAACCTTGGGCATTTGAATTGAAGAGCAATCACCCATTGCATACATAGTCGGCGCACCCATGACCTAAGTTCAACCCAACATACGCAATCGAGTCAGCTCCTTCCAACGCCATGAGCTGGTTGAAATCTAAATCTGCTCAATCTGAACGGAGGTGGCCCTACTCTTAAGTACGTGTCTGTGACAACAGCTCTAGGGTTACTCTGGAGTGCACCGATTCGTTTCCGCAATGAGTTAACAAACGGACGAGGCTTTATGCCAGTGGCCCAAACTACCATTCCGCAGGGCAGTGAATCTTTCTCTGGTGAGCCCTGCGAAAACATCCCCAGCGGACAGGAAGGGGTCAACTCTTTTCGTTGGCAGGACCAACTTGTTCTACGCATGATGCACCCTTACCCTCTTCTGAAGGACGACCTCTGTTTGCTTCACTTCTTTCACGAATGTGCTGTTGAGCACGGAAATGTTCTCGCGATCAAAATGCTTCTCCGTATACTCGCTGATCTTGTGGTCGTACATGCTTAAAATCTGATCCAGTGCTTCCACGAGACTGATTCTAATTTCAGATCTGTCGAGCTGCGGAAAGTTTTTGGAAAGGTCCTGGAGGAATGCAAATCATAGAACAACACGTGCGAAACTGGTGAGTGGAATTTGCTCTAGAATAGACCCTTGTCAGACAATTGAGTTTCTCTCAATTTCGTACTTCGTGAACCATGTCAGACAGTTCTGCAGCAAACTCCACGCCTGTTGGTCCTCCTCCAACGACGACGAAGCTCAAAAGACGTTTTCGCTCTTCTTCTGTTTGGGAGGGTATGCTGGCCGACTCGAAGCAGTCCGAGATCGCAGCGCGGACCCGGCGAGCATCGGGCAGCTCCTAGTTTTGTTTTGGTCGTACGAATGCAGAATATGTTAAGACGCTATGCCCTGAAATCGTCCCTGTTCCACTGTCCTGGCAAGAGCTAGGCTTGAGGTAACCTATACCCACCTTTAGGAAATGTGCATGACTATCTACACCAGGAGTATTGAACGTATTGTTCTCAGCACCAACAGCAACAACAAGGACATCGTAATCAAGTTCGAAAGGTGGTCGAGTGCGGGCGCCATCATGTACACGTCGAGAAGATGAACCGCCAACGTTGTCCGCAACATCTCGTTGAGAAAATTGCGATTCCTTCGCCGATGGTACCGATGATTTACGTTATCATGCGAGGATCAAACATCAAATCTCAGCTTCGCAAAGAGTTCATTCGGTTTTGGAAGACGTGCTTACATTGGTCTGGCTTCCATCAATGGACGGAGTGCTCTGACAAACCACGCGCTTCTTTTCGGGGTCGATGTCAACGCATTCGGCTTCGAGGAACTTGATATTCGTTCCCACGAGTGGCCTCACTGGCTCAACTACCGTCCTCGTTTCGACCGTTCCAACTGACACACTTGGCAATAGGGGCTACAAAGTTCGAGCGAGCAGCAAAAACCGCGCTGGTGAGTGGTTGATCATGTAGTCTGGTCAATCGTGATCAGGAATATCCGTCACGAGCACTTACAGTCATTAAAAAGTAGTTTCTGGGAGATATGCATTGCACGTCATACAGCTTTGTATCGATACGCCTCATCAACGCGACTGACGCCCATCCCGTTCCCAGCACTACTAACTTGGGCTTGTTCTCGCGATCCTTCTGCAGACTAAACAAGTTCTCCCTCCACGCGTATATGTAGCCAGCATATCCACCTACAACAGCCGCCGTTATCATCAATCCTCTCCATCTCCGACGGGGCACAGTGCTGATCCCAGCAGTCGCCATCCCACGGATTGACTCCCAGTTCATCTTGCTGGGGATTCTTCCCCGAAACATCCCCCCCCCCCCAAACCGGAACATGAACAACACTCCTACGCCTTAATGGAACGTAGCCACATTCGTTCTTCTCAATTCAACCCCGTTTTGACCTATACTAGACTCCTATCCCTCACCAAAGGACTAACGTTCATGAAACCTAAATACCGCCCGACAGTCATCATCAGCATTCATTAGCGACGGTTCGATCGGCTACGGTCATTCCTTGAAAAAGCTATGAAAAACGAACATTTCCAGTAAGAGTGGATACCTGGCATTCGGTCAACCGAACATTTCCGTGCGCAGGGAGGATGCCTGTCTCTTCCACAAAGCGGTAGGGCTTTCCTCTTTGCCGTTTGCTCTTTCTTTCATATGTGAAGAACTGATACTATCTCAACATGAAATTGAGGAGTAGAACTTGAGGAGTAGAACTACACTGTCTCAATCCTTCTTCACAGATGAAAGGAACCTCCTGGTTGGAATGGTGCGATCATAATGGACTAGCTATCGTCAAAAAGAAATTCGGTCGCGTCCTACATCATCAACTCCTGTCCGTTGCAATATTGACTGACTATGCGTATCTTTGGGGGGTATACGAATCACCCCAGGATATTATATCAATAATTAGTAAATTTATCTCACTATTTGATTGCCCTGGGGGCAAATTTCAAGGGGTAGATTCAACGTATGGCCAATCATAATATCCATAGTTTTTCTGTATTAAATATTAGAATAACTTTTAATTTTTCCCAACTGGTGGACTCCGTATGAAAGAAGAAAATGAATTTCAGAGGATACCCTCACTAAAATAAATAATTCAAGGTACTTTGACAGAAAGGATTGGTTTAAGACAATTAGGGACAGATACTTAGCCAATGATCGTTAGAAAAATATCTCTCCGGGTTCCTTTTAGTTACTATTATTATAGATTTTTCATATTTTATGGGAAATTTTTAATTTCTTGGCCATATTCGATTTGTTGTCCGATGGTTTGGGGTGTAGTGGCGGGTTGGATAGTTGCTGGATTGCGCGTGGAAGGAGGGTCTGGAATTATTGAGAGGGCTGACGAGTATGCTCCCTGACATGTGTATAAGAACAGGATTTACATACAGATTGGATAATGAAGTTTGGCGTCGGGGAGTTTTAGTTCCTGTATGCCCTTTGGCCAAACTGGAGGGTCAAGGCAGCAGCAGAGCTCGCCTTGACGCTCGTTCTCATGCTTCACCAGGAGGAGCAGAGCATCTAATCAATCTATGAGGCCAGGGACGATCACGGCTGGTCTGTAACACTCTGACACATACCACGAACTTAGTCGAAAATTTGTGATTTTGTCGCAGCCAAAGAAACGGTGGTGAACCTGAGTCTGGAGAAAATCGCGAAGTTTAAGGGACGCTCTGGACGAGTACCTTGGCTCTTGTTCTATACTCCCTACGCCTAGAAACGCAAGGCTTAAATTTCTGGCAAAAGGATAATTTGCAGCAAAATAGCGAGTTTCGGCTGGATGTGTAGTACGAAACTCTGGGGTACTAACGTTTATTTCGTGGATCAGATTCTTTGATTGGTTTCATCTTTATAGATCACGGCCGGATCTCCCAGTTGGTAGGATGAAGCTGGCAAAGGTAAAAGGTCGAGGAGTTACTGGTTTGTATATCATGCTTTTGTGAGACAAAGAGTGACATCATGGCGTTTGTTAACTTGTCTACTGGAAATGTTCGGGTACATCAACGAGAAACAGCGTGCTGCGCTGAGGGAGTCCGCAAAGGTATCGCTGCTGTTGCGATTTCAGCCTCTGTAGGCCTCGCCACTCTTCTGGGAGCTTCTCCTGGGGCCTCTGCTTCGGTGTTTCACTTTTCCGGATCGGTAAAGGCAGAGATGAATGGTTGTTAGGTACCCTTGCTGATTCGCTGATTCACGCTCATGAATGTTTAACGACTTCGAATAGGTACCCCCGTTCCTGGGGCCCGGCGGGAACGGAAGATATCTCTCAGTTTGTCCGTCCACCCCGAATTGCATATCGACAAGTTCGGATGCGTACAGCAAGAGCTACGTACCGCCGTGGACCTACCATGAAAAGGACGTAAGCAAATGGCTTTCGAGTCCTTGATCATCTCCGTAACGACACTTGCAGCGTGAGTTTTACTGAATCGTCGGAGTGTTGTTTTCTTCTACAGCCCAAAAAGACGCTCGGAAGTGCAGTCAACGACATGAAAGAAATAATCTCTAACCAGCCAGGAGCCCAGATTGTCGAAGAAAGACCCGTCAAGGGTGATTTTGGAGAAGGGTACTACATCCGAGCTGAATTTGAGTCCAAAATATTTGGCTTTGTTGATGATTTTGAGGTTCTGTTTCAACCTCAGAACATTGGGACAGCTGGTTTCGAAAAGGCTAGTGGTATAGTTGACTACCGCTCGGCGAGTCGCTTAGGCGAGGGCGATTTCGACGTCAATAGGAAAAGAGTCAAAGCTATTAGAGTGGCTCTGCAGGAAAGAGGTTGGAAATCCATCGGCTTTCGCTAAAGCATGCAAACATTGAAGGTGATCCAACATCGCCCGCGGGAACAGGATGCAAAAAAAAGTAGTCTATGTTATTGGCGCGGCAGAGGAATTTTTCGAGCGCTCGCGACTGCTGGAAGTCTCTCCCACCGAAAAGTGATAAGCTCTCGATTCAGTCAATCGGTTATGGGTCTCCGGACGGGGCTTCTTCCTCCAGAAGCGCTCTCCTACAAAACTCCGGAAGCACAAACGCTGCGGAGTGAACCTCTGGACTATAGTATTTCAAGTCTGGAATAGTCCTTTGCGTTAGCGGCTTCGATACATCCAACTGACGTTTCGAGCAAATAATCTCTCCGATTTGGCCGCTGGGATATGTTGGAATGCACGTGTACGCGTAGCCTACACTTGGGAACAGCTTTTCGCACATCCTAAGGGTAGGCTTTATGATGTCAAGATGAAGCCACATGCACTCTCCCTGTTCACATGAATGATTAAAAAGAGTCCTGGATTTAGACTCCATTGTGCCCCGGGGAGGGGGAACGGTTTTGCTGTTTTGGACATCCAATGAGCTTACCTGAGAGCACATGACTCCGTTTTCAGTAAGAGCACTAGCGATAGCTTCGAAATATGGCTGTTGGAAGAGGGTCTCTGCAGGGCCGATCGGATCGGAAGAATCTGTGATGATAACGTCAAAATAGTTCATGTGTTGTCTCATGTATTCAGCTCCGTCCATGATTTGGACGGACACTCTAGGATCGTTGTAGCCACAGGCGAGCCCAGGAAGGTAAGTCTTTGACATCTCGATGACCATCCTGTCGATCTCACAGAGAACCACCTCTTCGACGGTGTCGTGCTTTAGAATTTCCCTCACAACACCGCCATCTCCTCCGCCAACCACTAAGACTCGCCTCGGGCACTCATGCAGGTTCATCGGCACATGGCACATCATTTCTTGATAAGAGAACTCATCTCTGTCTGTGACCTGTGCAAAGGGGACGGGAATGAGTGTCAATGTCTCGTAGGAACCAGTCGCCGATCTGACCAAGTTCTCACCTGAATAACTCCATCGAGGACCAGGACTGTGCCATAGGTACTTGATCTGAAAACCAGAACGTCCTGGAAATCACTTTTCCCTTCGAACAGAACCTCTTCAACCTTGATGCTCATTGCCTGCCCAGGCCATAACTGTCCTCGCTCATGAAACCATCCATCGACAATCATTGCTCAACGTCAGCCAAGTTCGAACTCTAGTCAGTCACCAGTTGAACCTCACTGGAGTTGATTCTGAATCGATAGAATCTTGCAATTGTCTCCCTTAGCTCTCCACGACCTCAGCCGTGGCTAAACCAGCTGTTCAGGCATTCCGGAATCTGCTCATTGCAGTTGTCGTTCAGCAGAACTCTGCCGTTTACGAAGAGCTTTGGTGATAGGAGGGCATTCTAGATTAAGAACGTAGTTTCCTCAGAGCTAAGCAAATGGTCGTATCGACGCCATCATGGGAGGAGGGTGGCCAGCGATTTCGGTGGTACTCCAAACGCAGCACAGGTTGTTAATAGTGTGAAGTGCTCGAGTGCTATTGATCTCTGTATCCGTGGGATTTTCGGATATCTATTGTCATCATGGAGCAGCAGAGACCTGAAGGCCCTGCTGACGAACGGAGACGGTGGCGTTCAATTCGCAAAAATCCATTATCTCTAGTCTCTATCGTGTTCGGGAGGGTTCCCAGATAGTGGTCTTCATGGGATGCTTTTCACTTCCGCAGTCTTCGTGCGCTGAGAGCCTGTACTGCCGTATCCTGGCTTGTTCAACTCCTGAAAGGTGGTGAATGGCCATTGGAAATAGAATTTTGTCCCTTTCCGTAGAAACATAAGGGAAAGCGATCCTGTAGAGCTCGGCACCCCCACTACAGCTCCAGAGCGCTCCAACCAGACTCCTCTCTCAAGATCCAAATCCCAGATTTTGACCAATATGTCTCAAAACCGTGCATCGAAACAACAATTCCATTAAAATGAAACCGTACCTTTGAAAAAAAATATAAAACAATATTCGGCCGCGCATCGTATCCAACCAACGTCCCCGAAAACAGTAATCCCCAATTTTTATTCTATTATTTAAACAACAATATTGGGTACTACAACACCAATTCTATTGGGATTGGGTGGGGGGGGGAGTCGTGGGTGAGTGGTTGCGTACGATCTTTGCCGGATTACCCATCCCCGCTCCATCAGTAAAATTCATTAATGATTGATATTGTCAAAACAGATTGAATATATAAATTAAAAACTCGCTATCAACTAATAGATACACAATTGATTGAAGAATGTATCCACCAAAATACCCCAGTACCAAAAACTTCATCAAGCTGAGATCAAGACCAGCTTACCCGTCCAATTTTTTTTATTCTACATTATTCATTTAGTCAAAGTTTTAGAAAGATACGAACTATTAAACTGAAAAAAAGGGGGTTGTCGGCCTCAATCTACTAGTAGCATTGAATGTATTTTTTTCGAAATAGTTTTGATGGGTTTGGGATTGAGGTTTGGAAGGAAAGGAGCAAAAAGGAAAGGGAGGGGGCGAGGAGGTGTTTAAGGAAGTTCCTTGGGGGTGTTTAACTAGGTCGATGAGGGACACTGTGGGAAATTCGCAATTGGAGGAGGGGAATGTTCTGCTTTTGATGGTCGGACCCTTGTTGGGGTTAGTGTGTGTAGGAAGGTGAAAGCGTTGGGAGTGTTTTTCGGGTGGGGGGAGATAAGACAGATTTGGATTGGGAAGGGCGTGAAACTTTTGAGGTTTGGGAGCAATTTATATAATGATAGTTTAGCCTTTTGCTGAGGTGTAGTGTTTTTGTTTGGAGCTCTTTTGTGATATTGTGAGGATGATCCGTGGGGTGGGAGGTGGGATGGCGCCCGTATTGCGCAACTTGAGGCGAGGGTTTGCCTCGAGTGCGATGGTGGCGGATCAAATGAGGGCTATGGCCGCACAAGTTCCTACTGAGGTTTCGACGATGTCGAATGGTATGCGCGTTGCTTCGGAGGTCAGGAAAGGAACGGATATGGTCACAGTTGGGGTGCATTTGAGTACCGGTACAAGATTTGAGACGCCTGAGACCAACGGAGCTGCCCATTTTCTAGAACATCTGATCTTCAAGGGATCGAAGAAGTACTCCCAGGGCGACATTGAGACGAAGGCAGAGAACATGGGGATTCAGCTAAACGCCTATACGGCCCGGGAACAAACTGTTTACTTTGCCACCGCAATGAAGAAGGACGTTCCTTTGGTTGTTGACTTGCTTGGAGATATCATTCTAAACTCGAAGCTCGAGAAAGGCGCTGTGGAACGCGAACGGGATGTGATCCTACGGGAGCTTCAAGAAGTTAATCAGCAGATGGACGAAACCGTCTTCGATTATCTCCATGAGGTGGCGTATCAAAACACTCCGCTGGCCAACACGATCCTCGGAACTCCTGAGAACATTCAGACGTTAACGGTAGATGATTTGAGAAACTACACGAAAAAGCACTACAAGCCACATCGAATGGTTCTTGCCGCAGCCGGAGCAGTTGATCACAACGATTTGGTTAAGTTATCGGAGAAGGCCTTTGGCTCCATGGAGAAGGAAACAGACGTACGACACTCTCGAAAATTCCGCTAGCCTCGTTGGAGTTAACCTAATGTTATTTTTTTCATATGTTTTCAAACCTCGTTGATGCCATACCGATAGCCGATTACGCCCTTTGATCTGTGCACGAAGGACCCAGCGTATGTAACGGGCTCAGAAGTACGAGTTCACAATGAGAATATGCCTGGGTGCCACTTTGCGATTGCGTTTGAGTCTGTGGGGTGGACCCATCCAGATTCAGTCGCTTTCGTGGTTTTGCAGAGCTTGCTTGGCAACTACAACCGATCGGACGGTTCTGCCCAGTGGTCCAACCTGCGGCTGCCTCGATCAATGGCGCTTCACGCAGATCACTGCTTGAGCTTCTCCAGTTTCAACACTACGTACACGGATACAGGCCTCTTCGGCGTGTACTGTGTAGCCAAACCCCCATTTATTCATGATGCCGTTACTAATATTACGACCGAGCTAGTAAGGAATGTGTTCAAGATCGAGGAAGCTGCGCTGGAAAGGGCAAAGGCTAAGGCTAAAATGAACGTCCTAGCTACACTCGATGGTACCCAAGCAATTGCAGATGAGATTGGTCGACAGTTGCATGTCTATGGTAAGTTCGACTCAGTGACTGGCGGACGGCCTTTGCTGTCCAGTCTGGGACTGCGTGTTCAAAGGGCAGGTTACCCAGCTTTTGACTAATGATGCGCGGAGGCGGTGTACTGATACCCAAAAAATTTAACTCGTGTAGGTCGCAGAATGCCGATGACAGAATTTTTCGCTAGAGTGGACGAGATAACTACTTCGAGCATGAAGGATATTGCTGAACAATACATATACGATAGGGAGATTGCCGTCGCAGCGATGGGACCAGTGTGGGCCTTACCAGAGTACCAATGGATGCGCCGGAGAACCTACTGGAACTCGTACTAAAAAAAAAGATAAATTTTGATGAACTGCGATAACGAGTTAATCCAATAAATTGTGCCTGTTTGAAATACTCGTCTTTATCGAAGGGTAAACTCCGGACAATTCGATGCACACAATCTGTCAGTACGACCTCAAAGGTTAGCGGGACCGCAAAGAAGAGAAGAAACAAAGCGAAGATCTAGAACGTAGGTATGAGCATGTTCGAGCGTGCCCTGGAACAAATTCCGTGATCGAAGCAAACTCTTTTAGGGTCAAGAGTACCAGGCCTTGGAGTTCCTGACTGCGGTTGCTGTGAATGACAGTTCCTCAAGGCGCATAGGTGCGTGGAAAAGCACTACTAAAGAGTACTGGAGGACATGAAGATCAAGAGTAGAGGGAGGACTTTACTGATCGTGAGCGTAAGAACTGGTTCGAGAGGAACAAGGAACTTATTCAATCGCTGAGCAACGCAAACGCATGTAAACCGCTGATCACAGCCTGTGTACTGTGACTCTCACTGGCGGATCCCCAAGGAAGTAGCGGAATATTGATCGGATTGGGTTGAACGGAGCAGGACAAACAGCACATACTCCGCATAGATTCGAGAAAAGCAACCGACTCCGGTCAATTTGTTCCTCGCGCAAAGCTGAACTTTATAGCCAACCATCTGGATCTCTGTCCCAAATCCCTCCCTCTTGTAGAAACCACCTTACCCGAAGCCCCATGCACCCCAATGCTCACCTGCGAATGGATCTATTCCTACCCATTACCGGGAGAGCACCTCATTCGTCTGCAAAAAGGGGAAAAAACTACTGTTTTTACGTAGATGAAAAGTTTCAAGTCATTTCGTTCTTTTCAATTTCATTCAAGAAAGGGTCACTGAGCTTTGTTCATAAGAGAGAAGAAAGGGGCTCTATGGGCATACAATGCTCCCATACATTGTTTGTTACTATAGCCACTGAAAAATGAACCAGAAAAAGCAATAAATACCGTCCCATGTGAAACGAAGGAGAAATATTTTTTGAAATAAATAATCTGCACTACATGCTTTCTTTATAAATTCAAGAAATCGGATTACCTACCTTTCTCATTTAGATGAATAAAAATAACAATAAGAACTTGTCTTCAAAAAAAAGAAAATCAGTGTTCGTGTCCCACCACAAATTCTATGACCATTTAACAAGAAAACCCTTTGTGGGACATAGGACTATTCTTTTTTTAGAAACAACTACTGGCCTCGCAGTCCGAACCATATTAAATTCCTAAATAATTGATGCGGCGGACCCTTCTTCTTAATTCGCAGAAAAAAGGAAAAACAAAACCCGCTTTTTTAATGAACAAATCGTCCTCTCCATTGTTGTTTTACTTGTAAATATTTAGGAACCCCAATTTCTATTTTATATTCAACATATATCCCTCTACTGGAACAATTTTGACTTTTGCTCCACCTACCCCCCTGGAATTCCTATTGGCAATCCTCTGACTACTGTAAATATTACCAAAATACTATACATAAACCCATAAGACGGGTAGGAAGCAAATCGTGCATCGTGCCCTCTACAAGACTTTTGGGAACAGCGTAGAGCACAACTAAAACTAAGAAAGAATAAATATTAAAATATTTTAAATATAAATAAATTTTGGGAGAGGTGAGGTTCGGTCTTCCAATTTAGTATATATTTATCTTTTAATGTTTTTTAATTTGTTTTTGACGGTTGAGAGAATTAGACGGCGTTTCCTTGTCTCTCTTGGGGCAGCACTCTGGTGGCTGCTTTCCTTTGATTCGTTTGGTTTTCAATCTTTTGCGTTGTTTTATTTGAGCTTTTTTCTTTTTTTTCCTGAGAGGGAGGTTTTGGGGAGGGGGTAGGAGAGCGGGAAGGTAAAGCGAAAGAGGGGAGGCAGGGGAAGGGGAAAAGATGGGAGGAGGGCGTATAGCGTATATTGTGCTGCTTATTGTGGGCACCAACTTGGAGAAGCCAAGAGGGTATGATTTTATTTTAAGGGTGTTTATGGTAGGTTTGGAAGTGTTTTAGTAAAACGAGAGAAGGTCCTGTCGTTTTTTGTTGGGTCTCTTTTTTAGTCAGTGAGTTTGAGGTGTGGGGGAGAGGGTGGGGGTGAATTTGAGGTAGTGATGATGGTGGTGAGGGTGAGGAGTGATCGGGATGGTTGACTTTTTGGGGGGAGAGGAGGGGCATGGTTTTTTTAGAAATAGTACGTGATATGGTATAGGGAAGAGGTTTTTTTTCTTTCAAGTGGAGGGGGGAGCGGGCGTTTGTGGTTTTTCTTTGAGAGTGGGAAGGTGGGCTTTAGGTATGGAGTGTTTGGTATATGGGATAGGCTCAAGTGATGATTGGTTTGGCAAGGGTTTGAGAGGGCTCATGTAAGGGTAGGAGTGGTTTGGCTTTGTTTCTGCGTGGTGATTTGAAAGGATGGGGGGTGGTAGGAGGAACGGGGATGATGGAATGAAGGACGCCGAATCTGGGCGGGTGAAGGAGAGTGTTGGACGCGGGGAGGAGAACGGGGCGAAGGACAGCGGACCGGGCGGTAAGAAGGAGGAACTATACCAGGTGAGGAATCTTACATCAGGCTAGTTTCTTCCTTGCTTGTCCCGGGGAACGTGATCTTGTACGGTTGCTTGGCATCCCCGAGCCCTAAGCTAATTTTCGTCTTGTCTTGTTCAACAATATTAGAATTGCAGAATTTGTCTGGGCATGAGGGATTTCGATGAAATGATCCTGTGCGATACATGCGACAGGGTGAGCGCGCAAACGAGACACTCTCCACTCCCAGGTGTCGAAAACGTTCGTACTCAACGCTTTCAACCGCCAAATGTTTCTTACCTTCCGACAGGGTTTCCATCTGTACTGCCTAAATCCTCCTCTGGAGTCTGTCCCCGTTGTAAGTTTTCTTATTCATCGCATACGGAAAGCGGAAGCGGGCACCATTCTGATCCCTGATAAATTTTGATTCTTTGTTCCAGGGTGATTGGATCTGTCCTCGATGTATACGGCGTGAGAGGAAAAAGCAGCATGAAGTCTCCCGGGGAAAACGATTAGTGAACAGAATCCGGGAGGATGTGAAGCTCCTGCGAACTCTGCCCGTGAAATTGAATGCAAAGCTGCTTCTCAAGGAGGAGTTGGAAAACGACGTCAATTTGGTTCAGTTCCTCTCCCTTCGGGGTAGAACCGTACATGCAAAAGAGGAGATCCCATACGAGGAGAAGAGGACGAGAAAGGGAAGGCGAGGAGGTCGTGAGCCGGACGCTCTCACGGCCAAACGCCAACCAGGCGAAGCCGCAGACGAAACTGCCGTGGACGAGGAGAAAGCAAAGGTGGAAGTAGAGAGTTACCATCGAACGAACCGTAGAGGAACGCGTCAGAATCGTCCCCGGCGGGACAATCTCAGCACCAATGGAGAAGGCAGCAATGGGACGGACTCATCGGCGCAGGCCGTCGGGTCAGGCTTTCCGGCGCCATCTCAAGGCCAAGCTGCAGCTGTGGAGTCAGCAGGAAACAAGCCTTCAACCACTCGCCGAGCGGCTAAGCCAGAGGCGGTTATTGTTCCGGAGGCAGCGTCTGTCACGAAACCGGCCAGTGACGATGCCACACCCGCAGCTCCTATATCTCGGCATGCACGGCCGCAATCTCGAAGCATGGTAGTGGAGGAAATTCCCAGCGCAAAGAAACTGGAACCCTCCAGAACCGCTGATGAACCAGAAAAACGCCGACTACTGCCTTCCATAAACAATCTGCGGACTGATGGGCCCCCGCTCGGAAAGCTAGGAGGCCACTCTGAAAATGTCCTCCCGCCGCTCCCGACAATGAGTCCTGAAATGGAAACTCTGCCCACAGATCCGATCTTGCCACCGCTTTGGACAAAAGAGGGTAAGCAATGATCGCATTAGAAAGCACTGAACGAACCCTGTTTTTTATCTCAGAAGTATTCCTTGCTAACACGCTTCTCCATTCGGTTGCTTTGGCTCTTAGGTTCTCAGTCACTGGGTCAAAAGGTAAGACCGTGGAGTTTCCCCTTGGTTCTCCTGAATCTCTGCTTAGTGAATTGTTTTCCTGCCAACTTAGGAAAATGAGAAGGGCTCGGAACAAACTGTGGCATGGCAAGGTGGGGACGCTCCTTATGCGCAATCAGCACAGCCACAGGGCCGTTTCGTTGGGCGAGATGGAACCCAGCTCCCTTCTGCGCAAACTGGACAGAAGAAGAAGAAGGATTCTTCTGCCGTCGGAACGCAGCCTGTTCCTGGAACTGGCAACTTCAAAGTGACGGATGCGAAGAGAAGCACGAAAGGTACGGCGAAAATATTGGGATAGCCGGAAGCGCTATATACTAACGTGGGCTCTAATGTATCTTGGGTTCCGCAGGCAATTCACGGACGGCTTCCGGGAGCGTCACGGGGAGCACAGCGCGGGGAAATAGATCGGGCCGGAAGACCGCGGACATCACCGGCGGAGATGTAGGACAAAGGCAGGCGAGTTCTACCAAGGCGACAAGGAAGGGCGACGAAGGCAACGCGCAAGTACCTAGTACTGGGGTGGGAGCAAGAACTGCTAGGTCTTCAGCTCAGTCCTTGAAGCGGAAGAATATGAAAGGGACAATGGAAGCTGAAAGCGCCAAGAAAATTCTTGAAGAGAAAGCGGAAGGGCAACAATCGAAGCGCGTACGCAATGAAAGTAAGCTGGTCGTTATATCAGACTAACGAAACTGCCGCGAATGTGTGAAGTGCTCGTTCCTATTATCAGTTTCTAACGCGAGTTTGCGCATTGTTTCTTGAACCAGATCCGCTGAGGCCCATCGATGAGATATTGAATTCCCGGGGAGCAGCCAGAGCAGGCTGGAAAGCAGAGAACGAGTTGGAGGGAACTGATTCAGGGGTCGACCCGAGTGGAGAGGCACGAAGAGAGACGTTCCCTGGTCAGCCGGGTGAATGGAGGATCCCAGAGTTGCGGGTTCCTCCAATCAGTGGCGGGGTTCCAGCTCGACAAACCCACGTGGATACGCAGCCGCAGATCGTCGGCTTCGGGGGAATTATGCCTCCGGCGCAAAGGGGTGGATTGCAAATCATGGATTATGGACCGTATGAGCCCAACCATCTGGCTCATTTTCAGCAGCACGGGTCACAAGGTCATCGCCAACAAATGCGGGTACATCAGCAGCAGCAACAGCAACAGCAGCAGCAGCAACAGCAGCAGCAGCAGCAGCAGCAGCAGCAGCAGCATCAGCAGCAGCAGGAGATTCAACACTCTGCGATGAGACAGTCTCGCCTGCCTCAACATTCTGTTCAATACGCTCCAACATCCGGCCAGCAGAGCACAATAGGATTACCCTCCTATGCTCAGCAGGGGCTGCCTGGGCATCATCAATTGGACCACTCGTTTGGACCCCACCAAGTTGCACCACTTGGCCACGGACCACAAGGGCTCGGTCAATCAGCAACTCCAACCGTCAGACAACTGCAGTCGCCGTTGGGACAGCCAGGAACTCCCGGCGGGCTTCCGCAAGGCCCTCAACTGGGACAACCGGGAGGTCCACCAGGAAGACAAGGACAACAACCGCAGCAGCAGCAGCAACAGGGACAGGGCGGACAACAAGCTAATGGATCAGTTCCGACCCTTACTTCTTTCGCGTCTCTACTCAAAATGTGGCGTGAGTAGGGGCTCAAAGTACGCACGCAGGACACGAACCATCGGAGGAAATCCCTTTTGGCCGGCAGGCAATCCTTCTTGCAGAGATTAGCGCTGGTCCAGTGCGTGTCATGTTGATGCCTAATTCGAGAGGCGATTGTTAACTTAATGCTCGCGCCTTGGAGTTTGTATTTTTTTTGTGGGCCACGTGCTCTATACGCCACTCTTTCTTGCGGTACTCTTGGAACGCCCCGAGTTTAGATTATGTTTTTGTCGGTGGTGTTGCATGCCGCTTGGGTCTCCCATGAACGGAATAGCTCCTTGCTACTCTGCCGAACAGAATTTCGAGCTCGTGAGGCAGTTGGTAACCTCCTTCAGCTTTGTCTGGTCTACGGGAAATGGATAACGTGGTCCCGATAGAAATCTTTTTCTGCCTTCGACGTTAAGGGTGTAAATGGAGAATCTGAAAGTCGAGCTGGATCAGACGCACGGCGAGGAGAATGCTGTAGAATAAATTGAAAAACTTTTAGATTCGTGAAATTTGGCAATTGACGTTTGCAATAGCTTCAGGGGTGGTTCTAGGTAGGCTGTTGATGGAAAACTCTGGATTGCCAGGGTTCCGAGAACATCTGGTTTGGGCAGGCTGCCTAGAAAAGTTTCCAGTCTGGCGTGGCTCAGGTCTTGCGAAACATCAGGGGGACGAATCATCCCCTTAGTCAGCTTGCGTGCAGGAGCACCGGATCGGGTCAGGTGGTGGTTAGATCATTGGGGAACGCTCTTTTTTTTAATTGAACAGGGGTCTATAGCCCCAGCTCTCGAATATGAACGGAGAAGTTCTAGACATATCTTGAAATTGAAACAATGTGGACATTCACAGGTATCTTCCAAGAAATAATACCGTCAAATTACTGTATCACTTTCGTTTTCTTGGAACTGGGAAATCTAGGGGTTGACAGAGGTCTCGGCAAAGTCCGGAACTCCAACCATCTCCTCAAACCTCTTCACCTCATTTTCGCTTCCAAAGCAGCACTGCGATTTCACCTCAGTTGAGTCAATCGGAATGTCGAGAACAGATTGCTTGCCTTCTGAACTCTTGGCGCCTCCGGCCTCCATCAGGAAGCCAATAGGAGCCACCTCATACAGAACTCGCAACTTGGCCTTGGCGGTAGGAGAAGCCGGGTTGCAGAATACACCCTTGCCCTTGACGAGGATCTGGTTGACATCCGGCACCATTCCTCCGGTGTATCGAAGCTGGTACTTGTTACTGTTGTAGTAGTCAATAAGCTCCTTGTATCCGTCGTTGTCCTGCGCCGCTCTGAGGTTTCCGGGAGCGAAAAGCTTGCCCTCCGCGACAGAGAAGAACTCGGCGACGTGGACCCAGGATCCGTGACGTCCTGTCGATTTACAAAGTCATCGGATAGTTAGAAACCACGTGCACCAACTCCGTGAAGCGTAAATCCGAACAGCCCAGTCATTTTCGATAAATTCTTACCAGAGAAGTCGTCCATCAAAAGGAACTCGTGAGCTCCCTCGACACCATCAATAGCCAGGGACATGGTAGTCCTAGGGCCGTAGATGCACAGTCCAGAAGCGGAAAGTTCACGGCCGGTGATCCCAGTGAGCTTGCTTCCGGGCCAGATTCCATAGATCGTTCCGACGGAGAAGTTGGTGTCAATGATGGAGGAGCCGTCGAGGGGATCGAAAGCCACGGAGTAGGAGCCATTCTCCGAGATTGGGACTTCTTTGGGAACTTCCTCAGATGAAGCGGTAGCGCAAGTGCCGCAGTTGGTCAAGTTCTCGAAGATGACTTTGTCAGAAAGGATATCAATTGCCAGCTGTTCATCTCCAAAGTCGTTGAAGCAAGCAACCTTGTCGCAAGATGCGGTCCTGACCTTGTACGATATTTCCTTGCAAGCCGCGAACATTGCCCGGATCGTCGTCGACAGTTCGCTCTTGACCTCGTTGTTCATCAACCAGTCTTCCAAAGCAGCACCAGACGCTGCCATCACGGTGGTGAAGCGCCTCTTCGGTGCAGCCACCTTGATCGATGACCTCACCGCAACTCTTCCAACATTTCCACAGAAAGAAGAAGCCGTCGACGATCCGATTCTCACAGAACTAACTCCATTCACAAAAGCAGCCATCGTACTATTACCAAACAAGGCAAACAAAATCGAACAATAACAAAATAGTACGATCAGCTATACCCTCCTTCCTCCCTACCCCACTCCAAACTCTTACCAGCACACTCCTAAGCTCCGCTCCTTAAATATCTCCATAATCAAAATCCTCATACACACAAAAAATTCTTCTCCAAACACAGCCCCAAACCCCGTCCCCCTCCCAGCCTCTCTCTCATCAAAGCTTCACCCCCCAAATTCCCATCGTCTCTCAACGACCCCAAAAATCCAGTATTTCAACGAATACCCTGAAAACAAATCGACTGGTCCATAATCCAAAGGCCATTGTGACCCACCGAATAAAGATAAAACAAAAAAAAAATAGACCAAGATTGAAGCCACAGTTTTCCCTTCCCTTCAACCCCCCACCCCCCAAACTTTTTCTCGTTTGCTTCTTTTTACCGAACGACTATATTACCACCACCCTCCAGTGAATAAACGTCTGAAAAGTCGACGAATCTAAGTATATTTAATATAAATATGTATATTTAGATGGAATATTTTATTCGATTTACCCCCTAGTCTTTTTTCCTACTCGATCAACATGATTGGGATTCTAACCTCCTCCATCGCCCTTTTTGACTTAACCGAGATAGACATGTTGATAAAAATGAATTTTTGAATGTTTTGGCTGGATTCTTTTCTGTGGCCACACGAGCTCTCATTGATCCTGCCGTGAGGATGAGATAGACCAATTGTAGATCAAAGGGTTTTTTTAAAACCAATGATTTTATCCCGCGTGTCAAATTGGACGTGGACAGAAATCCACATGTTAGTGATTGAGCTACATCTATATGGATCAAAATGATTGCTAGTTGCTAGTTGGTGAAGGACAGGAATCGGTCTGCTTGCATGTTGGATCGGCACGGACAAAGTTGATTAAGAAGCCGTGAAAATCGATACGGGAAAACGTCTATGGCCATCGGAGACGGCGGGCATAAGACAGTTGGTTGAGGGCGGGAAGGTCTGTTGGAGGGGAAGACGAGCAGTGACGAACGTCACATTCGTCACTGTTCGTCGCTGGTCCTGAAGACGTATTGCAGTTTGCATAGGAGATCGATGCACACATGATCAATGGTTTTCGGTTTCCGCCCAAGCTATGGTGTAAAAACCCCAGCACTCGTAGACCGTATGCTAGCTACAGTTGATGGCCTCATATGGCGATCACGGAAATCTGTGGCTGAAGGAATTGTTGTGGACATGTCGTTAGTCCCGCATCGCCTTTGAGAGAAAGCGTTGGGAGAGGGTGTATATCTAATCATCATCGGGATGGACCTCTCCTGGTGGAGAGGCCGTTCCAACAATAACAACAAGTAACAAGGATAGCCTTTCAGATCTGTCCCGGTCTCTCAGTTGTTCGACTTAGTCCAGGTGAGGAGAAGGCTGAGATGAGTTCATTCTTGTCCAACGGCCTAGGGAAAAAAGGAATCCTATGTCCGCCATGCGTTGCGTGACTCTTAAGGAGCAGACCCGTGGGGAAACACGCACAGCTCGAATTCGAGGGTTCGGGACGGATCCACACGGGGTTCACAATCCATAGCTTTTGCTGTACTGTAGAAGGGTAAACTTTATTCAACGCCTAAACTTTCCGCGAAAAGCCAAGCAACCTGCTCATAACGAGCATCCAAAATGAGTTCCGTCGCAGCTGCGCGGAGCTTGCGACGATACCACCAGCCAATGGATCACAGAAGCAGGGAAGTTTTCACATTTTATGCGTTCGTTTCAAGAGGATGAGGTGACTGCTCACAAGTCCCATCCGAGCTCAGAGAGCTTCTGATGTGCCTTTGCGTAGTCCTCAAAGAACTTGTCCTGGTTTGCCGCGTACTCTTCGACAAGGGCCTTGCAGTTCGGCTCGTCCATCAGCGCCAGATCGCTCTCCAGTTTCAGGAGGGCGGGATCCGCTTCCTCCTTCACTAGCTCCTGGAAATAGGAGTTGTCAAACTTCAACATTTCGTGAGTCCAGGGTCCCTCGAATCCGGAACGGTCCTTGTGGGCCTTTCCCAGAGTGTGCGCTCCGGAAAGCGCGACGATCTCAGCGTCATTGAATCCCATCCGGTAGAAGATATCTCGGAGGTGGCCCATCCTCTGGCCTGCGTCCGGAAGACGGCCATCAGGGGTGCAATTCTCCGGCAAAGCATCTTTGCGGCCGAGATTAAAGGAAATTTGGGGCCCTCCCGCGTGTGCAACCGCCACAACAGAGGCGAGCTGATAAAGGTCGGCGTACGAAATTTCCGGGAACTTCTCCTTAATGGGCTCAAGCGTATCCATGGCCCATCCCAGTCCATTGTTTGCTCCGTGATCCCTCTCCGGAGAGAACCTGATGGAAGCATCGGCTCCTGGAGTCTCGGGCTCATCCTTGTTAAAAGTTCCGGCGTCGTGCCAAGCAAGTCGAACCATGATCGGCTGGCACGGGACCTCATCGTAGAGCTTCATCAACGAATCGGTAACCTCCGCAACGTCAACTTTCATACTCACAGGAGTGGTGTGCAATGAAGCCCGGCCGTATCCCATTCCGGCCCTTCGCATCGTCGACATCGATCCGCACACATTGCTCCCGAATGAGAGTCCTCTGCGGACCAACAAACCACTGCTCCCAACAAAAGCCATTCTACAAAAATTAAGATTTACCAACAAGCTGAAACAAGAGAATTGAAACTTCTTAATCCTTCTAGCCCTTTCGTCTCCCTCAATCTCCCTCTCCTCCTTCGCTTCCCGCTGCCGTCATCGTGCTCAACCGATGTCATCCACCGCTAGATAAAACCTTTCCAGGAGACCCAAAATCCAAGGCGTTTTCGGCAGCAGCCATTTGGTCTATCTCTGATAACCAATATATGAATCTTTACCCCTTTTTTCAAAACCATGACTCCATGCATCCATTATCGAGGGGTTCCTCATGGACGGTTCCATTTATCCCGGATACCATTCTTTGAAAACCATTGGTTTAAATATCTGCCGTCCGCACATTTATACGAATTATAGAACTATACGTGTTATTAACATTTTTATTGGATGAAAGTTTTTATTAAGAATATATAATTGGTTAACTTTATATGATTAGTTATAAATTAGTTGCCTCAGATGGAATTTGAAAGTTGATTTAAGAGGGGTATCGTCTTATTTTCGGAGTATACACAATTAATGGTCTTTGCAAAGGGGGGGTTTGGTTCACGTGGAAATACAGGATCTCCGTGCAATGGAATCAAAGCAAAAAAATTTCCTTTTAACCAAAAACGAGTTAGTGGTGATGTGAAACATGTATTGTTTTATTTTATTGAGGTTTTGCGGTGGCCGTTGTGCCTCGGTGGAATGGAATCTCATTTCCCCCTAGTTGCTTCCTCTGGTGGTTTCTGTATCAATTGTATGGGAAGACTGTCTATGGTGGGAAAGGATAGTGCTTTATCAGTGGGAATCTGTTTGATCTCCAGTAGCTGACGGATGCATGATCGTTTGCTGTGGACAGAGGACTTTAGCCCGATTTGAAGTGGACTTGAGTGAAGTAATTGATCCAAAGCTCCTTGGACTTTTCAGAATGCATGTGGCTCATCGTCGGAACCAGACAGAGGAAATTCACATACATCGTAAAAAAATTAGATCGAAATGGAGCAGCTAAGCCACTGGCTAATGGAAGCAGGTGCGTACAGTACACATGAGAGAGAACGTCGGCAGGTGATACACCTCGTGCCAGTCGAAAAAGCCGTGGCCTATGCTCCAAATGTCCGCGTAGCTACACGCAGATCCGCCAAACTTTTAGCAGTGAGCAAGCGGCGTTTCAAAAGCACCAGGGGGGTTATAGACCACCGCAGGCAGGTTCCCCAAGCACACTGCCTGCCGGCTCTGCTCACCTCGGCTTAATGCGGATCTCAACAGCTAGCTCAGGGAAAATCTCAATAAGCTTGTGCCATGAGTTCTAGCCGGTCGACGTCAGTGGGACCGTATAGAAGCGCCCGAAATTTGCTCATCCAGCTTCTTGACAGATACCTATCCACAACACTCCTCATTGATACCCTACGGAGCGCATCAGACAAAGCTAGTTCCCTCTACGCGACCACAAAACACCAAAATTGCAATACTCGTAGCCATTTTCCCCCTCTTTCAATGAAGATAAAATGTCGTTTTTGAAAATAAATTAGACCAGGTAGCACTGCATCCTTCAAAAACCAATATGAAAAAGTACATTTTTTAATAATTTATCGAAATGATGATATTCCCGTTTCAATCAAATTATATATATATTTCAAATATCTCAAAGACTAAATTTCCAACCAAACACAAACTAATCAGAGAAATTTTCGAAAATCAATCTCGACTTGCTTGGGTGTTGGCCTTTGGAAATACTTACTTTCTTCACGTCTTTCTGTTTCCATCATTGGAAAAGTTTCTAATTTTAAAAGGAATCTAATGGATCATAAAAGGAAAACAATTTCATGTCACGAAAGCTTTACTTTCGGGAAGTTTTGGGAAGAAGATGAGAACGTAATTTTTCATATGAAGGTTTCCGTTGGTGATAATTAAAGGATGGAATGAGATTTTGGTGTGGAGAGGATGATATAAGAAGACGAGGGGGAGTGGAGGATTTAAAAGCTTTGGTGATGGAGTTCACTTTTGATTTGGTTTTTCCGAGTCGTTGATTTTGCTTTTCTCTGCTCGATTGTTTTGGAGGGTGAGGAGGCTGGGTTCGGGAAGCGGTTTGAGTTTTGCGTTGAGATGGAGGAGGAAGGCGAGAAATCAAAACAGGTATTAACCTGTGCGGTTGTTCATAAGGGAGTAAATAAGGTGGGCAAGATGCATGTTATGTCGGACCACTTGGTGTTTCGGTCCGGCTTGTTGAATGATCCGCCGGAGGTGAGGATCCAGTATGATGATGTGGAGCATTTGAAGAGAAGAGGGGTGGGCGGAATCTCCATAGAATTGAAAGAACCCGAAGGAGAAATATGGAGGTTTGCAACTTTTCCTAGGCCGGAATTCGCATATCGAACTTTAAAATCGGCTATGGGTTTCGAGACGCTCCCCGACGAGGAGGAAGCAGCGGAGGAGCCCACTGGCACCAGAATTGAGCCGCAGGATACGAAGGCAGTGCCCCAGACCGGCACTGCGAAGATTGAAAATCAACAGACTGAACCCGTCAGTGACCAGGAACCTGTATCCGTGGTTCCGGTCCCTACACAACAGTGGAGGAACGATTTGTGGAAAGAAGACATAAACAAAATGCAAAACCCAAAAATCGTCAGCGATATGGATGCAGTGATGGACTCCGATGCAGACGAGGACTCAGACAATCTAAGTACGAGCTCGTCGGGGTCGAATAGTCCCGGTGTAAAGACTCCAGATGCCGTTCAACGTGCCCAAATTTCTCCCAACGCACTCATCATTGTGCTTTCAATTTTCGTGCTGGTGCTTGTTGTTATCATGGTCATCGAGGCTCTCGATGCGAACGAATTCGCTACAAATGAGCTCTACATTTTGAAGCGGTCTGCTTGGGATTACGACACATCCCACCCGCTTTGAGTCAGTATCTCCGGCCCTATCACTGCTGAAGAATCGACACAAGATCGGGCTATTTGCCAGTTTACTGTCTCTATATCTATTCATTATCCCTTTCTCCGTACATTCTACCTGATTCCAAAGTTTGGAGGCTGGAATACTAGTTCTACACGCGCCCGGCGGACATGCGACCGCCGAGCTACGAAGCTTCTCGAAGTGGTGCAGAGGCGAAGGGCAGATTAACCCCCGAAATAAATATTATAGGACACTCGTCGCTAAATGTGTTAGCGAGTTTTTCAACCCGTGGCCTCGGCGGAGACATTCGGATAAAACCTGGCTCCGAAGATCGTAGATCCTACGCGGACGTTAGTAGATCCTAGTTTGGTGGCTGTCTCAAAGTCGCCACTCATTCCCATGGACAGCTCGAGACTCGTGGGGCTTCTGTTGAGCGCTTCAGCTACTTGATTCCGCAACGAGGCCAGGCTCTTGAAATCCTCGTTATCTGGCCCAGCGTTGGCCATACCAATAGTCATCAAACCAATCAGGGAGAGCCCTGGGCAGTTCGAGACGATATGATTGGCAACGTCTACCGCTTCGCCTTTCCCAGCGCCGGATTTGGCTTCTTCCTCTGAGACGTTCACTTGGAGCATGACTCGGAGTGGTTCCGACTTTTCAACCCACTCCTTGTTCAACGCGTCTGCAATCTTTATTCTGTCAACGGTCTCCACGCACCATAAATTCTCCACTTTGGAGAGCAGCTTCGCCTTGTTCGACTGAAGGGGTCCGATGTAGTGCCAACAAATATCTTTCGGGAGTTCTTCTGCTTTCCTTACAAGCTCCTGCGCATAGTTCTCCCCAAAGTGTCTCTGACCAACCTCATAAGCGTCCATGATCATTTCCGACGGTTTTGTCTTTCCAACAGCAACAAGCCTCGGTACATCCGTCCTCCCCGCTTCCTTCGCCGCCTTCTCCAAGCGAGCCTGAACCGACTGTAACGCAATCTTCACAGACAAGTCCCGAGCTTGAGAATCCGAATTCACACTCATCGCTCTACGAACTGACGGCAATCTAAAGCTCCTCCCAAATCCTACCAGACCAACGAACGCCATCCACCAACGAGGACCGAAACACGAAACGATAAAACAAACTCTCAACGGACAACAACAAATCCAGCCCAACCAATGCAAACCTCGTCAAGACATCACGTTCTAAACTTCTACAATCTCCACTATTCTTATCGACCTCGAGATTCACAAAATGATCTAATTTCCTAGTCCTTATCGACAAATTCAAATATGGGAACGTTTTCACCCCTTTAGGCGCCCTCATGTCCAAAACCAACTGCATCCATCACGGCGTCCACAGCAGCCATCCAATGCAACCACCTCCACAAGTGATACCCGGTTCATGGGACTGTCCCAGAACTGTCCCAAACTTGATTCTGGTTGGCTGACAGCTACAGCCGGCATTCCCACTGGATGGATTCCTAGAGGCTGGCTCTCGGACTTGGCGATGAGAGAAGTTTTTCTGCATTGTAAGTCGCGATAGGTTTACGGATGAGATGAATATCTCCATCGGAGCTTCCTAACACCGAGGTGTTTGGACGGGGCTAGGACTCTCCGCGTTGCGCCCAGGTCGGGGTTTTTCCAGTGTCTGTTGACAAACGTTTTGGATATGGTGAGTCTAGATAGTTATATGCGTCTGCTTACCAGAATTTCAACCCATGCGCTGCCAACACGAAGCGGATGTTGAGGTACGAGATTTAGTATGAGCAAACGCAAACGTTGCGAGAGGGAGATTTTTGCGGTAGGCAGCTGACACTTGTTGGTTTGTTTAGCGTCAAACAGAGCTTGCGGTGAACGGGAGCTCATTCTGAATAGATTGTGTGTCATAAAATAAGTTTTCTTTACGTTGACATACTCAATGAGCATATGCTCCACAAGGACTGAGCCCAGGATGCGGAAGCAAGAAAAACACACACGTGCCACCACTGATGACTGTGACCTACGATGTTGACCTTCCCGGGAAACAATCTCTCTGGGAGCTGGGTCCCGTAGATGACGATCCCGAAAGTATACATCGCAGCCATCTTAAGAAACCCGTAAATAAAGGCGTTGATCAATTTGCCATCATCATGTACAATGATAAAATGAACAGCTGGCACGATCCCTAGCTTCGCCGTGAAAAGCATCACCTGGACACGATATCGCACTAGCTTCTTGTATGAACTGAACTCAACGAACAGAGACGTTCCGACATTGAATATCAGAACCATAGCGATGTAAAGATTTCGAGTCACTGGCATCGTTCGAAAGATTGATACGAGCATCGACGGGTAACTTGCACAGGTCAGACCTAGAATTCCTCGGGCATCCTGTCGAGCTACATACAGCAACGAGGACTTTCAGCAAAATGAGCTCTTGAGTAGATCGTTCGTGTGCACTTACTAAGGAGCTCGCAAACCTCTTCACTTTTGCAAATGAAGAGATGATACATTGCCGAGCTAAAGAGACAGTATGATGCTGTACAGAAGAAAATACCGAAGCAGAGCATATCGAGGGGTTCCAAGTTGCTCCAGCTGAGCGCGTAAAGAACGAGCAATGCGCATGGGAAAAGCACGGCGGGAACGAAATGCGTCCAGAAGTTAACTGCAACAAGGAAGAAGGAATAAACCGTAAGTCGATTCGGAGCAGTACCGAAGCGAGGGGCCGTATCAGCGTTAATACATGAGTTCCCCACTTGCATACCCAGCTCGTTGTGGACGGTGAAAGCCGAATTGACTAGCTCCCTCCATGAGAGCCCAACGGGACGATACCCATGTGTAACGCAATCATATCTAACATAGGAAGGTACTTCTTCTTCAGATAAGGCTGTCCATGACCTTAGTTTGAGAGCCTCTGACTCTGTATTTGCCGTCCACTCATCATCGGTAGTCCCACTCGAACAATCCGGCCCCATACTTGTACAGAAAAAAAGTGCCTTTTTTGCTGGCCCCTTTCTCGTTGCCGACCTTGTGATTTTTCGTCCGAGAGAGTCTGTCCGGGGATGTACCCATACGTCAGCTCTGGTCGTGGTAATATACTTAGGGCCGTGCCTGCATTCCACCATCGCCAGGACCCAACAACCTGGGGCGTGGTGAGCTGACACCAGAATATGGACCCATCGTTCTCGCGAAGAAATTCCATGCTCTCTTGATTGGATAACCACGAGCATCTATAGCCAATAGATATACTCATGCCGACTGAATCAAGTAGAAGACACGCGTAGATATATAATTAGATATAAACGACTTCATAGTAAGGAAATTTTGGATTTTGAATCTCAACCGACAGATTCAGGACACGTGCGTATTAATGATTAGTTTATGATTTGGAAAATGGTTCGGTCGTACTATCCCGTTTCTGAGTATCGAGCTGGGAACATGAAGCTTTGGTCTTGTTTCGCTAGGTTTGCGATCTCAACTTGTCCAAACAGAACTTACCTGCTACTCTAACGCTAGGGTTTCTAGCCTCAAATTATCCATCCAGAAGTATCCTCCGGATAAAAGCCTTTCGGTGCTGTACGCCAGGAGCATTCTTCCGTCAGGTGGAAGTGCTACCTGCATGTGATGTGTTTTCCAGGCAGCAGCAGGGAATCAGTAGGTGGCCCGTTTTTACACGCATTAGTAATTGATTTATTCTTTTCCAAACTCAAGCCCTTCCTGTGCACGGTGTGCTCCGTTGCTCACTTTTAGGCGAGGTTTTTCTTGGCAGAGCTGTCAATTTTCTTGCCAGATTCAGTAGTCCGCCTGTCAGCCTTCGTGTCCGAGGATGTACCTAGTATCTCACGAAATCTATCTAGTGTGGTGTTCAACATTGCTTCCGGATCGCTTGGGTTCATTGGAAGTACGACCTGCCATGGTAGAGGGGAAAATTCAAGTTTTTAAGGTGGTGAGAGAGGACAACAATTGAACTTCAGAAAAATCCCGGAAACCCTGTTATGATGGCGACTTACAGTGTTCTTCTTATCCGCGAGACCCGACACGGCGTTAATATATTGCTCAGCGAGCCGCATAAGCACGGCTTCGTTTCCGTTTTTCTTGGTCATAGAATTGGCCAGCATTGAAAGCCTAAATGAAGCACGACCAGATCAAATTAGCGTCGTCCATGAACAGCATTCTGAGGCTTATCAAAACAACGTACCCTTTGGCTGTTGCTCGCGCTTTTGCCAGGATAGCCTCAGCCTCTCCTTCGGCTTGGTTTGTTCTCTCAATCATGTTTCCTTCCGAAACCAGCATTTTGGAAGACTTTTGGCCTTCCGAAACGTTCACTTCAGACCTCTGCTCGGCCTCTACATTCAGTCAGTATGTACCAGTCAGGACGTAGAAGCGGAGTCAAACATGCGTTCTCATAATGCTCTTACAGCACAGCCAATTTTCTGGGAGAGCTGTACCTGAGTCCAAGATCTGTGCACGCTTTCTCCTCTCTGCCTCCGCCTGGAGTTCCATGGCCTGCCTGACCGAAGCCGGCGGTAAAATATCGCGTATTTCATACCGGAGACATTTTAATCCCCAAGGAGTCGTTGCCTCATTCAAGCTCTTGACGATTTTTGTGTTGAGGGCCTCTCGCTCTAGAAATGTATCGTCGAGCGTGTATTTGCCAAGCTCGGATCTCATCGTCGTCTGTGCGAGCAGAGTTAGAGCTCGGTAGGGGTGCGCGACGCCATACGAAGCTGCCACTGGATCTACAACCTGGGGGAGGAATACCGTATAGATAAGCCTTATCGACCAGTTCGTTCATTGCCAAGCAGCAGAGTCGTGGGTAGTGTGCGTACCTTGACATATAGAACACCATCTATTGTGATAGTCACGTTGTCTCTAGTGATAGCCTGCTGGTTTGGAATGCTTATAGCTTCCTCCTTCAGCGAATGTGTATAAGCGATTCTAAAAACGAGCGGGAGAAGGAACTGCAATCCAGGCTTCAGAGTATGCGAAAACTTGCCAAATACTTCTACAACATAGACGGTCTGCTGCGGCACAATAACGACGCCAATGTTCATTGGTGGTGTCCTTCTGCGGGGGAGCACTGCCCTAGGGGTATCACCAAATGTGCACATTCCTCGTATCGCCCCTCCCAAAATGCGGGAGGCCGAACGAAGTTTGCTCCCAGCGGGCACCTGCATCGTCCCTCGTTCACCACCAACCCCCTTCAAGGCTGCTCCGCCACAAGGTGCAATCAGCCTTTGGAATAGTTCCTAGCACCTTTCTCCCCCAGTGCTCTCTACGGGGACTCTGGACAAAATTCCATTTACGATCCCGCCTCCTTCATTGGCAGTGATACCGGGCTCGAGTCGCCTATGACAAGGTGCGAAGGAGATATCCCTCAGAGCTGGTCAAGCATTTGGAGGTAAGTGGTTTGCTTCATGGGCTGCTTCAACCACCACCATTGGTTGCACTACTTGATAAGCAAGCGGGGGAGCGTTCTGCAGGAAGTCGATCGGCCGGCAATGATGGAAAAGCGGCGAAAATCAAGTCGTCGCGACAGCACGTACGATGAGACTATGGTTAGAGGCACTCCCAACGGAAGGGAGAGACACATGTAGAAGCACTCATAAAACAGCTGCAGCTTCAATTCAAACTAGAGATTAGCAAGACGCGGAACAAGGATCACTCAAACTCAACCAAAAGGGTTATCCCACGGAGACAGCCTGTCTCTCCCACCCGACGATTCTTGTATGGACGGTTGTCAATTTATGATTGGACTAAACCATCTCCTTGCTCATCGCCATACAATATTGAATAATATTATTTTACTGAACATGTCGTGAAAACGAAGTCAGTTCTTCTATATTTCAGTTTTCGTTATGCGACGGACGTGACTTTTTGTTCGTACTAGCATTATATAAGAACTTTTATTGGAACATGTCAAACCTTAAACCCGCTTTTGATGGAATCTAAGAGATTATTATCCAACAAAAAGAGGAAATGAAAAATAAGAAACGTATATTGTCAAATGAAAACATAGAATGGGTCTATTGTCGATGCGGTTCCATTTTGTTTCGTTTTTTTAAAATGAAGTGATTCTGAAACCAAGTGAGTAGGAACCGAGTTGGGAAACTTTTGGCAAGAGGCATTTTGGTCGCGGTAAAGTTGGCCATTGAGTTTGGTCCCGACGGGAGATGTAGAAAACGAGGGTTTTAGGGGGTTTGATGAAATAGATCAGGAGCCAGTTGGAGATTTTTTCATATTGCGAGTGAGTTTTGGGGTTTTCAAGCGTTGGGAGGGAGGGGGATGAATGTATTGGAATTTGGATGGTAACGAGGGAGCTGGAAGAATATTTAGGTAGAGTGTGGAAGAATTTCTGTGAAGGTAGGCCTCTAGAGAGGGCAAGTGAAAGGTATTGTTCTTGTTTTGTAGCTCAAGAGGATGGGGGTTGGGGTTTAGGGGATTGTGTTTGTGGAGTTTTGTGGTAGTGTGGGTTTTTGGGGTATGATGAATGCTGCGGACTTGGGTCGTGGGCTGTGTTTTCCTTCTCGTCCTGGATTTGTTGGGACACTGAATAGCGTCGGACGAGGCTCCAGGCGGAGCTGTGTGGAGTATAGAAGAAGTCATGGGCAGGGACTGGCGTTGAGGATGACCCTCGAGCAGCCTTCAGGGGAGGAGGATGGGCAGGTAAGAAACCACATGGAGTGCGACGTGGGAAAAATCGTGCAGTGATAATCGCGAACAAGCTAGCCTTGTACTCGTTGGTGTTTTCCCTGTGCTGCTCCGATGCGGGGGTGGCATGAATTTTTGTTTTGTTCGCCGCATTTGGCATTCCCGAGTACTTGAGGGGGTTTGGAACACTCGGGCCTCTGCATGGAATCCATGGGTCTGAAAATTCCTTGTTGTTGATTAGGACAAGCCGCAACGACGTGGACGCCCAAGGAAGAAGCCCCTGGCAGAGGACGAAACCGAGGCAACCACTGAAAAAGCAAGGGGGCGAAGAAAAATGGAGTCTGATGGTACGTTACCAAGATAATTCCTTACTCTGCGTACCGTACCGCAGATGATCGTTTACTTCAGACGTATTCTAACGACGCAGCCTTTTCTTCGTGACATGGGCACGCGGACGTACAGAAGAAGGTGAGCCGAATGCCAATTCGACAACAGGTAGTAACGAAAATACTGACAAGAACGTGGAAACTGATGAAGGCTATGAGGATGATGCGGTCGCTGGTGATGACCTGGCCAAGCTTATTTTTGATGAGCTCAATATCGAAGGGTACGTCCTACCCCTGGTTAGAAGCTCGGAGTGGATGCTCCTCACCATTTATGCACTAATCACTCGAACGGATATCTATCTATTCACTCCTTGCTGGCTACTCAGGCGCCCTCGTTCAAAGAAGGAGCAGGAAGAAGACGATCGCAAGTTCGATGAATTTCTTAAACGAGGTGGGGAACCTGAAGAATTGTGGGCAGAGATCGAGGAAGGAGATGATGCAGATAGCTCAGGAGGTACTTTCGGCGAAACCACCCTGATCAAGTTGCACTAATGACAACTCCGGAGGTGGTTCCTAAACCTACCTCTACGTTTCAACACTTGTTCAAGGCGCGTCTGTACTGAACGGAGCCGCCGTCCAGAGCCGACTAAGGCTTGATTCGGACGCGGAGGAGACGGAAGAGGACGATCTGTTAGCATCTACCTCCAAAGGTGCAACCTCAGTCCTCGTGGACGGAGATGACGTTGACGAAAACGCGTGTGTCCGGCCTTGATAAAAACTTGCTTAATTGTTACTTTTTCGCAGCTGTTTTATCTTAACTGAGGAAGCGAAACTGTTTTTTGTTTGGACAGCTTGGAGGATGTCGATGACGATGAGGATCTCAGTCTGTTCACAGATCTCGGAATCGAAGACCTTGACGGAGAAGCATCTGATGGTCCTCAAAACGAGGATGAAGAGGATATGAGCTACATTGATGGCTACTTCGAGAACAGGCGAGATGCTGATGCCGTAAGTCCCATACAGCGAAGATTGCTTCCGTCCGTGTTCTTTGGCTTTTAACTGTTCTTCTTTGAGAAGCTTGTCGATTTTTGGCAACCCTGGGCTCGTTGTTCAGTTGCCACACGTTTCCCATCAGGGTCTCATGCATGTTGCAGAGCTTTCCTGTCCACGGCTTGCTATATGGACAAAAGTTTGGCACTTTTGTATCTAAATTTGCTTGTGCGCATCCGCGTGACTGATCTTACTACAGGATGCCAGCGGACGAGGCGACGAAGAAGATGACGACTCCGATGGTGCGGGCGAAGACGACGATGATGACGACGATGATGACGACGATGACGACTTCGATGAGTATGACGATATTCTTGTTGAAGACACTACCCAGGTCGACGACGACATTGGCGAGACCTATACGTTCACATCGGTGCCCGCCGAGGAGGAGGATGTCTATGATGACGACGATGGGGATGTTGTTGAGGTCTCGGAAGAAGAGGCAACCACGAAGGTAGCAAAGAAGACGCCGAAGAGAAGTGCGCTTGGCACGGATGCCGAACTTCTCGCATGTAGGGAACAAAACGCCTTAAAACAAACTCATGTAGCTGATGAAGTCATATTTTCAACAGTGAACTAACGGTCAAGTCTTAATGCTCATCCGTTAGTGCTCAGCAACACATCTAGCACAAAAGTCCAAAAGAGTAGTGCTGAACCACTGAAAACGAAGGAAAAGGGTAAGTGGCCTGCCAAGAAACTTTGAATGTTGCGCGAGCCCTACTAAGTCGATCAGCGATTGAACCTGCTTCTCCTCTCGTTCAGAATCTGCAGAAGCCGCTGCTCAGTTGGAGGAGGTAGAGGATGACTATGACGAGGAAGACCTCTTCGATGAGGAAGAGGAGGAAGTGAAGACCCTGGAGGACTACGACGAGGATGACAGAGACGAGATTGACCAGTATATCGGCGAGATGGCCACCCAAAGAGGAGTTACTGCGAAAGTTCTTGATGTAAATGAGGATGAGTATATAACGGTTACCGAGGGTCCAGACAAGGACTTTATTTGGGGCGACGACCTCGCTGAAGAAGACAAGGTTGCCTTCGACGCTGGACTAGATGAAGCCCCAAGGTAGGCACCGCGCGATCTTTGGTTTACTTTCTGAGCATACCTTCTGACAAAAACGAGTGCGGTTTGTATCAAATCTCCGAAGGATTGGAATCTTTGGAGGTACGGCGAAAGAAGCGGCGAGGCGAGGAGAGATTGTCGAGGGAAGCTCCGACTGGTTTGCTAGACAACTGTTCGAGAAGTCGTTATCCGTCCAGGAAACAAACGGCCTTGCATGGCTGAAATGGGTCAAGGGAGTGGGAGCCCCTCCGCCGGAAATAGAAGAGATTATGGCAACAAGATTCCCAAAACCGAAACTGGTACACTAGTGGAGCTGCGCTCGTAGTCCTCGTCGTCGATGAGCTTGTCGGCTAACACGCATTCGTATTGCTTTGTGGCACCCCAGGGTACCATCGTCGCGACACCAACTCCCATGGTGTCTCTTTCCGCCGATGAGGACGAAGCCGATGAGGACGACGAAGATGAAGATGAAGCTGACATTGAATCAGATGATTCGGAAATACTGGATGTTGAGGAAACTGACGATGATGCCGAAGATGTGGATGATACTGGGGATGTGGACGACGTGGCGGACGTTGCTCAAGACTTAGGATTGGATGTAGACTTGGACGAGATTAATGTTGCGGATGAGAACTCGTAGGCACGTGGCGAGTGCACTGATGATATGTGACTAACTCTGCTCTTGATCTTGACCGTTGTTTAGCTTTCGCAACTATCAGAGCCTCGCTTCTGCGAACCCTTGGTTTAGGCAGGAACCAATCATTCTCAGGCGACTTCGCTGCGTTAGTTTCTCACTATTCCTTTCCCTGAGAACAATCGCATTCCACAACTGGCCGTCTATTAAGGGTTCCGAATATGCTAAGTGACTTTAGGTGGGACTTCAGCTCTCCGTTCATCAACTTCTTAGTGAATTTGGAATTAAATGACTAAGCTTGGTGGCTGCTCTGGATCTCGGGCCACGAATACATCCAACCGAAATAGTTGGCGTGCCATTAGGACTATCATTGAATTGTTTCCTCAAAGCTGAGCGTCTTCGTACAAGCTGAAGATTTCTCACGCCTCGATTGTGGCGCATCATTTCGTGGCTCGGCAGCGTGTCTTGGCTGTGCTATGTGCTCCATTGGTCGTCCACGAGGGCCCTGTTTTCAACTCGCTGAGCTGGTACAAAATACAGATACATTCTTTTTCAATTGAATCATAAAAGCCTTGTCTGTATAAAGCTCGGCGTTTCGATATAGCGGAAAAGATGCTGTCTAGCAGTCTTTTCAGGGTTGATCTGTACATCTGCGCTGGTCACCGCTACCAGCGAACCGTTTTCAGGAACCTCGGAGTGCCCTTCAGCCCAGCTCAAAAGTTTGCTCGTGATAATCGATGGTGGGGTCCAGTCGGGTTCCGCTTTGCCGTTGTTCATGTTTCGATGGATCGTGGTGTCAAGTACCTAAAGAAAAACTGATCAGTCAGAGATTCAATTCATTTCGCCAACAAACCTGAGGCTTGATGGCCTGATGAAAGAAACAATCTGGCGCGCGGCTCACCACCGGGACAATTCCAATCACACGAACACCCTCCGGCAATTCGGTCCCAACGCTCAAAGCGACGGTTCTCACGATTTGATGGAGGGCAGCTTTTGCTATACTATATCCAATCGTATGTGTCTGCGAAAATGCTGCTACAGAACCCAAGAAGAAGAGCAGCCCCCCGGGCTTGATGAATTGGCAGGCTAGCTTCGCGGTTACCAGGCTCGCATCGACGTTGGTGTGCATCATGAAATCAACGGATTCAAATAGCTCATCCGAGCCTAATCCTTCCGCTGTGAAACCAATCGTCGTATTGAACATTACATCGAAGGGTCTTGGGTCTTTAAAGGATTCGCTTATCATTCGATTGGCGAAGCTAACCTGAGAGCGTGGTGGTGCTCCAGGGGGCAAGCATAGCGAATGATCGCAAGTAGGGGCTTCAAAATTATCTATCGAACAGACCTGGTATCCTTTCAGTTCTAACAACTCAACCTCTACTAGTCGAAAGGCTTATGAGACACTCACCTCGTACCCAGCCTCCTTAAACACCGCCGAGTACGCACTCCCCAGTTCAGATCCACCTCCAAAGGCAAACGCAACCTTCGCATTCATTGCTACCCTTATCCTAGCAGGGTTCTTCTTATCCTTCCACAAACTCCCCGTTCGTCCACTCTTCCATAGTCCACCTCCCCCAACAAACCCACATTCCATGATGCCACACCCCTCTGAATCCCAACCCCCTCGATTCGCAAAACTACTACAACGCTCGTCTCTAACTAAACCAATTCACCTAATCCTTTATTCCAACTTTACTCTCCTTTAGTATCCTTCCACGAAATGCCCTAGCAGAACTTTCATGCAGATTCCCTCACGCTCCATTCCCCTTCTTCAATGGCCCAACATCGGCACCGAACACGACCCCCGGGCTAACATGAATAAAATTGATTGAAATATAAATCAAAAATGAGATCAGTCCGGTATAGTTGGACAAATTAAGATCCGCAGTCATTATAAATTTATTGATATAATAATTGGTTAATTAGTGAATAATGATTGAAAATACTTATGTAATTATGTAGTTTTTAAATACATCTTTAACGGATCCTTGAAAAAGGAGGGCGGGGGGGGATGGGCTGACGAAACGTTTTCGAGTAATGGGGAATGAAATGGATGTGTTTTGGTCTTGTTTTGCTAATGGATGGCGTTGCGGGATTGTGAGTAGAAATATGGTTTTTTGAGTAGAGGATGGACGTGTACGATAAGCTGTTTGCATGTTTCCGGGAGATGGTGGGTTTTTGAGAACGTTTCTGCGGGTCGCTTCAGAAGTTTAGTCGGAAGGAAATGGACTCTATGGGCCTTTCGCTGTTCAGGATAGATAGTGTGTATACCAAGATCTAGAGTTTGTGAATGGATCCTGTATGAAGTTGTAGAGGTAGAGGTTCGGCCGACTTCAGTGATCTCGTAGAAACAGCAGGATGCTAGCAGTATCAGAGATCAAAGTAGAAACGAGCTGCAGGTATCGTAGCAGACTGACATGAACCCGGGGTGATTACATGTTCCTCCTCCCTGGTGTGCGGCTGCGCACACACGCCGCCCTGGGTCCAAAGTCTCGCTATTCCGGTCGGTCTATAACAATCTCCTTAGCTGTCCGATGAAGATTCGAGTAAGATGTACCCAAGCATTCGTATTTAGTCCTGGTAAAGTGTGAAATTATTGTTCCTAACTTCTCCTTTAAGGAGATCGGATTTCCTGTTTGCTCATCCGGCACGCTCAGCTAATGTTGCTGCTGTGAATGTCACGTTCTGGTATGAAACGGTTTCCATGAACCCTTAGGCACACGCAAAATAGGTGACAGCCTAGTAAGCCTATTTATTGATGAGTTCAGTGGATCCATCTGAGTCTACTCCGTGCAGAAGAAGAGTGAAATCTATCAGCCTTTTGCGGAATAAGAAGCGTGTTTCGAGACGGGAGCGAGGTTTAAGCTACGGCACATGGCGTTCCAGAGTCATCCCATAGCAGCAAGTGAGTCTTGTAAAATGTGAGAGGAAGCAAAGATGCGACGGGAAAAAACGGAAACGGAGAGACCTTGGGGCCCTTTTTCGATCATGGAGTTCTTAAGTGCACCTCGCCTCGATTCAGTTTCGAGTATTCAGGGTGAAGCTGGGCTCATCACCAGGGCACCCTGTTCGTCCCGATGTATACGTTCAATCTTCATAGTGCATATTTTCCAGTTATGCGCAACATGAACACGTCGACCCAAACCTAAGAAAACCAAACCTATACACCAAAGGTGAACCCCAACTCGCGGATATTCTGTACCTCAACTAGCTTGATAAAAAATCCTTCAGACCTCCGATCAAATCAGAGCTCCTCCTTACTCTGAAGTTCAAAAGTCTTCGGAACACCCAAACGTTCCATTTCTTAACCTTCTAGAAGAACTGAAGTCTCATCCTTACCTCATAGCGAAACTCTGAAAACCAGACGCGAACTTCCAACTTCATCAGAAGGCCTAATTTCAATTTGGAAGAAAAAAAACTCCACTCCTCGTTGTTCCAACAACCATGTTTTATGAATTTCAAAAATAAAACAATCCTTTCGTTGATCAATTCTATTGGCCATTCAACTATTTTCTACAATTTAATTGGACTATATAATATTAAAATACAAAGTAAAAAAGACGAAGATGGTTCTCACCAATAATTTCTAACAAAAAATAAAACCACATCCAGAGCTCGATTCCGACCTCAAATTGACTGCATGACAGTAAAAGTCATTAATTTCCATCCCGTTGAACAGAAAATTTGGATACAAAAATTGGTAATATTATAAGAATAATAGTTTTAGATTGTGTGTCAGCTTGATCATATTGAGAGGGTTAAGTGTCATAGGTTTTTATTTTTATTTTTGTGCTTATTGAATGAAGAACGGAGGGTTAGTTGCGGTTGAGCGGGTGGGGACTGTTTGTTGAGGGGACGGTTGGAGGTATGCTGGAGGAGTAAGTATATCTTGCAAAGGGTTTAGTAGTTTTCTTAGTTTTTGTTTTCCACGGGAGAGAACGAATTTCTCTGTTGATTGGATTCTAGTTGGAGGTATCTTGGACAATTTAGTTTTTACACGTTGGAGGTTTTGTCGTTTGTCGCTGCGCTTTTTTTGTTGCGGGTCGAATCATGGGGTCGTTGGTGGATAGGAGACTTTGTGAGAGGCTTGGTGAGGGTGTTAGAGCTGGAGATTTGAGGAGCGGAGAGAAAATTTTGCATTTGATACGTCATGGCCAGGGTTCGCACAATCTTGAGGCTTTGATGCAGAATTCTGTCTGCGTGTGCGCTACTGATGGGCGACCGAATTGCTGCTATAACAACCCTGAACATTTTGATCCGCGTCTTACAGAGTGCGTAGTTTCTTGCTATTCTACGTTATGCAGGTTCTTATTTTTTGGTGATTGTTTTCTGAATGCTCCGCCTTCCCCTTTTCATTTTGGAGTGAAGTCTTGGACGCGAGCAAGCGTCAAGTCTTAGCAAGCGTGGTCTTACTCCGGATTTGATTGTAGTGAGCCCGCTTACCCGGACGCTGCAAACTGCTTCTCTCGCATTTCCAGAAACTAAGATACCCATGCTTGTCAAGGAGGACATTCGTGAAGTGCTTGGTCTTCATGAGTGTGACAGACGCAGGAAAATCTCGGAGGTCAGGAAGGACTTTCACTATCCCACTTTTGGAGATGAGCTGGACGAGGAAGACCTCAGATTCAAATCATATTATCCAGGTTCGTTGAAGGCCTCAGGCTTCGTTCAAGCCTAGCACACCTGGTAGGCGCTAATCTCCGTCGATCTATCTGCGGTAAACTAACAGAGCTGGAGCCCCACGAGCACGTTTGGAAGCGCGGAACGAATATATTGGACTGGATAGCGGAGAGACCTGAGAAAGAATTGGCACTCGTTACACACAGTGGTTTTCTTCGTAGGTTCATCGTCGGTTCCGTGGCCTGCTACGATGATGACTTGAAACGGTCGTGGACGACGGGCGAGGCTCGCTCCGTTGTAATCACGTTTGATTAACTTAATACTTTAGCCCAAGCCCCTCCTCCTTCGAATTCTCGAATATGTTGACTGCTACTTCCGTTGACGTCACTGTGCGCGGGAATTTGGTCCCACTTTAGACCCCAATTGTCCTTGTTTTCTCTTGACTTTTCAACTTTCTGTTCGCAAGAGACTGGTACGGCCTTGAGCGACAGACTGGCAACAATGTAAAACGCTACAGAAGCTTGCCCAGCCACGAAAACCAGACATCGCCTTTACTCAAAGAGAATAGTAGAACCCGGCTGAACGATCTGTTGAGACTACTGCTTCAAACGATTACAATGTTTCTGTTCACGAGTCTTCCGAGGACAGCGCAACTATCGGAACGGCCAAGCCTTGGGTTCAAGGATGTGACAAATGTTTCCTGGAATCATTGCCCATAAAAGAGGTTGCTGCATCAACGAAGGGGTGAGCACTTCTGTTCAGCTTGGATTAGAGAACAGTCCACGTAGGGTGCGACCACTCTTGTAGACCTCGGAGAGCTGTTTGCTTGAACAAATCTCTGACGACGATCTAAAACCGTAGATACATCTCGTTTCCGAGTTCAGCACCTATACTCGAAATAATCTGTATTATCGTCTTGGCTCGTTTGTCTCACCCCGAAGGCTCAGAACATGTCCACGTGCGTGAGTTAGCATGGTGTCCTAGGGAGAGGTTCTGTGCCAACGGGGTATCCACGTGATAAAAGCGAACATGAAGCCATCACTTGGGGTCGCCGTGAAACAAGTTGACTTGTCCTTTGGGGAATCACATGAGCAAAATTTTTTCAACCTGGGGTTCTATTGTGCAGTTGGGTTTCAATTGGTTCGTTCAGAGCCAGCGTAATAACGCAGCCGATCTACAACTGATGGAGTCTATAGACTCAGCACGAGCTCACTTCAAGAGCTGGTCGGTCTTACCGAGAAACTCTTCGCTGCGGGCACGATGGGCGCAGAAGACGTTTGGGACTCAGCAGCATCCCAAAACTATATCAGGTCTCACCTCAAGGAACTAGAACCACACGAACGCCTCAGGAAGGTGGACTAGAGATCCTAGTAGCGGGGTGACGTCTCAGCTCCTCTCCGTTACATAATCCTCATGATTTGTCCTGAGAAGCTAAGCCCACGACGTGGTGGAAGATTTCCGAACAGAGCCGCTCAAAGCCCAGGCTACCAACCAATCCAAGATCGTTCAGATCCTGGGCCGAGAAGGGCACGAACCCTGACCAACACGGTCGATTCACTCGTAACGAAATCGTTACAAAAAAATAATAGCAGTCAACTATAAAAAGTCTTCCTCGAGATCCAAACCCACCCAATACAGCCAGTCCAGCTGCTCATCCCCATCCATTCCAAACCCCATATCAACACAACACACCCCTGTTCCCAAACCGCAAGCGGACGTCAACGCCCGAGACAACTAATTAGTACATTTCCAAATCCGATTTATATCATATACAATATAATAATACGATAAAAGAATTGTGTTTGAATATATTTAAGTTTTTGTAGCGTAAATATTGGTTTATATTATTACTATGTTTGTACTAAGATATTTCTGACAGTCCCGTACGAAGGGGAAGGGAATCAAAAGGGGGGGGGGGAGTGAGGTGTGGATGGAGTGGGGAAATTCTGTTACCTGGAAAGTCGATGAAGCAGAAGGGCTCTGCTATGAGTTGTTAGGGATCGTGGGGATGGTGTAGAGGGAGAGGAGGAGGTTATAGATACATAAATATATATGTTGAAGAAGGGCTTTTTTCTTTGAAGGGTATTGCGGAGTTTGTTTGTGGGCGATCGTGAGAGTTTAGTTGGAAATTTGGGAACAATGTCGATCGCATTTGATGAGGCGGGTAGGCCGTTTATTATCGTGCGTGAGCAGGATAAAAAGGAGCGGTTGAAGGGGATCGAGGCGGTTAAGGTGAGGAAACCAGGGGTTCTTCGTTGCGTTTTGTTTGCTCTAGTATATTTCGTTTGAGGGCTGAGCGTGTTCGTGTGTATTTGTGCACTGGCGATCGTTAAGGCGAACATCGCCGCAGCGAAGGCAGTCTCTAGAACGTTGAGAAGTTCGCTTGGGCCAAAAGGCATGGACAAGATGCTGCAGAATCAAGACGGGGAGGTTACTGTTACAAATGATGGGGCTACTATTCTTCAACAAATGGATTTACAGCATCAGATAGCAAAGTTGATGGTGGAGTTATCAAAAGCGCAGGTACAGAGCTCAGCGGTCCGAAGCACTGCTCTCACCGCCATATAGAGTGAGTCTTTCTGCATCATATCTGCGGATGGTTCTAACCACCGGTTTTTCTGCTCCGCGGTTGTGAAGGATGACGAGATTGGCGATGGTACGACGGGGGTAGTTGTTCTCTGCGGCGCTCTACTCGAACGAGCAGAACGGCTCATTGACCAAGGAATTCACCCCAGTAGAGTTTCTGAAGGATACGAAACTGCTTGCGACTTAAGTACGGAGCTATTGGCGAGAATTTCCGACGAGATAACTCTGAACGATACCAAGTTGACGGAGATGAAGAAAGTAGCTATGACAACGTTAAACTCCAAGATCGTCAACCGTTTCAAGGACAAACTTGCGGACATATGCGTCAGCGCTGTGACATCGGTTGCAGACTTTGAGCGGAAGGACGTCAACTTGGATTTGATTAAAGTAGAAGGGAAGGTTGGAGGCAAGCTGGAGGACACGGTGAGAATCGCTTTGCGAATTTCTCAAACGATCAAAGAGCAATAAGAGCTGGAACTGACGAGATTTGTGTCCGGCGAATATGCGTTTTAACCAGAATCTAGTCAATGGAATTCTCGCAATCGACAAGGACTTCTCTCATCCTCAAATGCCGAGGCGCGTGGAAGACGCCAAAATCTGTATCCTTACCTGTCCTTTTGAGCCCCCAAAGCCCAAAACGAAGCACAAGCTGGAGATCGATTCAGTGGAAAAGTATAAGGACATGCAGAAAGCGGAAATGGAGTACTTTCAGGACATGGTTAAGAAGGTTAAGGACTCGGGTAAGGCCTGAAGATTACCTTTAGAAAAGCTTTTATTGCTGCAGCGGAGCTGAAGCGAATGCCACTTCATCCTTTCAGGTGCTAACCTGGTGATTTGTCAATGGGGATTCGATGATGAGGCCAACCATCTCCTTTACAAGGCGGGGCTCCCTGCTGTTCGATGGGTTGGCGGAGTTGAGATTGAATTGATCGCGCTTGCGACAGGTGGGCGAATTATTCCTAGATTTTCAGAGATTTCACCGGAAAAGTTGGGCCGTGCTGGTGTTGTAAAGGAAGTGCACTTTGGGACTACTCGAGATAGGATGATCGTCCTCGGTAAGTTGAATCGGCTTCGGTGCTTGCCGTGCAAACGTTTTTTGAGACCTCACAGCGCTCTCTTAATGCGACGTTGTTTTAGAGGATTGCGCAAAGTCCAAAGCCGTGACAATTTTCGTGCGTGGTGGAAACCAGATGATTCTAGAGGAAGCAAAGCGCAGCATCCATGATGCTTTGTGTATAGTCAGGAACCTCGTTGTGGTATGTGGCCAACAAGGCATCCTTTGCTAGAGGAGTACTTACTTGATATGCGTTCATTGCAAGCCATTGTTGCGGTCCGCCTTGTGGAAACGTGCTGATGCTGTACTTCTAACCGTGATCCATCAACAAAAACAGGATAATCGAATTGTTTACGGAGGCGGTGCTGCAGAAATCGCCTGCTCAAATTACGTTGCCGAAAAGATGAACGAAATTCCGGGTGTAGAACAGCACGCTGTTGGTGCGTTCAGCGAGGCTTTGGACAGTGTCGTGATGGCGCTAGCGGAGAACTCGGGACTCAACCCAATCGAAAGCTTGGGTGAAATCAAAGCCCGTCAGGTACAGTTCGGTCGCTCTTCAACAGGAAGAATAGATTGTTGGCTCTGGATTTTCTAACAGATATCGCGTTCCTCACCCTCCAGGCAAATGAAAAGAACGCACATCTTGGAATTGACTGTATGGGCCTTGGCGAAAGTGACATGAAAAAGCAGAGCGTTTTCGAATCGCTGCAGAGCAAGCAGAAGCAACTTCAACATGCCACCCAAATGTGCCGAATGATTCTAAAAATCGATGATGTCATTCAGCCCTCCCGGTATGAATAGGACCACTTGTATCTCACGAAACCCTGCGTCGTCCCAGAAAGGGGGCTCTAGACCACAGCCGCTTGAAGCGCAAGCTCCAATTTTGCTTGGACTTTAAAAAGGTCTTACCGTTTGCCCTCTCCTCGGAGGAAGGGTATTTTACAGAATTAGCAATCGCACAAGTTAACTAGTTAGCCCTGAAAAAAAAAAAGCTACAACGCAACATAACGTGAAAACACTCTAGAGCTCTCGCAGCAGTTCTTCAACTTCCCGTTTTCCTCTCTGAATTCCGTGCTTGACGTAGCTTCGCTGGGAGAGCTGAAAAGCCCGCTTCGCCTCATTAGGCATGCCAAGTGAGACCATGGCTGTCCCAAGTTCCTGCAGGGACGAGAGATGAATTGGTTAACAACCCTTGATCTGTTTTCAGTTGCTGCAGCTTTGGAACACCCACCTGTAGAATCTGACCTTCGAGATACTCGTAGTTCTTGTAGGGTAATGTACATTTCTGCAAATGCTCCAAAGCGCTGATCAGCGTTTTCTTTGCACCCTGAAACCTCTTCTGGTTTGTCATCATGTGTCCGAGGTGTGCCAGCGCATTTGCGTATTCGCGCGAGTTTTCCATCCCGTTGAGTTCCAGCATCCTCAGTTGCTTCAGAAACTCCTTCTCAGCGTTTTCGTAGTCTCCAATATGCATCAAAGTCTCTGCCACTACCTGTGTTCCAATAAAAGAAAGCAGACCTGCTCAATACCAACACATTCCGCGTCGGCGCGCGCATACAAAACCCCCGAGCAAGGATTTCTACCCTGTGGATGAAGCTGATCTCCTACCCCAAGACAGAGAGCGTAAGGAACACTTCCAGCCTCTTTGTTTCCGTCTCGCACGCGGAGGCTTTTCTTTGCGTGGACGAGTGCCTCCCCATGTTTACCGACTTCGTTGTAGACCCTCGCGAGATTTTGATCGACGACGGATATCTCGAAGATAAGTTCTCGCTTCTCCTCTGGGGACTTTGAGTTTTCTCGAAGCCCTTGCAATACTTTTCCAGCAGCGAGAAGAGGCGCCATCGCATCGACGTAGTTCAGACCGTCAATCTGTGCTCGAGCGAATGCAAACAAAAGTCTCGCTGAATAGAGGCTCTTTTCTCGAGTTCCGCTTTCTCCGCTGCAAGTTTTCGAGAATACTTCAATAGCTCTGGAGTAGATTTTCAGCCTACTCTCGGAGTCCAGCGTGTAGCCTGTCCAAGGTCCAAGAGAATTATTTACGGGTCAGAACGCGAACGCGAGCGCGAGCAATGTGCACACCACCAAGCCATTTTCGAGGTACGCACGCAGTAAATATGAGCCTGTCAGCCATATGTTGTTGAATTTGGGCATCTCGCGGGCCAGTTCGAAAGCATATAAAATATTGCTCCGCTCCTGTTCAAACCTGGTCGTTCCAGTGGAATAACTTCTCATGCTGTCGCTCTTCCGCGAAAGCCCTTCAATGTGAGCGAGCTCGTTGAGCATGAAAGACACAAACGCCTCAGTGGCTTCGGCCATATCAACTCCAGTCCCTTCCTGCTTTTTGATTAGAAAATTATGAACCTACGCATTGCCACTAAAATCAGTCACGACGTCTACGCGCACCCGCAACGCCAAGGTGGCCCACTCTAGCGTGTTTCTGCGCCAGCAGCCACTTACCCTCTCGTTCATTTCAAGCCTATAAGTGCTCGAGTTCAGGATCAGCATTCCGCTGTCGGTTAGATCAGACAAGAGATCATTTCTTGACCTCGGGTCTTCGGATCCCTTCAACCACTTGTAGATAGCAACCGCGCCATCAACCGAAAGTGAATCGCGAAACAGCGTGAACCCCAACAGCGCGTGCTGCATGCTGCTGGGGAGGTTGTTCCACATTTTCTCCACCTGGTCTACAAAATGTTTAGAGGTCCTCAGCGGGGAGCCCCCCAGTCCAGCTTGTAATTGTCCCCGTTTTGGCAAGTGTGAGCTTCCTCTCCGGACAAGCACCTTGGATGACCCCGCCCATCCACCTCCTCCAGACCCCGCGGAGTCGCCAGATTCGCCGACTCTCTATTAAAATCCCGCAGAAAATACACCCCTGGTCAGCCCTGATCGAGGAACATAAACTACAATCTGTCCTTGGACGATAAGCGTTAAACTATGTGGTGGTTTGGACCTACCGTGCTACGTCTGGAATCGGCACTGTCCTCAGCCGAGCTCGCTTTTTGCTTCTTAAATACGGTTCCACTCGTTCCAACATGCTCCTGGGAATCACTCTGCCTGCGAGTAATCTCGCTTACTAGCTCATGCGCTCGTTTTCTTCTGGCAGTGTCGGAAGGTCCGAGGATAACATGGTCGGGTTGAGGTGGACTCACCTCCTCATAGGCATCCGGATCATGATTTAACAGATTCACGATCTTGATTTGATCCTGTTTCCGGTCAGCGCCATCCATCACTTTAACCAATATCATTTCCTCACAACCAAGCCCCCATTGCCCCGACCCAATGTCAACCACGCAGCTCTTAAAACATGTCCGCAAAACCTACAATCGAGAGCGAGAGATCGTCCCTACACTACAGCACCCTTCACCGAACGTCATTCCCTTCAAACAAAGAACATTTTCCCACTGCAACAACCTGCTCAGAACTGATCAAATCACCAAACACTTTTTCCATCTATGAAAGACAACCAAATTTGCGGTGGGCTTTGACGTTCATCACTCTCCACAAAATCCAACATAGACTCGATAAACATCAATTTCTCAGTGATAAGAAGACCTAGTTCATCTATCCTACCCCCTCCCCTCCCCACAAACCCTTTCCATTCTCCATTCCACCCATTTTCTCCCCCCGCGGGTACCTTTTTCCGTTCTCAACGAGTGTGTTTGTGTGTACACCCTTGTTTTCGTTGACAGGAAACAAACAAAAATCGGATATATAGAGCGGGCCTTGATTTTTGGTAAAACAATATTCGTTTCTTATGTTCACTTTGCACCCCTCAAAAAAGAGGATCAACGACACACAACCCCTTCGATGGATAGGAGAAATACGTAGTGTAATTACATTATGCTTTAGGGGATAAACACTGTGTTGGGAGACTTGTCAGGCGGCTCGACGCTTAGAACTTTTTGAGGCTGTTTTCGCGTCGCGGGCACACGCAGGTTTTGACTCTTTTGTCTGCAGTATTTAAAAAGCTCTTGCTTTGCAACGCTGCCTTGGTTTTAGAGCCCCAATCTCTCTGTTTAAGGTCGTTTTCCTTTTCTAAGGGCTGATTGTCTCTGAATAGAACGATGGGTCCCACTGGCTCCCCATAATGATTGGGGCAAAAAAGACAGTATATTTCGATCGGCGGTGATACCAAAATCAAGCAAAAGGGGTAAAAATTCTTACATCCTTCCCGCAGATGATCCGGTTGTTTGCATAGTTTCATTGCCTTGGCGAATCTCGGGTGTACGAGGATCTTCTTGGCCTCGGTTCATGACGGTGGGAACAAGGAGCCCCTTTGGCGAGATGAGGTCGACATTGATTGTAAATGTACTCGAGTTCTCTTGGATGTGGGGCGATATGTACCCCGATTTTTTTCGGGAATGAAAATGGACACCTTGCCTTCAAGCTGTGGAGACTGAAGGTGGAAACATATCTAGATTATAGAGGGGTAGAGGGGGAGGAAACCTTGCCTCGGGCAAGGAGGAGAGGAAATGCACGAGCAATCCTCATATCAATTGTGGACAATGCAGCTCTTGAGGTCACCAGCCCAAGATCTACCCGGGCAGAAATTGGATTCTTGAGGTGTACTGTTGAATCAGCGGCGCCCACGCCGTAGTTTCCCGCCTCATCGCACTGGAAGTTGTTCACTTAGCATTCTCACCCCACTCAGGCTCTCCGCAAGAAGTTTGGTACGCAGATCAGGCAAATCGAACGGTATGGTAAATTTGCGCCGCTCTATCAATCACTTTGTCCCAAGAGTGAATTTTAAAACCCCCAGCAGAAGCACTGTCCACACAACTGGCCCATGGAACTCTTCTCGAAGAGTGGGTGCTTCTCGAAACGCGAATATCTTCAGTCACACAATTTGCCAGGCATTCTGACTTTGGATTTTAAGGAGAGCATAACCGCTACAATATGTGCGAGGTAGTTCGTTCATTCTGCAGCCGATACTTCGGCAAAAAAAATCCAGACTGGCTCCTGGCTTTGTTAGAACGATATACACGTACAGGACAAGCGTCCATACTTTTTGGCTTTTGAAGTAGATAGTTAGACCTGACTCTGCTCCTTTCGTCAGAGCTTCACAACCCAAAACCCACCAGGTGCAGTGTGGAAATATATATTCCAAAACAATTGCCATAGAATTTGTCATAATTCTAAAAATAGGGCGGGCGAACATGTCAGTGGCAGGGAGGGTCACTGGTTGAGCAAACAACACTTCTGCTCTATATCTGTGTGGTAAGAAAATATCAAAATAGGAAGAAAAGCTGGGCTGCGCGGAAATACGTTTGTGTGCTTGGCGGAAGGAACTTGTCGTTATGGAGGTTTGTTCCGAGCAGATCTGCAAAATCTTCAGCTTTTTCCCGTTGCGCAATTCTTGGCCAAGAGTTCCGCTTGCGAAAGAACATGCATGGTTTTCGGGTAAGAAGCGTAAACCATTCCTCACAACCCTCTCTATCTGGACTGCTTGTAGGTCGTCACAAACATCTGTTTCTGCTTTTCCTCCTCAAGATCGAGAGTGGTCAACTCTGAGCAGTCACTTGTGGCAGCCTGGGGTCTCTTGAGGGTAGGGGTGTTACTTTTCTCGAAGATGGCTTCCGTGAGCACCAGTCCGCACTCTCCGGTATGTACACGACTTTGAGCTTCGTGTTGTAGCGAACGAACGCCGCATCAAGCGCAATCGGTAGTTAAGTGCTCTCGGAGTAGTTAGTCTCTGATACGTGTGCTTGGTTTGTCTTTTTCTGAAGCGCCCCCAGAAAGTGCAAGTAAACGCAACCGTCCCTTCGGCTTGGCTCTTTAGTTCCTACAGTTGTAGCTCGTCGCATTCCGCCCTGAGTAGCGCTTAAGCCTAGGTTTATAAATTCAAAGGTGTGCGTGTAGCTCCGGTGGGACTGCTGACGTTGTGTGCTCTACTTCGAGACACGTATTCGAGGGATAACAGTGCCGAGATTGGTGTGGCGAAGCGAGCTTTTCAGCGCTCCTCGCGAAACTTCGCATGCACGGAAATCAGAGGGGTGAGTAGGAGGTTGAAGAACTTTTGGGAGAGCTCTACCGCGTTTTCATGTTTCTATTGCGTTGCACCATTTTCGGGGTATCTAGGTAGAGCGAACGCTCTGCTCCCGCAACACGTTGAGAAATCACTCCAAGCCTCATTCATGGGGTGAGCCAATCACAGGATCAAGGCTTCGGGACGTCGCCCTACGTATCGGCTAGAAAGCGCACAAGAATAAAGAACGTGCTTTTTATGAAAGGTCCCAATGCCGCAAAACACCAAATCGTGGTCGTGCGGGTAACTCGCTAGTTTTTCGATAACATCCCAGCTGAAAAATTAACGCGGGAAGCTGATACTCTATGCGCGGGAAAATAGATTTGTATTGGTAAAAAACTATTTCTACAAAATTATGCTTTTCGGGGATCATAAATATTGAATAATTTCTTACTTCCTTTAAGGCTTTTTCGTAAAATTGGTCGGATTTTTTTTTTGGTAAACGTGTGAAACAGCAGGCACCCTGAAACACATGTTTTAAAACGTCTGAGAAAATTCAACAACAAATAAAGATTTCGCGATCGACCGAAACCAAGGTAACCCAAGGCCGAGGTATGGACAAATGTAATCAGCCACTCTCATGATTAACGTTCTTCCTACCCCCTGCTAAGTTTCCTCCATTTGAAAAGTTTTTAAAAAACAGAAATATTTAAGCTTACTTTTGGTCGGTAGGGGAAAACTGGTTTGATCCATTTTGGGGGGGTTCGGTATTAGACTTGTTTGAGGTTTTTGCCGTTATTTTTTTGGATATCCTCGGCGCGGGAAGATGACCTGGATGTGTTAGTGATGTGGGCATAAGACTTGAGGGGGAAGGGAAAGGTGGACGTAGGCAAGCTGGTGGGGTTGACCGGGTGGAGCAGCGTTGTTGTATGATTCACGGGGCTGAAGGACATGAAATGGAGTATTTGTATTTGAGGTTGAGTTTCTGATTGGGAAGGTGTATATGCGTAAGGGGAATCTCTCTATTTTCGGGGAGGGGGTGGGGGGAGACGCTTGCTAGCTTGTTTAGCTCTGTGAGGATTTTTGAGAAGGTTTCGGAGTAAAAATAACGTGGTACGATGACGGATTGGGATGAAGGGAGTGTCTACTACTCCTATCAGAGTCTGGAAACACCGGGTAGTTCCGGAGCAGGTCTTGATGATGGTGAGATCACGGGAGCAAAGGCAAGAATGCGTTTTGGAAAGTTCCTGCTGGATTTTTCGGAGAGGAATAGGTACCTCTACAGGGAAAGAATGCTGAATGGGATCAACGCCGGTGAGCCTAGCTTGTCGGTATCCCTGGACCACCTTCAAGAGTACGATGAACAGCTTGCGTCCTGTGTTAGAAAGAACCCGGGTTTCTACGCTCCGATTCTCGAGCTTGCTGCGGGAGAGATTTCAGTGAGGCTTAGGAATGACACGGATGCAGACGAGCTCGTGGCTTCACACGGCGACGAGAATGAAACTGCGAGCGAAATCCGCAGAAGATCAAATGTGCAAGTTGTTTTGACCTCGACGGAAATGCCAAAATACATTCGAGAGCTCCAGGCATCAAACATATCTTCCTTTGTACGAGTGTCTGGTATCGTGACATCGGCCTCAAAGGTACAATGCAAAGCCGTGGCAATTCGCTTGGAGTGCAAGAATTGCAGATCTCGAATAACCTTGCGCGTTCCGCCCGGTATTGGCGGTGTCGTGATTCCGAGAAGCTGTCAGCGCTTGCACGCTGAAGGTGAAGCTCCGTGTCCAATTGACCCATACGTCGTACTCCCAGATGATGGAGAGTTTCGCGATCAGCAGATTATTAAGCTTCAAGAACTTCCGGAAGAAGTTCCTACTGGAGAAGTGCCACGGACCGTCATGGCTTCCCTGGATCGTGCGCTTTCCGGTCGGCTCTCTCCTGGTATGAGGGTTTCACTCTTTGGTATCTACAGTATTTTCAGTCCCCGAGAGCGGAGCAGAGCTCAAAACGTCGGCGGTCCTGGGACCGGAGCTACTCGGACGCCTTACTTGCACGTCCTTGGAATGCTTCAGAACAGCGATGCTGGGGCAGGTGGCCGCTCAGAGTTGACCACTTTCGACCTTGAAGAGGAAGAGCAGATGCAGAGACTCGTCAGGACTCCCAATCTGTATGAGCTGATTGTTTCTTCGATTGCACCAGAGATTTATGGATTCGATGATGTGAAGAGGGCGGTGGCCGTGATGCTCTTCGGAGGATCCAGGAAACACCTTCCGGACGGGACTCGCATTAGAGGTGACATTAACGTTCTCCTACTTGGAGACCCTTCGACTGCGAAATCCCAGCTCCTCAAGTTTGTTGAGAAGGTCGCACCGATCTCGGTCTATACGTCGGGTAAGGGCTCATCCGCGGCGGGCCTTACGGCATCCGTTATTCGTGACGGTGGTAGTTCAGGAGACTTTCGACTGGAAGGCGGGGCGATGGTACTCGCGGATGGTGGGGTTGTATGTATCGATGAGTTCGACAAGATGCGTATCCAGGACTCTGTAGCAATTCACGAGGCTATGGAACAACAGACAATCTCCATTGCGAAGGCGGGAATCACTTCTGTTTTGAATGCTCGAACTTCGGTCCTCGCCGCAGCCAATCCAGTTTTCGGGAGGTTCGACGACACCCGCTCTGCTGATGAGAATATCGACTTCCAGACTACAATTCTTTCCCGCTTTGATCTCATCTTCATGGTTCGAGACACCCGAAATGAGGAAATGGACTACGCGAAAGCTCAGTTCGTCCTGCAGTTGCACCAGAGAGGGGGAGCTGCTAGAGCGAATTCTGGTGAAGGTGGTGATGAATCGCACCTGAGCCTGGAGACCCTGAAGCGCTTCATCGCTTACGCTAGGTCAAGGTGTGCACCTCGACTGACCCATCAGGCTGCAGGGATCTTACGGGATACCTACGTGCGTATGCGTCAGCAAGTTCGACAGAATGACGAGGATTCGGTTGTCCCAATTACAGTTCGTCAGCTTGAGTCACTCGTGAGGTTGACAGAAGGGCTTGCGAAGATGTCGCTCTCCGCGCTCATCACTGAGGCCCACGTCAATGAAGCTATTCGCCTGTTCAAGGTGAGTCACGAAACCAATCAGCATGGGATGCACTCGCAGCTCTTGTACATGCATGGACTGAAGGTGTCCTCTGTTTTTCTTTCTCATCTTTCGCTAGTCCGCAACCATGGAGTCGGTCGCCGCTGGCGCTGTGAACTTGGATGGACGGCTGTCCGATGCTTTGAAATTGGAAGTAGAACGAGCGCAGGAGGTCATGCAGAGACGGCTGCCCATTGGTTCATCAACAAGCAAGAGAAAAGTGATTTTTGAGCTAAAGAATCAGGGAATCTCCGACCAGTCCGCACGTCTCGCAATTGAGTTCATGAACAAGCGTGGCGATGTCGAGTTGAGGAGTCAGCGCAAGCTCATTCATCGCGTGAGATGATCACAGGATCAACGATTCGGAACGCTGTCCTATGCATGGTCTGAATTGCTGCGATCATATCAAGCTCTCTAAAAATCAGTGTACTATGGTTACGTATTCAATTAACTCTACTTCTGAGTATTAATAAAACAATTGAACTTCAATTTTGGACAGCAGAGGTCTTCCGACAGTATTCTCGGTCAGCCGTGAGTGGAGCAGGGCTGCGATGCCAGCACTAGGTGAGCCACCCCGTGATGCAACCCCTTCCCCTTTCCCCCTCGTTTTCCTTCTCAGTCGTTGAAGGAAATGGACTAAATTCAATGTACATGGGTACTGTTCAATGTTGGAGACATTCGGCTTCTCTACGTATCGTGAAGCCCTGCTCAAACATCTCGACGGAGAAGCTCGATGATATTCTGACAAAGCACAATCAGCTTCGCGGGGTTTTTGGACTTATTCACCAATCTACGGAGCTGCGAAGACTCCGACTCCTCCTCGAGACACGCGAGCGCAGCTCTCAGAGTGACCTGATTGGTACCGTGGTTTGTAACATGAGTGGAGCTCCACTATCAGAAACTTGGTCATCAGCGCATAACCTGCTAACGAATCTACAGCAGTACCTGATTAGGAGACAGCCCCCTCTCTAGCATTTGTTCCAACACAGACGCGACACCTTCCATGTCGTTCACTTTCGCGTGGGCATCCGCAATTGCCGTGAAGGTGTAAACGTTGGGTTCGACTCTCGCTTGCTCCATCCGTTTGAGGATATTCCGCTAGCAACAGAAACAAGAGCCAACAGGTTTCGATTCAATTCATGTCTTACGCACGCGGAGAGAGACTGGGTCTGTCCTCATTGAATGAACCCTAAACGGGGTAACCTACTGCACCGGCCACGTCCCGTCTTCTCGCATAGATGCTCGCCAATATTGAGAAGGACTTCGTGTCCGGAGAGGGACCGCTTCCCTTCATTTCCAGAACAAGTTTCTCTGCTCTCCCAGTGTCAGCAACCTTCGAGTATGCGGAGAGCAGCGTGTTGTACCTACAACGAGGGCGACCGAGGATTAGAAAATCTACGCCCTCCGAACACTGTCCAGACGCCGCTGACACTTTCACTTACGTATCAATTGTCTGGTAAACATCTTTGTCCTTCATCTCCTGGAAGAGCTTCTCTGCATCGTCAACTCGGCACGTGTTTCCTAGGCCGTTGATCAGAGAATTCCACGTAATTGTATTGGGAAGCTGCCCGTCTTCCTCCATATCAGAACGCAGTCTTAACGCTTTGTTGATTTCACCACGCTTTGCACGTGCATCGATCAGTGAAGAGTAAGTAACGACATTCGGCTTCAGGCCCTTCGACCGCATCAACCTCAGACTTCGATCAGCGCCGTCAAAGTCACCAGCTTTTGCGTGAGCATTGATCTGTCATATCGAGAAGAAAAAGCACCTAATTAATTACGCCAGTCTTGTATAGAAGATCACGACGGCTACGCCATGTCAGTTGGCGATTTCCCCACTCACAAGCGAAGAGTACGTAAAAACGGATGGTTTGAGATTCTCGGACTGAATCAATTCCAGGACACGGTTCGCGTGCTTGACATTGCCTTTCTTCGCACACTGCTTCAGAAATATATTAAAGGTTATGACATCGGGTCCGGCAATCCATGCAGCTTGCTTCATGTTCTCCAAGTACGCGTATGCGGTTTCGTAGTCATCCTGCTCGCAGAAACTGTTGATCAAGGTGTTGTACGTTGTTGAATCGGGCAAGACCTGATTGCAAACCGAAAAGCATTGAAAACAAAGGCTTATGAGCGAGGAAGGCCACCCCGATTCTTCTCAACAAAAGGCTTCCATACCGAATGCATGTGCATCGCATTCAACAGGCCCTTGAGCTTTTCCAAACGCCCCGCGTTCGCGTACGCCAAAGCGAGAGTGTTGTACACCACAGCATTTTTTTCAATATTCTCCTTCTCCATGTGATCCATAGCCTGTTCGGCCAAATCCACTAGCCCTCTTTTCGCATAGACAGACATCAGCGCCCCAAATGTCACCACATTCGGTTTCACCTTGCGTGAGATCATTTCTATGAACATGGCTTCTGAATTGGTGGGCTTGTTGGCCTGGGTGAGGAGCCGGGAAAGCATGGTGTAAATTCAGAGGGACGGTTCACTAGAAGAGCTCTGCTAGCTATTGAGGTATGCTTCTTTGCTCAAGGTACTCGTGAGAACGCGCTTATTAGTGCTGAATAAGTAAAGGTGTCTGGGCCGATTTTTCTGCGTTCCATTTCCTCCTTCAGTTCCAGGGCCTGATCAATATCTCCAAATCTTCCGAATGTTGATATCATGAAGTTATATATATATATATTCGCCTTTCCTGCGCTCTAACGGCTCAAAGCGAGGCGCAAGGGTTAGCCTCGACACTGCACTCTGGCTTAGGGCGGTATAACCTTACCCGCAACTCGTCCATGTACATAGTGGCCTGCTTCATGTTCTGCCTCGACACGAGAGTACGGAGCATTTTGAGGTTGCGTCTACAATCACGAGTGGTGTTGGTTGCAGTTTCAACATGCTCCAAAAACTCAGGGTCCAAAAACTCTGTCCCATCTCCCGGAACTGGTCGTATGGGTATCGAAGGTGCCTTTAGGAAGCAAAGAAAATCCCCAGTAGCCGCAAGGGTAGCGTTAAGCCTAACAGCACTGAACATTAGGCAAAATCAGGAGACCGAGAGGTTACTCACCACAATATCCAACTTCGGCACCCTCCTTATATCCCTCTGTTTCTTATTTACATATCCATCCGGCCTCCTCAAACATACCGTCAATTCTCTTCGTACATCCTCCCGACACAAAGCAACAGCATCGATAAAACATGCCATGGCTACTTCACCTTCTCCTGCCTCCGCCCCCAGCCCCCACCTCCCAGGAGATGCGCTATCGCAGCCTATCTCCAAGTATACGAAGGATAGTTCTCCTTCATTTAATTAAGGGGATTCTTTACCTCATATAGACCGCTCCTTATCGTCCCCTCTCTCCACCTCAAAAGACCTTCTATTATCAACATCCCCCCTTGCTCCCACCAAAGCTGACTCCCCTGCCCCATCCAAGCCAATGGGAAATCAAATCCCCCCTTCTCCCGTGTGAACCCCAGCAATATCAAAAAGTGATGAATTTCTTCAATGAAAAGTTAATCTTATTCAGCAAGTGAATGCCGGTGGATGTGATCGAAAAAAAGTTGAGATGCAGCAAATGAGAGCTTTTGCCGAGAGGACACCGCGCAAACGTTCTAACTGTTCCTAAGACATCGACATCTCCTGTGTGCGCTGTTGCAAATTTCTTAGAATGGAGTTGCAAATTTCTTAGAATGGAGTTGCAAATACACCCCTTCAGTTGATGAAAAAGTTTCTCTCGATGCTCAAAAACTATCTCCCAGTACGTCACAACCACATGATCACCGAAACAACGGTTGCAACAGGGAGATAGAGAGAAAGGGCGATACCCACTCTCAAGTCGGCGGGGAGGCGGAGCGGGTTGGGTTTGCTCTTTGACAATAACCCATCTTCAATCTTTAACACACCAACTAAAACCAAAAAAAATACTTCCTATACTAGTTGGTTAGTGTGGGGCATCCGGTAACCCCATTCCGCTTCCCCCACCCAAGGCCACATCCTCCAGCCACCAGTCGTGCCTGGACAACCGACAAAAAAACCTCATACATTCATTGGATGGACACGAATATTTTAACAAATACAAATATCACACGTGTCTACTATCTTCCTATTTATGGCTGCGAATTTGGTAATACTTCCATTCATTGGATGGGGAATTGAAACAAGCAAGTTATTATACAACACGTGTGTTTAATGAACGGATGAAGTATTGACATATGTATAACCGATTTTAGTACACGTGTCTTCAACTAGTGCTTCAGGGTTTCTTTGACTGCGAAATGAGGTACCCTGAAGCAGCAAGAACGTGCAAGTTGTATCTACTGGATTTCTTTGGTTGGCGTGGGTTGTTGTTGATCGTCGCTCTGATAGCTATTCCATTCAAAATTCTGACTTTTATGCTCAGGATTGAGGGGGTTTCCTTCAGCGCGAAAGGGCCGATGACCAAGAATGCCCTCCCGCGCCCCTCTGTGGTTGGGATTTCTACTTGGGAGGCTTGCTGATGCTGATTTCGACCTTTAACACCGAAATGAGCCGTTTCGTTGTCATCCATTGAAGATTCTAGAGTGGTATACACACAAGCCAACATTTAGATGTCCAAATATCAACCATTTTAACCCTTCGCGGAGCTCTACGCGATGATATGGCACTTTGATTGTTGTATTTGTGTTGAATGGTCTGTCTCTGGCTTACCGGTTCCAGCGGCTCGAACTCATCGATTGCAATAGTCGTAGAGGTTTGTGGATTTAGATATGCTTCTTTTCCCCTTTGTTGCGCTCTCTTCTGAACTTCCAAAGCAACATCTGCGCATCTTTGAATAGCTGCTCCAGCAGCGTGGAGTACGACCACACATGCCTTTTTCTTCCTTTCCCTCGCCCTGAGGAGTGCCTCCACACGACTTACCAACTCGGCATGGCCGTTTCTTCTTGTAATAAATAGATCAACTCCTCTCGTTGTACCTGGATCGTGCTCGATTGGTCTCCTCCACCTGCGATCTTAGGAACAACCCCCGCAAAGAGTGAATCAGCTCTGCAATCCATGCTCAGAAAGAAGAACCCGCGTCGCTCAACGTATAACCCACATTGTCGTTTATCAAACAGTTTCCTAGGAATCTCAGAGTCCCCCTTCTCAGAGCCCTCTTCGCTGTCCTGCTCATCCACTGCGGCATCTGAAACTCTTGAACGCTTCATCTTCTCTATAGGAAGCTATTTTGAAACTGATCGCCGCAGAGTGTGCAAGGCAAGGTCGGACAACCAAGCCATACATCCAATTCTAATCCTCAAAACTAGGTCATCGTGAACCGCCCACCACATCCGCCCCGTTGGGGACTACCTAGATATTGATTCGGTAGAGTTCGCAAAGCGGACATACTCAGATACCATGTTGACAAATCTCAACTTTGAAATCACTAAGACGAATGGAACTATCATTTTATCCATTTTCTTCGTGCGTAGAGTACAGCAATCTTCGACAAGCTCGGCAAGGAAGCAATATACAGCACGGGGTTTTGGTAGATAGACGACAAGCTTAGGTTTTAAATTTTCTCGTCAATTCGGAATCCCGAGTGAACCATTCGTCCACCTTATCCAAGCCTTTCACTCCAAGATCGACGACGTTCACTGATCGTTGCCAAGCCCCAGTCTCGTCCTGCTTGAGACATATCATGATGCTAAGGTCCTTTGCTACGGCAGCTATCATATACTCTGCGATGAAGCCTAAGAGGGTCTGGTCATCGAGCTCGCTCAGACCCTCCTTGGCTTTTGTGAATGATTCGTTGCTGCTCTGCTCATTGGCTTGCGCTGATGTCTCGTATGCGACGAGCTCCCACGGAAGGCTCTACAAATACATTCAGGGATATCAGAGTATGCCTACTGTCACCCACAAGCCAGTTTCTTTTTGCGTAACACTCACAGTCATGGCTTCGGGATTCATGTACATGTTCCACAGCTTTTCTTCAATTGCTCCTCTGTCTGAATTGAAACGTCGTAGGAGCTCATCGAGAATGAGCTTTGCGCCATAGGAATCTACGTATTCCTTCGTTTGAATATTTTGAATCTGATCGAGCGTACGAAAGCATACTAGTCCTGTTAACCGTGAGTCTGGCATTGGGCAGGCTTCTTGAGGTATTTCCTTACGTTGTCTGAGAGTTCCTTGTTCATCTCCATGGCTAGGATGCCTTCTTCTAGCAGGATAGCAGAAGGAATTTGAGCTTCGATATCGGCGCGCGAGGAAAACGCTTTTCCGTCCTTAAACACTTTGAGCCATTTGTGACCGTTCTCCCAAAGTTCACGAACTGCTCGTGCTATTCGAACTCTGTCACCGCTGAGAAGATCGGCTGGGTTGTAGGCCCCGACTGCGCCTCTATCGAAAAGCATTCTGAAATCGCAGAAAGAGCCATGTGTAAGATATAGAAGCACTTGCTCAACGATTGTCGAACTGAAGAGTTTCTTCGAGAGAGGGTCAGAGGCTTACTCGAAGAATGCTGTTCTATACTTTTCAGACAATTCGGGTGGTAGCAGCCGTGAACGAGCGGTGAGATAGTACTTTGGCTTCAGCTCGAGGCACCAGGATCCCGCGCCAAAGCTAGCGGAGAAGTTTTTCTTCAGTAAGACCGATGGGCGCTCCTTGTCAATCGCATGGGCGACCTTCCCATGCTTCCGGACGGGTTCAACTCTTTTCTCGAGCGCCTCCAAAAACTCACGAGTACACGGCACTGGTGTTCCAGGGTCGGCATACTTGCCGCCGACAAGAGGCATCATGACACTGCGTATGAATTGCTCCTCGCTGTCTCCAGCCTCCGCGGAATCTTCAAGAGCAATTCTGAGCACCTTCCCCGTAAGCACCGAACTTTCCGGTCCATGATACGCAGCAATCAAGTGAGCGCTGCCTTCCGCAATGTATTCATAGTCTTCTGCACGGAGAACGACTGTCATCTTGACCTTATCCACTTCTGCCAACTACACTCGCAGAGCTCTCTCCGTTTTCAATTGCCCGAAACCAATCCGGTCTCCTCAGCGTTTGCTGTTGTCTTCTCGGACGGAAACAAAAACGTTTCATGATTGGCTCAAAGCGAATCTCCAACTCTTCCCAACAATAATAATTGGCTACAATCACCTAAAATAAAGCAAATTAATTGGTTTATGATGTCTAATACCTTGCAAACTACTTATCAATTGGGGCAATATGTATTGTATTTGCTTATTATTATCAAGAATAATTTTTTAACCTTATCAATTGGGTAAAACTAATGTAAGTTGCTTATTACTCAGTCCTTCATTGGGTTTTGCTCAGCGGGAAAGATTTTAATTGGCTATATTCTATCCAATATTGGTTTCCGATGGTGTTTATATAGGAAAGTGGGGGGAAGGGGATGTAGGCTAGTGGTAGCAGTGGGCTCGGGGAGGGCGTGATGACGATCTTGTGAGGGTATTGTTCGAAGGAAAAGGTGAAAGTAACAATGGATATTGGAGATCGGGCATCAGTATTGAGTACGCCATGGGTGGAAAAATATCGCCCCGTGAAAATTAAAGATGTTGCGCATCAAACGGAGGTGGGTTCAGCTTTGGGCATCAGCTTTGATACTCAGCTTGGATAGTAGGCTCGTGGATTTTTTATTTCTGAATCGCCCGTAGCTTAAGCCTCATCGTGTGTCAGATGAGCCCTGTATTTTTTTACCTGTTTTGGGATTGCGCCTGCTGCCGATCGATCGTGGGACGGAACGGAATCCTCCCTTTCTCAACGGTGTTTTTCTGCCGGATGTAGGTAGTTGCAGCTCTGGAGCAAGCCGTGGAGAGAGGTGGTGGGAATCTTCCTCATTTGCTCTTTTACGGACCCCCGGGCACCGGGAAGACGTCGCTTGCTCTGGCCCTAGTGCGTGAGATTTTTCCGAAGGAGATATTGTCACAGCGCGTGCTTGAATTGAATGCTTCCGATGAGCGAGGGATTCGCGTCGTACGGGAAAAGATCAAGGGATTTGCTCAAGGAGTAAGTTGAGTAACCTTGCTGGCGCGTATCGCTGTCCGAAGCTTGACCTAACCACAAGCATCCTCCTTTGTTGAAATCCTTTATAGGCTGTAGGACAAGCTAAGGTCAAGGATGGCAAAACTATCCCTTCGTTCAAGGTAATCATACTCGATGAAGCTGACGCGGTTACAGGTGAAGCACAAACTGCTCTTCGTCGAACCATGGAGACGTACTCCACTGTCACTCGCTTTGTACTGATTTGCAATTACATATCGAGGTAGGAACGGTTCTGCAAAGTGAAGATCCAGGCTTTCCATGAATGGAATTTTCAAGCTGCTGAAGACGGAACCGATTTCCCGTGTCCTAATCCACAGGATCATCGCTCCACTGGCGTCGAGATGTGCAAAGTTCAGATTTCAACCGCTTCCAACTGAGGTTTCGTTTAACAGACTGTCCATGATTTGCAAATCCGAGCAAGTCACCGCTTCCGAAGATCTGCTTAAACTGATTATCACGAGGACCAACGGCGATCTAAGGAAGGCGTTAATGACTCTACAGAGTGCATCCAGAATGGTCCCGCACGGTAAGATTCATGCTCTAAGTATGCAGACGTTGCCAAGTTCACTAAACCCGAAAAGAACGTGTGTGGTAAACAGGGAGCGAAATTGGCGATAAAGAAATCGCGCTCGCGTCGGGAGAGGTGCCACAGGAGCTCCTCGAGCGATTTAGATCCGCGATGTTTGCAGATTCTAGCTTTGAGAACGTGCAGTCAGTAGTCGATGATGTTGTCCTAGGAGGGTATCCCGCCGACGGTCTTCTGCATCAACTCTGTGATCTGTTGGTCGAAGAAGAGTATGTGTCTTGCTTGCTTCCACAAGTCTTTCTCGAGGGCTGATGACTCACATAACTTCAACCTAACCATGGGGTTTGTCCGTGCTTGTAATCTGTGTCTTTCGGTAGCTATGCAGAGCTTGATGAACTCCAAAAGTCCGCATTGATTATGAAAATGGCTCGTGCAGAGAGTTGCTTGGCGGATGGTGCTTCAGAGAGGCTGCAGCTTCTTGATGTCGGCGCGAGGGGCATGTACATATCGAAATCTCGAGAGAACTCGAGCTCTTTGTTCAAAGTATAAGGCAAGACAGAAGGACAACTTCGAAAACACAGCATCAACTTGCTTGTAAGGGGTGTTATTTCCTTATTTTCGTGTCTCAGTAGGAAGCAGACAAGTGAGCTGGCAAAGGCCTTGAACTGGATGCAAGGCCTTTGCCAGCTCTGTAATGGTGTTTAAAGGGACGGTGTCCGGTATCTTTGCACGTGTGGAAAATAATTAGCGTCCGTCGTTTTTCATGAACTGATCATTCCCGTTGCCCTTGCATATTCAAAGATTCCTGTGATCGCAAAAGAAAACGCAAAATGCTTAACGACAATCGCATGACTGCAAACGAGCTTGAAGCAATGTGTGGCCCGCAAAATTACCTCCAGCATCGACAACGGGCTGAACGTCTCCCAGCGATTTCAGTTCTATCGTCTCTCCCGTCCTCTCATTGGTTATAGTTTTCTCGTTGAACCGGATAGTAGCGGTGTCACCCTAATTGAACATCAGCGTATAGCAAGCCCGTCAGATTTTCGCACTCGCATGCTCTGAGGACTAAGCGACGAGCACTCACCGTTTCGAACTTGTCTACAATAGGTTCTGCAACCTCCCACGGGTACAGTTCTCCAGTCGCTGAACAGTTTCGGAAGAAAATACGTGCGTACGATTCCGCAACAACGGCCTTACCGCCGGCAGCGCCAATTGCGATTGGTGCGTGCTCTCTTGACGATCCACAACCAAAGTTCTCTCCGGCGACAATAATTTCATATTCTGTTCTCATCTCTCCCTTTTTCACGTACCTGCAACGTCAGAACGGTTCCGGTCAGAGACGGTGCTCAAAGCCACGATTCATTTCACCTACTTGGGAGCAATCGGATCATAGGCATTGGCACATACTCACTTTGTTTCATAGAGCTCATCTGGGAGGCCGATCATCGCGTAGGACCCAAGCTTCTCATACTCATCTGGCACCGAGGGCACTAGAGTCAAATACTCCGCTGGAATGATCTGTTTTAGGGAATGTTATGTTCAGCCAACTCCGCAGAAACGCCACTCAACCAAAAACCAAATCAACGACGACTCACAAAGCCCATACCTGATCAGTATCGATATTGTCCTTGCAGACAAAGACTTTCCCCGACAATTCATTTCCTGAACGCTTTCTCCCAACCTCACAAACCTCCTCCATGGTCTTCATCCTCCACACACCTTTCCCAGACCTAACGGATCCTCCATTCTCTCCTCGACAAACACTCACAGACCTCGACCACCAACCACAAGAAAATCGGTCAGGCTTAAAAACAAAAAAACTCGTCCCCCAAAAAATCAACTCAACTCACCTCCCAACAAAGGAAGACACTCCAAGTCCAGATACAAACGCCATAGCTCAACCAAAAAGAAAACACACCCCTGTCCCCCTACAAAAAAGAAATTAAAAACACCTACTCTCCTATAAATCTAACCAAAAACACAATTATCTTTTTATTAACCTCTCCCTCACTCCCGCACTCCCTCACTCCCCTTCCTCTCTCCGTCCCTCCCCAAACCTCTTCACCTTCTTCCCCAAACCCCTCGTCATATAAATACACAAAAAAAAATCTCTCGTCGACTTACCATTCCAAAAATATCAAAAAAATCCCCCCTTTCATCGCACCGAATCTATTCCTCCAAAATTCAATATGATTTCAAGTAAACAAAAATTATTATCTAAACAGGAGAAAATACTTCAGTGTAAACAATTTCTATTAAATTTCATTATCGTTGGAGCTCTGGGCGTTTTCCGTCATGATGGCCGTCGCCCCCCTTTTTTGGTGTTTTTTTTCTATGACGGAAATTCTCCCGTTTTTCTCCCTGCATCGGAATTTGTTTTAATAATTTAATAATATCGACGTTGATTTTGAGGGGTTTTAACAGGTCAGGGCATTCGCTATCACTGGGAGAGGTTACTTGCAAGTGGTAGCAATAGTAAGAGCAACGTATCGTCGGTAGTCAGGCAGCTATCCGTATGTGGTGTGTCCCCAGGGCCCTCCGTGTGTCAGAGCGATCGCTTCGGGAGGGGGGCGGGGTGCCTACTGTTGTCTTCGCCTTTCTACAATCTTCGTACTGTGTTCGATGTCCCTTTTCCTCGACATCGACAGGGGAAACCGCCCCCATGCGTCGTTGGTTACGGCAATCCTGGAGAAGAGGCTCTGAACGTTCAAGGCAGACAAGGGATTGTCGATGTCAAGGAAAACGGACATAGAACACAGTACAAAGATTGTAGAAAGGCGAAGAGAGCAGCAGACCCCCTGAAGCAATCACTCCGACGCACAGAGAACCCGACACGAGGTTTGGGTAGTGGAATCTGGTATTAATAATATTGGATTCTGGTTTCGACTGGTTTTTGATCTGCTACTTTGTTGTTGCATTTCTTCCAGTTTGCGCAGCGGGGTTTGGAATTGGGGTGATGAAGATGGGGGCTTGTTGTCTTGTCTGGTTTAGTATCTTGGTCTGCTTTCTTCAGTCTTGTAGTGATGATTTTAGTTATCAGAGTTCATTTTCCTCATGAGTTCCACGACTTGGTTAGTGGTTATTTGGTACTGCGCACCTGCTGGTGGACGATTAGGGCTCGTAGATGCACTCGCGCCCGGAAGCAGGACCCTTCAGAACAGCAATAATGGTATTGCGCTTCTGTAGCAGGTCGCCTGGATCAGAAAAGATTCCCACTTCCCTGGGATGGCGGGTCTTGCGCTGCGCAGTCTCACTTCACGGTGTGTTTACCAAGGAATCAATTGGTTTTCAGCGTTGAGCGCTTAATTATAACGGATCAGTTGATTGTTTATCAAGTTAGTATTGGCATGCAATGGGAAAAACGACGACGTGCCCTGGAGGGTCCCAGGTCCGTTCGCACCCTATACTTTCAGATGTCGAGCCTTCGGTTCCTGGACGAGTCCAACTGGTACCAGCCACAGTAAAGAGTTTTTGCCCAAGATGTGCCTAAAGTTATTAATTATCCCGCGGTTGTAAGAAACGAAGTCCTGGCGAAGACCCAACCAGCCAGTGTGAGACATGTGTATCGACAGACCTGAGGAATGAACTACCTGTATGAAACAAGTGAAGGGCGGGTACATACCTTGCGTGCCGTTTCTTTCATGGATTCCACTTGCGTCTTATTGAGCGCTGCGAGATAGAGGGTGTAGCTCATCAAGCCAAAAACTCCAACAAACGTAATGAAAGCAATCATCGACGAAAACGGTAGACTGACGCTGAGAGCAACAATGGCATTACTGTGAAGCTGTTGACAGACAAGCAGAGCTTTCGTGTCAGTCGAGAAAGGGTGTATATATCCAATGCAACTATGTTCAATCGCTCTTGGGATTACCTTTGGTCCATGATGCATATGCGTAAAGAATCGGATGAAAATGAACGTGTAATACCCCGTTGACAACTCCACATATATTAAGAACAGGAGAAAAAACTTCATGTTCTTGTGCCCAACGCAGTTGCCTAGCCATGGGCAATGGTGGTCCATGCGAAGCACACACCTGGACAATGAGGTAGTTTTAGTGCTCTTTGTGTTCGCCACATGAAAGAGTTTGGGCTCACGGGCACGAGACAGTGCGAGCTACTCACCTATGGCAATAACTGCAATGATACACACGTGGGGGTTTGATGTCGTTACATCTTGTGCACCTCGGAACTTCCTCACTCGGTTGACTCTCTGAAATCATGGCCTGAAGAACGCTCTGGTTTTCAACGTCATCTCCTTCATCCTCTCCCACCTCCGTATCCTCTGGATACTGCAAATCCGGTCTCATGCGCCTCTACGAAACATGTTCCACAAATCAAGAAGAGCCTCTCAGCTCCAGAGAGGTGCGCCCCGACACACAATCTGAAGTCTATTGCCTTACCCAGTCCCTCGCTCCTCCTGGGTCTGTCATGTGACCCCTGATATAACTTATGAGCGTCATCATTATGAAGAAACAGAACTGAAGACTATATTCTAAATTCGATTTTCTCACTGATCGAACCTCCGGTGAAACAGAAGACCAGCTCCCTTCTCCAATTGCGACGACTTTCCAGATTGGGCAACACAATCAAAAGAACGTGATTCTTCTCAGAAATTCGTACAAGTTTGCTCGAGAATGCCTCATGTAGTTCGTACCTGTGACATTCCTTATCCTCACAGGCCACTTTTTTGGCTGATATGAAACCTTCCCATCTGGTCCTCTCACAGGGAGATGCTGAACTGGACGGCCTGTACGAATTTCTACAGTTTTCGTTGGATGAGCAAGAGGATCCATGTACAACATGACGTTTGCCATCACCGCCGGAAACAGAATCAAGAACAACACAAATGCCACATAACAAGCAGCCTCCTTCCGCAGCTCCGCCGCTGCTGTAGGAGCCGTCGTACAACACCAACAAACTCCGCACTCATCCTCGTCGAAGCATTCACAACACATGCTTCCCTACGCTTACTCGCAAGTAACAACCCTCTCCAAACCATACAGAGCACCAACCGCAAAACGCACTCACACAGAAAAATCGTCGCTCACCTTACTCACATCCTCATATCTCATGGGCCACTACGTCACAGGAATATTGCTTGCTTCTTCCACACGTCTACAGTTCCTTATCAGCATTTGTCCTCAGATGGGATTCTCCATACCAACCCTGTCGACACCTGCTTGACTACTAGCCCCACCCTCACGTTTCGTCTTCAACTTGCGAATTCCGCCATCGACAAATACTTCCCACCCTGAACAACAGGCGAAATTCTTATTTTATAAAAGAAAATAAGATGGACAGCTGTCCGTTAACTGCTTTTTTGAAGCTGGGGATGTGGATCAGTCTATTTGGGAGGGGGGACTGGTTTGGATGGCATCGACAGGTCTCTTTTGACGATTTCGGCCATGGGACGACTGAAATTTTATAGTGAAAAAATGATCATACAGCCACATTCTCCGGATCTAATACTGTTGAATCCATATCTTTTGTCACCTGAGTTGTTGATAAACGTGAGAGATAGTCGAACAGGCTTGACCAGCTTTCCCCCGAACCGCCATAGTCGAAGCTAGTCCAACTCATTAGTGGACAGGATAGTTCAAAATAATTGCGAAGAATTTCTACGGGCTCAGAGTCGTAAGGGTGAACATCCCTACAAGTGATCCGCTGAAAACAGTTTGGCTAACCTCCTCGAAGTTCCAACAATGGCTTTGCTGAATTCAAGTATTTGTATAAAATGAACGGGGATGTAAGCGTGTGTGTGGAAGGTGATTGGGCTGAAAGCTGAGTGAAGCGGAGGCCTAATTCTTCTTCTTCTCTCCCTCTTTCTTTTTCGTTCGTGTGGGGGTGATTAGTTGAGTGAAGCCTTAAATAGTAGTTTTTACATGCGTTCCTGTCCTGGCAGTGACGGATAAGAATCGTTTCCCAGTGTCCGTCACCTGGAAAAGCGGTTTCTGAGACAGTCTGCGGCGACTACACAACTGGGTTCGTGGGCAGATTGTCAACCTCCCATTTGGGCCTATCTCTTCTGGGTTTTGTTCATCTCATCGAGACGATTTGCAATCCGCGAACGAATGCTGCCCTGTCTTCTCGGTCTGTTAGTTTTTCCGGTAGGGTTATTCCTCAAATCGGGCCTTCGTATCCCGGGGGGGGGTAATGGTTGTGAACTCCCTCTCTGTGCGCTTGAGCCTGAGCAAGGTTGAAACGCGGCAAAACAAAATTAGTAAAACAAATTCGGGACACTGGCTTGGGCTTGGCATAGATCCTTGCGCGCGCACCGATAATTCTTCTGTTTGCGGGATAAGCTCTGGTTTTTGCGACTAGATTTGACCTGGAGGTGTGTCGGCTATTGCCCGGTAAAAGTCGTGCTGCATCCGAAAGCTTTTGAGCGCTGTCCCTAGCAGGCCCTGGCCGATTTACTGCCGGAGCGTTTTCTAGTCGACTCATCCGCCCCGTTGCATTATGTTGGTCAAGGTGCATCCCTACAGCTGGCTTCACTGAACGACGAACTTTTGCTGGAAATTCCACCGTCCCAGCTTGTGGAAAAGCGCGGAGTAGTCGCGGATCGTCTCGACCTGGTCCTTGCACTACCGGAGAGTTGTGTGGAACATTTCCCCGAACTTCGGAATGCAGGCTGCTAACTTGCCCACGAATCTCTCCATGCGATGATGGATAAAGCTCTCCTTCGAGCTTTCTCTTCTTGGGTTTTGCAGAACCTACGGGAAAGTGTGTATTATGCGTGGTTGACCCTGCCTTGGTCACTGCCTGACCGTTGGGCGAGCGGTTCATTCGCAAACTCGGACCGGCTCGGCTCAAAGTCGTGCGAACACCAGCATGGGCTGAATGACCGCTTGCTAGGTTTTCGCCTTGTTGGCGACGCTTGGGGGGTGGACCTTGACCATCTTGGACAAGCGGACTTCTCTGCCCTACGGCTCCGTCCACCTCCAAACTCAGATCATTCCTCGCAAAACTTGGCGCACGAGTGATATCCTCGGCCATGGGAGCCTTTTGCGTTTGCCGAGCCTGCCCTCCTCGCTCGTCAGCAAACGTCTTCGAAAGGAAAAAGCCCGAGGCATCTGGACTTTTTCCCGCCGGGATCGAATGTTGGTCCTCTCGGCGGACAGTATCGAGCTGCTTCAACCTCTCCGAGGCCGTGTCACTTTCGCTCTCCAACTCTGCTCTGTATGCTTGACTGGGATTTCCTTCAAGGCTGGAACTAGGGTTGGCTTCCAAAGTCTCGCTAGCTCCCTTGCTCTCAGCCTGCCCCCCTCGTTTCGTCCTAGTAGAGTCTCGAGGATTTCTCGAGACTCCGGCTAGTCGGGAATCCTTCGCGTGGTTGGCTTCCGAATCTCGCGTGCGAAGTACACCTCCCCCATCTTCTGTATTCTTCTCGTCACGGTTTTGAACTGGCCGCTGGTCCTCACTGTGGCGGTTACCGTGCCCCTTGGTTGCATGCACCGATCCTACATCAGACTTATCATGTGGGTTCTCCAACCTGCCTATGAGTGGTTGGCCGCCTTTCCGCTCGTTTCTAGTTCCCTGGTTCTCGTCCAGAGTCTTGTTGTAAGCTCCAGACCTGGCGTATCCGGCTCGTTGGTTTCCAGCAGTGTTCTGTGAGTTGACAACGGCTTCGGGTCTCGACTGAGAATCCTTGCGGTGTTTCCCGGGTAGCTGCAATCGATGCTCACCGGGTTCGATGTTCACAGCACCTCGAACATCTGCTCCTTCCGGGGAAATCTTCCGTAGGGCAGCGGGCTCATCTGGACACGAGTTGAAAATAGAAGCAGTTGAGATCCCCTTCTCCACAGCATACCTCGGCAGAGGCTGGAAATTATCTCTGGCACGGAAGCTGAGCAAAGTATCAACGGACCTTTCCCTGACAAATTGGGCAGGGGGGCTGCTGCTTCGTGGTAAGAATTGGTCCTTTGTTCACTTTTCCATCTACCCCTGGCGTCCACTTGTGAAAGCAGTGAGTTTTCTTCACAGAACTGAATCATCCGCGACCAAGAAGGCGAGCTGCGTTGTAACAGCTTCGCGTCCCCAATCGTGATGAGGGAATACTTTGCCCTAAAAGATGAAGCGCAGGTCGTTAATCCCTAGGTTTAGGAAACGCACCCGAGACCTGTAGAATGACGGTCGAAGCCGCGAAACTCTTACCGCGTAATAGCTACGTTCATTCTTCGCAAATCCTTGAGAAAACCGATGGAGCTAGTGTCATTGATTGAGCCACTTCGCACAGTGGATAGCAGCACAATATCTTTTTCTCGCCCCTGAATCCCGTCGATTGTGTTCACCTCAATCTTCATCGTTGAGAGCAATCGGTCACGACCTATAGTTTGATGAAGTTCCCGCACTTGAACCTTGTATGGTGAAAGTATGGCTATCTTGTCGGTGAAGTCTTCGTCACGAAACTTTGTGATCAAGTCTTTCAGAATTGAAACGCAAAGCGATTGCTCAAATCTGTTCTTCACAGATCCATTGTAACTCCTCTCCTCTTTCCCACAACCCGACGTATCCACAAAGGTTAAAGGCCCGAAACGATTGTTACATTTCGTATGAAATACTTTGGTGTATTCCTACTGGTTCAGCACGCGAAGATATTTTCACACACTGTCAATGCTTTGCCTGATCTCCATACGCTAGCGCACAAAAAGAGTTGCCTGCTGTGTCGCACCTTTTGCCGAACATTCTCAGCGTCCATTAGCTTGCCTGCGTAAAACTCCTGCGAAGGAAACTTACTGATGAGCGGATGCATCCTGTACTGCACCGCGAGCATGAGCTCGGAAGAACCCTTCTTCAAGGCACCATCGTTGAGGCGCTCAAAAAGGCTCTTCGAAAACACCTTGCGCACGGCCGGCACGTTCGAAAATACAGTAGCTGGGAGTTGGCGAGGGTCTCCGACCATGATACAATGGGGGGGCTTTCTTGGGCCCACTAAAGTTAGCGGAATAAGAACCTCGGGTTCAACAGCTTGTGCAGCCTCGTCCAGAACCACACAATCAAAAACGCCACTTGACCTGCGCAGGAAGTCATGACCTGCGGAATTCAGGGTTGTAAACACAAGGGTCGCCGACGAAACAATATTATCAATTGCATCCCGCACGTTGACAGCAGAACGTTCACGCTGGGATTGCAGCTGAGTGTTCTGTTCACGTAGCTCTTTCAGGACGGCGTTCTTTTCTGCATGGAGTCTCGTAAGCTCCCGTGTCAGTCTCTCGTCCTGAGCGAGGAACTTTTCGGTCACGTTAGCCTCCGTGATGCGCCAGGCGTCTCTCTCCGCACTGGACTCAACATCGACAACAACCTCTGAACTCTCCCGTTGCCCTTCGCCATTTACTTGCGGGCCTTGTTCGCTAGTGGATGACTGCTTCCTCGACTTCCTCCAGTCGTTCCGCTTCTTGTCTGCTTCTGAAATTTGTGACTGCATGTGATCCAGTTCGCTCCTGACTCTATCCCGCGACGCAGTCAAGTCCTTGTCCGGTCGGCTATCCATCCCGTCCTGCCTGGAAAGCAAAAACGAAACCGATACTTTTTTGACGTCCTCGGACGTTGAACCTCCACCAACCCTTACTAGGCTGGGGACGTAGAATCCATTCTCGGCTTCTGGGTGGGTGAGTCCTTTGCGCATCACCCTAACCAAGATTTCGTCTACAGCAGCATTCGATGGAGCACATACAAGCACGCGCATTTTCTTCCGACGCTCAGAAAACATGTGGTTCGACCCACCAACACTGTCTGCTAGAAGCACTGAGAGCAGAGATAGAACAGTTGTCGTTTTCCCAGTCCCAGGCGGCCCGTGGAGCAGGGTAAATCCGTTGGACGATGAGTTGCAGACGGTAGAAATCACAGCGGTCTTGACGGCGTCCAGCTGGGACTCGTTCAAAACCCTACCCGTAGCCAGGCTTCTACACATCTGCTGCATTGATCGCGGGATGGAGAAAAACTTTGAATCGATGTCGTGGACTCCAAGCCTCTCCCTCGGGCTGAGAATGTTAGATGTAATCCTCGACCTGGCTTCGGAGACGTGCCAGATTGCCTCGTACTGTCGTTGGTACGTAGCGAGCCCCTGAATAATTGCGACCTCTACCTTCAAGCCCGGAAATACGATGAGACCTTCCTTCTTCATCTGAACCAGGAAGTTCGTGGCAGCCCCGCTTCTAAAGTTGCCTGTATGCAAGACTAGCGCCAAGCCCTCCCAAGTAGCCTGCTCTTTCTTAATCCTCAGCAGAACAAGATCCCCAACGGCCGGCATCTCAGCTTCCTGTCCGGAGAGCATTGACTTTGTCTCGCTCAAGCTCGACGCAGGAGTCAGAGAGAACAAAAGCGACCGATCTTTGGTTTCTGGAGGATCCACGACGCTCATTCTGACAAACGGATCATCCGTGGGCGAAGCACTCGCGTTCTTTTTCTTCTGCAAAAGCTCCATGTAGGCTTTGCTCAGGCCCGCCCTGATCTCTCCCAGCAGAAGAGGTTCCCAAAACATGGAATATTCGGCTGCCTTCGGGAATCGCTCTGGATAGCTCTCTCTTCTCTTAACTTCTTTAGATGCCAAGCCCAGCTCTTCATTCTGCAGATCAGACACTGACCACTGTAAAATTTGTCTACGGAAATCATCCAACGTACGCGTCTTTTCCCTCTTCACCTTTTGCTCAGCAGCAATTGCTTGGGCGTCGGGTTTCACGTTGTTGTCAAAGGTTCGGCGGAAGGCGATTTTGCCTGCTTCGTAGGCATTGTTCTGGTTCTCCAAATAGCTCCCTTCCATTGCCATCTTGCTGCCACGGTTATCCCTTATCCTCTGTCGCATCTCGAGCTTCATGCGTTCTATCTTCGTTGGGGGTCGCCTAGGATCTGCTGCACCAACTCCAGTCCCGCTTCTTCCAACGATGCTGACGTGCATAGATGCAGCGCTCGGTGCCACTCCCGCTTTCGGTCCAACCCTCTCCGCGGTCTGCGGAAGCACTCTCTGCACGGCGTAGATTTTCTCTATCAAAGCAAACTGCTGAACGCTGATTCCATCGCCAAGCTCCATCACGAGATTCTGCGCTTCAGAGAAGCATTCAGAATCTCCTGCGCCGTGAGTTTCATATAGTTCCGCCACTGTATTAGTCCATTCTCGTTGAACGGTTGGTAAACGGCCCCATCGAAGCAGGAGCTTGAACAAGATCGCGTGGAGTTCCTCGTTTTTCACAGGATCGAAAAGCGCCAGCTCCCACATCCTTCGCAGACCAAAAATTACCTTCGGTGCCACAAGTTGGAAACTGGAGAGCTCTTTTTGCTCCACCAATTCCTCCAAGATGCGCTCAATGCACGAAAACATGTCCTCTGTTGCCAGTGATTCACGCATTGCTAGCATCCAATCAGCATCGTGCTGAGCCGTAGATGAAATAAGAGGTATCCAATGGCAAATTGCTCGAATCATCAAGTGCGAATTACTGGTCGGAAGCAAGTTTGACTTTCGAATTGCCGACCCAACACTTCCCAAGAATGCTTCCCTATTTTCATCCTCGAACAGCCATTTCAATACGTCCGTATGGTCCTCGTCATGGTCCTTCTTTCGAAAGAGTGTTTTCACTAGCAAAAAGCTTTTCTGGCGCAAAGTGTTGTGAGAACAGAACAACACAGCGCCTAGATGCGGCGCTAGCACTTTCCTCAACTGTGGTCCTAGTTCTCTCATACGCAAGGAAATAGGAAGGCTTTGGTCAACCTTTGTCATGTAGAGCGAAAGTGACTCCTGTATCGAATTCAATCGTCCACGGGCGCGAATTTCTTCCTCTGTCGAAGTCACCAGATCTTTCGCATTCAGGAAGTGGACGCATTCCATGACTAAGAGGAATAATCTCATTTCGTCCACCAAACTACGTCCGCTGAGACTTCCACGGTGGTGCAAGTTCGCAATGGAATCCCACAAGAAGCTATCCGATAAAAGCCTCCGCTCGGCACTTTCATCTGCACTCCGAAATGTTGGATCATCATCTCCAAGAAGGTATTCGCTACTAAGACCACTGCTCGTAATAAAAACATATTTTCGGGTTTTTAGCACCGGTGGATACCACCGAAATCACCTCCAGGATACAAGAAGAAACTACTGGTACTACTAGTTCCCACTTGCAGAATAGGAGAACATACCCTAGACTTCGCGGAAACGTTGACATACTATTCACTGTTTCCAGCAGAACGGCTCTGCGGAAGACTCCAAGAGCCGCATCACTTTCCCCCTCACTACGCAGGATGGAAAGCAGTGTTCGTACCCAATCCACACGACAGGACGGAATATCGGGCTTCAGGCAGTCATAACCTGAGGCTGCAACTTTCACCAAAAGCTTGCGAGCAGATACCGACTCTTTCCCGCCCAATGATGCTGGATGTACGGTTACGAAGAAATCGTCAACAAAAAATTACTCTACACCCCCGCGATCGTGCCTGTCAAGTGGAAAGTCTACCTTGAGATGCGTACTCCGCCATATTACCGTAGAATAGACCCCCAGGGTCCGATATCTTGGAGAGCAAAGTCATTGCTGACTGGTACACTTCTCGAACCGTCTTGGTTTCAAACGCGATCAACGACTTCAAAATTGGCAGTACCAAGCTTGACAGGATCTCAAAGCCCCAGCTCAAGGTGTGAAACTTCTCATACCAGGACACAACAGTTGACATCATCGTCTCTGGCGTAATTCCAACGGCTTCTATTAGCCAAAACTTGTATTCGAGTGTTGTGAGCACCTGGTTCAGAAGCTTGATAATGTTGCCCACAACCGCACTTATGCAAGCCAAGAAAAGCGGAATATATTGCGAGTCAGCTGAAGTCCATTGAAAATGGTGCAGCATGAAAAACTTGTCGAGTTGTAGTCTTCAAAAAAATCTCACCCGTTAAGTGGAGCCTCAAATAGCAAGCGCTCAACAAATCTTGGCTGCATAGTTAGAATATGTCCCAACGACTCCTCCATTTTGAACTGTGAGAAAAGGAACGCTAAGCCGTCCCAGAATTCCGGAGACGAAACACTTGCGATCCTGCTTTCAACAAAAAATGAAAGCTCTTAGCTCAACGGTGGCTGTTGAGACTCGTGTCCGAAAAACTCACCGTTCAAGAGGTGGATGTTGAGACCGGTCTTTCGCTACGCGGAACTCATCTAACTGAAAGACCACTTGCGAAAGAAAACCGTCCATACTCTCTAGTTGGACTGGAGCGCTACTGAGAACTTCTCTCGCCCAGATTCGAGCTAATTCGTAGCGGGAAGATGCAACGGCCAGCATTCCTGCGCGCTCAAACGAGAATCGAACGAAGACACTACAGTCAGTTGGGGTACTCAGGCTCGAGGACAGCGATAATGCTCGTTAATCACCAATCGGTAGTACCCCATGTTCATCCGCAAGCTCTAATTGGGCACTTGCAGCTTCTATAATCGGGCCGTTTGAAAAGGATTCCTCAAATGCTTGCAAGAACTCGTCTGAGCAGCACAGGTTGTAGTCTAGGAGCAACTCCAAGCTCGCATTTACTGCCTTCTTGTAGTGCAGGTCTCCCTTTGATCCCCGGTACTTCCATGCCAATTTGAATCGCCTCAAGTCGGCATTGTTCAAACGGCTGATCGCTGATGCAACCTGTTCGGGTCTTCCCGCTGTTGATTTCCATATGGCTTTTTCTTCTATATAGGACCTCGTGCATCGCTTGCATAGTCCAAGCTGTCTGCTAATTTCTTCCTTAAAGCTGTTCAGACGATAGTCCTGTTGCTGAATAATCATAATCATCGACCGCATAACCCGGGGACTCGAGCACCACCACCCTGAGCCCTCGCCAGCGTTTCCATGCCTTGGAAGTCTATAAACAAACTGTGCAGCTGCCTCATAAAAGGACTCCGGGTCAGCTGCTTCAATTCTCCAAAGGTCTTCGGGAAGAGTCTGCACGTCCATTTTAAAGGGAAGACTCTGTAGATCCTGGACCTCGCACGTTGAATAAATACCGCTATCTTCCGAAAGCTCTTCTACTCACAAGATTACCCTGAGCAGAAAAGCGAACACTGCAATACGAGTCGAGCTCACAAAGCCGCTCATCAGCAACCCTCAGTGGCTCCATCTTCAATATATTAGTTGACAATAAGCTGGACTCAAGTCCTGTTGAAAAATCCTCTTTGTCCTCGAGCTCACTCCCAACGGCTAGCCCGTACAAATCCTCCTGGCCCTGTTCATATTCACGCTAAACGCTTAGCGTATTTGATTTCTAGAAAGTCGTTTTCTAGCGCGTAAATGTCCTGTCTGGGGTACCAGTGGCCAAGCAATACATCCTAGTTTGGCCAGAGAAAATCTTATCGTGGATGGGCTCGTTTTCCCGCGAAAATATCAACAACGGGGTGTAACATTGGTACTCTTATTTGGCCAGATTAATTCTGCAGGGGCAGAACGAACCACTTTGCGAGTTGCTTAGCAGAGGGAACATTTGGACAAGCAGTTCATTTGGCCTGAAAAATATGAAAACAAAACACTTTATTCTAGAATTCACTTGTGACGTACACCACTAGCCAGAGGACGATGTAAGTCCGTTGATCATTTCTATGTGAAGCATGGAGGTTTCGGGCCGGGAGGCCTGTGAAAGAATGGACGGAGTCACGAGTTTTTCCTAGTTCGTATAGTGTTTGTTAGGGTCATGGACTGACTGAGATCCCGAGCGCCTTGAGTGTTGTATACGGGCCATCCGCCTGAAAGGGTGACCAGCAGTATGCGATGTTCTCGGTGGCCTCGGGGTCTTCAAGGTGCTGAGGGCTGTGATCAGTTGCGTCTTGAGCTTTGCTTGTTACGCTATGTTTGGTTATACTTGTACTGCTGATCCTTCATCCGTACGAAAGGATTGGAGAATAAAGACTTTCTTTGATTTCTTCAATGAGCTGGAAAACGGTGTTGAAGTTGCGCATCAGTTTACTTCCCCTGAGATAAGAAAGAGGTCTGCTTATTGCATTCATATGGAGCTAACTATTTCTGCAGTTGCATAGACTCTCCACGCCCTTCTTCTTGCGGATTATGGACAGCAAGAAGAAGGGCGTTGCCTGGAGATGTCCCGCGGTGTACGAGTCTTGAAAGGGGCTATTCATCCCTTATTTGTTCAACAAACTCAAGCGCATTGCTATCTATATCTCTGCAGAACACAGCTCGACGGCCGCTCTTGCTCATCGTATAGACTACGCCATGACTTTCCAGTCGCTCGATCAGTGGATCAATGTTACTCACCTATCCAAAGGAGCAATAAGGTAGCAAAGTTGCGCTTCAGCATCGTCCTGTAGTATTCACCTTTGAAAAAATCAGTAGTAGCTGGAAATTGCTGCTTACACCCATGGCGAGATGCTTGTCTCTACCTCCGTGGTCTGGTCTTCCCGTTTTCGGGTCAGGATTAGGTAACTCCATCAAGTGTATCTCTTGGGCTCCAGCCTGTACAAATGCTCCGCCAAAGGCAAGATTGGGTCTTCGCTCTGACACGTCGATCATACCAAGAACTTCAGTGTAGAACTTGAGAGCCTTCTGGGTGTCCTCAACCAGCATCCCCGCATGGCTTATTCCCCAAAACTTCATTGGAGCAGTCGGGTTCTCCGCACATGATACTGGAAGAGATCGAGATCTGTTCACAGAGCTCTTCACGTAAGATAGGGAATACGAAACGCAGCAACTCGTTAATCCATTGAAGCAGAATTACCAGAGACAAAAAAAAAACACGGAACAAGCTGCTGATTACACAGACGAGAAAGACTTACCTTTCTCCCCTGTTTCAATCGAAGACCAGGTACAGAGCAAAATCCAGCCTCCATGAATACAGATTACAAACGATCTCTCAATCCTAAATCCAAGAGTCAGCCTCACGCATCCCCTCTTCAGGTCCCAAGTCCACAACTAGATTCGAAGCCTTTCGACGCAAATCTTTACGACAAAAGAGTAACTAAGCTTAGGAACGAGAGAGATGACGAGTTAATGATTGATTTTAATATTTCAACCATTCAAGAATTCACACGCGTTTCTATTCAGTCAATAAATTTATATTTGACTGAATAATCTCGTTGGGACTGTTTTACTGCAATGGAATTATTATTCGCAGCGTTTATGCCGAAGAATTGGGGAGCTGGGCTTTTCGGGATCGCGCACTGGGCAGTGAAGTAACGTCGTTCATGCATCTACATGATCAGTATCTGTACATTTTCGAGGCGGCTCCTGCAAATTGTATGATTCTTGGAAATTTCTGTGCTGCCTTCGGTGCTCGGCGCCTTGTTGATGAGAAGGGTTAAAAGTCTTCGTTTTGGTGTTCTGGGCCTTTGGCCTGTCACGAGTGACCTAGTTCTACAAATATGCTTCACTTACAGAAGCAAACGCGGTCCATTCCATTGTGCTCGGATTCTACTTAGCTAACTCTGCGAAACTTCAGAGAGAGGAATTGTTCTATATCAGTCACCAACTGTGGAGGCCATCTTCGGTTATCCCTGATCCAGTTGATGTCCCCATATCTGTTACGTCAAAAAAGTTTCAGTGCTGGTCAGTCAAATTAAGCAATCAGGCTATTTGCCAAAAGAGGATACGTACCTCGTATCGAGTTGCATGGCACTGGCCCATTCAGATTCCGAGGCCCTGATGCTTCCATCCGTCCAATATGCAGCCGCTAAGGCCGCGTGCATGTCCGCAAAGCCGGGATACTTCCGCACAAGGAACCGCATCATCGACGTCGACTGTGAAACAAAGATCTTCTGTTCAGTTCCGGCTCATCTGGACTGCCACTACTCATACGCCATCGAGTGGTCCTCGGACACAATCAAATTTTGGAGAGTTTCGTGACGGAGTCTAACCAGCAATACAAAGGCTTACCTTGTCATAGCTTCCCAACTGGTAGAGCGCTAGGGCTTCGTTCGCCCTTGCGAAGACATAGTTCTTGTTCATCTCTGCTGCTTTGTGGTAGAACTAGGATTTTCATGAATCGAAGGGAGGATTTTAGGATTACGTTGGATCTGGGAGAATGTGCGGACTTGAGTACTACCTCAAAAGCCTTATCCCATTCACCTAGTCCGGCATGCGCATTTCCGCGATTGTTGTATGTAACTGCATCTTCAGCTCCGTATCGAGATATGCTCTTCGCGTTTGCCGTTTCATAGCATTCTAGAGCTTCTTTGAATCTCTTCTCTCCTTTCATACATTCCAATTACGTAAGAAAGGAGAATATCCAGGGAGCATATCCTTAAATCTCTTACCTTCTAGAGCCACACCCTTTCCAAGATAGGGATCTGGTTCATCTGGTGCGAGCTTGATTGCGACTTCAAAATCGCTGACCGCCGCTTCAAACTGCCCTTGAGATGTTCGGCAGTTCCCACGATTGCTGTAAGCGGCTGCATTGGTATTGTTAAGTTCAATAATTTTTGTCCAGATTTTCTCAGCCTGCCGCATCCCCAAAACCAGAAAAAAAATTCAGCCCGCAGGAGAGGGCTGATCTGGACTGCAAGACTGAATTCGTAGACATCTTACGTCAACATATCGCATTTCGTTAGTCAGACTAAACGCCTTGTCCTGAAGCTCGGTCACCTTCCTTAGTTCTGCCAGTGCTCGCTCCTTGTCTGCGGTCTGATGCTGGGCTGCTATCGCTTGGATAGGAAGGACGAGCCCTGCCAGCGCGAACACTGCCTATACGAGAAGCATCGATGACGTAGAATTTCTTCTGAATCAGACGCACGCTGAAAGATGTGTGAAGTCGTGTTTTTTTTTTTCCAAGCTCAGAAGGAGTTCGTCGGGGGGCTATTTTGTACGATATGGGGTACCTTCCTCGATCATACTTACCTCGCGCCTAGAAACTGCATCGCATACTCGCGCGCGTTCCCTTCTGAACCCTCCGCCATTCAATTTGAATAGAAAGCCAGTCATCAATGCTAAACTTTCTGAAAAAAAAAACACACCACCTATCCTTTCCTCCTCCCAACGTGCCTTGGGCACTCCAGTCGGAACACTTATATGGATCGGGCACGTGCCGGCGGATCGCTCCAAACCATCCATCCAGTCATCGTAACGATGTTGTCTTACAGATGCAGGAACATTCAGTATGTTGCTGGAGCCGGTATCGAGCGAACGACCTGAACAGGATAATCACCCGAAAACCAGGAAATCTGAGGGAGGGTTCCCTCGTCTGCACGTTGTTTTCCAGTTCGAAACCACGAATTTTGAGCTCTTTTATCTCTTAAGGAGCTGCTCGATTGTCCATGAGGAATATCGAATCCATCAGAAACCCTGTCAAACCTCCAGCCAGAGACTAGCTCCCATCGAATTGGACAGATGGACTTCCATTGGTTACTTGTTTTCAGTATTTGCGGGCTTAGAATCCTCCAACAATGAAATCCAAAGATTTCACGACTTCCTGAAATATATACATTATACATAACAATAAAGATTGAATCAAGCCAATCCTCCCACGAGAAGAAAACTGCTGGACAGAATTTATCTCCCTCTACCCATATTGACTAGATTCCGATCAAAAATAATCATTAATGATTGAATATAATTCAGTTGTTTCTATTTTTGTTTTATCGGGTGCGAGGAGAGATCCCCAAGTGTACGATGGGGAAGTTGGTGGAATTGCTGAAGGTGGATGGATGTACAATACTCATGGATAGGGAGGGACGAAGGCGTTTCTGTTGTAAAAGGATTAGATAAGAGTTATATGGCCTATTAATTGAAACTAACAGATAATTTCAATCATGGGGACAGTCGACAGAGACGTCCCGGATTTCATGGATGCGGTTGTTAATTTTGCACCAAAGGACTATCGGTTTTCTCGTGAGACTAAGGTCCCGAAGAAGCCTGAGAATGGGATTCTTGTGAAGGTGAGTGACATAACCTGCTGATCCTATTGCATAGGATCTGGGTCTTGTGGTGCTGATTTTACGCGTTTAACTTTTGCAGGTCACTGGGTGTGGTATTTGTGCAAGCGATGTGAAGTGCTATGAAGGAGCAGGAAGGTATTGGGGTGATTCTGTAAACGAAAAGTAGGTATCCCATCTATTTGCAAGAACAAGAGACTGGATAGTACCTCCTGGTGATTATTTCGTGTTTTGAAGAGGCATATCCGTTGGTCCGAATCTCTTGCCTTGGTCAGGTGGGTGCAAGCCCCTGTCATCCCTGGTCATGAATTCGTAGGCGAAGTTGTTGAAATTAGTGAAAAAGACTCCGACAGATGTGGGATTAGTATTGGAGATCAGGTGCGTCTTGTGCAGATTTGCTACCTGAAGAGAATGAATACGAAACTTACCGAACGCAGTCTGTGACGCCCTTCAGGTAACTTCCGAACAGATCGTCGCTTGCAACAATTGTCTATATTGCAAGAAAGGAAAGAGGTGGCTGTGCCAAGAGCATGACATCTACGGGTTTCGAAAGGCCGTTCCGGGTGCATTTTCTCAGGTTTGGATCGTTTCTTGAGTGGTTCAATGAAGCCAGATTGTTTTTGCTGACGACACAATTGATCGTTCTCTTTCGTTCATTTTGAACCTGTTCGCAGTACATGGTGTTTCCGGAAAATTCTCGCAACTACAAAATTGCGAAATCTGTGGAACCCAAGCATGCTGCCTACACTGAGCCCCTTGCCTGTGCTATCCACGGGGTTGACAGGGGCCGAGTGGAGATGGGAGATACCGTTGTTGTGTCAGGCTCCGGGGCCATCGGTTTGGGCATGCTTACAGCGTTGAAGGTTGAAAATCGAGCTTCTCGGATCATCGCATTGGACTGTTCCGATGAGAGACTAGAAATTGCCAGGAACTGCGGAGCGGACATACTGCTGAACCCCCTGAAGGAAAATGTGGTTGATTCTGTTAAGGTATGTGCAGGTCCGCTCTATCCAGAGACGTCGAAAAGCAGGTCTTCTGAGATATTTTGACCAACAGAACATCTGTGGAGGATACGGTTGCGACGTGTACCTTGAAGCAGCGGGCAACCCAGCGAGCGTCATTCAAGGTATCCAGATGACATTGAAGGGAGGGAGATTTGTGGAATTCGGCGTTTTCAAGGACGAAACTGAGTTGGATTGGTCTCTGATCGGAGATACGAAGGAACTAGGTAAGCACGAATCGCTTTCTGCGGATGTAACTTAATCCTCTTAAGTTCAGGCCGAAGACAACTGTTTCTATAATTTCAAGATGCTTAAATTTAGTTTCGGTTTCTAGAAATTTTTGGAGGTCACTTGGGAGGGGACGACGGGTACCAGAAGGCTATTAAATGGCTGGAGAGCGGATTGATTCCTGTTGAGCAAATTGTAACCGACGAGATTGCCTTGAAGGATTTCATACAAGGTGTTGATGTTGCCAACAAGGGTTCCCACGGAGAAGCTAGCAGCATTAAAGTTGTCCTAACCCCTTGAGGTTGATGGCATGCATTCACGAGTACCCTCCACAGGCGCCTGCCTTCGCCCCTTCATTTCTACCGGGCATGTTGTGTCATTTGATAGCTGTTCACGACCGTGAGGTCAGCGCCACTGGTCCAGGGTCTGGTGGTCGTTGTTCCAGCCAAACTTCTTAGACAGCAGCATCAGTTAAGTCACGGGTAAGTCCCGTAGGTATCAGCTCAAGATATAGTGCAGCAAGCGTCAGATCTATGACCCCTGCGTAAGCCCGCAAAGCGCAGTCGACCTCGGGGGAATGACCCGAAAGAGAAAGAGGACAACTCTGGCGAGTTGTTCACATTGTCCCAAAAAATGTGGGCTTGAGAAGTACAGCCACATTTTGCGTTCTCCTTGCCGCACTTGTAGCAGAATTTGGCTCCACATCGGCACATGACCTTGTCGCAGCCATCCTTCCTCTCTATACCGTTCCCACAGTTTGAGCAGATGCGCATGCCCAAGGATACAAGCAGCTGCGCCACTGCCTGGTCTTCTTCACCCTGAGCCTCAACCATGACCAATTCGTCGCAGGATTTGCAGAACACTTCACACTTCTCCTTCGACGAGCTTCTCAAGACCTGGCTGCATGTCTTGTTTGGACAAAGCTGCAAGCACGAGTCGTTTCCAAACTTTGAGCTCACACGAAACCTGCTAACTCGGGCAATCGTCTCTGGACCAACCAGTGCTTTCAGATCTTGAATCCCAACACGCTTTCGGCATGTTGGCTCCGGGCAGACAGGATCTGACTGGTAGCAGTCATAAGTCCGAAACAAGGATGTTGAACAAAAGCCATGACCACAGTGAAGATAATACATTGCTTCCTTGGAGTGTACCTCCAAGCATATGTCACACCACATATCGTTCAAAGTCAGTTGTCGCGCCTAACCTCCATCACCAGATCAAATTCTGAACCCAGACCGGAACGTGCATAAAGAAGACGCCCTTCCTCTACAGAACCTCGCATCCTCACGGGATCCGCTTCACGCGCTCACGACCTCCTTCGCCTCCACCACATTTCCCTGCCCGCAAAACATTGACGCAATATCGAAATACGAACACGAACCCTTGAAACCTCATGCTCGACCTTTTTTTTTCTTTTTTATTGACTAAAAAAAACTACCAAAACAACAAAAACATCTTACCCCTGAAAACCCACTTTCTTGCTTAATCCCACAACGACAACATAACCCCCTTTATGCTACAAACAAATCTGTCAGAACAGCACAAATGTTTTGAATTGATGTACAATTAACAAATTCTACATCCACCAATGAAGGCATACGGAAATACAATCCTCTCAACAATCACGAAACCAGAGGGGTAGATGATTGTGCCTGCAGCTGACAAGCTCGATCCACAGTTTCCAACTCTACCCCTTTGTTTGCAATCTATGCAAAAAAAGCCTTGGGAAAAGAACAGAAGAGAACAGAAAAGAAAAACTCCCACCCTCGTGTCCGTGGCCTATTTCTTATTGTTTTCCCTTTTTTTTACCCTGCTACCCGTCCGCCTCAGCTGCTTTGGCAGAAAACCCAAATTGTGAGCAGATTAATAAGGATTCAATATTTCTATTCAATTTTTCAATAAATCGTAATTTAGCATCGGAGGCCAGGGAACGACGCGATAGCTCAGCCGGTTTTCGGAATTTTGATTGGAAGGTAAAACCCTAAAAGCAGTCCTTTGTTCTGGTGGAGTTCAGATACAAATCTAGACAGAGAGGAGTCTAGTTTTTAAGTAAACGTATGTTTAGAACACTATCCATTCTAAATAAATCTAATTTAGGCGATTGACGTGAATATGCTCTGCAGGAAAGTTGGATTTCTGCCCGACGTTGCCAGCGAAGTTTTCAGGATGAAGGATAATTTGTACTAAAACACAATGAAAAGGCTTGGCCCTCCTTTGGTCTTGTTGCCATTGTCATGGTTTTCCTTTCAGAATACAAATGTTTTTGATGAAATTATGTTCGAGTTTTTTGGAAGCCACAGGGAAACATTGCACCATGTAATTGGGATTTTTTTCGTGTAATTTTCTTGCTGTTTTTTTTTTTCCTCTTTAACACAAAGGGGTTACGACCTGCAGACGCTCAATTGGTTTAATCTTTTTTTTTGGTAGTATAGTAAACAATGGCATATGAATTCCAAAAAAAGTTTATATTATTCATCAGAATGAAAATGTCGGTTATGGATAATATTAATAACGTACGCATTATAATATAAATTAATAGCGCCAAGCCCGGGGGAAAGCGGGAAGCAGAAGCAGTAGTTTTCTATGACTATTCTGCACCCCTCTTACGAAGAACGCGTTGGTTGCGAAATATTGGAAAATATATTCTCAATATTGAATTTTGGTGGCCTACTGCTGAAATTTGACTCCCCCGTGCGCCACAACTCGGAATTTGCATGGGCTGAAGGGGCTCACCACAGACCACGAAATCTTTTGCTTCAGGGTTGCTGTATTATCAGAGAAGGAAATGGCCGAAACTGCTCCCAAGGTCGTATCTATAGTTTCTGGGTTGGGCGCTCTAGGCGCGAGGTGACAGAGCACTTGTGCCTGAAGGAGGAGAATGCTACTATGGTCTAGCCCTGATCTCCCATCCATTGCAACATGCTATGTCGTGGTTATAATCCATTTGCTTGTATTCGGAAACAAGCAAGTTTATGTTCAACGGCACAGAATCTTTCAAGCTCCGCGAGCACCAAGCTACTTGTTTGGGGTTACGATAACAAAATCATGCTCCTTGACTTCGACAAGAACAACTCATAGCCAATTTGTTCTAGACCTCGAGACGGACAAAATGAAGGCCGAACACCAATTGTACAACACTTAGGCGATCTGACTACATACCCAATGCATTGCCTCTTCCACGCCAACATCCTTGAGCACTGAGCAGCCCATCGCCTTGACAGCAGATTTTCGCATGCCAAGCTCTTCGTCAGACTCATCAACTCTCTCACCAAGTACACCTCGTATCTGAGAAGCACAAACGAAAAACATGATCATTCTAAGAGAGAAGGAAGTGGACACTAGCCCAGATACACTTCAGAGCAGGAGATCTCCAAATTCAATCAACCGCTTGAAATTTGAAACCCTCACCTCTAGAGTATCTATTAGACGCGGGAGAGGAGCTGCACCAGCAATATCTTGCTTGTTCCCCAAAACAAGGAAGGGTACGCTGATCAAGGATGGATCTTCCAGAAGCGCATGCAGCTCTTCCTTTGCTTCCTCGAAGCGGCCGATATCAGCACTATCCACAATGAACACAACAGCATCTACGGTCTCGTAAAAGTCACTCCATAAGTGCCGCCACATCTCATGGCCACCGACATCGAAAGCTGTGAAAACTATTCCCCCAATACTCTGCGATGACGAAAGAAGAACGCATTGAATTCAGTCGTTTCTACTGAATCAAGAGCTAGCCTCATTACACAAAGTGCACGTTCCCTCTGGAAGAAAACCAGAACGAGAAAACACTTATATTTGTGTATGCACTTACAAACTGTTCTATGTTCACCCTCGTGGTCGGAGCGTACAAAGAGACTGCTCCTAACTTCAACCGATTCAGCAGTGACGTTTTCCCCGCATTGTCTAATCCTGAGGGATGGCAGAAACCAAACGAAAAACAGACAAAGTCAAAAAGGAGCTGCAAGCCCATGCCGGTCCCACGCGAGTGCAGCCACGGAGCAGGTCAGGGCTTCTCGCCTAGCGCCATACCTAGAAACAAGACCTTGGCCTGCTTGTAGAACAGACCCAGCCGGAAAAGGATTCCCAGAAACCAATCCAGTAATAACATCACCCAAACAGAACTCACTGCCCTAAACTAAACCAAGATACTGTGCTTTCTTTTGCAAAACCTCGTCAGTCACCCACACCTTCCCGCTCTCTTCCTACTTCACTTCGATACAACTCCTCATATCCTTCAAACCGTCAATAAGTCTGTACTCCTTATACAGCAGAATTCACTTTCACACCCAGCACTGAAAAAGAACGCTCACACTCATAAACTAGCGATAGTCACACCAATCGACCATTCGGTGAGTTGAGCTCCCACCTGACAGCGTGTTCCCTAGGGCTGGCCTAACGTCACGAACAGGAATGAGGATGGCAGGGAACTGTTGGTAAACGAATAGCTTGAGGGGCTGCTCCCGCACCTTAACGTCACCAAGAACGTCAAGAAGTGAGCCAGCAAGGCTTTAGGAGGGGAGGACCTCTATTTGCTTTCCTCAGGCGTCCCAAACTGCCAACCAAGCTTCGGAACAAAAACGGAAGCGATGAAAAGTAGGTCAGATCTAAAGCCCACATTTAGGATTCGGACAAGAATCCTCAAAATATTCAAACTAATTTACAAAATGTTGTTCAATGGTTGAATTTTAGACTCATAGATCTCTTAATTTGGAGTATTGTGCATATTCAAAGAGCATGGGTGTTTGGGACTGTCCCATCCATGTCCCATGTTCATACGGGGCAACAGAGATATTAAGGTTGATCTGGTATATGCTACTTCAGGTCACTAGGATGCTGCGAACTGCGTGCTGGGTGTCCTCCGTTCTGTGGGTTTTTGTTCGCGACTTCGCCGTTACTGTAGCATTTTGCCACGGTTTTTAGGGGACACGAGTTTGCCTCTTCCGCGTTTTGATCAGAAAATCTTTTCGAGGGGAGCATTCAGTGAAGATGGTGTCCGCTGCTCGAAAAGACCAAGCAAGCTCGTGGGAATCACATGTTGATGAGCCACAAAAACTGTGTGTTCATTTACAATTTATTTACATGCTTTCTGACTTGCTAGAATGAAATTTTCTGGTTCCGGCTCTCACTGTTGGTCTCGTTCATTTTTCCATGTGAATGAGCAGCAAGGTCCAAGGGTCCGATGAAATGGTACCCATACTTCCTCCGGGCATTACGGAGGTGCTGCTAGCACTCGACTCTTGGAATCTGTGCAACAACGTTTCCTTTGAAAAGCTTTTCAGTCAGAGGAGCAAGGGCACGGACCTAGAGGGGACACTCTTCCAAGGCTTGGGCATCTCGGCGGTGGAGCTCGCCGCACTCCTCGAGAAGATCAAGATCCAGTACTTCCTATCAAGCACACCTCGTTCAACCAAATGAGATTAAACCATGGTACGCATGTTTCTTCGGAAAACTTTTAAATAAAACCCCTTGAACCCCCCAAAAAGCAGCATCGCCCGTTGGATCTCATCAACAGCGCAGTTGCGTCTGAAATCGCTTCGAATCGTCCATCCTTGGCTTTCTCAATGATTTGGGATGTGCGAATCTAGTGAGGACTACTTTCGTCTTCGTCTCCCCTTCGACTTCTTCTTGGGTTCATCGCTGGGTCCCTCCAGAAGAATCGCGTGGTTCTCAGCCTGGACATGCTTGAACAACTTATTCCGGGAATCAAACTCCTGGAAAGTATCCGGAAAGCAAACCCCAGAAGACAATTAGCTGGCAGTCCGGGATCGGTGCACAATAGGAAAAGCCATAACAAGTTAATCCTCAGCACATCCTGCGTTTCCTACCCTTGCACACGTCTGGCATGTGAACGGTTGTAGAATCCCCTTCTTAGAGGAGGATTCTGACTCTGCACCTTTCTCCCCATTTTCCACTACGCATGAGCTCCAATAGCAGTAGCTATCTCAGACCGTGTAGGTTGAAACCTCATGCGCAAATTCTGTCCTTACCGGCAGCTTGACTCGGCTGAGTCTCTGGGTCACCGAGATCGAAAGATACCTCCTGCTTTCGCGGTCTGGGAGTTCGTTGCTCCCCTTCGCTGCTGGATTCTATGTAGAGCAGTGCAGTGAGTATCTCCAAAAAAATTGCTGCAAGGCACCGGTTGGCAGTCGTTACCTAGCACGGCGAAGTTGTCAACCTGTTGCATGCGTCTCTGCTTTGCCTGTGCCTTCTTTTTTTTCTTCTTCGCCGTGGCTCGTGAAATCTGCATGTACTGCAGTTCTTCCTCTTCAGATTCGAAACTGCCTTCCGCAGGATCGCTTGCTCCTGCTCGTCAAGAACGCAAACACAGTCTAGGTAAGGATAACATGGAAAATCCGAGATTCGCAGAGAATTGCTTACCGTCCTGAGTGCTCTTGCCGCCAGCCTCTCCGCTTCCTCTCTCCTGCGCGTCATCGTCATCTGTAAGGATTGATAAGATATTCCTCTGAGTGCGGACTTTTTTAAACGTCAACTTGTTAGTAAATGTATACCCTCCTCATCTTGTGGCTCCAGGTCCGACTGCTCCTCATCTCTACCGAGAGGTTCCTCGGGCGACTGTCCGGCTGGCCCTGGAAGTTGAGAGGAACCACAAATTACGACAATCAGGATGCAGTTCCATAGGCCGTTCTGGTACGGATTGTATTCAGTGACTACCTGCGATAACTGACTCCTGTACCATATGCACTTCCTGGAACTCGTCATCGTTCGCAAGGAGCTCCTCCTGCATGGCCTGAACCCGTTCCTTGTGCTTTTTGGATTTCTCATGGTTCACCCACTGCGCCTGCGACCTGAAAGAATACAAAACTCGCGCTTCAGGAGATTATAACTACGGGTAGGTAGTCAGCAACAGCCTTTAGCATGCCAAAGGGCTGACCTAAATCGTTTTTTACAAGCCGAGCAGTAGTACTCATTCGAATCTTTGCTGGCATCGTCATCTGGCTGATTAAGCTCCATTTGCTCGATGAGTTCGTCCACATACTCCAGCTCCTTGTCTTTGACGGCTTCCCATTCCTTTCGCCTCTGTTCCTTTTCACGTTTGCCTGCCGCAGCCCGTGCTTCGTTTGCTGCCTGATGGTCGTGAGGCCAAAAGGTGAGACCCCAATGTATTTACTGTGCATGGGCGTTGAATCTGCAAGCATTGCGAATTTGACGGGGTAATGCGTACTCGTTTCTCCTCATTGACTCGCTCCACATCCTCTCTGCGTTTCGCAACTCTTCGATCTCGCTTCTTAACATAGGCAACCAGATCTCGAAGCTATTGAATAGTTGAGCGACAAGGGGCAGGACAAAAACAAACACGTGGTGATGTAGGGTGAGCTTATTAACCCACCTCGTGAACATACCAGCTGTTTTAGGAGCAGTTGTGCTACCATGCATACCATTTGATTAAATTCTTTCTTTGCTCTAGTCCGCTCTTTCTTGTTCTCCCTCTCCATTGCGCGGCGTATTTCTCTGTTTGGTGCTTCCGCGAGGTTCCACTTCTCCGCGAAGCCGAAGCTCCGCTGTGATGAAAAATTCTGAGTACAAATGGGACCACCGCTAAGAAAGAGCCCTCGTTGATAGAGACTGATGTTTGATCATATCCAATGCATGGAATAAGGACCAGGAGATAGCGAGAGCGAAGTATACCTCCCAAAACGTATAAAACTGCCGAACCTCTTCCCACGGTGAATCGGAAGTACCAAAGTCTGGGGCTACGTCGATGTCTCCGTCCGGAGATAAACATTGCACTCTCTCCCGCTCCTCATCATGAATGTCATTGAAAAGCTGGCTGAACACTGTGTAGTAGCCATTGTCGTCATCGCCATATCCTCTGTATGCAGACCCCGAGAAGAACCTTAGAATGTTTATGTTTGACGCTTGCGTTGCGTACTATGGAACCCAACAACAAAAAATAAAGGAGTGAGTATTCCCAGCATCTTAATTGCCTTTGACGAGAGAGAGTGAGCCGAGGATCAAGTTTCGGTAGCTTACAGGTTCAGAGGACCCTTCATGGACGTCCTCTCCTCGAAGAATCTGGTCCCGATGAGCATCGTACCATGCTCTTTCATGCGAGTCTGATAGAACCTCATAAGCTTGTTGAACGAGCTGAAAATTCTTCGTCGCATCGTCATTATCTTTGTTCTTGTCAGGATGGAAGATCAAGGCCTGCTTCCGATACGCTTTCTTCAGCTCATCATCGGTAGCCTGTAACGAAACGCCGAGCACTTCATACAGGCATCTTTCCTTTTCCACCATCGAGTCTTCTTATGGATCTCCATCTACTCCGAAGACAACAGATATACTTAAGAAAGGTCACTAAACCCTTGCCCGGCTTCCGAGCAAGGATGCCGAGCAAGCTTGGCAGCCCGGCACGAACGGCGTTCAGCAATAATGTCCGGTGACCAGACGCCGATGCATTGGGCCCTGGGGCAGCAGGTGTACAATTTATATTTTGGATCTCAAATCGAAGTACAAGCGCTCTGGTGTAATCCAATTGTCAAACTAGCTTCTATTAGAACGCTGTGCACAGGACGCTAAGAAAAGTGGTTCCGTTCACACCCATGTCAACATAGCAAAGTCGAGGTATCCTAGCTTCAGGGTTATCATCAGCTGAAAGGCCATAATTAGCTTCTTTGACTTGAGCTGGGTGGTGGCGCCGACGTTGTCAGGTCGCAGAGCAGACCGGGAAACACCTTTGGAGTTATAGACTACTGTGAATCGTTGCCATCATCTCCGCAAAAATAATATTATTTTAGATGGTGACTCCCATGAAGAAGATCAAAACTTCTTATGCGTGACGATGAGATAGCACATGGGGTTTGGGCTTGAAGGCGTAACGCGGGATGAAGTGTGGCTTCTGCTCGATGCAAGTTGTGCATCGCCTTCTCCCGCGAATTTTCTGAGGGTTGGAAGCGCTGGGTATCAGTAAACCAGAAGTACAGCACTGCGATGAAATTCTGTACAAGCGATTTTGTAGCGCTCTGGAAGAAAGCCCATCCGCAAAAGTGGATTGATACTTCACTCCCGCCTTAGAAGCGCCAGCAATGCTTCTTCTCTTCAACTGAACCCGTGAATAGCGCGATGGTGGCATGTATTGGTTCGGGAGAGCCATTGTGATTCCTGACTAACAATCGCATTGCGGACGAGACTGTTAAAAGGTCAGGCCTGTAGTATTGAGCTTATTCAGTGGGTGATGCTGAGTATCATGGCTCCGATTAGACTGTTTCAGCGTCCTACTGCGAATCCGGCTAGTACCAGTGCCCTGTGTGCTATCGAGGAGTAGGCTATGAGTCGTTTCAGGTGTGTTTGGCGGATTGCGAGTATTGAGGCACGATGAAGATGTTGAGAAGTTAAAAAGGAGCGTGCCCTCCGCGTGTTTAACTTGCTTCGGCGTGAAGACGAGGATGCTGGAGATAGTCGAATGCTACTCTGTGACTAACTGAAACGTGCTTCGGTAGCTCTTGACCAAAGAGCTCTTGACCAAAGACATCGTTGCCAACGGAGTCTCTTTTCGGGCTCCTCGCGCATGATCCAGACCGAAAAGGGAATTCTGAAACAGATCTCTGTGGGTTCGATCAATGAAGAGAAGGTTCACGCTGCGCTCGAGTTTTCCTGCACTGGCAAACCGTACTTTCGGTCTGTGCCTGAGATCTTGTGGAAACCGTCCTGCACCGGTGCAGCCCATCGGGCGAAGGTACAACCTTCACCTCATTGATTCAAGGACGTTTTAAACGATTGCGCTGGCGGAACCAGGGACGACCAGTGTAGAATACAAATAAAAATGGGAGAAGGATGAGCTCCGAGAGTCTGTTTCTGATTTTCTCATTGGAGCGCAACCGCGTTTGGAGGTAAATCCAGCTTCTCATCTGGAGGCTCTTGCGCCCTATAGATTAAGAACTGCTCCGCTTCCGCGTACATGCCCATAATAGAAGTACTACCATTAATAGACGGGAATGGGTATTTTTTTGGCTTCCATCGATTTGTGCGTCCGGGTATGTAGTTTTCATGCCTCAGGATAGTGTTGTTGGGCTCATTCCCTGTTCCGCCATAGTTTCAGGGTGGGAACAACAACGTTGCAAATGGATCTCCCGTCTTCACTCGCTTCAGGGTGAATGTTGCTTCGGCAGTGTGTGAGCCATTTCAGTCGCGTTGCCTTTCGCGCCTTGAAGGCATGTGGGAGCTGCCGGGCGATGTGATTCGTGTTCTCTTTTGGTTGGGGCGATTCCCACTACAACCCCAGACTAACGTAAACAGTTGTTCCTTTCTGCGAGCTGCAAAAGATCATGCTCGATCAGTCTGGGGCCACTACAGACCTACCGTAGTACTGCCGACTTCGAGCGCACAGAGACTTGAAGATGGAAGCATACAATCTCTTCCTAGAGATATCTTTGGAGACTCAAGAGCCTGGCACGCTTGCGGTTTCCAGTTTTTACCTGTCATTTGCTCGTAAAAATAGGAAAACTGTACTAAATTGCTAACTAGCTCAAATCACTCAAAACACATTTGATCCTTACCCGGTACAAAGCTGCTGCAAAAGCTGCCAATGACCACAACTGCGGATCAGAAAGACGTTCCTTCAGTCAGAAAGACCTAACCACCCAGAGTCAAGCCCAAAATGTCTGGTCACCCATTAAGCTGTGACCCAAAAAGTCTATCCACATGGTTGCAGCATCCATACGTCTCCACTACCACCGGCTCCTTCCTTCAATCACTTTTCTTACCTTACAACCCCACATGAACTTTTTTTTTCACAAAACGATGAGGGCTGGTGATATCTTAAGCGATTTCATTGGTCAATATTGGATTCTTCGTTAATAGTAAACTCCGGTCTCATTTTGCACGAATGACAATGATTCCAGGCCAGCTACAGTTTATATCCTCAATATATATAAATAAAATGAATAACTATTATCCAATAATATCTATCTTAAAACTGCAATTGGATAATGAACAAAGATCTTTCTGTAGATATTATCCGAAAGATATTAAAATAGGAAAATAATATAAGCTATTGATTGAAACGACAGAGTTTCGCGTCCAAGATTAAAATCAGATATTGTATTCTATTCACAAAAAGGAATATTTGCAAAGACGGAGATGTGCACCCATTACCGCAATTCACCTTTGTACCGGAGATCTTGTTCTGGCCGTCAAGAACCCCCCCCGTTCATTGTTGCTTGCTTCACGGCAGTAAACGCTCCATAAGTTATCAATATACGATTTCATTGGTAACACTTGATATGAAAATGGCCCACGGCGGATAAAGTCATTCTCTGAACCCTAGCTAGATGTCCGCCAAGGGAGATAGGGGTGAGATCCACGTGAGTCTCGATTTTTCAGGAAATTCAAGCTATTATCAGATGTTGATTTGATATAGAAATCGTTTATCCAGGGTTTTTGGAAGGATTTTTTTTGAGGATGTGGAAAATGGCAGTGTGATCATGAGGATGGGAAAAACGAGGGATGCAGGATAGTGACAGTCTTACCACTATTGTATTTTTCTGGTTGCTGTGGAAAAGTGTGAGTGGAACAGATTTAAGAGCTCAAGACTTTCCGAATTTCGGTGGCTAGGGACACAAGCTTTTGAGGTCTTCAAACGTGTGCATGTTGTCATTGGGGGGTGTTTTGTTGGAACTGGATAGAGAGAAAAGGGGCTTCCGGTGAGGTTAGTCTGCTGTTTTTTGGAAGGTAGTACGTTAAAGAAGATAGAAATATGTCAGCGAGTTGCTTCGTAGCGGCTCCGGAAATTGCAATGGCGTGGGGCGGGTTCTACGAGAATAAAGCAGAGCCACAGACGGGATGCACAGTAGTGAACTGTGCTGAGAACTTTTACAAAGGGAAAAGCTGTTTGACTTGCTCGTCGGCCGCAGACGAGGTCGATGGCCTGTTTGGTGAGGAGGATACGGTAACTATTCGACACGTTGAAGAGAACGTGATCTGCTCCGATGGTGCATCGCTTAGATACCAACTTTGGGATGCCAAGTTTCCTCCCTTCTCAAAGTAAGTCGGTTCTTAAGCATTAGCTTGTCGCTGTTTATTGGCTGCACCGCAAAAATTTGGTTTCTGAAGGATTAAATCCTCCCTCACTCGCTTCAGCAGAGAGTTTCGCGGCTTAGTAGTCATTCTTCATGACTTTTCGACGGATTCTGGACGTGCTTGTAGAAATCTCGTCCCTCGTTTACTATCCGAAGGCTTTGCAGTCTCGTCTTTTGATATTCGAGGGCACGGGAGGTCATCTGATAGGACTGACGGATTTGGAAGGTCGAGCCCTCTACGCCGACTGTTCACCGGCTCGAGGAGAATCGTCGTCGACGGGGATGACTGTTGGGTTCAGATCCAGAAATGGAGAAGCGACGTTGAAACGATTGTGCGAAGGGCCATTTCAGACGTAGAACAAAGAAACCCACGTGTATTTCTTCTGGGTGATGGCTTCGGAGCGGCTATGGCGATTGACTACATGGCGTCCATGCAACAGAAAACCCGGGACGAACTGAACATAAGTGGGGTTGCGGCGTGTGGGGCAGTTCTGGGCCTGAAAGAGAATATAAGGTAGAGTGAGAAGCTAACATGCCAGTGAAGACCCTTCTTTGCTTCTAATTGTACGTCCATTCTTTTCGTCAAAGTTTTCACGACGTTTACAAACTCCTCGACAAATATGGCACTGCCAAAGTAGCTGACGCGGAGTATTTAATTTTTCCGGATGAGTTTGAGAACCTAAGCCGGGACTTGAGAATAGGAGAGATGATAAAGAAAGATAACCTACGGCTGAGGGAGGCAAACGCCTTGCTCCTTAAGGTACGTATCAAACTTTTGCACTGTTTATCCTTGCGCTCGCCCCTGACGCTCTAGTACTTTCTAGGCAGCCGTGCGGGTAGTTGAAAACGCGAATAGGGCGTCCTGCGAATGGGGGGAAATACCGCTTGCTTTTTTCCATGGAACAAGGGATATTTGCGCGCCAGTCGGTAGGTTTCTATTCATTTTAAGCGTTTTCTCAGTTGCATATTCTAATAAGCATCTATATGGGTTCTGATGACAGGAGCTGTTGAGGAGTTCAAAGAATTGACTGGCAGCAGTCAAGTAACGTTGCACAAGTACACAGATGCCAAGCATTGGCTGCATCATGAGGTGCTGCCCGAGAGGAGAAACTTTCTAGATGATTTGTTGGAGTGGCTGGTCACACATCACGCTGTGGTGTGAGACGACGGCCAGCACTCGTGGGAGCAGGAAGAGTTGTCAAATGTATGAGTAACTAATTAGAGGAGGGGGCACAATTAGCAAGTCATGTTTGTTGATAGCTTAACGAACCGCCAGCCTGTGCAGGGGCACGGCTAATTCTGGTTTTCCGTGTGTCTGCGGTATCTGAGGTAACACCTCATCATCTTGTGAAGAGCTACGCTTTTGTATGAATATGATCAAGAAGCGCATGACAGAAGGGTGTAATGCAGTAAGAGGTTTAAGAATGTATGACCAAGTACGTGGATTGCTTGAACGATCCCAGTAGCTTAAGTGGCGCTGAGGTTGGAAATAAATTCGATATTTTATGTTCAGAACACGGTGATGATGACTCAGTCTTCATTCGCTGCACATCCAAACGTGCAGAAACCGGCGTGTCTCCAAGCAACCTCATCAACAACATCAAAATGGGACTGGAGCGATAGACTTAATCACAAGGCTCACTGGCCTTTTTCCATGAGAGTTGCTCGTACACTACATCAACAGCAAACAAACTATTCCAAGGCAATACCGTTCAATCCACCTCTAGCCTGGCGGCAGTTCCGGCAAATAAGTCTACGCAGGTGTCACATTGCGAACATCACCAGAGCTGTAGATTTCGTACAATGAAATCCAGGCCGTTTCAAAAATTATCAATTTTCTTACATAATTTTTTTGACAACGACGCGTTATTTCCTCGTTGCAAAATTTCGCGGATTTCTCCTGACTAAAAATGGGTATTTTGAGGTGATTTGTGGATTTCCATTGGAAACGGGCGTTTTTGAAGGGTTTCGATGTGCCGGGATGGTAACAGGGAGGGTGGGATGAGAACCGTATGATGATGAATAGATCCTGACATCATATAGTGATTCGTTTGGTTTGGATTATATATTGGCTCGTTTGTGAGGCCTCTCTGGGTGGATGTAAGGGGTACTCGTGGTGGCAAGAACATAGAGATGTCAAATTTAGGCACATACTGGACTCCACCGAATGAGTTTCTGAAGAGTCAGGTACGTAAGGGTTGTTCTGATTGGGTTTTATGTAGATTTTGAAATTGGCGCTTGAGAGCATGAGATCAAGGATGGTATTTGGTTGTTAGTGATCTTTGCTCATTCGCATCTGCTTTCTTCCCTCCTTTGCTTCCGGTGGATGTCTGTAGTACGCTACGCGATTGAGGAAGCCTCTACCCTCTCCAGAGGATCTGAAAGCGAAATTGAGGAAACATCTGGATGAGGAAGCGAACATTGTGACTCGATTTTTGAAGGCGAACAACATCAAGAATACGCTCAAGCTGTTGTCCATATATCCACCAGATCGATCGCTGCTTCCAGATTATTTCAACTTGCTCAGTACGTGCAAAGATCGCTCGAACCGGATTTGGCTCTGATTAAGTCGCCTTAGAAGTGGAAGCTTACCCCGCCCCCCGTCGTATCTTTCAGAGAGCGAGGATCGATCAATATGTCGGCTTGCCCATCATTTGGTACGGGAATGTACCCCCCTAGCCGACGATGAGTACAAGCAACTTGTTCAGATACTTGATTCTGAAGTGAATCAAAAGTCTTCTGTTCGTCGAGCCGTAGCCCTGAGGACGCTCGCGAGGGTCATCAAGAAAAGAGTATGTTTTCGTTTGGAACGAATATCATGATCTCGCTGCAAATCTTCCGACCTTGTGTCCAGTGTCCATTGGCAGCCGCTGACTAGAGAGCTCCGTATACCACCTGCTGCCTCGTCAGGATACGAAGAGAGGACTGAATTCCGCTGAAATCGCTCTGCGAAGTATAGCTGGAGTCACGAAACAGATCAGAATCTCTAAGGGACTCCCGGTGAAACCTTCTTCAGGAAAGAAGAAGAAGAAGAAAGGTGAGTGATAGTTTACACCACATAACTGGCGATGGTGGCTCGCAAGAAGTACGGGCTTTGTGTCCGATTGCCCGTAAAACATGTTACGCAGAGCAGAGGACAAACCACTCGCAGTTCGGTTGGCTCTTAGAGCAAAGAAACCAGTGGTTTTTTGGGCAAACGTCGCTCCAATTTCGTTCTATGCGGTATATCAGAACTGACGTTATTTGCTTCCAAAACACTTTTCTACATCAGGAGACGACAACGAAGAACCGTACGAGGATTCTGACGAGGAGGAGAAGATCGACGATGGAGCGGGAAATCTTGTTTACGCGAGGGATATCGCGACCAAAATCAAGGACAAGACCGGGAAAGTCATTATGGGGCATACTGTCATGGCATGTGTGAGGAGATGTAACAAGGTCAACCCACAAAACTTTGGAATTGAAGTGAGTTACCTTGAACACCCACCCGCGCTAGTCCATTACAAAAAGTTCGGTGTGCGAGCGTTCGACATGTCTGAGTTGGACAGGGGCTGAAAAAGTCACTCTATTCTTTTTTGGGCATCGTGATTTCGTCCTGCTTCGTTCTTGTTTAGGTCTATTTCTACGACCTCGGGTTAAGAGCCAATACGCCATCGACTGTCCGCAACACGATAGGACTACTTGAAAACAGACTCACAGCAAATATCAATGCTGTCGGTTTCTATTTGCATCCCAGACTGCCACAATTCAATCCACCGGCTGAGAAGAAACTAGTTTTCGAAGACCTCGGGGCCAAGGTGCGATTGCTAGATACATGCACGCGATCTTACGCTTCCCAATTGAACTCAGGATTTCGTACTTCTTCGCACCGAATCGTGGCTATTCTCGACAGATTTACTACGCTCGAATACTGGCAACTCTGGCTACTGATCCTAATCTTGAGGCTTACGTTGAACGGAACGCGACTCCGGCTTCCCAAGCAAAGGCGAGGAAGGGATTGTTCGGGTTCATGTTCGGAGGTGATGGGAAGGCAAGTTCAAATGCTCCTGGGGGAGTAGCAGCAAGTCCTGTTCTACATCTAGACGCGCTTTTGGGGGGGTTTTCCTCAGGGCCCGGTCACGCAAAGAATTCATTGCAGCTTGCGGTTTATGGAGCATTACATTAGCGTGCGGTCTGATCATTTTCTCCTGTTGACGTGCGGATTCTACTTCTTATACATCTCTTTTACTCAGTCAAAGAAGAGGAAAGGAAACGCTCTACGAAACGACAAACTCGGTGTTGACTTTTTCGAAGCCCTAACCATCCTCCTTCGCAACCCTAGCGGGCGAGTTCTCCTAGAAGTGATTGTTGGCTTGTCGAGGAGGAGCTGGGCTTCGTGGATTGACGTACCAGTTCCATCTCATGCCCTTTATGATGCGCCAGACTATGACGACGCGAGGGTCAGTATTTTTGTTACGACAAAACAGGTTGATGAAGGATCGATTGCGAGCTCATCGTATGCTTCTTGCTCGTTTCGTGTTTGAGAGGGCAGCTTGCGGGTGATGTTGATATTGACTATGATGATGACAGTGATGAAGAGTTCCTGCAAGACGACAAGTTCGCCAACAGCAATAATCAGGTAAACATACGTTCTTCACTTTTGTTCCGACAGCCCAAGGATGAATGGTTCTGACCAGCCCTTCCGTGTTCCCCGTGGGTTTTGTATTTTGCCGCATTGTTTTCTGATCAATGTTTAGCAAGAGCTTCAGAGCGCTTTTGGCCAAGCACAAGGCCCTCAAGGTCCAAGCTACATGGCCAAGAAGGAAAAACGGAAACTAGCACGAGAGCAACAAGCACAACTGAATGCGCCCTTTTACTTGCGAAAACTTGGAGAGGGAATGATTCCCGCTCTTGAGGTAGTAGAGATGGCATAGAATGATCAACATTTGTGGCCCAGGTTGGTTCGATGTCGCTCACTCGCTGTTGGAACTTGCTACGCTTTGCGAACAGGTTGTTATGCGCCGTATTTTGGGAGGAATGGTAAAAGACGATGCTTGCCTACGCTTCGGTGCTCTTCGTGCTGCTGTCGCGATAGCTAGAGCCAAGCTTTACACCGACACTCCAGAGGTATGCTGCTTGATGGGATGAGCGAATTAGATCAGAAACCGTATTGTTTGTAGGACCTCCTATATTCATATATACGTCATCCGAAAAGTGGCTAATCCTTTCTTCCTGAACTCCCGATGCTACACGCGAAAAGGAGCAAGATCTTCTGACAAAGGCCAGGTCGGAATATTATGGAACCAGCGCAATGCCGCCAACGCAGCAGCAGCCGGGTGCACCGCAACAAGGGGTCCCGCAGCAAATGACGAGGCCCCAGGGGCTCCTACCCGATCAAGGAATGCCAACCTTTGAAGATGACAATCAACAGCACATACTCGAGCCACTTACAAAGCACTTACTGTACCTATTGGCGGAGGAGCCATCGCTTTACGTTCGTTGTAAATCAGCGGAAGCCTTTCTCCTCTTCATTGCTGCTGGAGCCGGATCGTCGGTATGTTGACCAACGCAAGCAGCTTACAATCCTGAATTTGAAAAAGTCAGAGTCTCTAAACGCTACAAGTGCCTCCTATCGTCTGATTAGATTGAGGACAAGCTCGAGGAAGACGAGGACGGTGCTGTTGAACCCCAATCTGCAGGGTTTCGGGACCGTAGTATTCGACCAGGGACGTCGTTTGAAGAGGACAGGAGGAACCAAAGAGGTCCGCCACTCAATGAACAAGGCGAACTGAGAAGTATGGTTGACAACGGGGGCATCCCAAACGATGTACAAAGTGGCCCACCGGGAGGCCCACCGGGAGGCCCACTGGAAGGCCCACCGGAAGGCCGTGGGGGTCCGCCTAGAGGTCCACTTCCTATGGGACTACCTCGGACACGACCTGAAGACGCGAAACCGCCGCCTCCACCACCGCTACCCCCTCTGATAAGGTTCTTCAGACCCTTCCTATGCAATGAAGGGATGAAAGGACATATCGCTCTCGACGCGTTGCAACCGTTTCTCGAGTCGCTGATCTTCGAGGTGCGATAAACAGCACAAGCGTTTCAAAATTTGCGCGGAGACGATCAAGTGAATTTCTACTTGCTGACAGGCCCTTCTGCTTTCCCTTGCTGTTGTGATCACCTTTCCACTTGATGTTCTCAGGTTCCGGACGTGGCGCCGTGGCTTGCAATCCAAGTAGTAGAACTTTTGGAGGATTGCGCGTTCTATCATGGTACTAAAGGTTGGTGTGGGTACCTTCTTGAAGCGTGGGAAAATGTACTGGCAATTGGTAAGCGCTAAAGCCGTGCTGGATGCACCGCTCGACACGGTCTCGTTGTGTAATCCTTCGCAGTTCATAGGCTAATTGAGTTCTTGTTCACCTCGTTCAGCTACGATTCCGTGTGCCCACGCCGTCGCGGACTCTGTGCGTAGATGCGCTGAAGCCCTGTACGTTCATATCCATTTGCTCTATTCTCGTGGCTTTAGGGAGTGCTCCTCGTCATACCTCTTTGCTCATGCGTTGGTCTTTATATTTGCTCCCGAGCAGGCCTGACCGAGAGCGACTGTCCGCGACAGCTGCGCAGTTCCTGCGAAGGCGTGTCCTTGATCTGACGGTTTTGTCGGTGGGGGCGGGTGAACTTATGGTAAAAGGTGTTCCGACGCCATTGCCGCAGGTAGTGGGCTCCGAGATGGAATCACATTTCTCTCTGATTTACCACGGAATTTTGATGGGACCGTCCCCAGAAAGCCGGTAGGTGTTGGAACATGAGCTTCTGATGTCTCCATTCGCCGTCATTTTCGAGAGGGAGAGCTTAAGATGGGCTTGTTCCGCGTTTTATCGACCGCCATAGGCAATGCTTTGTAGACGCCCTCGGTGGAGCTGCCGTTTTGGCCGGTGACCCTTTCCGTATTAATGCATATGAGAAACTATGTGAGTTGAGGCTTGCTCGAGGACTCGGACTGCGTGCCGCGGTCGACTTCGTTCTCTGCGCCCTCGACACATTGTATTCCACTCGCGAAAGGCTCGCAGAGGCCAGACTTAAGCTTCGCGAACAAGGTATGTTTGCCTGGACTGGTCACGATACGAGGTGAACGGTTCTGTTCAGCAGTTAACCTCACTCCTCTTCTCTCAGGCGGAATTACGAACAGAAGCCGAGAGGAGGTATGGCTACAAGGAGTATGGAAACTTGCTGCTGAAGCCAGCGCTGCGGCTGGAAGCCTACTAGCAACTCCCCCTCCTCCAGGTATGTTCTCAGAGCTGTTGACCGCATCGCGGTCAGCGCCGAATTGTTTTTTCGCGAAAACGACGCTTATTTGAGAATCCTGTGCATCGCAAATTCGTGCTTTCCAGGATGGCAACCGTTGGGAGCTGATGCCGCCAACGACGTAAGAGCTGCTGAAGAGCTGCTGGGAGACTTCCGGAAGTTTAAGATATCAGGTGAAGACCTGGAAGCGAAGCTGGTATGAGCCATCGTCTGAAACCTAACTGCGACGGGTCATTGATGCAGCCAGGTTTGAGAGGTGTGGTTTTATTTAATTGCTTTTGTTCTGCTTATGTCATGTCCAGGAGGATCATGGACTAATGCCACCTGAGCAACGTGACATAGAGAATGGAAACCCTGCGCATGACCCCAGGGTGGATCCTAGGAGCGATCGGAGGATGGACCAACGTGGAGACCTCAGAAACGATCAACGGGGTGGTCCAAGGGCGCTGCCACAGGACGGAGGGGGTGGAAACGGACCACCTCCGCCACCGGGCCGGCGATAAGCTGAGAACAGGCGGCCGTGAGGCGTATGCTGGCGGTTGATAAGCACGAATTCGCGGCTTGTCAGGTTTCAATCAATTTCGTCATTGGTTGCACTGCTCTCAAGAGGTGCTTTTTAGAGTTCTGCACTCTGTGATTGAGCAAACGGCATGGAGAAAGACTTATGGGGCTAACTGGTTTTGTGGTGGCTGTAGAACGGTATTCAGCTGGCAACTGTGCACATGATGGATCACTGCAGGCTTGAAATAAAGAATCTTATTGTATTTAATTGGTATGTTCAGAATAGTGGCTCACTAGAACAAGCAGTCTTATCTATGGAGTCATTTACAATTGTGAATGGTGCATTCTCAGCATGTCCGAATCGAATATTTCAAGTAGTTTCGTGCACCAATTTTCCATCATAGCTGTACAAATTCCATCCACTTCATGGGGAAATCAGCGCTTCGATTCGCATCTTGTTAAGGGAGCGAGTCTGAATCTGAGGGCTTGCCTCATCGCAGCTTGCTGATTGTCCCTCTGCGTCGTGCGAGTGGGACAGGGCGTGGCTCTTCAGACTCGACCTCCATCGAAACTGTTTCTTGCAACCCGGACACGCAAAGGGAGTTGCCCCGGTGTGTATTCTCATGTGCACGCTCAAGTTCCACCTCTTACGGAACGCTCTATCACAGCCTTTCTGAGGGCAAAGGTAGATCTTTCCCTTGTCCTCCTTCAATTTTACCGGTTCCATCCCCTTCAAATCGTTCAAATCGCTCAAATCGCGTATATCCCTCACAACAACTTCAACGGGCTCTTCTATTCCCATGTCGCATGTCACCAACCGAGAAACGAGTCTAACACTTAGTAGCTAAATTGACTCTCTCGCATCAGAAAATGATTCAATTCTGCCCTCTCACCCTCAACTCGCACTCGCAGCAGATCATCAAGCTACGCTTGAGCTTTAAATAGTCCTTTCACACCTTTTTCGCTGGCAGGCACATCCCAGGTGTAGTAGACACTGATAGTAGTCCACCCAACTCCTGAACGCCTACATGACGAACTACCCGCCGACCACAACATCAATAGTCGCCTATATATATTTTGTACAAAACAACATTCTAACATCAGGCAGGCCATCCTAACCTTTCCACAAAACGAATTGCCCGACACCTTAGCCAGCAGCCAGCCAGAAGCCAGCCGGCCCGATTCCAATCACATAACAAAACACAAAAAAAAGTCCCCGGGGTAGGAATTTCCAAATTACACTGTACATTATTCCTCATAAATAAAACTACCCCTCCAATACCAGCCATAAAAAAACCTTAAACAAACATATTTATTAGTTTAAAATCTATCTACCTCTTTTACATTTTTTTTTGTTACCCCTGATCAATAATATATTTGAAACCCTGGATTCGGAATGATCATCCATCTCCTACCCCTAAAATCTATATCAAACTAATTTTCCCAGAGTTTGGGTATCCACCTGTAGAAGCCGAAGATACTCAGCTTCAATGGTCCGCGGTAAATTATTTTTTTTTAGAGCTGTATGGCTTCTGACTACGTTGCCTGATTAAAAAATACTGCACAATGACACAAGGGCTATCACAAACCCCCTCTGCTCTCGTGGAGCTTTTTTTTACTAGGGTGGGTCTCTGGGGGGGGGGAGTCGGGGGAAAAAGCTTGCTGCTGCGCCTTTAGCCAGCATAGGAAAAATAAATGGGTCTTGCAGAAATTTTGATGCCGAGGAGGATAGTAGGGGTGGGAACGGTGAGCAAAGTTTTGTCAATAGTAAAAATCAATCTAACAATATGGGTGTGAACTTGAAATAAATTTAAAAATACATGAAGTCAGTACAACGAGAATCAAATATGTTCTATGAAAAAAGGATAAGTTTGCGAGTTGGATTGAAACTGGTGGCAGCGAGAAACAAAAACGGAAAGGGGGGGGGGGGGTGGGCAAACGCTCTGCATGAAGAACAAATTTTATTTTCTTTTTTTTCTGTGAGGAACTGAGTTGTACGTTTACTGGTAGTCAAAGCTTGAGTCAGCCATATGATGAAATTGTGTTTTTGTTGAAGAGGGGGATATTTGTGTTAATGGGATGCTTCTAAAACTACTTAAATACATTTTTATCAGTGTTGTTGTTTGGATCTAAGAGGGGTGGAGTTCTTTTCATCTCACTTGTTCCTTAAGTTTCTCCTCAACGAACGATCGGCGGAAAAAAGAACAGACAAAAAAAGGGCAGAGCTGCAACAAGAGCTAGCGAAAAAAAAAAAAAAAGGACGACGTTTTTTTTAATTTTCTTTTGAAGGTATGTATACGAGTGGGAAAATAAGAACTATTCAAGAATGGCAGTGGGTCAAGCGAATAGTTTTTGAAAATCATGTGAAATTACGCTAAGTCGATTCCAGGGTTCACCGGTCTGTTTTTCGAAAACTGTTAATTAATTGGGCTCCCGTCATAAAAACATTGAAAAATAATAAGAGAAAAATAAATGGAAATACAAGTCCTCATGACGGTGACAGCTTCTGGATACTAGAATAGCTTTACTTTTTTCGGTGGATTGTATTGTATTGTTAGAACCTACGATTTTATGAACTGATAGATCTAGAAAATATAATACTTTTCCAAAGAATGATCATATTTGTTTTAGAAAGTCTATCTTTCTCCCAGCTGACAGCCCGACCTCGAAGTTCGTCAAACCCGTCAGAGACTGGGAGAAGGGGTGTGTGAATGTCAATATTTAAAGTAATTAAATATGCTTTAGCCCTTTATATTTGTCCGCGTGTCCTTCTTTGTCATTAATGAGTTTTAGTAGAAAATGCGTGGAGTACTGGATTGTGTGTGTGGGTATTGCGGAGGGAGTGAGGACGTTGATGCACATTTCTTGTTCGTTCTTTTTTGGAAAAAAGTGAAGAACGGAGATGTGGGCTCTCAATGTGGTGAGTTTTCGTTTCATTCGGAATGGATTTGCCTTGAGCTTTTTGGGTTGGGGTTAGCACAAGTGGAAGAAGAAGGTGAGAGGGAGGGATTGCGGACTGCGGTGACCGGGAAGGGAAACATTGCCCTATAGGGATATACACACCCACCCGGGGTTTTAGTAGGCGTTTGGTCATCCAAATATCTTCCTCTCTTGTGTCTAGAAAACGCTTTTCTCTTGTAGTAATTTTCCACGGCGACCGTTGCTGAGACATCTGGAATCCGGTGACGGTGAGGCGTACCCAGTCTGAGCGGTTTTTTTCGTGAATAAAAGAAGTATCTCATCGACGGGCTGTACACGTTCTCAAGCTGTCCAATAGCACTGAAAGTATGAGCCCCGTAGTCTCCGTCGTCATCTCCCGGGTGTGGCCCTTCCGTCTCGTCCTGGAGAACAGATATGCAGCCGGGGTGGGGGTGGGGGGTTGGGGGAAGGGTCAGACGAGAAACTAGCACAACCACGTACAATGATCATATGACTTGACATCAACAGACATCTGGGTGCCTTGCGCCCAAACTATCGCACCGTCGCAGGAGCAAAATCACGTCCCTCCGCCGGAACTACCACTTTGTTGTATAGCCCCAAACTGCAAGTCTTGATTTCCCAATCGAGGACAAGGAACCTTCATTTTTTGGTTAATTAATATTATCCAGTCAATATTTTAATGTATGAACTCTTGTATTTTCATTACAATAGGTGGACTCAAACGCGAGGCTTACTATTATTGGTGAAAATGAGATATGCGTTCATATTATTAAATATTTTCACAGTACAGAAAATTTGAAAAACAGACACTTCGTGGGCGTCGTGGGCGTGTGCTTATTAGGGACTGGGGGAGGGATTTTGGAGGATTGAGGTTGTGCTTCATTGAAAAGGAGGCGGGCAGTTCGACATGACTGACAGGAATGCCCTTTTGGAACGTGATAGTGGAGGTCGATCAACAGATAATAATGGACAAAATAGAAGCTGGAGCTTGTGCGAACTCCTGTGATAGCGCTTTGACTTCGGTGTTTCATAGCGATTTTGGCCCATGCGGGCACAGTCCTTTATGTTTATGTTTCTTTCGTTATTGTGGAGCAGAAAACTCTAGCTCAGCTGCTGTTGAGTTTTATTGGACCGGATCCGTTGGGCTGCACTTCTCTGAGACTTGTTGTGGCCGGTTTGGGCTTCAACGGAAGAAGAAATGAAATCCACTGGTGTCCACAGTGGATTTCATTCGTTTCGTGACTCTTTTCCTTGTGTCTCCATACTTGGAAATTTTTGAGGGTTGCATTGCCTTGTTCTGCTTGACTGGGGGTGGATTCTTTTTGTGGGCTGTCCAAATCGTAGCTAGCCAAACCTGCTCCCAGAAAGGCGGACTTTTTCAATGCTTGGCCTCAGATGAGCTAGCCCAGATTTACCTCCTGAAGATAGTAGACCTTGACCGTTCTCCTAGCAGTACGCACCACCGTGTGGCAGAACCTATGCAAGCCCCTCGACACTAACTTTCCACTCTGGGAGAAGATCGCAAGCGCCACCGAGGGGTTCACAATAGGCAGTACCGACTCAAGGTTACAGAAAAGGATTTGTGTGTCTCCCCGCAGGTTTCGTTGGAGTCCGTAGGCTGTTTGTGGGCCTCGCTCCCGTTATATTTGTATGACGCGTGGATAGCACTTTCTGCTTGCCCGTTGGTGACGATGACGAGGCTCGTACCCAATGGAAGCATCAGTTCGACGCTAGCTGTTAGGCTACCACTAGAGTCCTAACAACCTCTAGAGTCCTAGCACTAACCCTCGAGGGCAATCCCGTTATCCGCAGCGATCTTCCACAAGTCCCTTTTCACAGCTCGAGAACACTCGTTGTGGCATTGGCCCCATTGAAGATAATCGTATTCTTCACAGGAACAAACTGCCTTGTAAGCAGCTTTACACTCTCCTGGGCGATAATTCCGCCTAGTATTGATGCAACACTGTGGATTTCGCTTCCGTCATAGCGTAAAAACTGATAAGGGCAACAAAAAAAAAAGCCAGCCGAGGCTGCGCTGTAAGCAGGTTTTGTTCGTTTCGTTATGTACTGCCGCCCTCTCCCCCGCCAAAGGCACACACACAAACTCGATTATTCCCTACCTCCAACAGCCCCTCCCGCCAAATATTTACAGAACCGGGAGGCATGCCCATCTCGCTGAGGATCTGCATGGACTTTGCTTGAAGTTCGACAAAGTGCTTCGAGCTGTCCTCGACAATGTTCCCTAGGGACTCCGACAAGTACATGTCCACTGCACGAAAGAATATATACAAATGCGCGATGCTACTCTCCTCCTTTAAAGCGCGCTCCAAGTCAGCCGAGCAAGACTTGAGTTCGTCCTCCAGTGGACGAGTCCTTTTTGTAACGGTGATCCAAAACCACAAGACAAAGACTCAGAACAATTTGGCAGTAGTCCGCGGTTGGGTGAGCTCACTCTGTTACCTCTGAACGCTCAAATATGGCGCCAAATTCGTGAAGTATTGCACTTGTGTAGCCGACATAGTTTCTGTTCTGGTGTCATGCGCTATTTTATCCACATACGAGGCGATCTTCTCCGAGTCCTTCCGAGATTTAGATTGATAGACCCTCTGGAGACCTACGTAGGACTCCGTATCCGATGTCATGTCCGGCAACTTCCCTGAGACAGGAAGCCTCCCTACTTAGCAGCAGCGCGGTGGGTGCAGATTGGTTAGAAAATGCGGTCCGGCGGCTTCGGAAGGAGTTTGTCTCGTGTTCTGGTTTCGGAAGACCTTTCTCGCACCTTCCTCCTCAATGAACTTCCTCACACTGGCTACGAACAGCCAAAACGAGCCGTTCAAAGATGAACTCGGCCCCCTGCCATCCTCACCCCCTCGTGCGTCGAAAGCTTCGGAGGAGAGAACGTTCCTTTCAGGTGAAAACCTCACCAAGTACGCCTTTCGTAGCGCCTGATGATAGAAGAAGGAATCTGTGCTTGAGTGCGGAATCCTTACGCGCAGTTTTTTCTGGCTCTGTTTCCGCCCGCCTTAGTCCGATAAACGCAGGCCGAATCGTTGATGTTGTTGTCGCTCACCTCATCAAAGTTTTCCTCTTCGTTGGAACGTCGCCAGCTTTCTAAGAGCTCCCGAATGCCTTCAACATCACGTCTCTCCACAATTCGCACAAGGCTGTTTCGGTTCTTCCAATCCATTGACGCTTTTACTAGCAGCACAACGTACGGGACGTGCTTGTGACTGAAGTCATCAAGCGCATCCAGATCGAACTTGGCTGCGTACTCAACCTATCGAGCAAAGTTCACATCCGAGCTTATTCTCAGCCTTTCTCATATGGAAACCCCATCAACGGTTGGCGCGCGATGTCGCCTTACCAACTCCGGAAATGGATCTGAGAGACATAAATTTGATAGCTGCTTGCTATCTACGCCATCTCTGCTGTTTTCGATCAAGTGTTCAGGAACGATGATCCTGACGAGACCAAACAGACCGTTTATTCGACAGATCATGAGTGGGACTTTGGCGCTGTAGCAAGCTGATGCCACTTTCTGAAGCACTGGACCATAGGAAAGGTCAGCAGCAATGACGAGCGAGTAGGTGCTGAAAAAGTGACCTAAATCTGATTGCAGTGCGTGATAGCGAGATCAGTACATGCGAGTGAGCTGTGAGATTAGACATGCACCTTCGGTGGAGAGAGATACGAGTCAGAGCTACCTTCGGTGCGATTGAGGACGTCGCTGATGTCCTCAGAGACATAGTTTCCCTCCACTGCATGGTTCAGATCGCGAAGTAGCATTGAGCAAGCCTCAGCGCGGTTGACATTCTTCCTGACCTAGAGTGCGAAAAGATCAGAGGCTTAGTACGAGACATAATACAAAGGTACGTGAAATTCTTCGTGCTCTGACTCTTGGAAACAATGTTTTCTTGGCAAACAACGGACCTGGTCCTCCGTGACGAAAAAGTTCCGCCCAAGGTCGCGAACAGTACAGTTCTTTCCATCAATCAAAGTGAACGCACCAATGCCCGGGAGAACGAGACTCTTCAGGGACTCAGTTCCCAGCGCAGACGAGTTAATCACACAAACATGAGCATCTTCAAGTCTCTCCTGTCCAGCATCTCCCCAAACCCTACCAGTCACATACCGGAAAGTACCAATCTTGAGCACCAACCAAACAAACAAATAAAATGACGCTTTTCGACAGAGATCTTTCTCATCCAAACCTTATCTGACGATCGTATCTCTCAGCTCGATCCATCGCCGGAAGTAGCGACAGATCAACCCGAACAACTTTGCAAAAACAGCAAGAGAGAAAAGCCAAGACTCCAGTTCGGTGTCTTCCCAAACCATGAACTAAGCTATTCAGCACTCTTCCCAGTCGAACAGACTGACCTTGTTGTCTTCCATTGATCTGCAACTCGCTTCGCCTGCACTTACCTACACTCGTGACTTTCTTCCGCACCCGGCATCGTATAGAACTTCCTCTGGAGTGCCCACCACAAGAGAGGCTCTGACAATCGGCCTACTGCGTAGGAGAAGGACGAGATGAATATGGGATGGTTGGAGAGGCGGTAGAGATGTTTCATGATGCATTGAATGGATAGCTTGCTCATCTTCATCCTCTCCGACTCCATGCCGGATCATCGTCCTCACGCAGACGGCTCAGTCAAGCATGAGAGTCTCGTACAATCACCACGACGGGATGATTTTTTGGATTGTTGGAGAGGTAGAAGAGATGGTGCAGCAATTTGATAATCAACCATTGCCCCCTTTTATAGTCTCCGCTTTCTGCGGTGCTCCCCATCCATATCACGTCGTCCCGCAGAGCTCTTTAGCATGTCTGTTCGGGATGGTGCTTACACCGTGTCTGCGGGGGAGGATGAGATGATCTTGGGATGTGATAGTTTATGAGTATCTACAGAGAATGGCTTTGTTTCCTTTCATATGATTATACACATAGCATAGCTTTGCACCGCTTTGGAGCTGTTTTGCTATTTCTCCTCGTCCAGCTCACGAGTTGGTGATAATCCCAGGCCGACAGGATAGGGAAGGCTGAGATGATCAAGAGCATGCCCATGAATATCAGAGTTGCCTTTGATACAATAGTGTGCAGATTTATATAGAACTAATAGATATGACCGATGGTAATTGAAAGTGCAGTAAGGACACCAGTCACCAGCGCTCTAGTTTGGCCTTGCCAGAATGTTTGGGCTGCCAAAGACTGGCTGACAGATTAAAGCGTCACGGTCACGGTTTGGAATTCACCTTCTCCGTACTCTTGCTTCCCTGTAGATTTGCTTCCGTGTCTCTTGGAGCAGGCGGTCCATTCGCTCGCTTTCCGTTTCTTCCTTCGGCTTCGGCTTCGGCTTTGGTGGGTTGGCAGCTCCACCTTGGGTTTTGCCGGTTTCCTTCCTGCGCAGATAGAAAGCGGACACGACTTTTCAATTAGCAAGCAACATGCGCCTTTTTGGGCGGGGAAGGGGGGAGGATGGAAGAGATTCATCTTACACGTCTTTGTGCATCATCTCATCCTCAAACTGTGCAGCAGTCAGCTGTCCATCAAGCCTCTCGCCATCTTTGTTAAAAACTGAATACGCGCTCATACCCGACGCTCGATTTCCCAATCCCACAGTCAGCAATCCAACAAGGATAGACAAAGATATATACAATGCCAAAGCCTTGTTGTGCCAAACACCAACAGCAAAGCCCCCAGCAGCCCAGGCGATTCCTAAACCAGTCCACCCAGCCACTCCCATCCTCCCCAACGCCATCCTCTACACGTTCCAGAACCCAGCTACAAGGATATCCAACTAGTCCATTTGAATCGATGACAATCTAATGCTCTCCTTGTCCTGAACAGAAGACAGAGCAGTGGCAGGAAACATAAACGCCCTCACCAAACTCGATGCCAAAGCAGCCCTTTGTACGCAATACACTGTTCCTAGTGTCCCATGCGGCGCTGGGACATTTTTCCAGATCGGCATTGAGGGTCAAGGTTTTACAACGACCAGGCAGGCTTAATAATGCGCAATGGATATTCCTGCGATGATACCTGATTGATGGTATCGAGGCAAAAGACGGGCATCCTGAGGCGCTGGTTCTGCGCAGTTCATGGGTCTCCGATTTCTCGTCCGTGGTGCTGTAGCGCCAAACACCGCCCGTGTGGCGGGAGAACGCATAGATCCTGCAGGGGGCACAACCCTCGTTGAAAGAACCATTTCTCTGCGCCCAAGATGCTTTTCTGAACGGAATTTCGCGTCACACCCAATTGGGCACGCATCGATTTAATAGTTACACTGTTGCCGAGCTTTTGTACAGTTCTAGGTCTTGGGTTAGAATTCTTGTCCGAATACCTGACGGGAAGGGTGGCCAACGAATGAATTTAAGCTGTACAACGGGTCGAAATGGCTCTGTAGATCCCCGGGCGTCTCCCTCCTGGAATCCGTACAGTGTAGCGGAACGTAATCGCTATGCATGTTTCGCTGTTTCCTTCGCATCCTTAAACGCTAGTCTCTCTCTGTATTTGACCAAGGCGTACAAAAGAGAGCCGAACGCACTGATACAAGAGCCGATTCCAGTTCCTATCTCCTTGCAAAGGAACATGTGTCAAGACAGTCCAGGTGTTGAGTGGTGTCCATCTTACATACGGAGTCACGTGATCCACGTCGTTTCAGATATGTGCCGCTTACCGGTTGATATGAAACCAGAGTCAAACACTGTAAAGCTAATAACCATGAGGACAACATCTTTCATCTGAGCAGTGATTGTATGAGTTAGTGGCGAGTTTCTAGAAGTGTTGTCGTATGTGCTGTGGTTAAGAACGAATCCCATCAACGACGACGCAAGCAGGGTGCCAAAAAAAGGCTTGCTGCCGTTTCCTTCCAAAATATACGCGATTCCATCCGTCATCTATTTGATCAACGAGCAACAGCTATTCAGCCCCAAGTTGCATTCTCGAATGCAGACTTGCGCACCTGCGTATACTCACCTCTCCGCAAAGGTATGATAGCAGCGCCAGGGGTACTATGCTTAGCAGGCTAGTTAGGGCCAAAAGCTGCAAAGAATCAATAGTGCTGTCCTGGTGGCTCTTCTTGATGAGAACTACATACATGGAGGTTGATATATTGGCAAGTATCGCAAGCATGTACCTGTCCAGGGTCATTGGGAATGAAACCGTGAGAAATTCTGCACCTCGGACTACCCGCAATAAGCAAGCACTTTGTCTTTTGAGAGTCAAGACGTCCACATAGCTCGTACCCTCTCAAGTCGAAAAGAAAATCTTTCGAGCCTGCGACAAGCGCTCCGGTGACGACCACCACTACTGACAGAAGCACTTGCGCATTAAACGCCTTTCCGAGAAGCCAGCATTCGAAAACCAATACCCAGAGACTAGACGTCCTTCGCAACGTACTGAACATTAGCAGGCTAGTCAGGTTCATGGCACTCATGGAAGCCGTCATGTTCATAAAGTAGGAGAAGGTCAGCCCAGCCAAAGGTCTCCAAGGCGGATTCGACGGCTTCCGCACCAGTCCACAAGGAATTAGAACCGAAAATATTAAAATCGTCATCAAATTCTGGAAAGTCAGGATCAACGTCGGAAAGTGAAAGCCATACGAACTCATCAACGACTTGTTTAGGGTCGAGATGAGAATTGATGACGAGAGATAGTAGAATCCCCCAATCACGGATCGTAGCTTTTCCATTCCGTATCCTCCGCACCTCTCTCTCTCTCTCCCTCTCAAATTTTTAACCAGTTTCCATCGATCCCAAAAAAAAATTCCATCCTGGTTCACTGCCGTACCTTTTCCAAATCGATACGAAGTCAGTTGAACCCTCAAGAATGTACTAAGTCTTCTAGCTCAGCGTGAGAGGATCGACACACCTAAAACAACGGAAGAATTTTGATCGTATCAGATTCTATCCAATGAAAATTCGTAACAGCAAACTGCATGATAAATTCTGATATATAAATAATCCATATATCACTTTTTTTTTACTTACTATCTTTATATTTTTTATCTATGAAGAGGCTTAAGAGAATGCCACGTGTCCGTAGACAGGGGAAGGAATTTGTTTTGAGTATGGCCAATTATACAGATACGCGTGTCTCGAAAGGACTTTCTCGGTTGACCTGTTGCTCGTTCCCAGTTGGGTACGTTAGTCTGGGGTGGTTACGAGGAATCAGCCTTCCCGATTGGAGGCTTGTAATGCAAGGAGTAAGAAGTAAAAGCACAACTACTTCAATGAATTTCTAACATTCAGGTTCGGGATGCTCCAGCCTTCAGGACTACCCTCGGGTTACTCCTCCAAAGACGTCTGTTTAGGGCCGCCATTGGGCTCGTGAGATAGGGGTAGAACCGGGATCCAAATGCCGCTTGAAGGATCGGAGAACGGTCACCGTGGCCCTCTCGCTCAGCCGTCCCAACGCTTCCAGAGCGATCGGGAAAAAGTTGTCGATTGCCGGAGGACTCCCAGCATACTTATGGATGTTCCGAAGAGCAGCGTCGTAAGGGGCGACGCACGGTCTAGCAGCAGTGCGTTGTACTAGTGCAGCATGTAGGGGGCTTGCTACAGTGACATCGAAGAGCAGCAGGCCCGGGTTCGACACTCACCCGCTGATTCCTCATGAGACCTGCGGAAGTACGACGAGTTGTAGTCCGAGATACAGGTGGCCAATGCGATATACACGATAAATTCTTTTGCGTTTAGTAGTCAAGGGTTCAGTCACACTCGACACGAAGCTCAAGCTCATACAGAAGACTAGAGTTGATTGCCCTATGCCCCACAAGGACCAGCAAACCATTCGCGTGATGCAGAATTTTGCTATTTGTATCTTTGCAAGATCAATACCAATTTACTATTTATACATCTTGAAGCAGATCACTCATCTCTGCCTACCGTTTCCTTAGATTGCGGCTTCGCTTCTACCTTGTTCTCCTCGTCAGACTTGCCGAAACCGAACATGCCTCCGAAGACTTTCTTGATCGATCCCATGGTGTCTGCCTGGTCGTCAACGTAGCCCTGATACCGAGTGAAATGGGAGAGCGAAATCATTCAGAGCAGCCCTACTGCGAGCGGTGCAAAAGTCTGCAGATGAGAAGGTTCCCGCACCTGATCAACGTATGAACCCTCCACATCCACGTGCGACTTGAAGAAGTCCTTCGCAGAACCAGTTGCGTCGCGTCGAAGTCTACCCTCCTGTGTTTGAATGAATATGAAGGCTCCAGGTGTTAGGGAAAATTGTTGAAAGTTTGTCTATGGCCTTGCTCTACGTTTACCTCCAGAAGGGAGACGCGGCCCTCGAAAGCCTTCAGCTCTTCTCCTCGGAGCTTATTAATCTGCGACATGGAAGCTAGTTTCTCCAGTGCCATGGCCTCTTCTCCTCCACATGCCATCAAGACTGTGTCAACGTCCTCTTCTGAATATTCCTATACTCGCCATAAGAGGCTGTTCGTTCAGCGATGCGAATTTTGCGCGATTTTTTGCTCTAATATGTAGAAACCTTACTGGAAAGGCATTTTGCAGGCTGGAGACGGTCTCATCCCAGACGGAAGTTGTGTTGCCTGCCTTTTTCTTTGTCCCATTCTCCTGCATTCTCACTGAAGCCACATTCTTTCTAGACGCACAGACTCTCCGACTCTCAGTCGACAACCTCAGACCAGCTCCATTCACGAAACACGCCATGTTGAAAAGTTGACTAGAAATCACTACCTAAACCAGCGAAACTCAGTAGTACAGACAGACACAGGAAATTTGAACTTTCCAACCTTCACCTCCCTCCGTCTGAATTGTATAGCTTCAGCATTGTTCACCAACTATAAAGATGACAGTATGTATAGCTAAATCGCAATACCACCAGAGCACATCCTCTTCAAGCAAAAGTGCTATCTCTCAATATTAGCTTTTCCCCACCACCCAATAGAAATAAAGAATAGACGAAAAAAGGATCACCTCGTTTGGTTTGTTTTGTGGCCGAAATGAAAAATCGTGAAGGACGCGTGTCCTTAAATCAACGAATGAATAAGCAGTTAGTATCTAGTGCGATATTGGTTGTTCTGTTGAGTAGGACGGGGTTCCTCTGTTGGGATAATTTTTCGGATGCTCTGTATGCGGTATGTGGCTTGGGTGAGGGTGAACGGCACTGTAGTAGTGCTCCGGTCCTCCTGAGAGTGCGACATATCTGAATACCCTTGCGGTGAACGCACCATCAAACTACCTATCAGAACTGGGCGTGTCAAAGTTGAATCCCGGTGGTCGACTTGGGTAACATGGTCGGGTGGGACGTAGCGTTCTAAGTTGGCTCGCCTTCTTGTACGAAGATGGCACTCAGCGTTATTTACTGTGTGATGAGAGAACGGAAGCGACACGCTTCCCAGCTCTACGCTATGCTAAATACGTTTTCGGTATGAGATGCACACTTTGCCTACGAGATAATGTAAGTTTATTTCTTACGCTCTCATGACAAAATTGTATGGGGAGTCGGTAACTTCAAAAGTTACCGATGTACTCGCACGTATCCGGATTAGATTACAGCTCGTTTCACATCATTTTTCTAGTTGGCAGTGGACTGCTTACAGTTCTTCCTCATCGTCGTCCTCCTCCTCGTCCTCCTCATATTCCTCGTCGTATTCCTCCTCATAATCATCATCTTCTCCTTCCTCAGGCTCCTCCGGCTCCTCTCCTTCGGCCGACTCAAGATCCTCTGGCAGGTCAAAGCTCGTTCCACAGTTTTTATGGAGGAACTCAGCGAATTCCTTCAGAGTTCGTCCTCCGTTGTAGGGAATGGGCTTGTCTTTCTTGCCAGCTGGGAAGAATGTAAGGGTCGGGTAACCCTTCGCGGCGTGCGGCGGTGGTGCATCGTTCTCGGTGGCGTCCATCTTCGCAATTACAATTGACTCAACACCGCTGAGCTTCGAAGCAAGTTCATCGTAAATTGGAGCAAGTTTCTTGCAGTGGCCGCACCACGGAGCGTACTGCTCAACGAGCACGTCCTTAGTATCGTCCATGACAAGTTCCTCCCAAGTGCTCCCGACAATGACCTTGACGGGCTCGTCGTTCTTCTCGGGTTTGGCCGCGGACTTAAGATTGGGCTTGAGCTCTCCGGCAATGTACTTCTTGGTCCATGCAGCGACCGAGTCCGCAGTGAATTCTTCCTCGAAGAGATACTTCGTAAGTCCATCGAACTCAACGATGGCAAGCGCTGGATCAGCAGTGACACCAAGCTGATCCTTGAAGCTACCGAGTTCCTTGGCATCAATCCAAGCGAACTTCACCTTGCCATTGCCCACCAGCTGCCTGGCCGCGTCGGTCATAACCTTCTTCTGCTCATCATGCTTGGCATTGCCTGGCTCGGCAAACAGAATGACGCATGGGCTTTCGATGTAGGTCTGAGCGGTATCCCTTGACAGCTCTCCGAAGAGTGGTGTGGCTGCACCCGTGCAAATATCGCCGAGCTTCTCAGAAACATCGACGGTGCTGTACTCTGCTTCCTCCTCACCGAAGGTCTTCAAGATGACCTGACCAGCACTGGCCTTACTCTTGGCGATCAAAGCTTCAGCATCAGCAGCAGAAGCCTTGAAGAATGCACCGTTTCCAGCGAGGTCTCCCTTGGTGGCCCTGGCGATCTTTTCGAACTCCGCCTCCTTCGTCTCATCACCGGTGATGATGACGAATGCTGCCTTCTCATCCTTCAACAGATCGGCGATTCCGTCCTTGGTGATATCAGACAGAATCGGCCTCAAAGCATCAACCATGAAGTTCACGATGGACTTCTGGTCACGGCCGCCAGAGTAATCCTGGAGCACCTTTCCGCCCTGGAAGAGCTTCAGAGTTGGAAACCCTTGGACGCCGTACTCTTGGGCAAGATCCTATTTTGCAAGTAGACACGGAAGATACGGTTAAAAGCTGTGACGTACTTTGAGCCCAGAACCATATTTATAACACTGCCCAGACACCTACCTTCTCGATCGTTGCATCGACGTCGGCAAGGACAACCTTTCCCTTTAGCTCGGTGGCGGCCTCAATGTAGGCCGATGCCATTTTCTTGCAGTGTCCACACCATGGGGCGTAGAACTTTACAAGGGTCGGCACATCCCCTTTAATAGTTTCCGTGAAGTTCTCCTTCGTAAGATTCAGCACATCCTCCGCATCTCCAAGGGCGAGCCCCAGAAGACCAACAAACGCAAACGTGTAAAGAAGTCTCATGATTTTCAATCGATCGGTAAACTTCAGGATAACGAACTCTTGTTGCCTGTGTTCATGCCCGTCAGCACTAGCAAGAGTTGCTGCTGAAGTCTGGCTATTTAACCTGTTTCATTTGACAACAGGCGGAGGCTCATCTCGAGTTTTCTTGATTGAGTCAATCCAAATAATGACTGAAGACCAATTAATGAGCGATCTAGCCTCAAAATTGACTGGATTAAGTCATTTAGAAACGGTCTGGATTGAATAAGATTTTTTGATTCCTGGCCGATCAGAGCAGCCAATTACGTTTGTAGAACTCCGTTACCAACTCCGACCGTAGACAACTTTTACCCCTATGGAGGTTTTTCCATAGTTACCATGGAATTGTTTTTTAAAACAAATATATTGGATTGTACGTTTTTTATACACAAAGCCAACCCCTGATTTGTATATTGGCCCACCCTTTGAAGGGGCAGAAATGGCAATCAATCGCGCAGATATGATAGGAGTAGAGGAGTATCCTTTCAGAGTATTTAAAAAAAGAACTGAAAAACCAATATGGATGATATTCGATACAATACAGTTGACTGTCCATAGCCCTCACAGAGATTCATGGTCGTCTGTTTCCGCGCGACCCCACCCCCCGACAAATTGATATTTAGTCTCGTAGGATGCCAAAAATATACTCTACATATGCTTCTAGGCCCACCCTCCAGACTACAGTCCTGCAACTACAGATCTTCTGGCAGTCGGAAAATTCTATTCAATGTCACCCCTTGCCGGATCTGGAAATTTATTTTGAGTAGAATCCAGGCCATCGCCATCGTCTGGCTAACGGGAAAATGGACTCAAAAAGCTACCCCTTTTCCAAAACTTCCAATCATTATGTAGCTGCCTTTTTTTCTCCTGGAAATTTATTCGAGGGAACCTAAGAGCAATTTACAATAGCAACTTCTTCTCGTACGTAGTCATTATGTTTCTCCTTCAATCTTTATATCTTCTTTGATTGAAAACAAACCCATAAAGACTAAATCAGTCAATATCAATCTGTTTTCGTGACTGATAGCTAATCTTTTATATCATATTTAGGCAATCAATCGTCTAGCAAGATATGCAATCCACAAAGCAATCAAAATAAAATCAGAATGATTGCCCTCTCCCTACAACTCCCCTCAGAAGGAATCAGAACGGGTCGGTCATGTACGTGCGCTGTTTATTGGTTGTTGTCCAATTGAATCCGTTCCATAGAGTGCTAGCTGATGTCCGGAAAAAGGAGCTTAATCATCGGGCGGATAGACTTGTTGCCCTTTCTCGAGAAAATTTAGTACTACAGGAACCAGGAGGAATCTGGGAAACTTCAGTCAACATCTCAATCTAGATATTGACTGAGCAACATCAAACGGAGGGATTGGTATCCTCAGTTGGTTGGTTGAGGAATGTGTGTTAGAGGACCTAGACGGCAGGATTCTGAACCCACTGACTTTTCGATCCACAGGAAGTCATGATTGACTGTATCGAGGAGGCTGACAAGACGCAAGGTCCGAAAAATACGAAGTGCACTACGATGGAAAGCTAGTATTTCGATTTCTCTACCTTCTCGCTGAAGTGGCAAAAGCAGTTGGGTGAACTGTCGACCGAAAGCATATCTGCTCGAATCCACAAATTGATGTCCAGCTGGATAGTGTGTGTGAGTATGCAAGCCTTAGGTCTTCCGACTTCGTACAACGAGAGTATACTCATGGAGCAAGCAGCCATGCTTCCTCGGTCATCCAGGGGCCACGCTGTACAGGAACAAAAAGCACCCGGAAGTGGGACAACCACAAGAGACTAAAAGATCCTCCTGAAAGATCTTAAGAGAAAGATCCTGGTTCTCCCGGGATTTGTGAGAACGAGCATCGTCTAGTACGAATGTATCAGGCCGCTTTCCCAACTATTCCATCCTGTCCTTGCATCAAACAATCCACAAGCTCTCTCGTGGATGGCAAATGCACCCGTTTCTTTTCACCGCGCCGTCATCGTCGTGTACCAAACGCATAGGGCGCAGTGTGATTAGCATGAGTTTCTCAACTCACACGTTTTCCTGGACAGTTTTACTGACACTCCTGAACTGTACTCCTCATTTCGAAACTCTCATCGGGTACCCTTTGCAAATCGGCGATCGTGCAGGATTTCAGTAGGAGTGCACTGGACGCGGATAGGTTTTTTTGAGTACGTCTGAATGCAGCGGGAGGATAGCGAAGTTCGTCAAGTTCAGGTTGATCACAGCGCCATACTGCGTGATGCAAAAGTGCTGACCTATATGAGCCCCCGGCATGATCGCCTCCAGGGGAACTACGAACGTATCAAGCTCCTCCAAGATGTGCACCACTGTTCCGTGATAACCTATGCCATGGAATACTTCAACTCGCTGCACCTTGTGCAGCGCCCCATAGTATTCCTAGCGGCGTCCCCGTACGATGGTCGGTTGATGAACTCCAAAGTTGGAACCCCGAGAATAATGCGTATTGCATTTCCTTCCGCCCACTCAAAATTTGAAATTACTTCTAAATTATGACAAGACGCCGAAAAGGAAAAGCGCCTTTTCCAGATCATGGGGTAGATTCCACGCTCGACTTTTTCGTAGATATTCTAAATATTGTTCAATAGTATCCCTTTTTATGCAATTTTTTGAAGCCGTATACTGTTCAAGATGAACTGCATTATGCAAATACTTGATAGCGACTTGGCTAGGAGGATGAAACTGGTCCCCAGGTTTTTCTATTCTTGGGCCCATTCAATGTCGTAAGTATTAGCTGACTTTCGGATGTTGATAAGGCGGGGGGTAATCGGAAGTGGAGGTGAAAGTGGATAGAAAGGAATAGAGTGAAGCTTGACGGGGGAGGTATAACAGGATTGACGTAATCATGGCGTTTGTTCCTAGTGCAGGAAGCTTTGGATCAACTTTTGTTCAGCATGGAGGCAGCAGTCGATCGACAAGCTGTCGGCGTACGTTGGGAGCGGACGGTCACAGATCGCAGGCATCAAAGACTGGGAACGTGGGAGTTAAAATGATGGCAAAAAAAGCAGCGGAGTATGACATGAAAACCAGGCTCAGGGAGGAACTCGAGGCTCCGTTCAGAAAGGTCCGAATGGCAATCTACGCTGCATCTGGAGTGTCCGCTACCATCGGAGGATTCGTTTCTGGCTCTCGCATTTTGGCATCGATGAGTGGCATATCAGGTAGAGTTTTTGCCGTCATTTAGTACATTATTGTTTTCATCGAAGTACTTAGCCGGAAGTTCTTTCATTTGCTTCGCTGGTCAGGTGTACAGCCGCTGGGTGAAACGATACCAAACTTGGCGATCGACTTGGGCGTTGTTGCTGGCGCAGTCTTCCTATACCAACGAGAAGTCAAGGCTGGAGAACGGAGGCTCGAGAGATTGGCCAGGGGTGCTATGGTCGGGAGCCTCTCAATCGAGTTGAGCAACAGAAAAGTTATTAAGGTCAGCGACCTTCGTGGCTCCAGGAGAGTCTTGATCGTAGGCGGTAACTCTGAGAAGGTGAAGGAGATCCTCAAGGCTGGTAAACCGGTAAGTGGATCCACACCAAGTCCAGTAATTTTCATTGGTGCATGTTGCGACATCCTCTTCATTATGTACACGAGCAAGTAATTTCCTACGCTTTTTTTCCGTTGACGTATTGCGATGCACAGTTCCAGAAACGATTGGAGGAAAGAAATCTTGTTGTCGTGCCAGTTGCCTTCGACAAGATCTCAGACTTCAAGGAGCTATCCGGTGGATGGTCTGGACAAAGTGTTGCCGAAGCCGTGTTAACCAACGAATGGAAGCTGTGGGCTGAAGAAGAATCAAAGCGAGTACGTGCGCCTGACGTAAGTAACGATACTTAGACAATTCTTGTTTGTGCGAACAGCTCCACAAAACAAAATCGTCGTCCTCTTTTCATACGCACAGATCCAGAAAGACATTTTCATGACGATCATTCGAAAGGACGGAAGAGTCGGTGCTCGATCATCTCAAGGCCTGGCCTGGCAACGGCTGCTCGATGACTTTGAGAAGCTTCCTAAGAAAGATAAATATGGAACGCCTTAACGATCCGCATTTGATGAATTTCGATGAAACTGAACAACTAAACATGAGCATGAACGGCGAAAACGAAAATACCTTCCCAAGGGCATTCCGAACAATGCTACTTTGTACAATGCACTCTGGTCTCGAGCATATAGATTGCTGTGGCTGGAATAGAAGACGGAACACTCGATGGAGACTAAGTTTGTCGTACTCCTGCTAATGATGGACACTTCTGGCTGACGCGCAAGCTCGTTCGCCGTGAACCAACAAGCCACAGGTGCATGTAGATCGGCCAGACTCTTATCACCTGAGACTGCAGAAGGCTCTGCATCACCAATCTATCCGAACAATCAAAAGCTCCAGTGTGCGGGAGCAATATATTTCAGGAAAGCAAAAGAATTCCTTCTCCCCCCGGGGAAATGCATCGTTTCTATATGACTATCAACGACTCAATCCGCTTTCTCTACAAAATGTTACCCAAAATGATAAACATGCAACGGACCTTTGCAAAACCCAGCAAACGCCTTATTCACAAACACTTCCCATGCCCGAGGACCATAATGATTGAATTTATCAATCAAAACAACTGTTCTATTATTATAGAATAAAAAAGCCACGTATGTAATGCAAGCCTTACACGCTCCGTGATTACTATTTGTGAAAATAATTCATTAGATCCGGACTGACCATTCATATCCGTTTTACTAACAAGCGTCAGCACGTTAAGCCGCTAGCGGTGTTTCGCCATGAAAAATTAAACCATAATTCCACACACCCGCTTCCGGTCTGAAAGAAATGCATTTCCCCACAAGCTATTTTCGGGATAAGTAAGGGGGGGGTAAATTTTAACGTTGTGCGAAGGCTTAGATATTGAATTAGTAGAAAGTTTTGAATACTTTTGGCTGTTGTAGAGTTTTTCGAAGGGGGAGAAGAGTTGATGATCAGTACCTCCTTTTTTTTATGATATGGGGTTTTTGTGCGTCCTCGATGGCTTTGGAAGGGGATTGCTCGCAGGTGGGTTTGGGTGGCAATAGGATGGTTTGTGGTTTGTATAAGGTTACAACAGCAAGGAGGAGGGGTGCTGAAAGGGGCAGCATATTGTCCGACGAGGTGGTAGTGTTTGGCAGTGACAACGTTTAGGGAGGGTTTACTGAGAGAGTTGGGACTGTCCTGGTAGGCGTGTTGTTTTGGGAGGGTTGTGGGTGGTGACTGGTTGGGGCCTGCTAGGGTTTTGAAAAGAGGGTGCTGACTGTCATCATGGAAGGCTGTTTCGTAGCTGGTGGGGCGTTTGTACAGCGCAGCCGTCGATTGAGTGTTGATGGGTTGCGTGGGAGGGAATGGCGTAGTGGGGGGAGTAGGGGGAGTAGCCTGCGGAGCAATCCAGTACGGTGTGCTACGGAAAGTCAGCTCCTCCAGAAGCAGGAGGTTGTGACGACTGAGGTTGTGGAGGACACTGCACCGCCGCCAGCGGTACAGCCGTCGAAAAGACAAGTCTTGTTGTCTCTGGCACTGCTTATCGCAACGGACAAAGCGCTAATAGTTCTCTTCAGGACCTTAAACATCCAATTTCCTGCCTCTCTGTTTGGCATGTTGGCAATGTTTGGAACTCTACTGGTACTGGATGTTTTTAAGCCGGAGGCCTCAACCAAGGTCGCTGGAGCGTACCAGCCAGGAGTGAATTTTCTGGCAAAGTGGCTAGCAGTGTGTTTCGCACCCAGCCTGGTCGTCCTTCCACTTGCCCCCATGCCAGCTTCAGCGGACCTTTTGCGTACTGTCGGCGTACTTGTTTTGGGCTGGGCGATGTCACTGTTGAGCGCAGCGTATGTGGCAATTGGGCTCCAGAAACTCTCGGTTTCCGAAGATGAAGATGCTCCAACACCTGCAGCGCCAATTGTGATGCCACCGTACCGAAAACTTGCAAAAATTCTAGGCGCCTCTACAGCAGGGACATTCCTGCTCAGTCTCGCTTCTAGCAGCTTTACTCCGTTTGTGGCTGCCTACACGCTCTCCGCAACACTGCTCGGATTCTGCCTAGGAAACCTGCTCAGCAAGGACGTGAAAAAGATTATTCACCCTTTAATAACCTGCACATTGACAGCTCTTTCTGCGATCTTCGTGCTCGCGCAAGCTTCTGGAGTCGCAACTGCGGGTCTCCTCGCTGGATACATTACCAGGGCACATAGCATTGCACAAGTGGGTGGTGGAGATCTGCTGCTGTCTCTTCTCGGCCCAGCGGTCGTTTCTTTTGCTTTTCAAATGTATTCGAGGAAGAAGATCATGAAACAAAGGTCTCTGGAGGTAAGTTTTGCGGGCTTTGTTGAGCCTCCAACTCAAATGTGGGGATATCGAAGCTGATGCAACTGTAACGAATCGCATTGTAGGTAATTGGTGCGTCATTTTTCGCATCAGTCTTTGGCCTGTTCGGTACCGCGTTTCTAGCAAGACTGTTCAACGCGAGTGCGTACGTCCGGAAGTTTTTGATTCCCCGGCAGCTCACAGCGGTAAGATCAGAATGAACCTTTCTTCGTCTTCGTGAGAGTACAAGAAGTTCTCACCCCGTTTGTTTCTCGCTACTCAGCCGCTCGCGATCCGAGCAGCAGAAGCACTGTCTGCTGATATTGGGCTCTGCCTCAGCGTTGTGGTCTTGACGGGACTGATCGGCGCTAACTTTGGAAGGTTGCTGTTGGATATGTTTAAGATCCGGGATCCAGCCGCCCGCGGTATTGCGACTGGCGCCAGGTATATCAATTCCTTCAGGTTCAATGTACTAGCTCCTTTTTTTAGAGGTCTACTGACTTTGTTTGTCCTTTGTCCTCAATGACGCAGTGCACACGGACTTGGAACGGCTGCAATTGCTGCCGAGCCCGACGCATTCCCGTTTGCCGCAATTACTATGGCGCTTGTAGGACTTATCTCGTCCCTCCTCATTCTCACACCACCGGTGAGGATCTTGCTATTGCGGGTCGCCCTCGGAGGGTTGTAATCGATTCTACGTATTAACAACAGAGTAACTTATCGAAACTAAGAAACACTGCTGACCCTCATGAAGACCTGGTTGAAGCCGAGGCCTTTGAGAGAAAGGATATCATGGATACTGCAGAGCCTGTGAAATCATTTCAAATCCTCGCCCTGCATATTATTACAATTACCATTAAAAGCCACTGCTTGTCAAAGGGCCATTTGTAACAAACCAAATGCACAATACTGCTTTCGCCGTTGCCCTGATAGTTGCTCAGTGGGCGCAGAAGCAGCGACCAACTTGTGGAGGAATGGATTGGAATAGGTTAAAAGACGCCGATTTGAAGCGAGCCCCCCCCAAAAAAGAGCCGTAAAAACCCTCGCCATTTGGTCCTACCCCAACCACCCTGGCTTTTAAGGTCATGAATCGGGTCCGTTTGGTAGAGGGCCGATTTATCTAGAGAAAGGGTTAACCGATTCAAGATCCTCACCTGATGCCTGTTTCTAAGCGACGTAATCTTGAAATGCGTTGTTGTACTTGTTTTCATCCGATACGAAGAAGGCCAACGGTGCTACATCCGAAAATCGAGCCTTGGCGACTTGGTGCATGGTCTGTTTGCCTTTTTGACCAGAGCACGACAATTTCAATTGGCGAAACGTTAAGGTTGAGCAGCTCAATTCGCAAAAAGTACTGGGCCTGAAAAAAAGATGATGACTGTAAATAGGATATCTCCGATAACGGCCCGTCCAGTCCTGAAAATTCGCTTAGCCGGGCAATGCGCTCTTTTCTGCGCCTGGGTATTGACCAGGATACCACTATAGCGGCATAGTGCTGTCATTCGTATTCGTGACTTGCTGATGTTCACTAAAAGCAACCGTAATCCTCGGCACAGTTTAAATCAGAACAGTTTACTCAAACACCCGTGCATGCGTGCGATCTCGGATCTGCGCGTAGGCGTCCATCCTACGATGGAGTACAGAGGTTCATGACGTTGTCCGTGTAGTTGCGGCGGGTGCTTTTTAACGCCACCTTTGTATTGTAGAAAAAAAAACTGAAACCACCCCACCCCCCCCCCCCTCTCTATATGCGGAACAGGCTTGCGTCTTTCGGGATTCTTGGGTGTTTCCGCATCAAGACTGCGGGAATGCGATTTTTTTCCGGACTTGACTGACCAGATCGTCCGAGCAGCACTGGACTTCAAAAACCCTAAGTCAATCAGTTTTAGCTCAACATTCAAACACCAACCGCAAGTTTCCATTCCAGCTCAATTTAGCCGGAACAAGATCTCCATTGCATACTCCTAAACTTTACTACTTTTATCGAACATCCTTCCCTTCCAAATATAATCTGGATACTCTCCAATAATATTTGTTCGATTTCATCCATAACGGCTCGTTCAGTATTATTGAATAGGGGGCGTGGGGCGAAAACTCAGTCTATGCAATCCTAAAATGTTTATCCCAAACTGATAAACTGAAAATTTTCCCTTCGCTCTCTCCCGTAGACGTCTATCAGTACTCTTCATATCGAGCAAGCATGAAACTTTGAAATGTCAAAGGGTTGGGTGGAAGCTCTGAAACCCTCTGTATTTCAAAAAATACATTATTTTATCGGGGAGAAAACTACGATTTGGATGGGATTGCTACCCACCATCAAAACGTAGACAAGCGAAGACCCTTAATGAAGTTTTAACTGTGGTCGTAAAAAAAGAAGAAATCTAACTGGGAAGAGTTTTTAAGCTTCCATTGGTTAAAAATGAAATGAGGTTCTCAAAATATCCTCGAATAGCAACACATTTTCACCCCATTTCACTTATAGACCATTAAAAAAAATTCCAATAGAAGAATTATATCTTCAAAAAACAAAATACCATAGGTTTGAATATTACACCCGCCAAGACATCTAATCAAATTAACCAACCTATTTTTCCGTAGTAATTCTATTTTCATAAAAAAGCCGAGAGTTTCTCTTTTTCAATTTTTTTTTAAATAATCCAATCAAATTCGAATCAAAGAGGAGTTTCATTATCCAATCAAGAGATTTCAAGTTTTATAGAATACTATAAAAATAAGTTCTCTCATCTTCTTGTTTTTTTTTTTTTCTCTCTTGTTTCGATGAAGTTTCAGTTAAAAAAAGTTGTGTTCTTTATATTCAATGGCTTTGGAGGTGGTCGAGATAAACCTCCAAATCATTTGTAGAGGAGCTTTCCTTCTAAACCCTACCGAACCCCCCCCCTTTAGTTAAGACCAGTTAGTAAGGAATCAAAGCTTCTTGTTTTGACAATAAAGTTTCTTAAGATGAAAGTTGGATGTTGAAATTTTTGCTCTTGGTTGAGGGGGTGGGAAAGTGCATGGCGGGAGACATGCCGATGAATGCATTGGTGATGGATTTTGTGTTCTGGTCGCGGTGACGGGAGGGGTGGGAAGGTGGGGTGGGGGGAGGTCTGGTCAGTCTAGGGTTTCACGATGGGAGGAAGGATGGGATTTTGTTAACGAGATGAGGTGTGGGTCTTTAGGTCAATTTGTGAATGTTGGGTTTGTACAGTTGTAGTGAGTTAGAAAATACAGGTTTGCAGTTTGGGTGGGCGTAGGGTGGGAGGAGCTCAGGGTGGGATGTTTTTTTTTAGGGGAAAGAGTGGGTTCTACTGAGGTGGTAGTTGAGTGTGGTAGGGTGTCTTCAGGTGTGCGTAGGGATTTCTGACGGGTTGTTGACCGTGTCAATTGTGATGTCGTCTGGAGACTGTTTTGTGAGTAGCTTGAGGGGGAACCCAGTACGGCAGAAGCGCTCATTGAGGAATGTGGAAATGGGGGCTGGGAGACAGGCCGGGGTTTTAAGAGCGGCGGATTTGGGTCGACGACGGCTAGACCTACACTGGGCTGCGGGGCAAGCATCCACGACTGTGTCGAATGTGGTGATGAGCGCTAGGGGACAGCCTGGAGTTGTAAAGGCGGCAGACGTTGGTCGCGGACGAAAGGACTTGCATTGGGCAGCCGCCCGCGAAATGAATTCGAGGAGGTCGAAACAGTCGACGGGAGTGGTTTCTTCGGCGATGCGAGTTTTGCGACGGTATAAGATGCCTGAGACGAGCTCGAGTGGCTTCGCCAAGGCAGAACGGGCAGTAGAATTGCCAAAAGCCAGTGTGAGAGTGAGGAGAGAGACTATGCCCCCGAACCGATCCTATCAGGTGAAGCCAAAAATCAGTGCGAAAGTGCAAAGAGATATGCTAGTCGCGGAGCGAATACAGCGTTTGTTGTCAACCACGGAAGTTATCAACGAACGCGCGCGGAAAACGAAGATCATTTCATTCTTTTAAGAGCCGCTGCATCCCACACATGCCATGGGCCCGGGAAGCACGTCAACTTGTTCCGCTTCACCGACAAACGAGGAGGGAAATTAGCAAGCCCGTCGCTTTCAGAGCAGCTGCTCTTTAATTCCGGTAATTTGTTGTTCGAACAGCTGGATGGCTCGATACCGTGTCCTCAGGACACGCCTGCATCTTACAAGTAATTAAATATAGACATGTACTTTTTAACAATTTTAAAAGCTCTTAGCGATGCCCCGTTTTCGCGCTCTTGGAAGAGCACTTGTGAACCTTGTCACACCGCTAGATGAGAGTCTTCTCCAAAGAACATAAACCAGATAAAAACACAGCATATTCCACAAAGCTGTGCGCTTCGCCAGATCAGAACTGGGTAAAAGGAATGGTCCGTTCCCATCGCCACCAGGAGCCTAAACGTTATTCCCATACATATTAACACGTTCCGAAAGCCGGTTGGCACGAACAGCCTGCCATGTTGGAAAGAATAGCCGCGCAAGGACACTCACAGCATAAGATATCGGCAACTGATTCATAGTAAGCGAATGCTGTTGCATCTCACCTTAACGAGGACAACACGAAAACTGACAAGATCGATGATGCCGCGACATAGATTATTTGCAAGGTAGCATAGACCCTGTCTGCTTGGTCGACAGCCTTAGTCTGACTGAAAAATACTTCTACGTTCGCAAGGTTGACAACAATGCCAAAGTAGCCAAGCGTCAGACCGGCATCTGAGATATTCCCATCAGGGTTGATAAGTGCCAAGGTCGTGAAAAGGAGAGACACTCCTGCGAGGCTCCACAGCGGAGCTGGTCCAAGCTTGTCACTGACGCTGTAGATCGATGCGCCGAACGTTGCGAAGCCGGCAATACATAAACAGAGCAATCCAGCCTGGGGCATGAAGAGGATCCTTGCTCAGCGGTGGATCTTCTATGGAGTATTGATGGGATTTCCGTACCTTCCAAGCAGGATCATCCACTTGACTAGCACGCATGCGATGTTCCATCCATCTCGTGAGTTTCAGAATGCTCCATACAACGATTAATCCCTCCAGAACGCTGACGCTCGGGCCAACAAGGCACAGCACTATCTCATAGTATTGTACGATGCCCTGTTGCTCCGGGCTATAAGGATTGGTGAACAGATATATCACACGCTTAGATCTTGACCAAGGCATGAGGTGGAACCAAGCGAGCCCTACCTTATGTAAGATCTAAGCGAGTCCAAGATGGGCAATCTGCTCGGCCCAAGTGCATGGCTTATAGCAATGAGCAGTATCGTTGACTTGATGCCGGTCTGTACCCCACTCAGCAAACTTGCAACAACTTCTGATCCTCCTTGCGGAATTGGGAGTCCATATAGACCCAAAAGTAAGCTCAAGTAGAGCGACCAATGTACTATCACTACCCTCTGGGCCAGGCGCTGACCCAGAACCAAAGATCCAATAGTCGCGATCGGACCTCCACCATTCCTGAAACTGTTTAGGACACGCTTCCAGGTCGCCAGCAGTGACATTATGATCATTAGCCGTCATCAACTCTGCACTTTCATCCTACAAGTCATCAAGCCGAACCCATGCCGGGTGCGGATCGAGCTCCCTGAGCTTTGCGGATGACGTATTATCCTACTGTCCGTGTCGGAAACACTGTGCTATCGTGTAAAGTCCGCACTACGACAGGGCGGATATGGGCGTGCGAGCTGGTCTTCTCCCCAGTATTCAGAGGAATAGCATTGATCAGTGGTCCGATCCTGATCCAGACCATTGGCGATGAGGAAGGATATACTCAAGAATGTTTAGTGTGCGTTTGGTTTTGGTGATTCCCCTTGAGAAGAAACCTGGAGAAACTAGTCAAAAACAAAATCGCCCCGTTGCGAATATGCCCAAAGAGGGGTGCGAGCTACGAGTACGTCACATGAGAGTACTCCGAAGCTAGGAAATCCTCTATCCAAGTGTACTGGCTTTGATAACTTGAAACCGCGAAGGGCCATCCCAGCAAGAACCCCCGACAAGATTTGGTTGAATCCCCAGTCCAGCAAATCACATCAACCAAAGTCGTCTGTAGTAAAATCATAGTACAGAAAGAAATATGATGCAATCTACCCCTCCTCAACGATAAAACCAATACCATGTTCATATCTGCAATAAATTTGACTAAGACAGTACTGTTTAAAAAACTAAACTACCTTCCCCTCCTTATAAATCCACCACTTAGTATGACTCGATTCGGTACTATTAGTACGTATCTCCTCCAACCCTGAAAATATAAACAAAATTTTAAACCGTTCTTAAAATATCTACAATATACTATTCAGTAAAAGACAGCTGTCCATTCATTTTCCTTGATGAAAAGGAAGTGAATATAAATCGATGAGTTTGTTTTATATTTTTTTTGGGTGTGTGTGTGTTTTGATCGGTTTGGGAAGGCGGGATTGTGGAGAGGGGAATGGGAGGATGGAATTGTGAGAGGGAGGGAGTTTTGGGTTTGGGAAGGAGGAGTGGGGCGGGGGTGATTTGGGATTTGGTGAACCAGGTAGAAATTTTTGTTTTGATATTGTTACTAAGAAAGAAAAGTTTAGGAAAATGGTTGACTGTTCGATCTGTTAGAGGTTTTTTTTTCGTGGGAAAGGAGGGGGGGGGGGGAGGGGAAGGAAGGGGGAGGGAGGGTTTTTGAAATACTTGGATAAGACGGTTTTGGGATTTTGAGGTAGGTGTTGGGAAGTATGACTGAAACTGAGGAGCAGGCTGAGGAGCAGGTTGAGGCGCCGAAGGTGAGGGAGAGCATTCAGTTTTAGCTTGATCTGCTTTTGTTGGTTGGTTTTAGATTGGTTTTGGATGAGCTTGGATTCAGTCTTTTGGTACCTTTTGAGTACTGTGTTCTGATTTTGGATAAAGGCGTGGTTCTGAAAGGGTGGTTTTTTGCTGTTTTTTTGGATAGCCGGGGATCCTCGAAGAAGATCCAGTGAAAGAAGGCAAGCGGAAGCGAAAGAGCGTCGAAAAGCTGTATGACGAAGTACCTACTCCGGCGAAGAAGAAATCCACTGAATACGTCCAGGGATTTGGGCAGCCGATTGGTGAATTAGAGGCCTTTACTGTGGGTATCAAGTCCAAGGATATGATTTTTCTGAAGAAGTTTCATAGAGTGCTGTACAACTCTCCTGGATCTCGGAAAAACATTCGCAGCTCTCTACGAAAGTTTCGCGGATTCAATTTCGGATCTGAAGCAGACGAGAAAAAGAAGTTGGAGCAGCTGGAGAAGTTTAGCAAGACTGAAATCTCCGGATTCTGCGGCCTTCTAGGCCTGTCACACAACAAAGAGAAGCACGCGCTCAGCGCGTCGCTTTTAGATTTTCTCAAGAAGCCTGCCGCTAGCCTTTCAAAGGCACCCCCGCCCAAAAAGGTATCCAAGATTGCGCTTCACCCTGTGTTCAAGTTGCTCTTGTTTCCTGGACTGACTGACTCGTTGCTACGCACACGACGAACTTTACTCCAGCTTAAGGGTAAATCCTCCTCGAAGTCTAAGAGTGCAATTAAAAAGTCCAAGACTGGAAAGGGCTCGACGAAGAAGCTTCCCGGCAAGAAGAAGAAACCTAATGCCGAGGATGAGGAGGATTCCTACTATATGAACTTCATCAACCAAGAGCGTGCTAAGATGGAAGCACAAAACCCAGGAGCTACCAATACCGAGATCATCTTTCTGTGTGGTGCGGAGTTCGGCAAGAAATATGAGATTGTGGTGGATGAAGATGACGGTGATGGACAAGAAGAGGACGGTGATGGACAAGAAGAGGACGGTGATGGACAAGAAGAGGACGGCGATGAACAAGAAGAGGACGGTGATGAGCAAGAGGAGGACGATGCAGAAGAGGAAGAAGATGGAGATGAAGACGGAGTGGATGCAGAAGAAGGTGAAGATAAGGACGAAAAGGATGAAGCTGAGGAACAAGCGAAACCGGATTCTACGAATACGGGTGAGACGGAGGCCAAAGCGGAAGTAAAAGATGAAGCCAAGGACCAGGGCGATCCAGCGGAAGAGAAGACAAGAGGCGAATGAACTTCAAAACGGTTCTCTTCCCCGAATGTATGCATAGCCAGAACTGACTCGGGCTGATTATACCTAAGTAATAAATCAATAGTTGAGTTCGAGCTAATGAGCTTATGCGTCTACATGCGAACCATGGTGTCTTTCACAAGGAAACGTGCCCCTATGTCAATCTGCTGATGAGAATCCTGAGTTACGGTACGACAACCAGCGAAGGGTTCGGGGACAAAAGATCAAATTCGCATTGTTCACGAAACATTTTCACTGTGCAAAGTGTACTAGTCTTCAACGAGGCCTGCGCATCTCAAGATATCCTCGATCAGCACGGGGCTCGATCTGGTTACGTAATCGGCAAACGAGGTTCTGCATATAGTGACGGAGATATCTTTGGCGGTCGCGACGTCGATCTTCGGGGGTTTCGGGACTCTGTCAGCTTGCTTAAAGAGGTATGTAAGAAACCTCGTTGCAGTGGGAGGGTCAACCACCAAGTCCGCAACGGCATCAACCCGATCAGATGGAATCAATCCAGACTGGACCACGCACGGCATCAAATGCAGAAGCGCCCGTGCGAATGCGCTACAGTGCACTTCTTCCTCTAAGTAGGGAGCTCCCTTGACGAATTCCAAATCTACAGCCGGTTCTATTGATTTCTCTTCTGTAGCAGCAGCAACTCCCAACGCCAGAGCCTGTGCCAGGCCCATACCTGTCGCTTCCCGAGCTGATCCAGCTAACATGCATGACGAGGCCAACGCAGAAAACTGACTGTCCTCTTCCATGCGCTGCCCAGGGTCGCTCAGAATAACCCGAAGGATTTGCTCGATGCCTTCCGTTGCGAGCCGATTGGACGTGGGATCCAAATTCCTAGCAAACAGACTTTCGATGCACCAGCACAGGTTTACCGCCGCCACAACATCAACAAGCGGCGGGTTCAATCGACGGTATATCCTGGGATCGGCGACAACGATTCTGTCGTTTGCTGGATCCCATTCGACCACCGTGTGTCCCGTACCAGATCGCAGGATACTTGTCGACAAATACGCTGCCTCGGAGCCTACCCCAGAAGGGACCAAGATAAGCGGCAGAGGCTTTTCCCCTGTTGAAGCGCGGATATATCCAACGCCGCCCGATTCCTCTGCTGCAAATTCTGCCCTTCCGAGTACCTCTAGTGCCTCCGTCTCTGGGACAGCCGCCAGGGCGGCTATCGCACGAGCGGCGTCCATGATCCTTCCAGATCCGTATGCAATAATACCACCGTGTTCTCGTTCTCGGAACAGCTTGAGTCCTCGTTCAACAACCATCCTATTGACTCCGGGCCCGTTCTCATGAATACGAAGCCCGGGAAAGTCCACCACGACCGAGTCGTCACTCTCAGTTTCCAGGCCCCAAACCAGCGGGTCAATTCTGGCCTGGTTGAAGCCAGTAATGCCAAGAAACGTATGACTCTGGGCGAGGACATGCTTTTGGACCTTTTCAATCGACCCGCTCCCTAGCCAAACTCGAATGGGGTCATAGTACTGACCAGAATCGCTGACGGCTTCGGTCCGCTTTGGCGTTTGGACGGGTGACAGTTCCGGCAAATCCCATTCCTCCGCCAGGACATCTGCAGGAAGCGCCCAAGATGCTGGCGGGGGGTACAGAGCGGCAAACCTCTCGCTTTTCCATCCGGTTTCATCCAGATATGCATCCCCGAGCGATGAATCGAAGAGGGCAAAGTCTGAGCCATCCGGATACGCACTCAGGATAACCATTGTTCTGCCATTCTTGAGTGGGATCGCTGCTGCTCTTAGCGCTTCCCCGGACTGCACAAGCCGTCGGACTTCCGCAATACACAGATCGGAAAATTCGGATGCTTCTTCGTCGCTTTCAGCGCTGCCAGTGCTCACAATCACTTCAACAGAGCTTACCCCGAGTCGTTTCAGGATCTGCTGAGGAACTGCTTGCGAATCGGTGTCAATGTCGTCAGCATCTGTAGGCCGAGATAACTGCCAGGCCCTTAGACTTGGAAACAGAGCGGTCCCAGTAAACCGCGGTTCCTTTGTGGTGAACGGGAGAGGATCTTCTCCGAGTTGTGGTTTCACCAATTCGTAGGCTTCGAGGAGGGCATACCCATGGCCGCTTTTTTTCTTCAGAACATCAACTCGGGCAGCTTCGACGTTCTTGGCGTAGTCTTCTAGAGCATCCTCAATCTCGTTCGTCTCCACGACCTCTCTTAAGCGGAACCACAGAGCATCTGGATGAGTCTCGGGCGAGGGTGAGGCAGCCGCCGCGCATCTGCGTCGACAAAGTTTCTGGCAAACGGCAGCACGAGGTCTCACCAGACCACCCGCAAGAAACGAAAGCATTGCCATCATTAAAACCCTTTGAGCCCGCACTCATGATTTCTGAGCGAACACGTCTCACTGTCAACCTCAATGGTCTACCGCCGATGCAAGCCAGAATGTGACCAGAACTTACACCGGTAGCGGCGGAGATATTCGATGGCCTTCTCTTAAGACTCATGGAGAGAACGAATGGTTTGTACCAGTACTGCTGTTAAATTCAAGCCTGTAATAGCATGCAGATCTAATTCTTCCATCAGATGACCGGGAGTATGCTGAAAACCTTCAAACACAACATTGTATTGCCGTTGGCAATCCCGTCGCCGGGGCCCACAACAACATGTCTGAGGGAAAAGTGGAACGACGTCGTCGTCAATTCACTTGGCTCAGTAACTGCTGTTGTAGATTTGCTGTCATAAGAACATTGAAATTCTCTAAAGCGCGTTTTCAAAGCTCCTGCGCTACTCTCATCGCGCTTGCAAAGCCCTTTCAGAGGAATTGTCTCGGAGATGGTTACCGAGAAGGGGACGCTTCAGAGGAATCACAAAGCCCAGCAAACTACACGGATAATGTTTGGGCTTAATTTTTAGCCCGAAGAAGTTTTGTCTGGTGTGGGTTTGCTCCTGGTTGATAGGGCGCTTAGAGCTTCCGCGTAATGTCATAAAATCTAGCCCAAAGTCGCTGGTCCTGGTATTGGGGTTTTCAGTTAGTCCTTTGAACCTCCAGCGTTCCCATGTTTAGTAAAGAATGTTGTCGTCTTGGGTACGGTTTCGGGGTAATATGAAACAGATGATACCGCACTGTTGTAAGTTCGCACGCGCGGACGAAGGCGTGCGTTCTTGCCCACCCTCTGAGAGTTCATACGACGGTTCTTTCTTTAATAGAGATTCCTTCGTACGCAGCATATATGTGATATCTTGGATCAAAATCGACTACGGAAACTATGTAGCGGGAATAAGTGTAAATAGAGTTCAGCAGCTCATAGAAAATTAAGACAGTATACAATAGCAACCGATCCACTGGAGGCGAATGCTAATCTAGAGAAACAATTTGCTCTGTAAAGGTTCATGGCAAGCTCTTTCCAAGCCTGCTGGATGAATCTTGCCTGTGTCTCTTTGCAAGATCCGACCGGTAGCTACGCCCATTGAGATAGCACCTCGCTGCAGCCGAATTTGGATCAAGGGGCTTTCCGCTGAGCGTATGCCCTTCACCAGTCTCTGCCACCTTCCGTGGAACCGGTAATCCGTGCTTGTAAAGCCGAATAAAATATTTCTGCGCATGTGATCGGAAATTGTTCGCGTCTCGAGTTCCGACGTGCTGAGCGCACTTTTTCCAATCTCTTCCGTAGAGCTGCAGGGCCTCAAGAAATCTTGTTTCCTCTTCCTCGCTCCACTTTACTGGAGCTTTTCGCTTCTGATCAGTGGATCTCGGGGATGATCCAAGTCTACTATCTTCACCGGCAGACATTGTGGAGGCCTCAGAGACCGCCGAGGCCCCTGATTTTCGTACATGCCGAGCACCAGGGATGTCCATTCGCGCGGAAGCAACATATCCATCTTCGTAACTCCCACTCAGAGGAGTGTTTCCCAAAGGACTGCTTGCGATTTGCCCAAGAGCAGGAGACTCGAAGGGGAACTGTACAGAATCTCCAATGTCGGTCTCCATGGCGTAGCTCTCCATCCCGTCACCTGGCTTCCCCGAACTACCATCATGCTCCGTGAACTGATACATTCCCATTTCCTCGAGGAGGTCGTCTGCTCCGAGGCTGTGGGACAACATCCCTGAATCAAATAGCATTTCGTCCATTGCTTCTAAGCGATCTATACTCCTGCTACCATTCCCAATGCTAAAGACAACTTCAAAAGCTGCGCCCCGACTTTCTTCACCCACGCGTTCAAGACTGCGAACTCTGCGTAGAGCTCAATATGATAAATACCTCTTTTAGCGGCTTTGTTTCCCCCGCAAAACTAGTTCCTTTCGCAAAACTATTTCCGTTCGTTTCCGCCTTGGCAAGAAACACCGGAAAATACTCCCTACAACGGTATTTCGCCCTATATCCCCATCACCACGCCCCCCCCCCCCCTCTCGAAAGCCAACCCCTCTTTTCCTTCTCAAAATCTGGTTTGCGGATGTAATCCACCCCTTCCAATAACTTTGTTGAAATAAGCGCTGTTGTCAACCTGTTTCTTGACCATCTTCCGCGAGGTTGCCAACCTGCCGTATTTGGCTTCAACTTCTTGTTTGAACATCCACCTACCCTCCTACTCAGCGTACAAAAATTTTCGACTCGATCCTCGCCCGAAGTTGAACAAAGTTTCAACCCTACTTATGGAAGCGAATCGAATTTCATATAGCTTCCAGGCTATCAAAATCCTCGAGTTTAGTATTTCCGCTCAATTCCATTAGGGTAGTGCTCTGTTTAACAAAAATGCGGATGAATTGTAGACTTCGTTTTTCCTTTGTGAGTACACGCCTCCGGTTGGCAGTTCCTAAACTGACGGAAAGTTCAACCACAGCGAACCCTGGGCTCCGCAAAAGCAAATTCTACTTCACATCAAAAGTATGTCGTCTATTTCCCTCCCCCCCCTCTATCTATGCCTCAACATTTGATTTTGTCGTGAAAACCCCTAATTAGAGAATCCGGTGGGCTCCGATTTTTTTTTCCTAAGCAGAATGGAATCCGCTAAATTTATTCGGGCAAGAGGGAGTTTGATGACGACCTGTGGTGTGACAAGCTTCATGTAGATCTCTGCACGGGAACAGCTCTTGCTAGTGGTGGGTTCCAATACTTCTAGTCTATTCTAGAAAGTCGTTGGCCAATAGTGGCGAAGCAGGTTAACCTCCCTCTCGAGAAGCGCCACAAAAATATATGTCTCGGGTGCAATATTCAGTATTTTTTATATCTATTCACGTCTTTCTTTGCGCAAATACGGAATACGGAATCCAGCTGAACCTCAGGATTTGTTCAATATTTGTTTATTGTAAATTTATTCACCGATTTTCCGCTTTCCCCAAGTGCAAGTGGAGTTCCTTGACTACCAGTTCCGTATGACTACCCCTCTTCTCTGGAAGCGACGGTTTTCACTCACTGTCTCTTTTTTAAGCTCCCTAACTACCCCGCAATAATCCGAGTGGAAAAAGCTCTTTTTGATGGTGCGGTAAGTTTCAGAAAACTCACAATATAGGGGGTGTAGTCACCCTGAGATATTGCACCCCCAGGGTAAACATATGCACATCCGTGCTGGTTCCGTTTTTCCAACAAGATCGTTCGTGCACAGTTTCTATTGGATCATATCGAATCCCACTAGACGTATCCGCTTTCTTAAGTTTCGCTATACACGCGCGAAAATATTCAAAAAAGAGCAACGGCAAACGGGCAGCTAACGCCTTACCTCCCGCAGAAAAGTTTCTATGAATACGACTAAACACAATAGTTCAAATATTTCAAACATATTCGTCACTCTCCTGAGCTTCTCCTACCCCTCAGATACAAATTGACCTTAACTCATGATGTCCATTGTTGCTTTCGACCTTTGTGTCATCATATAACAATAAAAATTAAGGGGAGTTTTGTGAACAAAAAAAAAGGAGTCAGAGGTAACTTTTCAAAGAAAATCTTCTTTCTGAAGTGTTCCCCACCCTATCGATTTTTCATACATGTTTCTGTAGCCACATATTTATTTATAATATGATAAAGCTTTCAGTAGACCGTTCGCTGACCCGGCCTTTGTCAGTTGCTCTATTTGCTAGAATAACCAGCCAAGAAAAGCTTATCCCCTTTCTTCTCTTGGAGCAGTTCCATTCTTGAAACTTACGAGAGCCTTTTCAATTACGCGATGAGCCTATTGCAACTCGGTGGCGTACGTGCGAGCTATCTTTCGGAGCCTGCAACAGGGCGAATACTTGCACAATGTCTGGGCCACTCTCACCCGAAATTCTGCAGACCAGTGGGGGCTACGAAAAATATGGCCACGGTCGCTCCGAAATTCTGCGGAAGCGCAGAGGGAGCGAATTGTGGTCTATGCAATTTTTCGTCCTCAAGTTCGTCCTTTTTTTTTCTCTAGCTTTGCTATGGAGGTGAGCGAGGCAGGCGGCGAGCTGCAGAGCACCTTAGTTTTTCGGAAAGCTCAGAGTTGAGCCCTGTCGGAAAGCGAGGAGTGCTCCTTGGGGGTGAGAAATGGTTGTTCTCCCCCTTCAGAAATCCTTTGGAAGAGTCGTTTTTGCTCTGGGATTCCAGCACGGGGAGAGGTAGGGTCATAATATTTTCCGGCGTACAACGACAGCTGTCCTGATCGGTCGCGCGAGCAGGCTAAAAATGGGAGTTCGGTTCGGGGCTGGGAGGACAACGGGAACTTTTTAGTTATTTACTGTGCAATAGTTATAGACACCAAAGGCTCGGAAATTCGAGGCAGTTCCGAGAGCTCTACAGGAATAGCTTGAGCAGCTAGTCCCTGTTTAATAGCTTTCCTCACTTGCTCTCGTGCTTGCTCAGCTGGAAAATCCTTGGACCGGCAGAGCTCACGGTACACTTCAGACACTGGCTCCTGTACACGCGTTTGATGCTCATCAACAAACGACCTTCAAGACGCAAAAAAATATCACTTGAGACATGCATCCTCTTCTTGAGCGAAAAGCTTGCCCAGGCTAGTGGAAACTCCAACATACCTCAGGTTCAGAATAGTCTCCGTTTCTAACTTCTTCTGCTTGTCTGCAACAAATCCTGCACCAACAGCGAGGTTCAGGAGCTCCACAGACGCAGCTGCAGCGAAGGACTTCACTTGAATGGAGGCCTTTCCTTTCATACCACTTGACATGTGGGACATGAATTGCTCGCAACTATTGACCAGATCATCAGTTTTTGCTCCAAGATCGTCATTCCCACGGTGCACAGTCTCGCGCATGGATCGCACCAGAGCAAGGTACACGACACCTGCGAACTGCAACAGCTCCGTTTCATCCTTCGGTCCTGTCTCAAGCATATGCTCCAGCGCCTTATTGAGGTCCGCAACAATTCTCGCTGACGGGCAAACGCTCGATGATTCCAACGTGGCTTGAAGGCCGGACACCAGTTTCACGACCCGGCTTGATGCTCCTCTTCCGCCCCTGCCCTGAGCGTCCTCCAGCTTCGCCTCTTGTCCCTTCCAAAAGCGCTCTATTATTGCGGTTGAATTTGATTCTGAACTTGTCTGCTCGCCATATCGCGTCAGACTGCTGAAGCATGCTTCCAAAAGTTCTGCAGAAGCAGGATGTCTGTTCATCGATTCCTCAACGGCAAGTACTAGCCCCTCGAGTTCAGAGCCCAAGCCAGCTAGCTTGAAGTAACTGAACTCCAGTCGCGTAAAGAGCTCGATCAGAAGTTGTGTCATGTCTGCATCACCTTTGTTCCTTTCCATAAGTCCACGTAGCCGCGGAGCTATCTCGGCTGTGAACTCTTTCAACCACGTTTTCTTCGCCTGCGCTCCACCGAGGCGATCTCGCGCGGGGTTGTCCATCATACTGACAATACACGCAAGATACCGGGCCGTTACCAGCTGCTCTTTTGGAGCCAGCAGATCGTCCTCAAGCAAGTCAATGACAGTCTTCCAGGACCTGAGAGCCGGAAGTTCATTCCACAGACACTCACTCAAGGCCTCGATGTAGTGTCGACTACCACCTTCTGCTTCTATTGTCAGCCTTACAAGTGACATGCAGATGTTTGACTCACGCCGGTCAGCTATGCTGGAGTTCACTCTAGAGTCTCGCGATCTAGATCTACGGACGGCTGGCGCCGACTGCGATGCTGCCTCCTGGTTTAAAATGAAACTCACGTAGCTGCTCATGTACGACCCAACGGCTTTGTAGAATTGGGGACTCGCCTCCTCAAGAACCATTTTTAGAATGTGTTGGTGCTGGGAAACCGTTAAGAGTTCATACTGCATGAGGTCCTCGAGCAGATTCACTGCAGCCGACGATACTTCAAACGATTGATCTTCACACATCTCCAAGAACCGTCCAGTCGATTTCGAAATGAAGTCCCGCGTGCGGTCAAAGCCTAAGGATCTCAATATGTTTTGCGCTGTTGCGAGCGCCGCCAAACGGACATTCGCGATCTTGTCATAGAACAGCGCCCCAATGGCTGCTGTGTTTGTATCAACAAAAAAGAAGGCGAAGTTCTCTCGGACCCACTTTTCCATTGCTTTCGAGCAGATTGATCTTAGGTCCGGAAAAGAGTCTCGAATTCGCTTTCTCCATACTCCGGCAACAACTTGGTCCATCCACAAATTCAAGGAGCCACACTGGCTACTCATTTCGTTCAGTTTCTTCTCAATGTCAGCGGCTTTCCCACCTCTAGCCTGTGCTCTACGTCTTTCCTGATTCCTCGCGATCTCCAACTGTTGCGACATGCTTGCCTGAGCTGTTGTGTTCTTTTTCAAGACCTGAATGATTCCATCAACAAATCCAATTGCAGCAACCGTCGCCGCTAGCCGCAGGCTTGCGCAATGCACAATCGACATGCTCTGTAGAAGCTGGATTACTCTGGGCACGGTCTCCATACCGTACAGCAGCGCATCATCACAGTCTCGAGCAATTCTTGAGAAAAACTCTCCCAGAGCTGACCGAAAACGCCTTGAGCTCCTTTCTTTTTTCAACAGAAAAGGGGCCTGGCATTTCGAAACGTCTGACACCACGCCCTCCAGAAACTCTTCAAATTCTGCTCCCTCAAGCTGATCTTCCCGCAGCACTGTGACGTGCAAGCCTTCCTGACCCCTAGCACCTCTGATTACGAGATCAACAACTTCTACAAGAGCGCTGTTTTGGTTCTTCCGCGCCCTCTTCTGCCAGTTTGAAACTGTTGTCGCCAGGGCGTTTGGGTAAAGCATTATTTGCTATTAGATATACGGAATCAAAAAGATGACAAGAGTTTCGTTGGTTAGAACAAGAGCTGCAAGTAGCGTATCTAAAGAGTTCAACGGGAAAATACTCTTCAGCAGAGCATATGCATACCTCAAAAAGAGAGATGCTGTTGTGATTGCCTCTTCTCCTGGTCCTCACCGGTCGCTCAACTTCTCTGGCTCGGGTCTCAGCTTCTGTGAAAGAGACAGAGCCTCTTGTTCTCTTTGATCCGGCTGTTTCCTTCTCGCTCGAATTTTCTGCATCGGGAGAGGCCGTCTGTGACGTGTCCACCGCTGTTTCTTCAGAAGGTCTGCTTCTAGTGGACATCCTACGCGGGGCCGTTCCATCGGAGCGAGCACTATTTCTGTCACCCGATGCTTCGATTCGTGCAAGATCTTTCTGTGGAGTTTCTAGCGCCGCTGCCTCTTCAGATTTCCTGCTTCGAGTGACTATTCTTTGTGACGCTGTCTCTCCAAGTGCCCTGGATGGTCGCTTCCTGTGGCCCTTAGGGCCCTCAGGAGGACATGGTGCTCCCCCACTTTTCTGCCGTGGTGTCCGTTCATCGGAACTAACCTGATCATTAGCTGACCGGGTTGTCGTGAACAGCTCACGAGAAGATCTCCTTGTCTTCTGTCATTGGAAACCAGCGAGACAAATTGTCAAAGCAACTTCAGCCATTTGAAAACTCTAAATGCATGCAACTACGTCGACAGCTACTCACCATGACCACGTGCTTTACCTCCTGAAGTCACTTCACACGCCAGAAAACAAAACCCCTGCTCCACTTTTCAGACTCAACCAGCTCCAACTCTTGCATAAACCTCCCCCGCCCTCCCCCCCCTCCCCCGCACAACCTCAAACCCAATGAACATAAACCTTCCACATCATCACCTTCAAACCCGTCCTCTTCCTATGTACTTGGAACTTCAGCCTTTCAAGCTTAGGAGTTGGCCACAAGCGAAAAAAGTCTGTCAACTCTTCTTTCCCCCAAAGTTACCAAAGTAACATTCTCCAGCCTAGGCGTGTCCCACCTTGGCCAACAAAATCCTCCTTTTTAGCGGGTATTCCAGTTACATGCGATAAATCCCACCACAATCGCGCTTCTACATCCTCGTTTCGATTCGCTATTGAAATATAGATTTTTCTCGGGGTACTGCTGCATCGTACGTTTAATTTTTATTACAAGACAAACTAAAATGCTTGTGATCAGATTTGCCGGGAATAGTATCTACTGGATAATTTTACATGTATCACTGAGTAATTTGAACCTTGAATTCCATGCATCATTAAAAACGATATACTCAACATTTATTTTATATATCTACTCGAATACTGAAATAATAACGAGATGTATCCGTATTTGTGAGAAATATATCCTGTATTTACGATATAGAACATCCATGACGGAGGGGTGACCCTTGCTAGGTTACTTCGTCGGCTACGGGATGTGGCTTAGCGATATATGTCCATAATGTGCTTGACTAGGGTGGAGCGGATTGGGGAGAAATCGAGATGGAATTCTGGCATTATGAATTCCTAACGAGGTCTTTGTACGCGACGGTTTGTTCTTTCTGTGAAGTGGTGTCTTTGTGCGTGCTTCGGGGTGGTTTCTGATTGTGTTTAGCGCTTGAGGATGGTAGGTACTAAACAATTGGGCACGGTTTTTTTAAACCAAGACTGAGCCGTTCATCGTTGTGTGACATGCGGTGTAGGGGAGGAAGAAGAGGGCCAACGCTCGCGGAGTTCGCGTGGAGATTGTCCCAGGCCTGAAAACGGACGAGCCGAGGAAAACTGAGGTATTTTAGGAGCCTTTTAGTTGCATTTACGTAGCTTCATAGTGTACCATTTGTCAGGGAACTAGGAGTCTTACTTGTTCTCTTTGTGAATATTTCTCAAAGGAGCTTGGAGAGCAAGAGGACTGGGACCTTGCTGGATACGGTATCACAAATGATGGGCACGATTATAGCAAACATTTCAAAGAAGAGTTTGAAGGGGCAACTTTCATTGCCGCGACTGGTGCAGAAGATGCTACTCTGCAGCAGCTGCTCGAGAAGGATGAAATTGAAAATCTGAAGCAACTCGAACGTGAGAGGTTGGAGAATCCAGAGCTCAATGAGGTTATGGCGCTGTTAGAGTCTGGCTCTGAGGACGATGATGATGGTGATTTAGCTTCTGTAGAGGAGGAAGAAGCATATGGCGGTCCTTCCTCAGAGTCCGAAATCGGTATCCCTGACAATTTTGTTGTCACAGCTAATGGAGGCGAGACTGTTGTTGCTCCGCCGCTAAAGGCTGGAGCACTTGCTAAACTCGCCAAGGAACCCAAAGGACTTGGGACTGGCGCATCTGCACCGAACCCGTACCTCGAGGCAGGCATGCGTGACCGCCTCCTCGACGAGGAATTGGATGACTCGGAAGAACTCGATAGCTCTGCTCAGAAAGGAACAACCACCTCCTCGAACGCGGGATTCGTCCCTAAAGCACTAGGGACGAATCCTGCGTTCGAGGACGGACGGAAACAGCGGTTACTAGATGAGCAGTTCGACATGTTCATGGAAGGATACGAAGAAGGAGATTCTTTTGAAGCAGAGGAAACTAGTGAAGAGGACGAAGAAAAGGTTCTAGAAAGAGCCCAAAAGGACCTCAGGCTGATGGAAGGGCCTATGGACGAATTTTTGGTCAAAGTGAACGATCTAAACCTTGCTGAGAGAGCCCGTGACTACGCCAGATTGGAGGATTTGGCGGAAAACGTTGACGGCGATGATGAGCGTGACCTGGAAATTGTCGAGGTCGTGAAGGAACGTGACGAGTGGGATTGTGAGACAGTACTTAGCACTTATTCGAACCTGGATAATCACCCGAAGCTGATAGCCATGCCAGCAGCAAGACGAAAACCAATCGTTCTCGACCAGAAACTCAAAGCTCCGGCCGAATTCATCCCAGTTCGCGGTGCAGCTCGTCAAGAACCAGACGGATCTACGCAGGTGCAAACCGTGCCAACCATTGTACAGAAGCGTGAAAAGGGGGAAACACCGGAACAGCGCAGAGAACGAAAGGAAGGTGTGAAGGCAGCTAAACGGGATCGACGCAATACCAAAAAGGAGATGCGGCAGGAATTCCAGAAGGAAAGTACTCGTCAGGCGAGAAGCTCTGCGGCAATGGGAACCTCAAAGGTGTTGGTCCACTACTCTTAGGCATAAGTACATATTCGTTTATTTTGGAAATTCTTGTTGGAGAATATTGTACAAGGACGTCGGCCGCTCGCGTACAGCTTGTTCTTGGAGATGTACAATCGGGCGTTCTCGTATACAGAGTACCATATGGCAGAACCTGCGGCTACCCATACCATTCTCGGGATTGTGCCTTTCCAAAGCGCTAGCACTCCTTCTTCACTGACTGTTCGCCGAAACGCGTCAAGCCAACTTGTATACCCCATTTTCGTCATAAGGCGCGTCTTCACGACATCAAGTGGCTCTGTCATCACTGACGTAAGCATTCCGGTGAGTGCGCCGACGGCAACATTCTCCCAGCCTTCGAGGTCCCTTCCCCCTTTTAGTCGACGGCCTACCACTTTGACCTGCTCCAAAATTGTGAACTGTACCATATTATAAGGAACGTCATAAAGTAAAGAAGCTTGTGCTTGCCCCCACAAAGCAAAGATGCTGCCACCATTCCCGACTGTCAAAGTCAATGCTTCCCATGCCGAGCTATAAACACCGACCTGTGTCCTCTTCTTTATGAGGTCCACAGGAGTTCGAACAAGTGAGCCACAAACCCCGGCAACGGTTCCCGCCGTCAGATGCCTAAAAAAGGGTGGCATATCATCTGGAAGAGATCTCTTCGTAATTTCATAGCTCGGCATGTACACCATTGAAACAGGAATCGCTCCAATCAATGATGTTGCGACTCCTCGATAGAGACCACCAATACCCTCCGCTCTAATGAACTGCATCACGTGCATCGCTGGGTCCTTGAACTCGACCTCGGAAGTCAGGCGCAGATACTGCAGCCGGGTTTTCACAGTATCTACTGGATGCAACACAACCTTCTGAGAAAGGGAAGCAGCCGCCGAGGCGGTCTGGAAATCACCCAACTCCAACCGCTTCTCTTTCTCCATGGCCATTGTTCAATCCCCACCAAGCGTACTTACTTACTTACAACCAACAAAAATGCCCGCAATCCAAATACTCCAATCCGAAATACTACAGAGTCGCTCAACATACCTCAGGACGTTTCCAACCTCATCGCCTGTCCATCATGAAATTCAGAATGTCACATTAATCGGGCTATCCAATCCATACAATATCAATCCCATTCACCAGGTTATACTTCCACCCCACCCCCAGTAGTAATCACGGCTATTGCGACCGCTCACTGCTCTACATCGAATCTTGACGCTTTCCAAACCTCCCTAATTCCGCTCTTAACGACCGAACGGGAAAGAGGGTAATGAGGGTGTAATGAACGAAAAAACATGAAACTAACATCAACAAGCCCAATATCCAATACTCAATCTGCTCCGACAGACGAGCCGCGCCCTGGTAGGATAGTTTAGTACAATTGATGACGTGCTCTGCAGGTTCCGTTCATTGTGACTGTCAGTAGGAGCACTCGTCCAGCTAGGTTGTCGCCGGTTCGCTCGGTTGTTTCAGCACCCGTTTCCACTTAATCGTTTCAAAAGAAGACAATTCTGATCAACAGTCCGGTGATAAGGCTCGCTTATCGTCAAGATCACTGAAGAAGTAGAGTACGTTAGACTCTGTCTGAAGCGCGCGGTGATCTGTGTACGCGAAAGGCGTCCATATAGATTGAATGGACTGGAAAGTAGAATGCGGGGCTGCTGGATAGAGAGGAACAAGTGCATGGAGGCAAGTTTTTTTGCTTGGCTTCGTACTTCTCGTGTTTGTCTCCGAACAGTGTACAAGCTGGAGGGATGACCTCCAAAGAGGACGGATTCGATCCCACGAAGCTCTGCGCAGAAGCGAAGCAGAAGTATAACGCGTGTTTTTCGAGGTGGTATCGAAAGTCGTTCCTGGACATGGGACGTCCTGGTTCGGTGAGGCGGTTGTTGCTTGATGGAAAATTCTAGCCTGGTGTACTTTGATACTCATGCTGCGCCCCAAACGTTTGTGGCCTTGCTTTGTTGGACAGGGTGAAGGAGTCTGTCAGGTGGAATGGAACGAGTATGAGAGATGCATAAAGCTGATGCTGAAGAAGAGAAAGCTGGAGCACTTGTTGGAAGAGCAGGCAAAACTCGAGGCGAGAGTGGGAAAAGATTCGAGATAAGGCGTGTAGCCCTTGCGTATAAGCACCGCCTTGCCATCCGCCTTTTCTCAACTATAGACCCGTGAGCGTGTTCGTACGTTAACTGAAGGAAGCTTGTACACTAGTCTGTTTCCGAGAAGCGGGGCCCTGACCCGAATAGAAAGTCTGCGTGCTTCACTCCTATGCGTGATCGCAGGAGTGAGCTTCAATTTTAAAGCTAGACGCGACATCGGCCGTCTCCACCATCTGGTTCGACTTACGACTATTGGTCGGGGCGTAGATCTGCCCCCGACCTTGAATAGGTTTGAACTGTACTGGCACGTATTCGTCGATCTGGAGAATGAACCGTCTCAATGTCCACCGCTCCGTGTACTCGCAGAAGAACTTGCGCTTAATGTTTCCAAGGAGTCTTTGAATACGTCGATATGTTGGAACGCAAAACGAAGCAGAGCACAGGCTGGAAAGATTGGGCCCCCGTAGCAAAGCACGCGTCAAAGGCATTCCACCCCTCTGTTGGGTTCCCGACAAGTCATGTTTTACTGTACAAGGCTCGTTCTTAAACAGGAGAGCCGTCAACGCAGTTACTCCGATGCCCTTACCGCCCGGCTACAGATCCCTATCACATACTTTTTCCTGCCATGCGCGAGCACCGCAACCGCAAACTATTGGCAGCGGGGGGATACGTTCCCAATATCTATCCTTGTCTTTCAGCGTGGTAGCTGTTCGCAACGCCGTCGTATCCATCTTCACCTTGTCGTCCTCCCTCGCCGCCCGTTTGGGGGGTTTCCATGTTATTTCCAGATGCGCCACTTAACGCCGGGGTCTCTACCATTCGTCTCGAAGAATTTCCGAGCGGTGGAGTTCCCGCTGGGTCGCCATACTCTGGCATCTCAACTCCACGCAGTCCATCCGCTGAGATCCTCGCATCAACGCTCACTTCCGGCATCGGTGGGCTCAGATTCTCCCTCGACCCTTGGAGCGCAGGAGAATACGTCAATACGGGTGACAAAATATTCGGGGAAATGTTCCGGTCCCCGTTTGCACTGGCCCTCTGCCGGTTGAGCTTTCGCCTTTTTCTTCGAACCACAGCGGCGTTGAACCGAGCTTCAGAATTCGTCCAATCAAAGTTCTGGTATATTATAGTTGGCAGCACCGCAGCATCGTTTAAAAGCTCCGTCATGCGAACCTGTAAATCACGCTTGAGATAGCCGCTAATCCATCGGAGAAGGTTACGCTCCGGCCTCGGGAAATCATCGCTGTACCAGCTGAATATCCGGGGTAGGGTGACTTCCTTCTTCGCAGCGTCAATCTGGATTTAGAAACAAGCGCTTAGGCGGATTATCAGCACTTCCACGTCGAGCAGAAAATATGATTGTAGACCTCCTGACGGAGCGAGGCTATGTGTGCGAAGATTTTCTTCATGTGGCAAGACTAACCTTCACAGTTTTCTTCAGGAACTCTTCTGTAGCGTCGTTCAACTCTTCATGTAAATTCTCCATATCCACAATTCGAATTGGAGGATCAGAAGGGGTTCCAGCTGAGATGACGCAATGAATTCGTTCCTCTCGTCGGGTTAGTACGTGTTGACACTTTGGATCACTCGGCCGTAACTGTTGCATAAACCTATTCGAAGGGATAGTTGTAAAGAGAGTAGGTCTTAGCTAAATTCTCTCCGAGGGCACCTAATACGAGTCTTTCGACCAAAGAAACGCTAAGCTCGCGCCAAGCTCCACACACCTAAGGCTTGGAGGCCTCTTATTCCCTCTCAGTATGCCGTGCTCTATATCATCCAGGGTATAGTCCAAACCACCAATTCGATAGGCCATTCCTCGAAAGAAGGACATTCTCTTCAGAAAATTCGTAGGTGCCCCATACAATACATGTCCATGAAGGCACAAAGCGTTGTAAATATTCACGAAAAAGGCAAGCCGTTCCTCCGAGTCCAGACTCGAGATCTCGACAGCTTGCAGTTCAGCCGCACTTAAAACGTAGTGTCGAAAAGCCTCGCTGCGAGCAAGCGCAGCGTAGTCTATCTCCCCTGCGGCAGGATCTGTGGAGACCTTCTTCTCCAGTATATTTCGACGGTGCTCTTCGCACAAGCAGGCTAGTCTCGTGATTGTTTCCACGGAGACGTCAACTGCGAAGCGAGCTTTGCGAGTAGAATCCCACACTCTCTTCATATTCAGCACGCTTGTCTGCTCATCCTCCTGGAAGCGGTAAAAGTAATAATCGTCTGCGAATGGCTCCGATCGCATAACGTGGTGCAAGATACCCGCGTCAAGTAGCTTTTGGCCAAGTTCAACTGCTTCTGTTCTATCAATATTTCCCTCCACATTCTTCACCAGCCAGTCGACAAGCTCACTCCCAACAAAGCACATTTGGTACGTCAAGAGCCTCCATCTACGGTCTTCAATCGCAACGCCACCATCAGTCTCGCGCATTTTGCTATATAACTCCTCAAAGTTCGGAATTGGATAATCCGACGTTTCTGGAATTGGACCCTGTGGTTCTTCGCTCAGTCTCGGCGTCGATACGTCAGCTTCAACAGACGCAAACGTTGGGACTACTTGCTCGGCCCTCGATCGCTTCCTAGGAGGAACCGCCGCCATTTTCGTAAACCCCTGAACAAGTTGCTCACTGAGAACACGCCTGCGGAAACAAAGCCACTGTTTCGCAGCTGTTAAAGACTCCTCTTAATCCGTTTGACAAGGTGCTGGAACTCCGCAAACCTTTCCCTGAGGACTGACGAATTCAGTCAGTTTTCGATCGCCTGAAAGCCTTCCCCTGGACCACCAGGTCTATTCAAAGAATTCCCAATTTGACGCCCTCACAATCGCATGGCCTATTGATACGTGTTCATGACATCACCGCAACACCCCAACCTCAACCGAGAGCTATACAAAACAATTCGTCATGCCTGAGGAAAGGAAATACGAGCCCCACCAACCGAAAGCAGGGCTTCAGTACGCTGGACAACCCTAAAAGCGTGTGTCCCCAACGGCAGTCTTCAGCTCCACAAAGATGAGGCTTACCTTTTCCTTACATATCCGAAACCTTGGTCTTGAACACATTAACAGAGACAGCCACGTCCGTGCAGTAAGTCACTTCCCTCCTTCAAGCAATCTACTCAACTCACTCTCAGCAGTCCGACTAGATTCTACACGTCAACAACACCCTCGGACCCCCGTTCTGAAACTCATGCAATCCACTTTCCACCTTTTCCATACCCCCACCCCCCTCTCCAACTCACAATTCCTTTCCTTTTAGCTACAATCTCAAATTTTCTTTCCCCCCCCCCCAAATATGCCTTTCTATCCCATTTGAACTTCTCCGCAGCCCTAATGTACTAGCATTGACTTGAATACCTCAGTTTCTTTTTCAAGTAAAGTTTTTTTGATTAAAAACCAGTTAGCAATAAAATGGTCGGGATTATATCCCCCTTAAAATCAATTCTGATACATCTTCCACGCACCCCCTTTAGGAATTGTAAAATTCTAAGAGAGAGGAATCTGCGAGACCAAACCTAGATGCAAGTTTTGTCACCGTCCCGGGGGGTAGCAAGAATTGTTGCCTTTCGCTGTAGAAGGATTTTTTTTTGCTTTTTGAGGGGACGATAACATGAACTGCTTCAAAAGAAAAGAAAAAACAGTATCAAACGGCTGAAACAAAATGGATTCAGATACCCCTCGGGACCGGGATAGTACCTTCAAATGTTTATATGAAAAATGAAGAATCAAGTTTTGGGGTAAGTACTGTTTATACCGTTAAGTGGCCAGGGCTGATACCTTCTACCGAGGGTTTCTAGAATATGTCTACCATACTACGGGGGTCGGGGGTAGTTGTGATCCTTGGAATACCCGCAGAGTAAAGAAAAATCTACTTATTCGTGAGTGAGGTGATTTGATTCAACCCTTTCCGGATGAATTGTGAAAAACAAGAAGCGTCGGGGGTGTTCACAATTATAACGTTCATTTATGTCTCATATCGTATATTTGGCAAGGAAGGCCGAAAAAGCTCGTGGATAGTATATACTTTAGCTGCGTGAATTATATTGTATATATCGGTAACGAAACCCTTAGAAATCAAGCAAAACCCTTTGCCCTTTTCCGGCTCTTCATCTATGCGAGCTTGTGTCTCATTTTCGTATGTGCAAGCATGAGGGCTTACCCTGCTATCCCAATCACTGCTCGAAAGCTTTGAGTACTGTTTGCAGCTAGCAACTAAGGTGGTCTGGAGCGATCAGGATGATGAGGACAAAGGTCTGCTCGGATCCCAGTTCATCAGCTGCAAAAGGAGTTCGTCAGGAGTTCGTCAGTTGATGTCTGAAGAATTGCCATTGGATCGAGAGATGAAAAAAACTTAACTTAGAACCAAAGCCAGGAGTCTGTCGAGTCTGCCGAAGATCATGCCTGGATGCTTGTAAATTCTGCAATAACCTGCTTGCTTGAGCAGGCGAGTCCAGCTCCCGGTATCTGCAGGATCCAAGGCGCATTTGAAAGAGCAACAACGTTGGAAAAACGAGAACAGCCAAAGTTCGCGCGAATCTTCGAAAACTGTTTTTCAAGCGGTCAAGGCTTCGCTAACGGATCTACCATGGCGAACCAGCACTTCAAGGATTACGTCACGCTCATCCTAGCTAGGGGGAAGCAGATGTCCCCATCCATACAATTAAACCAGAAAGAGCAAGGTCAACTACAGGAGGATGTCAATTACTGAACTGAATTACGGGCTTGCGGGCTTAACCAGACTAACGTTCACAAAACCACCAAGACAAGAAGGACATTCTGAAAAAAGTGCTTTTTTCTGGACCAGGCTGTCCTTTTTCTGCTTACAGCTGGTATCTATTCCGTGCTCCCAACACTACTCCCAAACCCACCCTGAAGCCGATTTCGATTCCAGTATAGAATTTCCGTTTAATTTTGAATTGCATTTTGGAAGAGATTTCCTAGCCGCCTTTTGGTTTTTTTGGAAAACAATTTGGATCCGGTGATAAGCGAAAAGGAGGACTTCAATTAGGATTTTTTTTTAATTGGTCGCAGACGGGTGACGAGGATGTTTTTTAGTTTCTTTCTTGGTTTTTGCTTGGTTTGGGATTACGTGAAGGGTTTCGTGGTTGGGCGTCGGGCGCGGGGTAGGGGGGTGGAGGTAGGCGTTTACCTTTGTGGTTTAGAGATGGTGAGTTTGGTGGTTTGGATAACAGTATTTGGGTTTCTACTGGTTATAAGAATACGGGATGTCGGTGAAAGGGAGGGAACTGGACGGATCTCAACAACGAAAGCTGATGGCCGTCTGATATGTTTAGGATTAGGTTGAGGATTGGGGGGGATGTGAGATGTGGGCTGTATGGGGTCTTTGGATTTGTACGCTCGGTCTCGCCGTCATAACTGGCTTTTGGTGCTTGACTTCGGCGAGAAAGAACCGGTTCGATAGGGCAAGGCGTCGCAAGCAACTGTATGCAAGGGAAGCCATTGTCAACTTTGGGATTACTGGCGACCAAGCAGAAAGCCTCGCATTTTCAAGGAAGCCTCCACAGTTGGGAACATATGAACTTGGCATCCGCGCAGCGTGCATGCGAGCAAGATGGGCGTCTGATGTTTTCAACTGCGTCTCTGAGGAATGTTTCTTAGACTCAATACTACGAGCCAAGGCAGCGGACAAGTCTCAGGAAGATCTTGGGCTCATCGCAGGGTTACCGGTTTCTGTATGCGATGCCCTTGCGACAACAGGTCTCGAGGCTGCCGTTGGCGTAATTGAGCACGTCAACGATGGTGCCGCAGACGAAGATTGTGCTGCTGTGGCGGCACTGAGAGGAGCTGGTGGAATCGTTGTATGCAAGTCAGCCGTTTCTACTTACGCGGTGAACCGCCATGACACATACAGTCCGCTCCTGGGCGCCACTCTAAACCCCTGGGATCCAAAGCTGACAGTCAGCGGACCGGATGGTGGAGGGGCTGTGCTCTGTGCTCTTGGCGTTGCTAAAATACACATTGGGACTGAATCTCTTGCGGCAGGTGCGGATATGAAAGTACCCAGCTTCGCTTTCTCTCATGACCGGGCCTCCACGCAAGGCCGAAGGCCAGTGCCCGGACCTGCAGCACCTACTAGTTTGATAGCCTGCGATGTCGCAACGCTTACGAAAGCTGTATCGGTGATTCTGGAGCCTATGCTGATTGCCAGGAACGACCCACTGGCAGTGCCTATGCCGTTCGATACCGCTGCGTACGAGTCCCGCGAAAAGCTTGTGGTAGGGATACCTACTGGACGCGGATGGATTCAGGAGAGCCTATCTCTGAATCACAGCGCTGCGAATGCTCTGACAAAGAGAGGCCATAAGGTGGGCGATTGTCGGGTGGACCAAACTCTACTTGTCATCCTAGCCGTTACCGGGCAGATGCATGCTTCGTCGAGGATGCACGTGAAGGTAGATAATATTTCTGAGTTCTCGTGTTGCTTCATCTTCTGGTTGTGGCTGCCATAGTTGATAGAGTTTCCGATCGGAATATCTTCGAAAGAACTGGTCGTTCTGCGCACAGCGCTCTACACAGCCGAACGCCTGCGAGCCATACCAAAGGTGATAGATCCACAAGGATCAGACCCGTTCGTCAAGGCTATTAGGTTTTGGTTGACCATGCCCCCGTTCCTAAGGGCTCCGATTGCCGCGGCGCTGGAGCGAACGCCATGGAGGCGCTATCTTGGGTGGATTCTACACGGAGTCCAGCTCGGATCAAATGATCGAAACTACCAGCGACTTACAAAGCGTCGCGAGGAGATACGGTGCGTTCAAGGACGAAGTCCAAGTTTACCCCTCTTCGTCATACACTTGTCTGAACGTGGAAGCATGTAGTGATGGAGTTCATGGAGTTCTAGTAGATATTGACGGACCACTGTCCGAATTCGTTATTTTGAGATAGGTCGACTTTGGTGGAGAGAATGGTTCGAAACGGAGTGGATGCTCTAATCATGCCATGTAACGAGCCGCAGCCACGGAATCGGGAGTCTCTTTCCCTGGTGGACGCTTTCGGTGGAATCCATCACGAATTTTCGATGCTGAACCTTCCCATGGGAAGCGCACCAGTAGTCGTCTCGAGCAGCATAGAGAGGTCATCCAAGCCCAGCCCCGCGGAAGAATTTCGAAGGGTTTCAGTGATTGTCGTCGTCCCGCCATGGCAGGACGAGCTGTGCTTATCACTCCTACGCGACTTGGAGGAAGAGTTTGGAACAGAAGCTCCACCGAACATATCAGACAGCTTCAGAAAGTGGTCTACACCTTCGCCAGAAGGTGAAATCGCCAAGGAGACAACGCCTTTGTTGAACAAACTGAAGGGAAACCTCCAAGCAGCGCCCGCACAGTAGATAAGGAGAAAACAATCAACTGGCTACTGATAGAATACCGGCGAAACGAGATATCATAGTGGCATCACATAGAACCCTCGGCGGGCTACACCCTCACCCGTTCTCTTCGACCCGTCTGACTATTTTGAGACAGTGCTCCAGAGTAGCCCTCCTCCGTGCATGGTCTTACAGCAAACTGGTCTCGAGGCGCATTGTGCTTCTATTTATTATTTGAGCCGACGCGGAAATCAAATTGGACAGCGATTTCGACTGTGATACATTTATTGTTATATGAGTTAGTAGTAAAGTCAAATTTGTAAAGAGGTTCCTTGCATGGACACCACCTGCTTTGTCAGCAAGTGGGAGTGAGGCTCTCGACGCTTGATACTCATACATCGGCATGGTAGTCAATACGGCTTCGCTTCTGCCACAGTCGTGTAGGCTAGGAGAGAAGGATTTCATTCTTGATGTGGGCGGGGACAAAGTTCAACACGAATCGACCGTCATAGGAAACGCTTGAGAACGCAAATTCATCCGCGAAACTCCAGGAAAGTCCGTAAATACAGTCGTCGTGTTCGGGGTATGCGGCAACAGAATCAAACACGCTCACTGAGTCATCCTGGTGTGAGGAGACAAAGGTTTACCTAGTCAGACCCTTAACTGGGGAGATCCTTCCTTTGCTGTCGTTTAGCATGAACAAGTACCGAGATGGTGATGCCCGTATCCCTCCACAAATGGACAACTCCGTCGGTTCCTCCGCTTAGGAGCAGATCGTCGTGCAGAGGATTGAAGCGAACTGATCGAACCCAATGTGAGTGACTGTAATACCTTGAAACAGGAATGTCTCCACGTCGCAGATCCCAAACTTCTACTTGTCCGCTCTCACCGCCCGTGGCCAGCAGATTACTGGGTTGTGGGTGGAGCGAGAAAATCCAAGAGGTGAGGCTTCGAAAGCTTGCAACAAGGTTTAGGCTGGATTCGATTGTACTAACCTTCTGTTCGGATTGAAGTCCAGTTCCAGAATGCGTTTCAATTTCAGGGTTGTGGTTGGTTTTCTAAGGTCCATGCGAAGATCGAATATACTGACATCGTCCAAGTCAGCTATTGCTGCGCGACTACCCCCCCCGTTGGAGTCGCATCGGGATACTGTAATGTAATCTCGCTCGATACGTTCAGTTTTCACTAGCGCTCCTTCGTTGACCTCCAATAGATCGACGTGTGTGGATGTTGCTGCCAGAAGCTTCTTAGAATTACACCAGTCCACAGATCGCGGCTTCCCCTCAGCTCGATACTGGGAAAGTTCATCAAATCTTCCATTGTCAAAAGAAATCACCTTGACAAGTCCAGGCCCAATCGTGGCGAGCAAGTCGGAGCTCCCCGCGGATGGTAGACTGGAAACTGACGAGATCTCTCCTTCAACATCATATCTCGCCTTCTCAACTATAGAGTTCGAGGAGGCGGATCTTCTGACTTCCAGAGCAACGATGCGATTACCCTCGGTGAGAGAAGCAGTCCCTACAAAAAACTGTATGTTATCAGGCTGTACAGATGTACAAAGACATCGGGTCCCGTACATCAGTGAGATCGGGCCACTTGCAACCATCGCTGCCAACCGCGGCAAAGCTACACTTTTGGAAAAAAAACAAAAATCTACTAAAAGCGATGCTCTCAACCTCTCATCTTATGTACCTCATCAAAAGATTTCCCTTACCATGCTATCCAGGGCACAAGAACCTCTCCTTTCCACTTCGCCAGCCTCGTTCCCTACTAGCTGCTTCTACTCACTGCCCAGTTGTTAGTAGGTAATAGTACATGACAGTATATTCTAGTACAAAAGTACTTGGCGGCTGACTCATTTGTGCCCAATGGATTGATCCAGAATTTGAATATACCAATCACAAAGCGTTTGGCGCAAAATATCCTTTTTGGTTCTTTTATTCTTCTATTAATCGAGCAAAAAAAGAAATTAAAAATATAATTAGTAATATTATGACACCAATACAAATTACCAATTTTTCTTTGCATAAAGATATGTTTTATTTTATAATTAGTTAGAAGGAGTTCCCGCTCGAATCAAATCTGATTAATGTGCGAATTCGTTTAATTTAGTTCGAATATTAGGGATAATTTTTAATGTTTTTAAGTTGTTTTAGAATAAGTGCGATGGATAATCTTGTATGACTGGTTGAGATGTGATGAGAGTGCGAATTTGTTTTTATAATTTTAGATATTTATGAAATTGACTGTTTTTTTTTAGTGGGGTCTGGCGATTCGGGCAAGTTCTGTGCAACTTCTGGGGGTGCTTGCCGAGTGTTGCTGAGCTGAGGGAATTATCTATGGTTTGAGCATAGTGGAAGGTGGTAAGAAGAGGATGAAAACTTTCTTGAAGCATCATTGGGGTACGTTACTTAATGATGAGGAGGAGGGAATGTAGCAAGCTGAAAGCGTTTCTGTTTAGATACATGAAGGTTTTGTGAGAGTCTGCTGGTTTTAAAAACTTTGTTTTTGTTTTTTTGGAATTGATTTTGGGCGGGGGAAGGTGATTGTGTGGGTGGGCGTGAGAGGAATGGCGGATACTGGGGAGGAATATGTTCTGACGAGGAAGACCGTTGCGTTTCATAATGACGAAAGATCTGCATGGGTGATTGTGGACGGGCAGGTTTATGATGTGACGTTGTTTATGGAGCAGCATCCCGGAGGTGCTGAGGTGTTGAAGGAGCGTCTTGGACAGGATGTGAGCGACTTGATGAGAGGAATAGTGGATGGCGCAGAAGGTGGACATGGTCACTCTGCGTATGCTTATAAACTGTTGAGCAAGTACCACGTCGGGTCGCTAGCTGGTGTTGATCAGTACGGGAACGAAATCCTCGATGGGAACATTGACCCTGTGACCGGCGAGCAGATCATGGACTGGGGAAAACCAATTCTTCCGCAGGTTGGAAGGTTAGGTACGTAAATTGGAATCAGGGACGTCTGGGTTATTCGATTTGGTGCGTTCTAAACACTTTGCACCGCGGACACCAAATCGTAGGTGACAAGTACTGCACTTGGATCCACAGCTTTCCAACAGCAGACCACACCGTCAAAATGTTCCAGAACGATACTTTGGAGAGTCTGACAAAGTGCCCCTGGTATATACCCTTGTTGTTCTGGATTCCAATCATTGTTGGATGTCTCAGCTACTATTTCACGACGCAGAGCTTAAACCCGCCCCTGTTCTTCGGGTTGGCCTTGGGTGGACATATCTTCTGGCTGTTGTTCGAGTATTCGTTGCACCGGCAAGTCAAAACCCTCTGTGACTTCAAAAAGGTTTTTCAACATTTCGACCCGTTTTTGTACTGACTTCTTCGTTCTGCATGGTGCCTGCAACAGATTCATTTTTCATATGAAGACCACCGGCTTCGTTATGAACATAATTCACTTTCTAATTCATGGACATCATCACATAACGCCGATGGACGCCGACCGCGCCGTCTTTCCGTAAGTTTTCAAGCCAACAAGGACCTACTTCTACAGAAGAACCACGGCCGAGCTGGCTAGCGGCATTAGCTCTGCGGAAGCCTTATGCGGATAGGGAACCTGACCGCTCTTCTCGAAATTTCTGAAATCAAATAGACCCGTTCCCGCTCTGATCGTTGGCGGCCCAATCTGGGCCCTGCTGCACAACGCGCTTGGTGTCCGGATTGCCTACCCAATTTTGCTTGGATTCGTCACTGGTTACCTCGTGTATGATATGACGCACTTCTATATCCACTTTGGAGATTGTGACAACTCTTTCTTGAAGGTAACATTACCTCACATGTGGAGACTAGTCTGTGGATTACAGGGTGTTGGTGCGGACAAGAACTGACGAAGTTTCGTTTCGTTTACTTCTTATGTGCAATGAAACAGAATCAAAAGAGCCGGCACATCCACCATCACTACTTGCAGCCGAACATTAACTTTGGGATCTCGAATCCTCTCTTCGACATCGTCTTCAGAACGCTGGCGCAAAAATAATAACGAACGGGTGTAGAGCGCATGCAACTTCTGATTCTCTTTTTCCGCTGTTGTGTATCAGAGCGTTGCTTTGCTGATTGGGCTTTGAGTAGTGGCTGCAAGCCAGCAACTGGAGCCTACGTAAAAACATGACCTTGAAGAAAACATAGAGTTCCACACAAACCCAGAGCCACATGCTAGCTCTGACTCTCGTCGCGTTGTCATGCCTTTTCTGCTCTTCCATTGGGACCATACTGCGCCGACTAGAAGCGCTACACCTGAAGCATGAATGCGTTATCCAAACATCACCCGGTTTTCTTCCCTGTGCTGTTGAAGTTGCTAAACATCGAGTCCAGGTTCTTTGAACCACCGAAAATGTCGTCAAACGCATCCTTTGGGGGTGCACTTTGCGCAACGCTTGCTGGCTGCTGCGTGCCGGTTTTTGGAGCACCGGTAGCGCTCACCGGGTTTGTGGCGGCCTCCACGGTTGTTGCATTGTTTGCGCCCCACCACTGGCCTTCTCCTGTCGGTCACGCGGAGTTGGCTGAGTGTCAGCACCAAAGCGAGAACAGGTACGCCGATGGCAGTGAAGCAAGTAGGTCTTACCGTCAGTGGAAGTTCCATGGTTCGATTGAGTCGCAGGCGGTTGAGTGCTCTGGCTCGCCTGCTCTGGCGTGGAAGCATACAAGGAAGCTATTTGGTTCAGAAGGTCTGCACCAGTCTTCGGCTTCGCTTGATTTCCGGCACCTCCTGTAGGATTCAGTTGCTGCGTAGCTTCGACGCTCTCAAACGCTGAGAAATCTGCAAAATCGTCGCCTGCGACACCTGTGGCTGGTGCCTCTTTCACTGCGCTAGCTGTCCCAACAGCGTTGGACCCGGTCGGTCTCGCCTGGGGTTGGTCATCGAAGCCGAAATCAATCAAGCTCTCCTGCGCGACGGGCTTTGAGGGAGGCGGGGGGGGTCCCCGCTGCGGTGGTACACGTCCACGAGACGAACCAGAATTGCGTCCGCCTACTGCTGGGTAGGGACTCGGTCGGGGAGTCGGGCCCTCATGAGTTTTGTGGGCTGGATCAGCTAGCAGCATTTCAATCGCAGCCTCCACATTCCCGTCACATCTGGCAATCATCGCTGCAGCTTCCGCAGGATCAAAACCCATCTCCGATATTTTCTGGACTGATTCGTTCATCCCGCCCCTGATCGCGAGAGCCCAATTTCGAGCCGTAGAGTAGCGTACACAAGTTTAGGAATTCGTTTCAAGTGAACCGTACAACCCATGGATCTTGAATCTGTTCAGAGTCAGTTCTGGAAAACATACCCAACTATTGGCACTGGCTCGGGAGGAAATTGTGCAACCTGAGGTCCCGGAGTCCGATTATACGGACCAACTGTTTCGCTTGGATGTCCGCGATGGTTGTATGGACCTTGACGATCGTATGTACGGTCGTTATAGGAAGGTGGGTCCCTGTAGGCGCTTGGGCGATCGCTAGGAGCAGATCGTGAATGCGCAGATCCTCGTTGCCGAGTCGGGTGTCTTCGAACCTTCTGAGGCATTACCCCTCCTAGGCCACCATCCTCCCTCCGCATGTACACCTTCTTTTCGTACTTGTTTCTGATCCTGGTAGTGCGCGTTGAGCTTCAGTTGGGAGAGCCTAACGATTCATTTTGGTTGTCTGAGCACCACTGAGAGCGTCTCGTATCCGCTTACCATTTCTCTACCGCAGCTGTATCGTTTGCATCTGGGCGAACCACATCGCGTGGGACACAAGCCTCATAATACCGTTTTCCAAATTCATTCCCCCTGGATTTTATGAGCTCTATCTCCCTCGGAGTCCATGTGTCCAACGTGGTTGAACGAACCTTCACAAAATTCAGGAAAGAGTGCTCGCGCTAAGAAATCTGCCAGATGCGGCACTCTTCCTGTCAAGCCAGTGAGTTCTCTATCAGGTTTTCATCGCTCACCGTTGAGATATGGACCCCAAGGTTACGATGGATCCCAGAACATCGAATGCATAGAAACACGCCTAGGTTTGTGGAGGCCCATCTAGGTGCTTCATATCATAAAACCAGACCGCAGAAACGTACATAAACGTACAGAAATACAACGACAGAAATAAAAGCAACAATTAGTTGAGCTGATTCAGACTTTGAAACGCTTAAAGCGGTTTCATCTATCCAATCAACCCACCCTGAGTAGTACAATCCGCACAAAATCGATTCTCAGGTAGCTGCAGTAGCTGCTTCAAGATCTCACTGTGTTGTTTATCCAATTTTGGATCCTTCTTATCTCCCATGTTCTTCACCAAAACAAAAAAAGACAAAAACAGACCACTAGCATAAACAATAAATGATGCGAGCAGAAACTCTAATCTGCTACGTCCACCAAGCATCCCCACCTCACCCCACCCCACCCCACCCCACCCCACCCCAGCCCCTCTGCAATAAAACCCCACAATTACACAAAAATACAGTCGTCCGCCCCAATCATCCAAAATTCCCCCTTTCCCCAATTGCGAAAATATGGCTGCTACGCTACCTTTCACTCACTCGCATTCAGAAACAAAAATAGAAAAACAAAACAATTTACTTCTATGGAGAAATAGAAGCTTTTGTTTGGTTGAATTATGCTACTCTTGTTTTCCATTATTTTCATGCAATTTTGATAAATGGCATCCTAAAAAAAAACAAGAATATGTTTTTGATCAATTACAATCTAACACGTGTTGTTTGAATTGGTTGGGACACGTGTCTTTCCGAATTCTTGTTTTGGGTGGGTACGGGATGGTGAGCGGGTTTGGTTTTGGGGTGTGTTGGTTGGGATCGGAAGTGGAAATGGGATGGCTGTGTTGGTTCAAGTGTAGCTGGTAGATGAGGGTTGTGGTGGCGGATTGATCGTCAAGTTAATTCTAACGAAGTGGGAGGCTTGGACGCTCATCTTTTCCTCCTTTTTTTGGATTTGGGATTGTGTCTTTCGTGGAAATGAATTTGCTTTTGGTTATTCTTGGTTTTTGACCACCCGCAATGGAAGCATCCGTGGCGATTGGTCTGGTGCCAAATTAGCAGCAGTCTAGATCGAATGCTCCGAATCTCGCGAGGCTTTCAATGACCCCCTAAACTACACCAGGCACAATCTGTGCCCTCCAACCCAAACATTGCCGGCAGTCTAGTCAAGAGCCAGTGACTGACCTCACTGCGACTATCGTGCCATATGTACAAAGCCCAGAGCCTCAAAAAGGAGCGCACGGATCATTAAAGAGCAGCTCTCTGTATTGCAAAACACACCCATCCTAGCTCACTGCTCATCGTCCAAAAACATATCAATATTTCGATAGAATTCTACTCGATCTGGAGCAATGAACGAGATTTTTTCTATTGAGGAACAAGGACACCGTGCGTGTCTTGTGCAATCGATTGCTTGAGCAACCTAATTGATCACCACAAGGACTTTTTGTTATTTTCAAGAGGAAATATTTGCAAGAGGCATTCATTTAGTTGAACGCCTTGTCCTGTCTGTTGTCGGTGTTGATCTGAAATCACCGTTGTCTTTCCCGAACCATTGATAAGAGAGGGGGGGGGGGTTGCAGGTTTGAGCACTGGTTTGTTTGTGCGGGAGGAACGGATACTTTTGTCGGTTTATTTGTTGCTGTAGTTCTTTCAGGGAAAAGATATTAAACCATGAAAGGGATGGGTTTGTCGTTTCTTGGTCCTCCGGGAGTGGATCGACTAGGTGCGAGTAGCGTGACTCGTAGAGGAATTAGAGCGGCGAATTCGAGGCCACTTGCGGCGGTAATTCCTGGTGACACAGTGGTGCGTCTGCTGTCGAAAACGTATTTGATCGTTGTATCTTGGTTTATGTGCTTGAAAGGTATTCCACATCTCTTTTGCTCACTAGCCATCTCGTTTGGTCAACGGTGCTTTCCTAGGCGGAAGGGTTTGTCGTTACAGGCCTGGTGAACTTTTTCGGTATTTACCAAAATCTTATCATTTCCCGAATTCTGCTGAGCTGGTTTCCCGCTCTTCAGGTAGGGCATCCTGAAAATTGGCCTGATGAAACTCCCTCTCTATGATGCTGAGATTGTCAATGCAAACTTTTTTCTGATCCTTTGCCCTCCTTCTAGAGACAACCGATTTTACAACCCATCTATACAGTCTGTGATCCGTTCCTAAACGTTTTCCGTGGTAAGCCTTGTCAGCCTGGTTGCTCTTGATTTGACAGTTTGTCTGTCATCGATCTTTCCAAACGTATCCACGTCTCTGAGATACCCACGGGGTCATGTACATCCTCAAATTCTTAGGCGTAATTCCACCAATCTTCGGGCTCGATCTCTCGCCTATCATTGCGATCACTTTGCTACAAGCGTTCCAAGGGGTAAGTTCGCTGGCACGCTCTAGCTTGAGAGGAGACTGATCGGCGTATGACTAGCTCCCGCCGCCTACCAGCTTCCTCCCAATAGAACCCATACCCCGTAATTACTTTTTTCTAATCGTGATTCGTTGCTATTGTTTTCCCGTCTCAGGCTTCTGCAGCGCTCGGTGCAACGCTGCCAACGGACGAGGAGTCTTGAGCGGTTGTGGCATATGTAGAGTCCGCAGTTGGGCTGACCGAGTTTGTGCTCTTGGTAAAATCCGCTGTTGTAGTCGGACAAACTCTTTCTGAATTGCAGCAGCCCCAGGATAGATGTAAGCACCGAACCAAAAATGCAGTTGGTCATCCGGCTTCAGACAAATTCTGCAGCGGACCATCAAACAGACGTGGTAGCAATGAGGCCATCCTCGCGGACGCCTGAGGTTCTTCTCTTCCTTTCAACCCCTTAGCGCTCGCGGGAATCTTGAGTCGTTGTCACTTGTTTCTTTTGCCGCGTGGTGGAGCTCACCCATTATCAAAGAACAAGTTCTGCTTTAAGGACCTTGGTAATCTTGAGCAAGACACGAACCCTCGCGCTAAGCGCCTATCCTCAGATCCTTCCTCGGAGCTCCGAACAGAGCTCTTCTGCAACGCTCTCAAATGTGGTTAGAGTGAAACGTTGGCTATCAGAACGCTTCAGCTCAACCTCGAACCTCGAAGTGCCCTGGGCGAGGATTATCGCCTCTATCCCCTCGCAGGAAACTTTCATTTTCGACCTCTCCGCGCGGTAGTCCAACTTCCGGAAGAACTCCTCGATTGCACTCAAAACGTCCTCCGATTCCGCGTTCTTCCAGTGTATTGCTACAGTGGCTCGAAATGAGGACTTTTGCTTGACAGCCACTGAGCCTCTGCTCCCAAAAGTCCACGCTACTGCCCAGCGCCTGGTTCTTGCTATCTGAAATGACGTCCGAACAACTCTGTCAGCATTCATCTCTTTAAGATAAGTCTCGAAGGGGTAAACATCCCTCTTCAACCCAACCAAAGACGTGAACCAGGCTACGTTGGGGAGCAAGGCGCTCTCTTTTGCGAGTGACTTGAGAAATTCTAACTCTCCGCCGGAGGTAACCATCTGCGGCAAGCCTCCGCTGGAAGCACGAAGCGGATTCATGCCAGCGTCAGCTGGGCTACCGTAGAACGGCGGGTTGCAAACGGTGAAGGACACTCGTTCCTCCTTTCCCAAGGGAGCGAGCAAGGAGCCTTCCCGTACCAGAATTCGGGCTTGAAGCCTGTTTCGACTCACGTTTTCTGATGCAGAGGTGAGGGCTTGCCGATCATTATCAATGGCAATGAACCGATAACTCTGGTCCAATACCCGGCATCCAAGCAGTGGGTAGATACAACTAGCGCCAGTGCCAACGTCAACAACGCAGTTCGAAATTTCCGTCGGCATACTTGCTCTATATATGTCCTCTGCCCAAAGAAGGTAGTCAATGCGGGACGGGATGGCGGGACAGAGGTGTCCTTCTGGAAGGTCCCACTCCAGGTGAAAGTCCTGTGCAACAATTCACATGGATTGCTTCAAGTTCGTGGTTGTCAATTGGCAGGAAGTGGAGTAAGCTCATCACATACTTCCTTCAGCAGCGCTTTCGCCAGTTGAATCTGAGCATCCACAGAGCGGAGGTTTAGTTGCGCGAACCCGGATTCTGAGAACTGCATATGCTTCCGAAGCTCTGGATGGCGCGACGCCAATTCGCCGAAGTCAGGGACCTTTTCATAGTAAGGATTTCTCCGGTGACAGCCTGTCCGTGACGCTTTGGGATCAGGTTTTGCTTCGGATCCTCCCCGCCTCCTCCGTTTGCCCATTAAGATCCCTCGATGTTCTAAATGAGAAGAGCTCTCCGAAAACCAGCATTCCAGCACGTCACAATCGCAGGCGGATGTTTAAACAATGGCATTGCAAGAGAAACTATCGTTCAGCGGAAGCAGGGCCTACCCAGATGAAACAATGGAAGGGGTTCCCTAGCTGCCGTCGCAGCCAACGCCTGCTATCACGAGGCTTCTCCACGGGGCAGTGAGCGGCCAAAGCTGCCTCACTTCTGGACTTACGACCGACCCGATTTCTTTCACCATAAAAACTGAAGTCAGTCACTATTTACGTTAATTGAAATTGATTGCATTTTAAGTGTTTGATTGGATTTGGTTCGAAATTTGAAAAGGTAGCTTGGCGTTATATTCGCCTGGGCCGGAACCTCCCAATCCCAGGCAGCTGCAGAGCTGCAGAGCTGCCTGGGATTGGCGAGGGTGGTATTTGCCCAGGAGGGTAAGGCACCAGTATTTCACTAGTGGGGCAGATTATGGGCCACCAATAAGCACACTTCCTTCGTACTACATGAACGGTAGTCTTTGGGAGCACTGAGACTGCGGGATGATAGCTCCCCAATTTCAGAAGAGAAATGGAGGTGGCAACCAGCAAGATTGAGGAGTTGATGGAAGTAGACTCTTCAAAGAGAGTTGAAGAGTACGAATGCTTGGCTAGAGACACGGAGTGGATGCTGGAACAAGCTGGGGTTGAGGTGCAGGTGGAATCGTCCTTAGGAGGAGTTGCGTCAATCGTTGGAGCGGGCTCCTCAACGGCCCCACATATCCTGGCTGAACTTTCAGCGCTGTTCCAGAAGAACCTAATTGCAGAACGAATCTTGCAGGATTCACGACGACGTGTGGCGGAGTTCGAAGATGAAATACGGACATGCGCTCTGGAAAGTGCTAGGGTGAGAGGCAAACCCAACGCTATCCAGGGTATACGAGGATTTTTGCCCGTCCGTTCCGTGTTGGGGTTTGAGCAATTAATTTCTCCGACTTCCTATTTTCGTCATAGGTGACCGCGGCTCGCACGGAACTCCAGCGAACCAGGGCGGAGGTAATCAGAGGCACCCTTGAAAGGAAGAACAAAGCAGCAACGCTTCGACTGAAGACTTTGGAGTATCAAAAAGTTTGCAAGCAAGCCAAATCCTCAGTTCTATCTTCTGGGGTAAATACGGATCTCACTCACGAGGCTGTGCTGAGTGTGAGCGAGGAGGTGCTCCAATGTGAGCGAGATGTTCAGGAGTATCGTCAGCTGGCGAATGCCTACCTCAACCTCCCACCAGTAAGTATTGCCAATCAACCCCAAACTATGGGTTTTCAAGCCAGGACCTCGTTTTTGCGTCGCACACGGCCTCTCTTTTGTTGCTTGGAACCACCTTCTGCGAGGTAATTTTCTGAAACGAAACTTTGAGCAGGATCTCATTCTCGCCAAACAAAAATTGGCGGAGAAGAAAAGAGTACGTACCGACACTCTTCAACTGCCAACTTGAGGCAGCTCTTCTCAAAAACCAATCACTACTCCTAAACTCAGGAATGCAAGGAGCTGGAGCAAGAAGTTGCGCGGTTGATGAATGGTGTCACCCTAGGCGGCACTTGCGCCTAGCCTGGACTATACCCAAATAGCTGAAAAAGCGCTCATCCTTAGTGAAATCTATAGTAGCCACGCTCGTGTATTGAAGTGTGAAACTGATATTAATTCAGTCTATTATATCACTAGTTTAGCGCATTTGTTGTAAATAGTAAATGATATTCGTACGTATCGAGCAGAGAACAAATCCTAGCCAACCTTGTCGCAGCCCTAGGGCATCCCCCAAAATGACAACCCAATTGAAGAATAGTGTAGATTTCAACGTTTTTGATGCCTCGTTGGCCGTTGGCCCATTGGCAGGCCATATCAGCGATTCCAACCGGATCAACCAGAATAACAGAATAATCTAAACGAAGCTACCCTGAAACCCTTTTGCTTTCCTCATCTCCCAATCAGCGAGGCTTGTAGGCGCAGAGCTGCGTCTGACGAGGTTTGTGGAGCTGCTGCTTCTCTGGTGATACACGGGTCCGCATAATAATGAATTTCAGTTCAATAATTCATTTTCAATGGGGGCATTCAACTTATTTTCATCATACGAATTACCTTCAATATATTTGCATTGTAGTTGTCTTAAACGGTATCGTATTGCGGCAACCTTTTCATGAGTATGAAAGATAGGCTAATTGAGCTCAGGGCCTAGAGGCTGCCTCAAAAATCAAAAGGGGTGACCTCTCTAATTTTTTTAATGCGGATTGAAGTAGCATGCCCCCAATGCCCCATTCCCGGGGGCCGACCGTATCATAATATATACTTCTGCTTTGAAATGGGGTGGAATAGGGGGATGGCAGCAGTGCTATTTCTGTTTGTCGGGGCGGGTTGCCAAGCATGTCGGTGCTCCTGACGTCATGTTAACGGATCCTCTTTGAGGGTGCTTGCCCTTGTTCTGCTCTTCTTGGCCGAGGTTAGGCAAGTAGTCTCTCTGTTGCGTTGAGGGCTCTGCGTAACATCTGTCATCGTCAGACACGGCAATTTAAGGGCAGGGCGCACCTCCGGCTGTTGATGAGGTCCTTCCAATAGACCTGACAGTGGCGATTTCTGCTTCACCTATGAAATTCTTGGATGGTCTCCTGCTGCCTGACTAGTCGGCGTTCGAGATCGATTCCAATGTGGTTGAAGTAGAACTTTCACCTATCTATCTTCAGTGGCCTGAACCGCTCACTTCTCGAACTCCTCCGCGCTCAGAGGACATTAGCCCATGTTGCTGCCGGCATCGTGTTCTGTTTCAACTGAGCGCTCATCCGTGCAAGTTTATCAGAAAAACCGATTTTGTTCGGAACCCGAAGGGAAATACTGAATGCTGTATTTCGGTTAAAAGCAATCGTTCGTAGTTGGTAGTGTGCAGAAAACCAACTCCCGCAACTAGCTTTTTACTAAGAGAGTTCGAAGAGAAAACCACTGCAGAAAATTTCCTCGCTCAGCGTTGACTTGCTCATATTTCCGTTCAGGGTGGGTGCTTTATGTGTCTGCGTTTTGATCGATCTCCGAGCTGGAAAGGTCCTTGCGAGGTTTTGAACACACCCTCTTCGGAGTAGCACACGTTGTTTTGAATGTTTGCTCGACTTAAGTTCTCCGCGTCCCGTGCGTGGATAGCAGGTGGGCATTCGATGCTTCGGACAGGTGGTGTATCTTATCCGTTATGAGGCTTTGAATGTATGGATTTCCGCAAAGCCAGGAGTCACGATTGCCACTGGCTGGGTACGCAGGTCGCCGAGTCAGGTAAAGTTTCCGAATCACTTGTCCACTTCTCGCTAGACCAAAACTCGTGTATATTTAGGAATGGTCATGTCTCGACCAATCGTTATCATTGACTCCGAAATCCGCCCTCAAAGCCATATACTGTCTTAAAAACGCGTATCAAAATTTCGCAGAACGAGAGAGCTTGAAAGTCTTCACGGAACCACTCGTAAAATGTGCGCAGAACGCTCGGGACAGTCTGAAGGAGTGCTGAATTCAGAGCAGGGCGGGGGATACCCGTGGATAGGGCAAAAATCAGTTCGCACCACGCTCTAAGAAAGTACCATTTTCTCCTTCAAATGCATCTCTGTCACGAAGATCCCAAAACTTGAGTAAAGGCTTTGAGGAGAATAGTTGCAAACAGGATTGCCCACAGCGGGAAAGAGACTCCTATCTTTTTCCTGAGGCTGTTGCTATCAAATGATCTATACGCGGCTGACCCAGCAGCCCGATTGAATGGCAATGGCATGTACGCCATATCAAATCGGAGGGACGGGACGGTAGGTCGTCTAAGCCGGTACCGGCTAGGATATCTTGGCTTCCTGGCTTGCAACCTGGACGAAACAAGTGTGCAACCAGAACAAGGACTCTTCCCCAAGAAAAAATTTCATGAATTTACCCCGCCGGATACTATTGGTTCAAAATCTGACCGGGAAGTATTAGACGAATAAAAAGCGAGTATCTGCAACAAATCCAAATAACTCTAAAAAAGGAATATGTATGGGCCTGATCGATTAACCTAATGATCGCCCTCGACCCCTCCATAAAAACACCCTCCAAAACTATACAATTTATTTAATCGATTTTCATTAAACAGATATTGATTTTAGAAAACGTTTTGTGGTTTGATCCAGTCTGCGCATGGAGGCGAGGCCTGGGAATAGTTACATAATGTTAAAAAGGTTTGCCGTATGTGTATATGTATATGGAACGATCCTATTCTCTACGTTTTTTTCGTGGAATTTTTTTCCTGCAATTGGTGTGAGTACACAAGGGGTGGACGCGATATTGATTTCTTTTCAAGACATCCATTTTTAAAAAGAGGGACGGGGTTAGTTTTTGACCCCGTTTCGTGGGTTCCATACAAAAGACATGGGGATCATAGCACCAAGCATCAATTGCGGTCCACCAGCGCCGGAAACGGAAATTGGAACGATTCGTGTAGGGGGGGGAGTAGCTATGACTTTCCTCTACTGGAAGATTTTACAATTTGCGATATTTCTTTGTTAATTGTTGATTTGCTGTAGTCCTTGTTTGAAATTGTATTTTTCAATAACGGAGATATTTTCTGGGCTTAATATTGTCACGATCGTGAAAAATAGTGAAAAACCAGAGACACACGATGTGTCAGAAAGAGCCAGTTTGTTGTCAGTTTTTCTGGAAAACACAATAATGGGGTTTGCAAGTAAAGAGCTCTTTTTTAGGGTAAAGAAGAGTCCAAGTGTTTGTTTCCTTTAGTTTTTGCAGAACTAGGCGGGGCTGAGTGTTGTATTTCATATTATTTTCGACTGGTTTTGTCTCGTATACAACTGGTGGCTTTTTTACTGGCCTCGTCGGTGAAGGTGGAGACCAGATTTATTTTGGGGTTTCTAGCATTTTCTGTAGACATTATGATGAGGTTTGCTGGCAACAGTATGTGATATAAGTGTGAAGACTGGACGACGTAGACAGATCAAATGGGAAGCTCAGACCTGGAACAAAAAAGCATCCCAGTATTGGAGAGATCTAACTTGGGCGGGATGAATAAGATGACAAGGACTTGATGTACTGCCGGTGAAGTGGAGAGTTGAGACTACTGAAGGGGTTTGGTATCGTGAGAGAAGGAACAGGAGCAATATGGAGGTTTTGAGGATGGCTTTTGGCTTTGCCGACAGCAGTGTCACCTATGAACCAAAGGATGAACCTAGAATCACACCCGTCGTTTCTGCAGTGGTAGAGTATCTGAGCTCGATGTGCGCAAGGGATGGATCTGTGGTTCTTCCTGATGAGGGAAGCAGGGAGTACGAGTTTTACGTATTTGAGAGCATTACTGAGGAGGAAATGATGGAATACCTCGAGAAACTGCTGAACGTGTACAGCTGCAGCGAATCTGAGCTAATTATGGCTCTCGCATACCTGCATCGGTCCGAGCAGGCTAATCTAGGACTCAAGGTCAACCTGTTTAACGTGAAACTGCTTTTCACCATCGCCTTTACGCTGGCTGTTAAGTTCAATGAAGACCTTGTGTACTCAAACGGCTACTACTCACAACAGAGTGGGTTGCCTCTTGATGTGCTGAACAGGTTGGAGTTTTGCCTGTTTCAAAGCGTTGGATATCACCTTAACGTAACTCCGGAGGAATTTGAGCAGTTGCAAAACTGTGTTTTCGCGTAGTATGCGCGTTTGTAAAACTAGGCAGGGTACTAATGTATTTATCATATTACTAAAGAAATAATTAACTTTTTTGATTGAAACAATGACCCTTGGTGAGCCGGGTTCGGTCGACTGGAAGCTCTCAACAGGCGTAATCGAGGTACCTTACGGTACACGAACGCCCGCGCCTTGCACAGGCTCTAGGAGCACGCACATTGTGATTCTGGGCCCATACAGTTTGGGATGTGATGAGAAACTTAAGGATGATATAAACAAGTCACGACTTCACAAGCTTTAATGATAGATAGTTAATTCTAAACAATGACGTTAGCACAAGTTATACCATGGCAACAGCGAGATACTCATTTGCGTCTACATACATTCGAAAATCCAGTTCGTTGAGAACCGTTCTCTCGAGGTGATTGAGCAGTTTCAAGTCTAGACCTGAAACTTCTGCGTAGTACGAATTTCGGTAGATTTCGTCCTCTGCAAATTTGCAGGCGACGAGAATGGAGGCGGTGAACAGTCTCAACACGTTGAACTTATTCACAAGAAGATATCTATTGCTTCTCTCCAGACGGTTCATGTAGATAAGCGCCATCAGAAACACGGCATCTGAGCACATGAACTTTGACACCGAGGTCTCGACGACGGCTCGTATCGTGCTCCTGTCCTGTGGGCTCGAACCCAAGTTGGAGTAGAACATGCACTCATCCATTCCCTGGGTTGGGATATAAATACAACTTCTCCTCTGCACAAGCGCATTCAGGGTTTCCACCAATGCATCGATAAGCTCCCTCTTCGCCTCCAGCGCTCGGTCATTCCTTCCCGCCGGAACAACCGCCCGTACATCCGGGCACTTGCCCCCATCGGAATCAGAAAAGAAATCAGCGAAACTGTCAAATAACTCCAATATCACAGCCATTCACAAGACAAACAAACAAACAGCGGTAAAACAGATCAGTCTAGCCTTGTCTTCGCGTCACAACTCCTATGTGACAGAACAGTTGATATTCCCCACCCTCCACCTTCGACCATTATGGCTTTCCGTCTCCCTCCCGTGCCCCTTTAACACTCACCAGCTGAGTCCCGTTTATCAAATGACGCCATTCTTACACGCCCACTACGCGTTTCTTATTTCCTACACAGGCTCGCGCTCTCGTAGTCTTATTGAATTTTCGTAGTTATTGCAGGTATCCTATCGAGATTCAACGCTCGATCTTGACTTGTCAACGACGAGAATTTGTTAGAAAATACACAGCCCTGACTTTCATCATTTCGTTGAGAACGCATGCAGTAGTGCTCAAGCGTTCTTCCAGCCCCCTTCTAGGGAAGAGCACCGGACACTGCGACCTTAGAATACCCACCCAAAAAGTTTGCTTGGTGGTGGATGCATCTTGTTTTATATTATTGTCGAAGAAATAATCGATATCGTGGTGGAAACTGGTAAATCGCTTGAACCCCTTTCCAGAATCGAATTTTTCTTCAGGCATCGGCTTCCTTCCATTCATTGCTTCATATACCTTGCATCAATTTTCTATCATAATTCAAACTTCTTTCGACACTCGGAATTTGAATTTAATTTTATCGTGCAATTTATCTCCTGTAGTAGACTTTGGTTGGTGAATGGGTGGCCGGGGTTAAGCCAATCGCTATGAAGTTCCTTCTAGGAATCCATTCCCCCATCAGCAGTTTTTATCTATTTATATTACTTTTTGAAGGATTTCGTGCTGGGGACGGGGCCTCTCCTGAAAAGGTTGAAGGCGCGATCACAGTAAAAAAAGATCTTCCCGTCTTTCACAACTTTTTTTTATAGGAAAACTCGGTTTAAGATCCCGCACGTCGGTGAGTGCGAAATTCGAACCGTGAGAAAAGGGCCGTGGAAGATCTGGAGCGCGGCAACTACAGATTGTCGATGCGGAGGCTGAACATGGATATTCGGTAATCTTCCTCGACTATAGTGTTCCTAGAACATAGGCGAGGATATTTGCTTCCGAGCTAAGCTGCACATCGTGTCTGAACCAAGCCCGTGGTCAGATTACAAGGACTATAGCCAGTTTGGGCGGGTTGGCCAATATTCTTGTCTGAGTGGGCTAGTGGATATTGCTATACTGTTGAAGACTGGTTACTCAATTGGACGTCGGCTTCCCATACTGAGTACGGTCTGATTCACGGGTAGTTGGTGAGGTGCAAAGAAAACTATTTTCGGGTAAAAAACTCCTGGGCGCTCTTTTTCGCGGGTGAAGCACCACGGCATGGACAGGTCCAAATCCGAGAACCTCGGCAAATCCTTTTTGACCAATACGTCCTTGCTCGAAAAACTCCGGGCGCCAGCGTGCAGATTTTCGCGTTTAGCAGAGAAAACCTTGTACGCGGAGCCTCGTATGAGCAGGGTTCGCGCTACCATGCGGTACTATCCGAAGGAGATCCTCCAGTTCAGAATTTTGCTCCGTCAACCCCGAAGATTTTCGGCCTAACTCAGTTTGGGAACCAAACTGCAGGAAGTAGTATCGTGTGCGCGGGATGCGCTCTCACCAGGTACTCTTCCTCACTAGTTGTCCAGCTGAATTCAGTGACAGGGGGCCTGGTACTAAATTCCCAATGACAGTCATGGTAGACAGAAGATCTTGGGCTTTTGATGCTCGTAGATATACTTTTTCGAAAGAAAAAGTACACCATATGTATGACACTTGCCACTATTTCTATGCTTCGAATAATCCTTCCCCCGTCCCACCCAAATGTTCGTATTTTGCAAATTATTGAATTGCATACTCAAGAATTTTCACAAAATTGAAGCGGATTTTCACATTATTTGTAATGAACATTGGTGTCGATTTGAGGGGTGGTTTCATCGCATGAGGGAGGCGGCTGACACCTGGGTTCGTACAAGAAACAACATCTTCCACGAACATGTTCCAGCTCTGAATAACACCTTTTACAAACTGAACCCAAAACTGCATTTCAATTCTGATCAAATGAAAACTCGTAAGAGGGACTCTGGATGGGTTTGAACTATGAGGCGAGAGGTATATACTAGAAGCGAAGATCGAATGCAAGGAGGGAGGGGGAGAGTAGCATAGGAAATCCTTTTCGTAAGGAGTTGCGGTGCCGTTTGTAAGGGCTCTGCTTGTCCCCATGCTTTTCGGCATATACCTGGAGTTGCTGACGGTTGATCGGGCATTGATTCATCTGCTACTACTTGAGCATCGGAAATCGGGTGGAATATTTAGCATCTAGCAAGGGCTCTTGCAAATGAGGAGCAAGGAGGCATTGGGCTTAGGGGTTCAACCTAGAGGTTGACGACGAAGCATAGTGAGCAGTGATTTTTAGGAACAAGTGGGTTTCTCTTGTGTGATATTCCGTGTTGTCCGAAATGATTCAAGGACTATAGCAGGTAGACTAGGCATCGCCGCCCAATGAGACACCCGTGCCCTGCCGAGAAGGATATTGAGAAGTAGAGCTACCGAGTGGATTGTACTTTACATGCTAGATCGCGGACGTAGTATTGATTGTTTTTGCAACACGTTTAGAGATACCCTGCGGATTTGCTGAGAACGGGTGCTCTTTGCTCGCGAGTCGCTGCTCCCGCCATGCGTCAATCCTCACCCGTGTATACTGATAAAACCAGAACTCAGCTTTGGCAAGGCCTCGAACCGAAGCGGGGGCCCCGCGACAAGAAGTTTCGAGGGGATTCTATCTTCGGTTGGAACTTTCCCAGGGCTTAACAAACCGTATTGTGGCTTCCGGCTCAACAAGGTACAAGTTTACCCTTTGAAAGAGGACCTCTTGAACCTGTCCAACCATTTCTCTCAAGTGAAACTCGATTCTGTTAGAAAAAAAATGATGATGTTTCCCAATAGAGTGTGAAATAGTCTACAATCGGAACACAGCACAGGTTACAACCCGAGGTTGTACCACTGAAGTTGATCAAAGTAACTCTATTCGCTTGAGATATTGCGCAAATGTTCTGCGCGACAACCGGGTGCTGCACCTGTCATCGAGGATGTGGACCGCATCCCGTTTCGATCCTTGTGCACAAACACTATGGCTATTCTCAGCGTTCATGAAGTACCAACCTAAATAAGCCGCCAAGAACGAAACGCCGCTATTGTGAACTTCCCACCACGAGACGCAGAGAGAACCACGGAATCCCATCCCAAAGAGATATTGAGAAAATTGGCGAACAAGACTTATGAACAAAAGTTGTTCACAAAATATTTATTATAAAAAATTCCCTCCTGTGCCATGATATCGTATTTGCTTAAAAACTAAAAAATGGTACGAAATCATATTGAGAAAGAAATTTTGCTCCAGACGTCAAATCCTCGTAGTCAGTTAAGAAAAAGGACCCTTTCTGTTCTTCATTGAGATAATTCTTTGATTAATTGATTGTTTTGTAACGGAAAAGGAACGGGCATTTCTCTTCACCCAAGCACGTACCGCGGCAGAGATGTTTAAGTGTCACCTGCTATCCCTCTCAAGAATCAAGTTGGGAGCATATGAAATATTTAAAAAATATAAATTTCCAAGGAAGGACACTGAAAAGAACTCATGATTCATCATAAACCTGCACTGTTTAGTGTGGCTGGCGAACGGATACTAAGTCGAATGCGGAGGAATTGATAAAGCGTCACATAAGAATCGTTCAGTCTATAAACCGAAGCGATAAGAGCTATTTTTATTCATAAACATTTAAAATAGGGTTTCATTATGAAATCGATTGATGGTCAGAGGTGACACTTAAGAAGATTGCCTCAATGCGGAAGGGGGAAGCCAGGTCAGCCGATCGAACAGGAGTCGAGCTTAGTACGGGGTGCGTACGGCGCTGAGGTTTGATTTATGAGAGGCTGCGGCTAGTGGCTTGTAAACATTGAAAAGTGAGGAGCTAGTTGAAGACTGGGTGGTTGTTTCGGGGCACTCGGTAGTCAGTTTTCTTTTGCCTGTTTGCGTTTCGTTGTCGCGGATTGGTAAAATGCCCGGTGAGGTTCCTTCTGCGGAGATTGTACAAGATGTGATCGATGGAACGACAACAGAAGATGCTTTCGTAGAACCTAAGGACACTCTGGCGGAGGACATAGTGCCCCCGGACGCAACTAGTGCGCTTGATGATGCAATGCCTACAGAACTCACGGCCGACGTGAATCATCTTGAAGCCGAAGGTGGCCAAGAAGATGGCGGGGATGGCCCGGACGATGGAGACGAGACTGTTCAAACGGAATCTGCTCCTGAGCCGGCTTCGAAAGCAAAGGCGTCTAAGGTAACCGGCGAAAAAGTTGTAAATAGCAAGATTCCCATCGTTCTGTGCAAGCCTGTCACGATGACGAGCTTGGCTTGATAGAGCGCCGCACATCTAAGCACTCTAACCTATTTTTCGTTCACGTGCTGGGGATTTTGTATTCCGTGGAAAACCGAAACGACAGTCCGTTCCCATCGTCGTCTTTGTAAACAAGAAATCCGGTGGCCAGAAAGGAGAACGCATTTTTGGCGAGTTCCTCAAGGAGCTGCCCAAGGAGCACGTCTACAGCCTCACAGAAGGTGGCTTAGACCCAGGAATTGAGTTTTGCTATTCGCATGAGACTGTTCTCGTGAATGGACACCCTGAGAAGGTGACATTGTTGATCTCGATCAAGACACCCAATTTCCGCGTTGTGTGCTAACTGCTCCGTCTCTTGCCTCACGCACATTATGATGTTTGCTTGGCTTAGGCTAGAATCGTTGTCGCTGGAGGAGACGGTACTGTCGGATGGGTTGTCAGCGGCATTGACAAGCACGGAGAGCCAGACAAGAGTTTAACTCCAGTGGCTCACCTGCCGCTGGGAACCGGAAACGACATGGCGAGAGCCACAGGATGGGGAGGTGGATATGACGGTGGAGAAGCCAAACAAGTTATTAGTCAAGTACGTAGATGCATACCTCATCTAGAATCATGTTGTTGCGTGCTCGGCAACCTCAGAAGTTGCTTACCATCGTATATAATCGATTCTCTCGCTCAGGTGAGAAGTGCAAAACCGATGCGACTCGACCGATGGAAAATGCACATTCAGGGCAAGAACGGAACCGTGGACGGTGAAAAGCAGGACCTTATGTTCTACAACTATTTCAGCCTTGGTGCAGATGCTCACGCTGCGTACGTTTTTCATCACATGCGAGAACAGAACCCTAAAAAGTTCACGAGCCGAACTAGAAACAAGTGCGTCCCTAGTCCCTCTCCACATCGCAAGCCGTGGCTCAGCGATTCTACGATGCCCTGCTGAAAGGTCTGCGCGGTTTCTTCTTGGTGCGTCGAATAGGTACTTCTACGTGAAGGCTAGCATCCGGTCTTTCCTTGCGGGGGATCATCCTCTCGCCAAGACAACAAAGGCCACAGTCGATGACGAAACTCTTCGGTTTGGCAACTCCGTGAAGACTATAGTTGGATTGAACATCCAAAGTTATATGGGGGGATCGGATATATGGGGAACACAGCACTCGTATTCACCAACTTGCTGCTGTTTGCCTGCCGCCTCGGATCTGCCCGCTGGATCTATGGGTGATGGAAAACTTGATCTGATTGGCATTCGCGGAAATTTCAAGCAGGGTTTGATCAAGGTAATGCGAAGGCTCAAGTTGGGAATTGCCTCAACACGACCTCGGCTGAGGCTCATTTTGTTCCGTTTTTGGCATGACCAGGGCTTCAATTGTACCGGCGTCAGAATGGAACAAGGGAGGAAGATGGTTTTTGACTGTGACGAACCGACGTATGTGCAGGCTGATGGAGAACCTTGGAAGGTAGCCGAGCAAGTCAAAAGAGTTTTTCCGTTTGTCTCTATGGCCCTTGCTAATCTCTATCTCAATGTTACCAGGTCGACGGTCCGTTCAAGATGACAATTGATATGGCAGAGCCCGCAACCATGCTTACAAGGGCCTGAACCCAAAAGCTCGGATACTGACCGAGCGGGAGCGTATCTGCCCAGGATAAAAGTTTCAGCCTGAAAACTGGAAACCCGGTCAAATCGTTTCTTTTTTTCGTTGTGCACGACAAAGGTTTGTGCCCTCTTTGATCTGTGTAGCTTGATCACTGTAAACTATGAGCGCACAACGCGTTCTTGAGCAACTCGCGTGAGAGGAAGGCTTGGATCATTTGTAACTGAGAGTTACAGGACCCAACCCGCGAAAAGTAGCTTCATTTTAAGTGCAGAATAATACAGGCAGCCCCAGAGACTGACTCCTCCAGGGCCAGTCCAAGTCGCAACCAACACCTTCATTTTGAAACAGGACCGTTGTTCCAGCAGTCCATTTTCTTGCATTGAGCCCTGCCCTTGGCATTCGGCCGCATCCGTGGACTTGGCCTGACAACTAGTGTCCCAAAAAAGTGCATTTTGTGATGACAAGAGAGAGACTGTCTGTCATTCCTCAGCTGGAGCAACATTTGAGAGCATTTCCACTGGTTTCCTGTGCAGCTTCGTATCGAAATTGATGAAAGATCGTCCATGCATAACATCACCTGCATACTCCGCTTCGGCAGACGTGACTGAGCGAGAAGCGTTTCGAGTTCCTCTGCAGCCTTTTGCAATTGACAAAGTAGAAGACGGAGAGGAAGATGAGTTTCCAGACGCCGGACTTGGTGGATGAGTTCCCCGATGAGGTCGAGGTTGGATGGTCTATGCTTAAAGGTTTTGGAGGAATGAAAAGTTTTTATGGTGTAATTGAGACTATCAGCACTTGTCAAGATAATACTAAAGTGAATTTCTCGCTCTCCAAGAACGGCAAAGGACGTGTCCTGGTTGTGGACGGGAAGGCTTCGTTAGAATGTGCGCTACTCGGGCACAGACTAGTAAAACTTGGCGCTTGAGAATGGCTGGCAGGGAATTGTAGTCAACGGCTGTATCCGAGACTCAAAAATGTTTTCTAGTCTTCCTATTGGCGTCATGGGATTGGCAACCAGCCCTCGGAAAAGTTCAACGCTTGACCATGGGGAATTCGGCCAGGAATTACAATTCGCAAACCTCAAATTCAGGGACGGCATGTGGCTGTACTGCGATGAGGACGGAATAATTACCTCAGAGCGCAACCTCTAACAAGACTAGACAGTCCCCAAAGCGGTTTCTCGATGTGAGATGGATCCTACAACCAGAAGACCATCCCATCGAGAAACCAGGTCGGGGACCCTCTGTTTACGAGCTAGACATGGTAGTTGCAACTGCTCGCTTCGAGCCTCGGGCGCACACCAACCCAGGTGACGTAAGAGTTCCGAAGAGACCCCCGATTGGCTTTCAAGAAGCTGAACGCAGCTTATGTGAAACTTTATGTTTCTGCCAAGTTTGCGAAACTAGTTTAAAAAGAACGTGAACATTGTCGGTTTAATAATCGGCAGCATTGTGTGCAGAAGCTCCAGGCGAGAAAATCGCTTCTTAAATCCAACCTCATCCAATGGGCCCTTGAAAGCAGCATGGCATGGCAAGTTAAAGCCGGCGCAGTCCACACCAGACTCGAACAAACCCTGGTCGACACGTTTGGTTGAACCTTCTGGCAAGCCCGCGGACGCGGACGCGCACAGTAATTGTTCTGTCTCGATCCGGTTAGACGCCGCTTATGCTCTTTCCCCACCAGTTGTGGAGGCCGGTTAAGACCGATGAGATCGCTATGAACAATGCGCTTTCGGACGCAGATTACCACTCTGTGCGGTATTAACATAAACCCGTATTTACATGGATAACAGTACAGGGGTTTCAACGGAAGGGGGAACTCCTGTTTTATTTTGACCACTCTGCATTCCCAGTCGTCTCCTAGCTACGGACAACGTCCCAACGGCGGGCCCTTTCGGGCATGAAGGCACAGACCAGCTGCTCAAACGCTAGTACTCCGGCCAAACCTGACTCAAGACTGTCGACGCCGTGTAACTGCTTGTGATATCTGTCCCGGGAAAAAGCTGTACGACGAGGTTACGGGCCACATGGTGGCCCGTAACCGTTTCCCTGCTGAAGGCCATGGCGAGGTACTTCAACACCGCCACGGCCTTCGAGGACACCCTGTCGCGTCCCTTTGAAGGATTCAGGAGCAACTATCTGTCACCTGCAGGTCGATCGGCTTTCTCTCCAAGCTGTGAGAAAGGATCTCTGGGAAGGGGCCACAGTTTTGATCGCTGTAGATTGACGCAAGATGTGGAGGTAGCCAGTTTAATATATGGTATGAGGAATAAGCTGACGACCTGGGTGTGTTTCGAATGATGGATGGGTCTCTGGATGCGTGGTTTGTCGGGAAATGCGTATTTGCTTTGTAAGCCCGGCGAAGGGCTTTCTTACTATCAGCTACAGCGGATCGACCTCAAACATATCGCGGAGAAAGTACAACCGGGTAGGGATGAAGAGTAGGAAATCGAAGCACCTGGAGCAGCTTCTCGATACACTGAAGCTAGACTCAGAGGAGAAGGAAGTAGGAGCTACATGGAAACCACCACATGTTCTTGTTCTGGTTGGTATCCCGGGAGCGGGCAAAACTACATTTGCAAGTCGTCTGGTCGAAAGGGGATGGTGAGCTATCTCGTTGCAGAAAACCAATCACAAATAGGAATATACCAGTTGCGAATTGCCTTGTATTATCGCCTGTTTCGATTGACCTCCTCGGAGGCCAAACACTGATAGACTCTCAACATGCATCGTTAGGGTTCGAGTCTGCCAGGACGTGCTTGGAACCCGTACCAAATGTGAACGCGTAGCCACGTCGAGCATCATGGAAGGAAAAAACATTGTGATCGATCGTTGCAACTTTAACCGCAAGCAAAGGGAGCCTTGGGTTCGTAAGAAACTTGCCCTCCGTTTGGATATCAAAACTTCCAGAAGTCGTCACGGGCGTTCTATCCCAGGAGCTAACGGAAGGCCAAACCGTCTGCTCTTGTTCTAGGCATAGCGGAAGCCGGTAAATGTCAAATCGGCACCGTGGTGTTCGCGCTGGCATGGGAGGCGTGCCTAGAGCGAGTGCTGGATCGAGCCTATCATGAGACCCTGACGCCAGAGAGAGCGGATAGTGTGATTCGAGGGATGGCTTCTGAAATGCATTTACCGAGGCAGGAGGAAGGGTTTGACTTTGGTCGGATCATCAGGACAAGAGACGATTTCGAAAGTGTTTTCGAAGAAGTCTGCAGCGAACAGGCACGATAGCCATCAGCTCTCTCGTCTTCTGTAACGGGCCTAGAGTACAGCCCCGCTCCAGAAGACCTACGAGAATACGTCAGCTACACGAGGCCAAAGGGCCGCGATCTCCTTTATGACTGCTGGGCGAACTTGCTTGGGTGAATTTCAAGAATCCGGTTGTTGACTGGCGGGACCGAGGAGTTCTCTCAAGGGCAGGAGAATCGGATTTCTCAGAAGGTTATGTTAATTTTTTTTGGGCTTCTACGTTAGCTTGGTCACAGTTTGTGGGCGAGGTTCGGAGTTAATACTATTGTCCCTGTTGCAGTTAATAAAGTCTGCAACGGATTGGAAGAATCCCTCAATCCTCCAGGTATTGTTATGTGTACCGCCAGGAAAGCGAACCAGCTGCTTCTGCTCTGATGCACTTGCTTCAAAAAGTTGGCTCATCATGTTTGGCGGGACGAACTCGTCTTCCTCACCGGATAGGAAGAGAAGAGGAAGCTTCATACCTCCAACTCGCTTGAGCGAGAGCCACTTGTTCCTGGAGAGTAGCCGCAGAGGATCCTGCCAGAAGGAAGACATGAAGTGAAAATGATGCTCAGATGAAGCCCAGAGGCAGAGTCTTTGCTGGATACCGATACAGATTACCGTGCGCCGCGGTCAAACGGAGAGGCAAACAAGCTCGGAGGGACTAGTCCAGTGCTGTCTCTGGATCTGAATACTCACCAGTAACGGGTGGACATATTTTATCATGTCAATAAGCGAAGTAAATGTATTCTCCAGAATAAGTCCACGAATATCGCCTTCGAACTTCTCCGTGAAATACAAAGCGACTGCACCACCGAGAGATTCACCGTATACCCAGAGATTTTTCTGGTCGATGTCCGTTCGCGACCTAATGTAGGTCATGTTGGTCTCCGCATCTGTGCACATTCCCTTCTCAGAAGGCCTGCCCATGGATTCACCGTAACCTGAGCAGCACAAACGCGCGATGGTCAGATTCCCAGGGACACAACACCCGGCTTGGAGCGCAGTACCCTACCCCTGTACGAAATCAGTAATATGTTGCATTCCACTGCACGATACAGTTCCGCTGCCTTTCTAAGGCGAAAGGACGCATTTTTGTCCGTCCCATGGAAATATATCACGGTTGCCACTCTGCTTGTGTCCTGCCCGTTCTTGATGAACCAACCAGAAATCGCTACCTTGTCACTGGTCACGACGTTAACGTCCTCAAAATCCATCCCAAATCTCTGTTGTTTGGGAAGGGAAAGAAGGCACAGATTTTAGTAACAGGAGGTACACTACGGGAGGGACAAGTACAGTGCTTCGGAGGGGTAGGCTGGTAGCCCCCTTGCCATCGCAAATTCTCATTCTTGCTTAGAACTAGGTGGCAACTTACTCCTGGATTTCCTTTGTTCAACGACGACGGCCAGTACACCAGTTTGTCTTGAATAATATACAGGCCTAAAATAGATAACGCGATCGTTGTAAGAGTCCCACCAGCAATGGCTTTGGTGGCGATCCCCCATCGAACCAAGTCCCGTGCGGACAGAGAGTGTTTCGAGCGCGTGACATCAGGCTCAACGGCACCCTCGGTCGCGATCTTAGAATCGACGTACGCAACCTGTTCAACACGATGTGTGGGCCCCCCAAGCAACGGTCCTGGAAGGGAGTCACTGGGTAGAACAGATCCCAACGAAAAAAGGGACGCTCCAGCTACCAGAATTGAAGAGGAACTCAAGGAACAAACGCAGCTTGCAGAGTTCCGCCGGGACCGCGTTGTTGTCAAGATGACATTTCCAGTCGATACAAAACAGGCGTCCATGGGTACCGAACCCACGAAGATACCGAGGAGCGGAATTATCGTCGTGGCTTCAGGAAGATAGAGCACCCCACGCACTCTGCAGCTCGACTTCCCGATCCAACGTGATATCAAACTGGTGCCAAAGATCACCGATCAAACAACCCCATCAGTGCCCACTCCAAAGCACGAATTCTAACCTCCTGCCACACCACCAACCAGAAACGCAAAACACGTGACCAGCAGGGAAAGAACAGCTTCTTCAAAAAAAGCCTTACTACAGTATTCAGCTTCCGCGTTCGGGCCCCTCGGACCTTTACCCTTCAGGATTTACCCTCCCGCAAGCCCCCCTCCTTACCTACCAGGCAATGTTCATAAATTCCTCATCAGCCCCTGACCTGTCCAGTCCTATAACCTCCCAATCCCCCCACATGCAGTCGTCTTCCTCCGCAAATGTGAATCGTCATGCATAGGTTAAGTCCGCAAATTGTCGTGTTTTTTTGTTTTGTTCAGTTATTAGAAGCCATTTACCACATCGTCTTCCCAACAGGGGAACCTTCCAGTTGACACCCCGCCATTCAAGCCGAAATTAACATTTGTCTAACGACATTTTAGTCAGGACTGTTCTTTTCTGGCTCGTCTCTCATGAGGTACCCCGAAAAAAAAAAGGGAGTTCCTTACCTTTTTTTTTTGGTTTACAATAGAGACTCGTTCCATCACGCTTTTTAAAATAGAAATATCATGATAGAGCTTGTTTTTATAGATAAATAGGGTTTGGGCGGGGCCATAATCTTGTATTATAAATATATTGATTTCTGAGGGCGGAAATATTTCTTCAATTCTAACTAGCCGATGTGTTGATTTTTATTTGTTTTAAGTGATAAATGATTGACTTTCAAACGGATTTTCATTTTGAGGGGGAAAACCGATTGCCATTTGTTTGCTTTAAGTTTGGAGGCGGTAAGAGATCTTTGAGCTCCAAAATTTTTTGCCCTCCAAATGATTGTAAAACATGCTAATCAATTTATTCGAGAACTGTTACCCCTAAGAAGTCGAATCCGTTTCCGATAGAGCAATTTTGTCCTCTAAGAGTACCCCCCTTCTCAAAAAATATAGTCTGAATTGGGAGCTGTTGGCTGGATGTTATTTTTGAAAGAAAAAGTATCGATTGCGAAAATGAATGGATGTGAGGAGTAGTCCGGCACCGCAGATCAATCACTATTTGCCGCGAGGTCCTGTCTTCAGAGGACACAATGAATGACGATGGAGGCATCTACCTGCCCCGCCGCAAAACTACGCTCAGGTTCTTTTAATGAAGTCAGCACCAACCAGGGCACGTCAATCGCTCCAATGTTATGTTAATGAAACCGGATAGCAGTCTAGAATTGGGCATGGGCCGCCTTGAATATCTGGTTGGCATAAGCGGGCACCAAGATCACAGCTCCAGAGAGATGCGTAACTAGTAGGCTTCTTAATTTAGGCGGGAGAGAAAGTTAGAGCAGCTCCATTGACGCAGTAGCGTAAGCGTGTCGGCTTTGGTCCGTCTCTGAAGACGTGACCGATGTGACCTTTCCGTAAACAAAAGAACAATCGAAATTACGTTCACTCAGAACCAATCCGTGAAGGAGGAAATGAGACTACTGCTTACCATCGCACACCCCACATCGCACTTCGGTACCACCCAAAATGAAGTCTTGGGCAGCTGGCTTGTGCACCACACTTCTATAAGCGTCATAGAAGGAGGGCCAGCCAGTACCAGAATCGAACTTTGTCTCAGAGCTAAAAAGTTTTGTCTGACATCCCCGACAGGAGTACAGTCCCTTTCGGTACTCCTTGTTCAGTGGTGATGTGTTCGATCTCTCTGTGCGGTGCTTTCGCAACACATAGAACGCGTCTGGCGGAAGTTCTTCCCACCACTCCTCATCCGTTTTCCGTACATACCTTCCCTCCGCGTGAGCACTTCCCACGGGGCTTGTCGCAATAAGAATAGCTGGAGCAGCGACCTTAACTATTCTAAGAAACTCACGCCTTGAGGTAGCCTTTTTGCCACCGCCTGCTCGAGAGCCACCACTCCCAGAAGCATAAACTGCAAACGCGCTCATCTCCGCAACCCTATAGCTACGCAGAGCCTTCAAACAACCATCCAATACTTCTGCGGTCGCCATCCCGCCCCACGCACGATGAGCTCAAATTAAAGAATTCTTATTCTGTGCGTTCCCAAGTACAAAACCCACCTCGACATACCGCCTGCCGGAACACACTACTAGGAAACGCAACGTACCACCAATTCCGCGACTAGTGGTTTTTGGACACGCCCAATTCGATGTCACAAATCGTTTTCTAAAATAATTATGGGGATCTCAAGTTCAGGGGAAAATCGGCAAAGCGGGCGGAGCCCTGCGAGTGGGTGCGGGAGGCAGGGTTTAGAGAGCATGCCAGTCGAATGGGAATATAGTAGCGTACTGATGATAGTGACACGGTCTAAAAAATTCCCTTTGAGACACTTCTATGGGACCCTGTCGCAGCCCACTATGAGAAGGCTCTCGAATGCTCAGGCCCTAGCTCGTCGGGGATACCCACTGGTGCTTTGCCGGGGACGTGATTCAAGTACTCACGCGAGAACCATTCGCCCTAGCTACAGTCGATCAGAAGCGGTGAACTATGTAGCAGTGACCGGTCACACCGGACCGTCTATACTAGCGCTACTCAGTTTGCGGGTTCACTCCAGAAGTGACCTACCAACCCTTCCTGCAGAGCTACGGCAGATTAGCGGCTCAGCAATGGTTGCTGTAGCCTGCGAATTGCGAGTTGTAGAGCTTTCGAAAAGGCCATGTAGCTGTGTGCAGTCAAAATTGTGAAACACATCCGTGAGATGTCAACTTTATAGTACACGGTGTTAACAACTAGGGCCGCCTAATTTCGTGAGACCCAAACTAACCTCTATGTCCTTAATAGACCTGGCTAGTGAAAAACTCCAGTTAAAAAGATTAAATTAATATAGGCCCAGCACGCTGGGGCTCATTTTGGCTCGCATAACGGAGAGCATTGAGTACTCTAAGTGGCAACTCCAGCAACGAGTTCATTATCGATCTTCCTTTCGTGTTTTCTCCTCATGTGGGTGAGAAGGTTTCCCCTTTCCCCATAGCATGATCCACAGAAACGGCACTTGTATGGTCGCTTCTTCTCATGCACTGTTTGAATATGTCGATGGAGATTGTTCTTCCTCCCAAACTTTGCATGGCACACCTCGCATGTGAAGTTCTTCTTCTGCTCGTGTACAGTGTCCATGTGTGCCAGCAAGTTGTTCTTCTCGGCAAATAGAACGTCGCAACGCATGCACTGATAGGGTCGCCTCTTTTCATGCACTGCACGGCGATGCCTTTCGCAAATCGAGATAATTACAGTGCGAGCGTGAGTCATTGAACATCTTGCAACCTTCCAAATTAGCCAATTCTGACATACCTTCGCAATCGATTCCTCTGCTTGAACTGCAGCCCACAAATAGTACAGCAGGGAGCTTGAGAGCTGGATGCGTGCTCATTTACAACGTGCTCGCGCAACAGGTTCATGCTGTCGAACTTGAAGTCACAGACGAGGCAGGGCAACAAGCTTTCCGCTTCATCGTGCAGTATCGACGCAACGGAGAACGATTTCTCTGACAAGTCTGATGAGGTCTGAGACATAGCACCTGTTCGCTCTTGATTACCACACCGGACCACAGCACGCGACCACTCCCGCTACTCCGGTACCCGCCTCCACGTCATCCCCCTCACCATGAGGAGTTCGGAAATGGGCCGGCCATTTGTAGGTGTGCTCGTGCTCGTTGAATAATATATCATTCCTCCATCCCTTTGCAGTCACAGTAGAATCCGCTTGAGAGGGTCCAGTTGATTTGGATCTGCGGCAGTGCTCGTTTTTTTGGTTGTTTTGGTCATCACACTAAGCAAGGCGCTCTCCAGCACCATCACAGTGTTCAGAAAGCAGCAACAATAGAATAAGCTATTTTTAATGATATTTAAAGGGAGGCAACTATTTTTTTTTTTCAGACCTTGTGAGGAAATTGTGAACAGTCCTAATTTACTCGAGGACGCGGAATTTGCACCCCCCCCCTTTTTCTAAACGTCATTCCCCAGCGCAGTGCTAGCACTCACCTTCGTTCTGTCCGAAAGTAATCGCAAAACAGGATGACCGGTGGGTGACATAAACCTTGGCTTTAACCGGTTGATAGCGTTAGTGGCAGTCTATTCCTCAGCAATTATTATTTGGTTGTTTTTTAAGGTTCGGTTGTGACTACATGACTAGAAAGCACTTAGTACTTTACCACTAGCCATGGATTTTTGTTGGGCCTTATCCTGCGGTCAATGCAGACATGGCTGTGGCAGTGTACAAATAAAAGAAAGTTCTATGTTTTGGGGCCAGTCCACTTTCGTGTACCCATTTTTATTCTCCATTGACATACTTCGGTTTTTGCACGAAGGCAAACCCCCAGCAAAAAACTCTGGTTGATTTCGGCTATGGTCTTGTTTTCAATAGCTTGGATGCTGCTGGAAACTAGAGCCTTCTCCTTTTAACCGAAAACTGACGACAGGATCAGGGCACGGCTTGCGCTCCCCCGACTACATTGTGTATTCTGGTCGGTACCTGTTCTAAAAGTTTGCATTTTTCACTTTTCGCACAAAGCAAGCTCTTGTGTGTGTTTGGGCCGGGGACAAACTGCCACTCAAATGTTAGTGTTGAGCGACGCTATTTGACGTCTCTCACTTCGTGCCGACTTGCTCGCTCTTTCGCTCGCCACGTGTTCAGTGCATTTTTTGGAACCCGTAAAAAGTTGACAAGAAAATTACAACATTCTTGAAGGCAAAACAAATATTTCGAAAATATTTGTTGGCCTTCGCGTATGAATGTACACGTTCTCAAAGGACCCCACAAGATAGCCTGGTTCTGATTGGAAACAGCGGAAATCATTCAATCGGCTGGATTGTGAGGTGGAGTCATCTTCTGTCACCCATACAAGAGTTCAAGCGTTGAGGAAGTTCCAACGGCACGACCTTCACCGCCCCCCCCCAAAAAACCGTTAATTATCCACTTCGTGCCTGAGCAAGAAGCCGGGAACAGCAGACGCTTTCTCACCCCCCCAACTCTTGGCAGAACCCGGTGAGCGGTTCTTCCACGCTCTCCTAGCCCATACCTCCTAATACTTGCGTAGGGAAGTTTTCTGGAGCTGCGGGTTGGCCGCATTGAATTGAGCAAGGGACTGGTGCTGGTCAGCGCTGAAAACCTATTCGCTTGTCATCAACAAAGGAACGCAAACCGATAGGATTACTGGATTGGGCTTGTCTCCCCTTTGCCGGAGCTTGAAGGAGGTGCACAACGTGATGACAAGTATTTACATAGCTCGATTTCCAGTAGTCATATTTGAGTAGCCAGAGAACTGCTGGTTCAAGAGCTGGAGTCACAATCTAAGACTCACCACATTTTGAAAAAAGTTGTTTACAGGAAGGAGCGGAATACACTCGACGCCTATATTGACTACTTGTTCGTTAGTCTGTGCTGAGGAGCACGACTTTGAACCACGTCCAATAGAAGCCTTGGGCAAAATCTTAGTTGTCTGAACTTTTCCACATCGACACCGCGCGGGAAAGCCATCTCTCCAGAGTGTGATCAGAGGCTGGCGATGTGACTCACAATGAAGGATCCACTGTGCTTCGTTGAAGCGATTGATGCAGGAGTGATGAAATTTGAAAACAAACCGTTCAAGCTCTGTTTGGGATTCTAGAAATACTCTCTTGGCTGGGATCAATCTGAACGACCCACCGGGAACGCGTTGATCTCTTCCGTTTCCTAAGAACGCACGACCTGCGTTTTGAATTGTAAAAAACTGGAGTTCGAGGAAGTTCACTACTTTTTCAAGGGGGCGAATATTTTATTTTCAATTGCGGGATGATTTTGTACTCCCCCTCCCAAGCCGGCGAGTGGATGACGGTGAACGAGCACTTTCGTTTTGATATAAACAATGAAATATTATCAAAGAAATTTATAACCCGAAAAATCGCCGGCGTTTTTGATCGCCACTTGTATGCTTCCGATGAGTTTGTCACAGCCTCCTCTAGACTTTAGCCCAATAGTAAATGCTATTGCAACAACTGAACCGGCGCGACTGTAGTATTTTCCATGAAATTATACTCGAAGTTGCTTTCTTGAAGGACGTCTCCCCCCCGGGGGTTGAAATGCGACTCATGCGGAGCAAAATAAGTTGTGACGACTTGCCTTTCCAATACGCAGATTTTTTTAGAACGTTTTCTATGCCCCTTGGATACAGTCTTGTTCGAGGGTAGGCTCGATTTTTTGAGAAATTGGAAGCGTAGTAGCGGGGAGCGTGGCTAAAATGACCGTGGCTGAGCTGGCAGCTCGCGCAGCTACCGTCGACGTCTTTCTGCTGGTTCTTTGTGTGACGCCCACCTTCATTGCTAAGAAACAATAAATTCCAAGCCTTATCTAGTCTTCCCTTGTGCTGGTAAATGTACTGCAGAAATTTTTTTCTTACGGCGAGTAAAGTTTCAAGTAAATTTTCTGTTTCCACACTCTTCATTTTAGCACGGTGATTCTTACGCCGTAGTTTGTCCAGAAACAAGATTCATCTTTTATTTAGAGACAGGAATGTGGAGAACAGTGCCATTTACGAGTGTCTTCACTGTTTACTCGATCCCATGCGTCGGGCGATGCGTGACAACCCGGAAAAGCGAGGAACCATCCGCATACGTTGATTGGACTGAACCATCTCTCCTCCTCCTCCTAGGAAAATCCGGGGTGTGGGTACCCATTCCTGCTCGTCAAAAACCCAGAACGCCTTCGAAGGGCCATGAATTAGGTTAACGCAGCTTTCAAGACTCAGCGGTGAGCGAACATTTTAAATTTTTTCGAATAGCGTACAAACCGCCAAAGATTTGCCAAGAAGCTTGGTCCTGGAAAAGAAATGCTGAGTAGTGTCCATCTCGGACGGTCTTCCGCGCATCATTCCGTACCCAAAAGTGGGGTGATGTTCGCATGTTTCGCCTCCAGCAGCTTTTGGCGCAACACTTGGTGGCTGGGTGATCCTGGGTGGCAATCTACAGCGCACGTCAATCGACGCTTACGCATCTATATTGGTAGTCCCGAGAATTGTTAAACAAACCTTTCAACTGTCGGGGGTGGAGCGATGCTCGTTGCATAGATTCGCAACACCGTCATCTCTGTGGCTCCTCCGGTTAGTAGTCTACCTTAGCCTCCGATTAATACGACTGAATGATTATCCTGTCACTACAGTCTCCCCAATTCTAGTTTTGTCGTGCTCCGTTTATGCGCCAACCATCAAGATCCAACCTTTTGCGCTCGGCTCTCGAGAAAAGCGGCAGGACGACAATAGAGACGCCCTCCACTTGCTATCCTCCTTCGGGTAGAGTCTATCTCATCATCATGCATATAAAACTACTGATACCTATCCATCCTAACTTTGTTGTGTGTTTCCGTTAATCCGCTTAATCCACGGAAGTGCGTGAGCTGTGCCTCGGCCGGGCACAGCTCACGCACTTCCCCTGGAGTGGCGCGATCACTCTCAGAAAGCACATATCTTTGGACTGTCTTCGGATGAGTAGCAATAATATGCGGTCGCGGGAGGTAGTTCTGGGAGTAGCTTTCTAGTTCTTGTTTAATGTCGATAAGGCTCCATCGGTTCAGTCATCGCGCCAGTTCCGTGCAGATTTCGTAGTCCAGTCGGACACAAAAAACAAGTGATATACACCATTAGCACCTTGTGTAATACGACAACTCGTACACTTCTCAGTCGTACCGAATCGGCAATCCCAACAGCTGTGGTATGTTGACCCGCATTTGAGTGGTGTTTAATTCTCTCAGCCCGAGCGTCGGCAAATCCTGGTGCCAGACTCCCCATCCGCGGCCCCCACCGAAACGAGTTCGGGCCCGATCATCCGGAGAAACCCTCGTGTGCACACATTCGAGGGTCACAACCAAGCGTTGGAAAGCCAAAACCGAGAAAGGGGGAAGCAAATCGGCTCGGGGGCAACAGAGGAAACCCACCAAAGTACAAGCAGGTATTGCAGATGTCCTATTTTTCTTTTTGTGGCTCCCTTAATCCAGTATACATCCTATTCAGTCTTAATGACGTTAGATAGTCCGTTAGTGCAAAAGTTAAAAGGCAGCAAGGGAGGGGCCGAGGCCCAGGATTATCAACTACTTGCTCCTCGACTCGAATGCCAAGTCACCAAAGCTTGCGCAACTTTTTCCCGCACCGCAAGCGTTTTGAATGCGAGACATCTTAAGAGATCCGCGGGTTAATGAACGAGCCATGCGGTTAACGTAGCAGCAACACTTTTCCGTTTTAGTTCTTAGCTACCGGTTTTTATCAGAGGCTAACTACCCAGAGAGCACTAAACTAGCGAAGATGCATGTTAAGCGCTTCAAAAATAATGCGGCTTTTTATTCGCCGCAACTTTGTCTGCGTGCATAAGCTTTGAACTTTGAAACTGCTCACTGGCCTTATGAAAGCCAGTAGCTAGGTAGAGCAAGCTGGAGGATAGCTTTTGTTTGCCTTCTTCAGATGTAACGTTCACCAATCCTTCTTCTTGCTTTTCATGCAACCTACGTTGCTGGACTCCGTTTGAGAGCCGAGGGCAAGAAGCCGGACTGACGGAGACGAAGAGAGACTGCTATACAGGAGAGTTCATTTGACCAACGGTTGCTCCACCGCAAGTTCAATTCGAGCAGCTCGTATTTCATATTTATAAGTTGATGGTGTTTATCAATTCGACTAAATCTGAGCAGGTTCCATGCAATCTTCATGAATACATTGAGTCGGGCCCTCCCGTTTCTTGAAGAGGATAGTTTTTATGAGGGATCGCCAACTGCCCGAGCATCTGGGGCTTTCGATTGCCCAGTTGACCTTCTGGACGCCTTGTCTACCTCATGACAAGCTTTCGATCCAGGCTGAGCATCAATGATTAAAATTGTGCGTCCTGCAACCGCTTCCTCAGGATATCTCTCTTCTGGCTTTCAAACCACTTGTTCATCCCACCACGCCTATTCTAGTTTCTAAGCTTTGCACCTTTGCGAGGAGTGAGAAACGGGGCCGGGTTCAAGGTGGGCACGCAAGCAACAGTATTCCGAAGCTGCGCCCTACAGCGTAAAGTTCGCCCGCTCATGTTCTCAGCAACTAAGCGCCTTAAACGCTAGTGATGAACCGCTTCGTTGTTTTCCTTCTATCCTGTGCTTACATGCTGCACCCAGGTAGCAAAGCATGACTCCATCTCCCACTTTTCGCGGAAACGCGGAGTGGGGCATCAGGGTTCTTCCTCTGAAAGGCAAACTCATCAAAAGCCCGATTGTCTCGCACTAGGGGTGGCAAGAGATCGGTTGATTCAAAGTGGGTGATTTCCGAATGCTTAGCAAAGGCGGTCTCAAGCGTTTACGTCGTTGAGGCCCTCCAGATAGCCAACTCACGAGGACACCTCACCAGTGACAGACAAGTTCAGCCTTCTGCAGCTCTTTTCTAGAAAATTTCCGGAGCTCGAGAGCTTCAAGCTCTATTCCTGCTCCTCCGAATGCTATCTGATCTTTACTGGTTTGAATTCAATAGTACCCCCACTACTCGAACGTTTCGGAGATCCGCGAGTGATGTATTCCCCATCTTTCATCATACGATGTAGAGTTGAGCGTGGCACGGAAATCGCTTTGCTGAGGTTACGGAGTGAATCTCTCTGGCCTTGAGGCACATCCTTGACCTTTTCCATCGTCTCTGACCAGTCCTTCTTCTTTCTTCCGCTACGACCTGGCTTCCTCGATGAGACGTCTACTTCATAGTTCCCTTGTTCCAAAGACTCTCGTGCTCGCTTCCATAAACGCGAAATTGTCTGTCTGCTTACACCAAAGCGGGCTGCTGCGTCGTTTACTGCGTTCTTCTTTAACTTACCTCCCTCTCGACGACAGAGGAGGAAATAAATAATGCCCTGACGCTCTGTAGTAGTTAATTCCTTGTATTTTTCTTTCCCAATTCGCACTTCACCAGCCAAACATAATTCCGAAGACATTTGACTAAACTTTTCTTTTTGGATCACCGATCAAACGGTCAGGTCATCAGTAATCCTCTACATCAACGTCTAGGACAGCTCATTTTAGATGGAGCCCGAAGCGCGTACCCCATTTTTTTGTGTTGCCCCCTCACGTCGGTAACAGCTATTCCTCACCAGAACTGATTTCTTCCAAAGGCAGAATAGAAAGCTCATCAACCGAAGAATCATTCCTGTCTCTTCATACAAGAATGGTCAGAAGCCCTGAACTATTCCGTGAAGAATGCTCTGCATACATTGCTTCACTCGGACGAAATTGATGCCACAATTTCTGCCCAACTGCGCCAGAATGATATCTCTCAATCCGACTGATAAAGAAAGACTTGGCATTGAACTGACCACATTGCTCCGGGGGGGAGGGAAGGAATTGAATAAATAAACCACTCAGTCGATGCAAGAAATCCATCCATTCGGGTTCATTTTCTGAGAAACGCGCGATGAAAGTGTATGTCGATGATGATTATTTTCGCACGTACATTGTATAAGTGGTTGAGGACCAACCATGCCTAGAAAAGGTGTTTGAAAGAAATCAGGTCACAAGGAGCTTGGTTGTTGCTGTAGGCATCGAGATTTAATGGGTGATCTTCAAGATTTTGCGTGTCAGCTAGAGAACCCCTAATTTCTCAAATGTCGTGCGCCGATCGTTTAGTACAAATCTATGAAAACGGTGGTAATGGCCATGCCATCGAAGATTTCGTGAATGGGTTGAAGGAGAAGGAGCGGAAGACGCTGCTGACGGAACTTAAGATTCGGGTCGGCGCAAGCCACGCGTCAGTTATTTCTCTCTTCCGCGCCGAGGTGAGCAAACGCTTTTGAAGATCTAACTGAGCAGCCTGAGATACGGGGGCGCAGGGATTGAGTGTTTGTGGGTATTCTGATTTTATGATGTAGGTAGCCTGCTCGTTTTTGAGGCCTTTTGCGATCGTGACGGTTGCTGTTTCTACTGCCAATTCAACTTTTTCAACGGCTTCCGTCGAGAGCTATATAAGGGAAGCGCAGATTGGACTACTGGAGATCCCCTATGATACGTCTCTGAGCAGACAAGAAAAAGTTGACGAGCTCAATTTAATCGCAAATGTACGCATAGAATCCACGACGGGAGTGTCCTCCCTGGGTGCTCTCGGCGTAAAAGCACCCAGGGAGGACACCCAACTAGTCAGCCCGTGAGTGCTGTCACACGGGTATTCATAATAGTATATTGCTCACAAATCTAAGCAGGATATCCTCGATCAAATCGAGCGGGAACGTATTTCAAGGTGGCACTTTGGAGCTATAGACATCGCCCTGGCTGCAGTCCGCTGCGCGACAGATCAGGGTCTCCAGCCTGGTGAGCGAAAACACGTTTCACCTTCACGATCTCGTGACAGCTGGTGACCAGGTTTTCAACCAACTGACACTAGCTCGGATCTCACGAGTCTGCAGATGGACAAATATCCAGCGATGCGATAGTCTCGAGAGTATTGGACTGGCCGTGGACCACAGCGACGTCAGCGGGACTGTTGGATGCTCTTGGCACAGTTAGCTTGGCCGAAACAAGTCAGAGCAAGCTGTTTAAAAAGCTGAGGGCTATTCTCAACCAGACAACATCGGCCGAGGAAGAGTTCTTCATTCTTGGGAAGCAGATCATTGGTATGCCCTCGTTCGCTCAAAAGAAACCGGACATTACCGGCAACGGCTATGCAACTGAACGGAGAAAACTCTTTTACGCTTCGACAAGGCATGTGGGTGAACTTCAAGGGGCTCAGAATCAAAGAATGGGCGGATCTTGTTCGATATGCGATTCACGCTCCGCCCGACTCCGTTTGCGGTGACCTCCTATGTGTGGTTGAGATCGAGGTCAGTGGAGCAGCGTCTGCCGGGACAAGCATTCTGGAGAACTACGAGTGTCTCCCCCACCGATTCGACGGGGGTTTGAGTGGAAGGGACTTGGCTTTAATCCTCACAGTTTCGCGAGCGGACGATTTGTTTTTAGATGATGCCATGAAAATTGCAACAAACATGTTTCTCGTTCCGGACGATCTAATCCTGCATCCAACTGGAGAAGGATCTTCGTCCCCCTCTAATCCAAGCATCACCAGTCGACGGCGGCTTTTGAATGACGCCCTTAAACTTCCGGGTATGGAGCGCAGTGCTCGCACTGTGCTAGAACTTGCAGAATCTTGGATTGCAAACAGACGAGCGCTCTTGCCGGAGCTTGGTGTCGAAGCGTTTGTTACGGTGTTCGCCTTACAGCCCCATGCCAGGGATGAGGTGTTATCTGAAGTCCTCGCAACGTTGTCGGAGAGCTCTACCTCAAGGAAGGTTGCCATGTCGATGATTAACATCTTGGAGCAACTGTCGTCCACGCTTCGCGGGACCATGAGGGATCATTTGAGCCGAGTCCAAGGTTGGATTGACTATGTTGCAGACCTGCCCCTGGACTACGCAAGGAGGGTACTGGCAGCTCTCGCTCCGTTCGCCTCTCTCTCCCCTGCATTTGGGGACAAGCTGCTAACCAAGCTACAGAAGTTGGCTGCTTCACGAGATCATTCGAAGAAGTCTGTCGCTGTTTATGGCCTCGCAGAATTAGTACCGCATCTCTCACAAGGAAGCGAAGGCCTAGTTGAAAGTGCAATAGATGCTCTTCGTGTGGCGTTGCGGCGTGGGACAGTAGATGTCCGTGCGCACGTGTATTTGGGCACTTTAGGAGTGGCGGACAGCATCGTCTTGGGACCAGAATCGAATGCTCTAAGGGAACTTCGACAAGAGCTTATGAGGAGGCTTGCTACCGTTACGGATTCCTCAGGACGGCTAGTTGTGGATAAGATTCTGGTCAATATATGCGGCCGTCCCTCCGTTCGTGAACCCATTCCAGAGCTCCTGGTATGCATCTCGCGGATTTGCGGGGCTGGTACTGTGCAACCAATGGTTGAACAATGGTTGCGCCCGACGGAAGAAACGTTCGCAGAGTTTCCTGAGAACGAACCGTACTGCTCCTTGTGGTCGAACGTGGTACTCGGTGCTTGCGCAGCTCTTATCGAAAGCGGGGTACTCACCAGCGATTCTCAGGCCTTGGAAATGCTGGATGCTATGATCCGAGTGAAAACCAGACCGCGAAGGCACAAGAAGAGGAAGAAGAGCCTCAATGCGTCCATCGATCCCATAGCGGATTCAGCAGAGAATTCCGGGATATCTCATTCGGAGTCCAACACTGCGGCTTCCAGCGGCAACGCACCAGAACATGTGGGAGATCTTCTGGAAGTGGAAGAGAGAGCGTCGCCCTTGTCCCTGAAAACTGCACTCGGCTTGGCTGAAAGGATCGACGATGGAACCAGAGTCGATTCAGTTTTTCCTCTAATGGAGATCATCCTCGAGCATCTCAATACTAACGGAAACAAGATTGGATGGGGAACTACCAAGAGGCTGCTGAAAGCTTCCGTGAAGTGGCTCGTGATCACCAAGTCAGAGCTCGGGATTGTAGATCCCATTCCGATCCACGAGAGCATCGTGACTACACCCGTTTCAATGTTTAAGAAGCTGTTCTTCGGAGAAGTGAACAGCGCAGTCACGAAGCGTGAGAAATTACAAGTTCCTCCGTCCAGCGTCGGGTCCAGCGCGACGGAAGAGCGCAACGACGCGACAATTCCACTGCGACAAAACTTGGTTTTAATCCTGCGTTTCGTGACCGAGAAGTTCGGCGTCACCGCTGGAAGAGCAGAGCCTGCCGTCTCGTCTGCTGTAAAGCCCCTGATAGGAGATACTGCCATCATCGGACGGTATCAAACGCCCGAGTTCGAAACAACCGCGGATGGAGTTCTCCTTGCTCTCTGCTGCCAGTTTGACGCGGATTTTACCCGTTCAATGACAGTCCAGCTGTCTACTATCTACCTCTCGTCAATGCAGTCGTTACTGAAGCACGCCAGTGATTCTGCACTGGTACGTTCATGGGCGACGCGACAATCGCCCCTCTCTCTTCGCTTGCTTGGGGTGGGGGTGGGGGAAGGGAGCGGATGAACAAAGTTTGATAAGTACGGATTATGGCAACCACTGAGCTGTCTCTTGATGTTCTTCCTTTTGCCACAGAAATTCTTAAGCGGCGTCATGTTCGAGATTCTCGCGGAGTATGTCATTACGCAACCCAGCGTTCTACGCGGAGTGCTTCTTGTGCTGTACAACTCGATGGAGATTGAGCAAGGCATTATCCTGGCGGCCACCCTTCTGCTGGATGGAAGAGATCGCGCATCACCCGAAAAGAAAGGGTATCGTTTTGCCGTCCTTATTTCTCCGAATAGCAGACCGCTTGGGCCGATTTGATCCACTTTCAGATAGTAGTTCTAACCGCATATCGCTTCTGGACCGAATCTGTGGTGACGCAGGTTACTAACGGATAGAAAGCCATCTCGGATCTCCCCACGCAATGCAGGAGCCGAACAGTTCAATCTTGTCCAGCTGTCCGACAATGAAGTGGAAGAACGTGCCAAGAGCCTGGCCTTAGGGAGGGATGAGCGTTGCCGAACTTGTGTTCTATCCAGTGCGTTGACGTTTCTCAGCGAGTAAGTTCGGAAAGGATGACCGGAAGATGGTCCAGGGACCCTGTTTTTAACTGACAGGACCCAACTTTCAAACCTTCGTTAGGGCGCTCTCTGTGGCCGTGAAGGGTGAGGCACTGCTTGTGGATGTCATCAGAGGTGTTTCTGGAGCTGTTGGGGCTCTGCTTCTGCAGTCGAACACCAAGTCGATGATTCATGTTGGCGATGGTGCGCATGGAGGGAATTCATCAGGGCAGCTACCTTATTCCGTTGCTTCGCAAGCTATGTCAATCGTTTCTACCTTGTTCAGGCACGCCACTGCTCAGTGCGACAAGATTGTTTCGTCCACAAAAAGGGGCGCTGCACTTGCAGAGCAAGAAGCTATTGAGGCAGGTTTAAGTGTTTTGCAAAACATCGTTGAAGATTTTTCCATCCGTAGGTGAGTTTCTTCCGCTGCTCTAGGATGAACGAAAGGCGCACCTATCTTTGACGGAATGCGGATTTCACTCCGCCCGTGAGTGTTCTCGCACCGTCATAGGAAGTCAGCTGAAATTCGTACTAACTCTTCTTCGACTTGGCAGCGGAGGGCAGGGGCTTTTCAGATGTTTTCTGGCGAGCCTGGCGACCAGCCTACAGCCGGGAAACACATTGATTATGAGGTCACGTTATCAAATTGAGCGTTTAGAGGCAGCGCTGAGGACCCTGTTCCAGCTTGATCCTTCAAAGTTCGGAGGTCTAGAAGGAGCCCGCGACATCCTCCTCCGGCTGCAACGTTCATACAGTGATTGTACTGCAAAGGTTTCAGCCAAGGATATGATCTCGATTGGTGGGCATAAATTAGCAAAGAAGCGGAAGAAGTACGTAGGACGAGGAATGGCTTTTTGGACACGGAAACGAGATGCACGGTTCAATCCTTCGGCTCAAGTGATATTTCCATTTGCTCTCGTTTTGAATGGTCCGCAGGAGACGGGTACGGAGTAGAAACGCGTACGTCGATGAATGGTTGCACGAGGACGATGGACTCGATACCTTTGCCGATCTCGAAGACTTTATTGTCCCAAGGGACAATGAACCTGGTGAAAATGACAGGTTCACCGGCGAGGAGTTTGATTTGAGTGTTTCTAGAGGGAGCAACATGGATATCTAGAAGGTATTCTTTTCCGTCGCTGAGCGTACATGCTTTCTCGATACGGCGTTACTCGGGACTAGCCTGTTGTGTTAGCTTAGGGGTATAGCTTGTGTGGGGAGAGTCTTTCGGTCTTCTTGTCTGTGCTCTCATAATTTAATATTTATGTACAGTATTTGTATCCTAGGGCCCATGCTCAGTGAGTAAGCATGGAAGGATCACTTTGGAACTTCTAGTTTTCCTCTATCTAAATCCCAGTCGCATCCGCAGGTGCCAAGCCCATACTAGACCTATTAATCTGAGTACCACACTCCCGCGTCGTAGTCTTCAAAGTCATCATCTACCGTTCGCATGGAAGCCGCATCAAACGCTCTGATCGGGTCAGTGCCGCTCTTCCGTACGGGAAGGGTGCTTGTGCGGTCACGAATAGGTTCGCTCCGTTCCGGAACTCGAGCGCTCTCGATTGTGGCCTCACCCGCTGCGGGGACCGATCGTTCCTCAGCTGGTGCTACTTCCTCAGTATCTGTAGAATCGCGGCTGCACCCCGGGGGAGCATTCGAGGCCTTCCTCCTCCTCTGGGCGCTGTGCATTAAGAACATTCTGTACGGAGCTGAAGCAACATCCTGAGGCTCTGCCTCGGGCCATCCATTCAACACCAGGTTCTCCAACTTTTCCAATTCCCCAGATTTCTGCAGTTTCTCGATCGCCTCATGGTCAGGGACAGCTTCCAGATACTCTTGACTGTTGTCTTCCTTCTCCAATTCTGCTATAGCATCAGCTTCCTCAACGACCGTGTGCCGAACTGCTTCAATGACCGGACTGAAGTCGGACTGCGGGGTTTTCGTCAAACTAGGTGAGTATCATCTGCTGGAGAATTGTCTATGCATTGTATTGAACACTACCTCCATAAAAGCAATAGAGTGAGACTGTCTATTGTTGAACTTGATCTGTGCATCTGCGTTCGGGTGGTTGGGGACACGAGTTTTACGCCGGGAAGAGCAACAAAGGAAGAATTACATGTTAGCTTCCAGAGGAAGTGGACCGGCATTGATAACCGGGCTCGGTTTGTAAATAGCTCTTCGTTACCCAGTGTTCGCTCCAAGATTATAGCTAAACGCTGCAGAGAGAACCCAGCTGCTAATAATTGCAAATGGCCAATTTCTTCAGGGTCAACTCCCGGTTTGATATGTGCCACGGCGTGATGGACTTCAAACATAGACGTCACATTGGATTCCTCAGACAAGCTCTTTCACCCAGAGGGATGCACGTTTGTTAGGGTCAGAGGAGAATCCGTTGACCACTCTGATTAGGAGGCTTATCGGGCTTTTCCGAACCTTGATAACGATTAGAATTCTCAACGCTGACACAAGCTCCTCAATCACTGCGAATCCATCTCCTGGGACGTAGCCTCCCATGACTGTTAAGGCCTCCGTTTGGCCTCGAAGAAGGGCGCTAACGTACTGCTCGATACTCGCAGATTCCAACGAGACATAGCTGCACACATCATCTGCGTTCCTCTAAGCAGAAAACAAGAATTTGGAGGAGCTGTTCACTGCCAAGTCATTCGACAACAATTACGCTCTAGTCTTCCTGAGTATTCAACGAGATGGAGATACGAACCATGATCTGAGATTCAGCTCGCTGTTGCGCGCTATTGAAACTGACCAGAAAATTGATTGATGACTTCTTCTCCCACAGCAAAGCGGCGAGACATTCAGCGGCTGCAGGGGTCATCGACTCTAGAGCGGGATAGCTCCTTTGCAGTTTCTGTACAAGCATAACAGCTCTCGTATACCCTTTCCCGATCCCAAGCTGTTCGGCGCTACATCTGACAGCTTTGCGAACTGTCCTTCTCCGACCGCGCAAACCCGGACAATTGACAAACGTGGGGTCTACCATTTCGTTGGACGTGGAATAAAACCTGCTCGAAAGCCGCGCTTAAATGAATACTCCAAACGCTTCACAGAGCCAGAGTCCGTTCGCCAGAGCGCCTTACATGTATCTCATCGACTGGCATATAGCTCTGGCCACCTCCCAACTTCTATTTACCCCGCTCTTACTCAGAATAGACCCGAAGCTTAACAGCTCTAACCAATCCAATTCCTAGTTGCAGTTATCTCCGATACGAGACAGACCTACAAGCCTTTTGCAATCGTGTCTGCCTCCTCAAAGCCAGGTGCTACTGAAAGAGCTGCGGTCGAACGGGTGAAAGAATGTTAGCTTCTTAAATTTAGGCTTCATCCTTCTATAATGAACTTTTCCAATGATCGGAGCTTTAACCGGATAGTCCTTGACGATCCCGGCTTTCGATTCACCGCGGGACCGTTGCCATGATTGAGGAAGATCCTGTGAGAAGAAAAACTACTGAGAGATTTTAGTTGAAACTTGCCCTCGGGCATAGTGGACGCGCTGAGTCTGTCTGGAGTTGTATTGTCTCTTCGTCGCTCCCAGCACCGCGCCTGGGAAGGCACTTGGTAGGTTTCCTTCAAATGACATGGATATGCTTAGGCTTTAGCATTCCCAATCTTGTGGGAGCGTATATCAGCCTTCGACTTTCACTGATCCATTCTCTCCGTTCATCGACAGCTTTTGAGAGCGTTTCCTCTTACTTGGAATAGCCATTACAAAGGACGATCAATAGATTCTAGTTACCGCTGATACTCCGGGAAAACCTTGTTCCAACAGAAGCGGGTTTTGAGAACCCCGCTCCGGAAGATTCGCTTCCCGAGTTCAGTAGGGATGAGGACTAACTGGCCAAAACCGTGCACCTCCAGCACGGGCCAGAACTACTGAGCGTGCCCGCATGAAGATAATCCCTATGTACACGGTATTTACCGATGTATTTTTAGGGTTCCATGCACAATGATTTTGTCGGTGGAATGGCAAGAGCGGTCGGCACCGGCCCCGCCACCGTACGAAAACGGGTAGCTCAAGCGATAGGACGTCGACCAGCTGGAAGCTAGGTTAAGACGCAGCACCGCGAACGTCGTTGAAATTTTGAGGGACATCAGATTCGAGATCAAAGGGGTTGGCAGGAAGCCTCAAATCGATTCAGCCATTGGAAGTTAGGTGGGATTCCTTTTTGTGCCTTTTGAGAAGATCTGTCTAGGGAAAGAGTGGATCGCGCTGTTTTGAAACTTGCGTTGGGACTGTTGGTCTATCTGGACTTAATCTGTCCCGTGGCCACTGCGGCCGCCCTTGAGGGCTCTCGTTAGAATGGCGGTTCATATTGGGATTGGTACGTACGAGGGGTCTGTCTGTGGGTTGGGGTTGAAACCCAGTGAGTCAGCAGATTTGGAGTTGCAGTATGGGTACACTCCGCATTCTGGGTAAGGCCTCTGCGTCCGTCGGCAGTAAATCCGTTTCCAATCTCAGAAGCTTTTCCCGATAGCTGAATGGATGTTTGGCGGAATTCATGCTTGTAGGACTGTAAGAGATATTGTCGTGGATGGATCAATGATGATGTCTGCTGGTGCCGATGACTTTATCCGTATATACAATGTTCAGAAGCGGAAAGAGGTATGCGTATCTGTTTACTGCTCATGTGAAGGCAATCTGAAAACCTGAGTTGGACATTTATTCTTCCCTCTGAACAAGGTTTGTGCTTTCCCCTTGTGGTACAGGTTGGAGTTTTGGTGCAACACAATGGCCCCGTTAACTGCTTGGACATTCTTCATCGTAAGTACGCTCTAAGTGGAGGCGATGATGGAGAACTTTGCGTTTGGCGCAGTCGGGGTAGGACACTGTACAAGCACAAAGGCAGATGTCGATCTGTTGGTAGCGTGAGGACACGCAGTAGCTCATGGAAGCCCTACTTCGTTTGCTTGATTAGATTGGGAACTGTTGCGGCGACTCCGTGCCCACAAAAAGCCCGTACTTGATGCAAAATTTCATCCATCTGGTGCGGCTGCGGTCACCATCGGAGGAGATCGAAAGCTGAAACTCTGGGACATTGTTAGGGCGCATGAGGCGTTTGGAACGGTAATCTCAATAGTGTCTTGGATGACTTCCTGGACTCTCTCCTTCTTCAGATCCCTCATCAGTCGAAGAAGACCTGTCCCTGACATCTGACACCTCTATGTTTGCATGCACAGGCTCTGGAGAATGATGCACGACAGGTTGAGTGGATGAGTGAAGGAGACCGTTTCGCAATCGCACACGGTCGCAAGATATCTGTTTTCGAGACAGAGAAAGGCTCGATCTTCTGTGATATGGAACTTCCAAAGAAGGTTCTTTCTATGGCAGTTATCAACCGCAGCAGAATTGCAGCTGTATGTGAAGGGGCTCAAATACAGGTACGAACACGTCTTACCCATGCACAAATGGAATTCCGGATGCTGAGCATTTCCCTCTTGAAGATCCTCGACTTGAGAACAGAGAAAGAAGCTATGAATTTTGGCGGGCATTCGAACAGAATCGTCGGAATCTCTGCTGTGGGAACGCTCCTGTTCAGTGCCGACTGTCGAGGCTCTGTTCGGGTACGCATGATATCAAAGGCGCAGAACGAAATATTCTTCTTGCATTTTTTCTCGCTCTGAGCATCTGTACATTGTGGAATGCTCATGGCATGCTCGTGGCGTTGTGATGGCAGGGCTGGGTGATGGAGAAGACTCGACAACCTCTCTGTGAGAAGACGTTAGGCAAGAGAATCAACACTCTATGTTCAGGCACTATGAGCGACGATTCTGAGGGAAATGCTCTTGAAATGCCAGCGCCTGAAGAAAACGAACACGCGGATGAGGAACCTGCTGCTGCGGGTTCGGATGATTCAGAAGCGGAAGACAAAGCACTGAAGGAACGAGGGGCTAGAAAAAGCTCAAAGACAAGAAAATCTTTGAAAAAGAACCGCGAAAAGAGAAGGGCTCGGCTCCAATGAGTAGAAAAAGTTCTGGGTTGAAACCGTTGAAGGATCAACTGCTGTTGTGGGGAACGGTCTTGGAATTTCGCTCGAGGCCAGATTCTTGGCCTTCCTTAGGAAGCTGCATGGGAAAGCCCCGGTCCTGGAGCCCGTGAATTGACCTTGTACATCTTGCACATAGGAAACAATTTGAGAACTCACTGATAAAACTAGAAACATACTTGCCGTTGGGCAAGGCAAAGGGTTAGTTTTCTCTACTACTATGCCCAACTTGTTATACTGGGCAAACAGAAACTGAGTCCTCTCGCCCTGTGGCCTCACGGGACGCAAGAGTTGACATCCACGTCCTTGCGGCAATCCATGGGACACATGGCCGGGGGAATTTTGTTTCACTGAACAAAGAGATGTCTGTCTAACCGCAATGCGTAGCCTATAAATTCGTGCTTGTGCGATTTTGGAGCGCCTCATGCGCCATGGAGGCCTTACCGATCTGCGCGAGACGCATCCCAATAGATCTCTGCCCACTACTGCGCTCCAACCGCTTTACAACAAAGCAACAGTCAAGACTTCTCGAGGAGACTGCTCAAGCCGAGATCAGACTTGCTTGTCGATCGCAACTGACCAAGTTATGAAGTACTCGAGGATACTGAGAGGGGCGAGTAAGACGTTGATAGGGAACGGCAGTTTGTACCCGCTTCGAAACTGTACCAAGAAGCCCAGTGCAGCCAGTCCGAAGAAGAGCATCGTGAAGATTGGGCCTCCAGGCTCCATCTGTTAATGTTTTGCGCCACCACGAAGGTGCCAAGAAAGCGACGCGGTCAGAGGCAAAGCAGCAACGACATAGCACCTCTAGAAAAACAAATCAGCGAAAGACAAGAGTAAGCTCACCCGCACTCTATCGACGTATCCCCGCCGTGAGACGTAGGACATCAGTCCAAGCAGAAACATTTCAGATCCACGAATGCTGCTGTAGAATGAGTTCACCACTCGAGCAATTGTCCTGCATACATCCAAAAGCAAGAATTTGAGAAATCAATCGGATGGGCGTTTCAGCTTCGTGCTATGCTGGAATTCGGCAACTTGTGGATGCCCGGAACAACGAACACGCGTAAGTGGACCTCGACGCGCCGCAAATTGTCCGCTGACAGAAGGCCCGAAGAACGAATGGGGGCGTGAAGACTGTACGTACCAGGCAATCGACACTCCAAACATGCGAAACCCGTACTTAATGGTAACGGGAGCCCAGCGATCGTATTCAGATGGGAGAACACCTGTGTTATAAAGTTCCGGAGGAACGCCCGTCCTTTTTCAGATCGGGAAAATCCTTTTCCTCTTTGTTTTTGTCATGTCTCAATACAGCTTAACGCATGTTGATCATGCACGAAGCCACCCCTTACCTTGAATTAGCTTGGAAAGTATCGGGCCGACTGTCTTATTGAGCGCGTCTCCGATGGAGGCACCAATCGCAATGTACTGAGCGAACCGGGATTTGAGCGTTGCAATAACAGCTAACCATCCTTGAAGAAGGCCTTCCACGGCCGCAAAGACCTGACACATCATGGCACAAATGGCGTAAAAGGGGAACTCTGTTATAGAACTTCTCCACTTGAAAATGAATGTTGTGAAGTGAGGATCAGGATGTCAATGGCTTGCCAACCTCTTCAGGGTTAACGGATTTGAAGAAAATTGAAACCCGCCTGCTTAAGAGCTCCTGCGCTTGCATTTGCTGGACGTCTGCGATTCCATCCCGATTTTCGTCCTGTTGATTGTCCTTGCGGAAAGCATCGAGCGCAGCCCTGAAGTTCGAATGGAGTGCCATGACGTTCGCTTTGACTTTTTCAAACCCGAACAATCTTGCAGGCAGTGAACGATAGCCATACATCTGTGAGTTGAATTCGTTTTCTAAATGCATCCATCCCGTGGATCCATGGCAGATATAGCTTACCGGAAAGCTTCTACTGCCGATGTGAGCATCATGTACGTGCCTCCGAAGAAGCATAAGATGAAGCCAAACAAGGCGGGCATGAAATCTTCGGGGTGGTACGGTTGTATGAACCTGATAAAGCTTTGAACCGTCTGCTCCACAACAGGCATGGATTAGCGGGATCCACGATTTGCAACAGTCTAGGAGCAAGTGCACCTCAGTTCATTCCTCTATCCTCACGTGCGCGGATTCTCACCTCGTAGATAAAGTCAAACAGGGGAGCCAGATCGTCAAGGATGTCTAAGGCCTTATTTATGATCGGAGCAGCGGACTTTGCAACATCTTGCACTGGTCCTCGGGGCGCTGTCTCTGTCGCGCCACTCATCGTTTCGCACGCCTCCCAAGCCTACACCTTCTTGACTATTATCTTGCAAGAATCTTCCGCGAGGCAAAACAAAGGAATTCTGGTAAGCTCGCAAGATCAAACCACGTGAAACCAAACCAGGGCGTTCCTCAGGGTTGGGAATGTCCACTTGGGATCGACCGCACGCTTTGTTGCAGCCTGCTCAAAGGATAAAGCCCACCACATTTTCAGTCATTTTCTGAGATATTAATACGATTCACTAACGTCAAAAAAACTATCTAGAATCAAACTTTATTCAATGTTTTAGTATGCCGTATCGAACAAACGGACCTCGGGCGATATGAGAATGTCGTAAATAAACCCAATTCTATTCAACCTATCAATCTAACTGTAAAAACAGTACCCGATCCGAATTCAGGACACGTGGAAATTATAGATTGGTGAACAGATAAAGGATTCTAGAAGAGAATTTCGACTAGAAAGTACATGACAGCTGGCCTGTACTATTAGTACAACACGAAATGTTGCCGTTATGCGCTCATGTTTTTTGAACCAAGTTCATAACGGTCATATGGGCCCTGCACAAATTTTTTTTGGCTTTTCTTACTAGGAAAAGCAACCTCAGCTCGTTTCGTTTTAAAAAAACCGTTAAGCTGGGGATTTGGTTGGTTCCCAACACGTGCTTAAGAAGTAATTATATATTGTATTCTAATGTATGGCATATATCTTTGTTTTAAACGGACCGAAGAGAAAAGGGACTCCTCTTTTCAATTGCCGTAATTGGGTGTGTGATGTCAAGGAGGCTAAGGGTACGGATACCCCCGGCCTCGAATTGGAAATCAGTGACTGGTTGTCGGCTTATCCCAAACTTTAATGGGCATTTTATGCAGTTGACAGGTGCTTGGAGAGAATACCTAAAAAAAAAGATAGAACCACACGATAGAACTGGCCGTTGCTCACTAAGAGCTGTTCCTCGTGTGTGTGTTGACTTTCCAAAACAGAATTCGTTTTTGCCTTTTGGCCGAGGTTGCGCAACTTTATGTAAACGTTGCAAAAGCTGGCCTCTCTTGTTAAGAATTCTGACGCTACTAAAAAAAGCACGAGATTACCTACTGTTTCTCGTTTACTGAGTGATTGCCACAATACTTCAGTGAATAGAATGGCTGGAAAAAAGCGGAGTATCCCGTGCGCCGGGAGTTTCATCTAGGTAGAGATTTGTTCGACTGCCACTAGAGAAGCAGCGGGAGCGAAGGGGCGTTCAAGTGACCTCGTGGTGAGAGAAGCGAGTTGTTTTGTAGGAAAGAAGGCCGCTGACAAGTGCAAAGTATGGATTTATCGGAAGACAAAGAGAACTACAACCAGCTGACTGCATCTGTGAGATTTCAGGATGCGTTGAGCCCGAAGAACAACGATGCAACTCCTAGTTTTCTCAAGGAATTGGAAGAATCCAAAGAATACGATCACGCTGGGAACGTCGTTGATGACCAAGTGGATGTACCGGATAGACTAACAAAGAGTCTCGGTGTCAAGAGCGTTGTCGATGATCTGCAGCGGTTCTCCATCCATGTAAGCTACTCTTCTTTCGCCCTGAGCTCTCTCCAAGGCAAATCGGCTGACCAATGTATATTTCCTCGTTCTCTTTCGAAAGGTTGGCCAGCAGATCATGCAGGGCAGTGGTGTTGGAGAGCGATTTGAGGGTCCTCTTTGGGTGAGATCAAGACCAATTTTCGGCAGATGGAAAAAGTTTTTTGGGTCTATTGCCGTGCACAATCAATTTGGGCCCGTGCTTTTCATGTTCAGGTACTAGTAACTGCCTAATCGGTCAACAGCAGAAACAGCCTGTTCCACACAACAACTAGCAATCTGACGAGGTTCATGTTCCGGTTTGCTTTTCTCTGGCCAGCTTCGATCACAGGGGGGGAATTCGTCTCCGCGACAGTGTTCTCATTGTTCTCACTGGAGCTCAGGTCCGGAGCGGTAGATCCATTAGCAATTCACAACACACTTTCAAAATCAAGACCGATAAGAAGAAGTGGATGTTCAGTTGCCGGGACTTAACGAAGCGAGACCACTGGATGCAGGAACTTTCCCTCATGTCTGCGATGTGATGTACATGAACTACTGGAAGCGCTTTTTTGGGCGACAGCCGTCGCAGGAACAGATTAAATATAAGCATGTTTATTTTTGGGATACCTCAAACGTACAAAGAGCTGACAAGAATCAGAACTAAACAGATCGACTGCAGTGTTTCTGTCCACTACTTCCTGGCTCGGAGCGCTCGCGCGCACCGAAGTCTCGGCTGCGTGTTCATACTCTGGTTTGTCACCGTCTTTGCAAACCATGTTATCAACAGCTTCCCGCCATTTGCATTGGAGAATGATTAAGCCCCACGTCCTTCGGTCTGTAGCTGTCAGGGACGCTCGCGTTTCGTTCGAACCATCCAGTGCTGGCTTCTTCGTTTATGAAGAGGCTTCGGATTGTACTTCCATAGGAACCTCCATGGGAACTTCCATAGGGGCTTCCTCATAGCGATTCCTCCTCTTGTCCATAAGTAGTGCAAATGTGATCCATACGACCATTAGCAGAGAGAGGCCTCCGAACACAAACAGGACAATTGCTAAGTATAAGTTGCTTCCGGCATCCAGATAGTTCAGCTGCTGCATGAAGATAAATTTTTCACCATCAAACTCTGACACAGGAAAAGCTGCGAAGGCAGATAAAGGACGAAGAAAAATTCGATTAGCCTTTTAGCATTTAGGAGTGCGCGTTCATTTCGGCGTCGACGCTGTGCCAGTCCATTTCTAGCGCCCTTGCTAACCGGATCCGATTTGAACGTAATATGTGCCTGCTGCTAGATCTTCTTCTATGCGGTACAAGGCTTTTAGAAGTGTCGGAAAAGTTGATGCCCGCATCCATGAGATGAAGTTAACGCTGGTAATGAAGTCGTTCACTGCTGTGGTGTAACCGCCATCCGACGGTCCGGGCAGATACAAGTCGTCAACCTCGTACTCCCTAGTCAATCCGGTCTGGCTTACCTGCGAGAGAGATCAGGCGAGTGCAGCATGCTCAGAACAGGGGTCTCATACCGGCTTCACTAGGATCTCGAGAGAGGCTTACGTACACTCACTGGGTCAGTCAATTCGCTATCCTTGAACAGCGCCAAGGTATCTAGAATTCATGCAGGAAAGCACCAAGCAGAGGTTAGCACGAGGAGTCTTCAAAAGTTGGCTTGGTGAATTCCAAGAGTACCGTTGAAAATACTGAAGGGCAAAACCCCGCAGGGAAGAAGAATGTCTGGTTCCTGCGTGGCAAAGGGTTCGGGAGGGGAGGTTGGACCGGACGTGATTCGCGGATCGCACATGTCCTCATACCCATCAGGAGCGGGAAATTCTCCTCGAAGCTGCTGAACCGAGAACGATGTTTTGTAAGTCCTCACGCCCTGTGTTATTCAATGAGGCAGAAAAGTCGTTAGCGGTGAGTTCTGAACATGCCACGGCGTCCGAGTCTTCTTCAGGGTTACCTGGAAGAAGAACCTTAAGCCGTAGTAGAAAACGGTAGGGCTGGTCACTGGCTCTTCCAGAGTTAGCGTCACAGTGCAGTTCTTAACACCTGAGAACATGGGGCCGACATCGCACTGCTCGATATTGTCGTAGCGAACACGATCTGTGGTAACTACCTACGTACATGTTCCAAGTTTCGAGTCAGACGTTGGAAGAGATAGGAATCCGATTTCTTCCTAGGCACCTGCTTGCGTGCGGATTACGACCCTACCTGGGTTTCCCCAACGACTACGACAACACCTAAGGTTGTTAGCGCGACGAACATGACTGCGTACATCAGCAGCAGATGCTTCGGGTATACATAGAAGTTGAATTCATACATTTGATGCTGCCAGAATCTGTGTTCTGATTCGTTCGTTGCATTGTGATAAATCCAAACCGCGGGCGGAGAGCTGTTGTCAGCAAGAAGAACAACAACCAGACTAGTGGATGTACGTCTACTAGCAGCGAGGACTAGATAATCATCTTCAAACATACCAAATCGTTTCCATCCTGCCAAACCACCTTTGCCCAGACACGGACCAAAATTTTTCTCACAGCATAGGCAACCGCAGCAAGCGTCGAACCCATCCTCCTGCTCCTGCTCCATCCTTAAGCGCCTCTTCTTACCCCTCCAAAATCCAATAACCAAACTCAAATTGTTAAGCGCTTATGCCGAAAACATGCGAGATCGTGCTGCCCTTCCCCTCCCGCACTGGCGTGGCGATCTGTTCGAACTGACCCCCCCAGTTGCAGCAATCCGTAGCTAAAGGTCATACAGCGATCAGTGGAATAAGCGATTCTGCATTTTTCTGACCATCAGAGGGGATGGCTATTGCACGTGATCGAAAACCGCGAACCCGAGATACCAGAATCTGGTAATTGCCCAGCTAGATTCAGCTTATTTCTTAAGCAAAACCGAATTCATGGGTGAAAAAGCGCAATAGGCAGCTCCTAGGTGATGATGGGTTCTGGAATAGTGATTCTGGAGCTACGATGTCAAATACATGAGCAGGATGAGGCACGATTTTGATCCAACGATTTGAGCACTGGTCTTCTCGATTTGTTTGTTGTTTCTCATACGTTTTCGATGCGTGGGTTTGCTGCTGGCTGCTGGTAAACACTACTCAGCGGGCACCAAGTTGCAAGTCTGCTTCTCGGTTATTTGCAGGTTTCGCTCATTGCCAAATCTTCAGACGATGATGTTACAGCTTTCTTGACGAGTACGCATAGACAAAAGACAAGAGTGCCCTTGTGGATTGTATCCAAAAGATCGCGGTCCTTAACAGTCCGACCGGACATGTACGTTGAGAGAGAGAAAGAAAAGTGCAGCTTTGGCGCGTATGAGCGTCAAGAAAGCCAAGAGGATCTGTCTATTCGACGAATTCGGGTATTTCCGATACGCAACTGAAAAACCATCCAAGCTCGGTCGGACATCAGAAGAGACACTCAGAGCTTCCGAGGTCTACCTTCCACCATTACAGATCGCCGAACTCCTGCAACTTTTTTACCGTCGTTGATACTAGTTTTTTGGGCGATGAAAACACCGCATGATTCAAGTACCTCATCAAACTCCTCCTCGTACGTTACACTGCCAAAGTCTATGGATGTCCAGTAGCTCAACCTAGGCTTCAACCATTCCAAAAACCTGCGTCAAGTGATCGGTTCATGTAGTTTGGGGTGAAATGCGCTGTCAGTGGGCTTGCATCAGCTGCAGTCTGTACAGGACGAAGCGACCACTTACGGATTTTGCTTTTCTTCAAATGTCTGCGTAAAGAAAATTCTCCCTCTGTGACCATCTTTCAGGAACGTGATAACCCTCTTCAAAGCTGCTGGCTTGTCGGGAAGAATCATGAAGCTCCCGCTAAAGTAAACGGCATCGAAAATTTTGGCTCCTGTCCGTAGCGTGAGAAAACTTGGTTGAAGGCCTCCTGAGTTTTCTCACGTATGACTCGATGATCTCACCTTCGCTGGACTTTGGTCTAAAATCATAGATGCTATCATGGACAACGCTAACCCAGTGCTCTAAATGCTTTTCCGCAATCTCTTTCTTGCATTTCAGAACATAAGACTCATCATAGTCAACGCCAGTCACCCGAATCTTCTTTTCCAGGATTTGATTCGCATTCCGCATAAGTGCCGTCCCAGTTCCGATGCCCACGTCTGTGAAGGAGAACAACGAATGCAAGTAACATTTCAGCATTATCGGCCTAGTAGCGATGGTGTTTTATGTAACATAGGTTCTTGCGTCCACTAAACAAGGCCAGGGCTTACCGAGAATATGTGCCCCTTCGGGCAACCGGTTCAAAACGGCCGAATACCATTTGGCCGTAAAAGAAACAATGCAGAAATTGTATACGGATGAGCGCGCCTCATCTCTTAAATTCGCAATCGCTCTCCAAAGTTCCTCTAACATCTTATGTCTGCGTGCACTGATCTCCAACAGCCAGTGCTTGCCCTAAGCTTGATCACCAACAAGGAAACGAACGACTCGAACGGATAAACGAAATCCTGACGGGGACGCAGCTATAACAGGATCGATCTTGGAGATGCTATGGCCGAGGGTCAAGTAAAGCCAACTGGAAAGAAGTTGAAACGGCTGAATTTTGAGTCGCTGAGTTCAGAATGGAAGACAGACCGCGGGCTCAAGGTGATAAGCCCGGCTCGATGGGGCGACCGCCGTTCCCACCTCGGGTTGCACCCAGACAACTCGACGCCGTTGATCAGAAGCTAAGAGCGGAAAGTTTAGCGGTTGGAGCGGAGGACTACCGCTCGTTACCAGATGGCGACTTTTCTCCTACCGAATGGACCGCAGCTTTCGATGAGAAAGCTGACGTCGAGGTAGATGGAATTACTGGATCATTTCGATGTTACTTTTCAGGTTCGCACGCTCTCCGCTGCTTTTCGTCATGCTCCTTTGACATGTTCCGCGCTAAATTGATGTGATTCGTCTATTCAAGGAAATAGAGATCGAAACATAGCTCTGATCTTCCTGCACGGCGGTGGTCAATCTGCGCTCTCCTGGGGAGTGTGTAGCCGCCAGCTAAAAGAGCAGTTAAGGGATTCCGATGTTCAGCTTGTAGCGTATGATGCACGAGGACATGGAGCAACTACGGCCATTCCCGAGGACGACTTGAGCGCTGAGCGAATGGTGGAAGATGCAGTACAGCTGATCCATACCCTTTTCTCGAATCGACATGAATCTCACCAAATTGTCCTTGTTGGACATAGCATGGTGAGCGGTAGTGGAGCGAGTCCTACAAGCGGAGAAAATTCGTTCAAGATACTGACGAGAGGAACGGTCTTCAAATCAACGCGATAATCCGGTGAGATTTCAGGGAGCGGCCGTTGCCACTCGAGTAGCAATCAGGACGGATTTGGGAGTTGAGTTGCGGGGACTTGTAAATATCGACGTAGTTGAAGGGACGGCCATGGACGCCCTACCACATATGAGCGTGAGCTTCCCTACTCCTTCGCATGCGTGCCGTCCTGGTGTGAAGGTTTTAGAGGCAATTTATTGGTCAGAGCCAATCAGGACGGACTAATGACAGCCACTTGATCTTACTCCTCAGATCTCGTTCGTTCCATATTGCCAAGGCTTTTTTACATCTCCGGCCAGCGAGTTTCAAGACCCAAAATGAGGCTATCAAATACATGGTGACCAGCGGCCAGCTCCGAAAATTGGAAAGTGCAAAGCTGAGCGTCGCCCCGCAACTTCGCTTCGAAGTTGAAAGAGGGGTTTATGGCTGGAGGACTGATTTAGAGGTACGTAGTGCTGTGCCTAGCGCCTAGCCCTTCAATATACCGTTTCAGTCTCATAGTTTCCGAGATTGTCCTTCCATAGGCGACAGGAAAACATTGGAAAGGCTGGTTTTCGGGAATGAGCCAGCTTTTCTTGTCAGTTCCAGTGATGAAGCTGCTTGTGCTTGCAGGTGTAGATCGACTAGACAAGGCTCTGATGATTGCTCACATGCAAGGTATATGCTGCTGCTCATAATTGTGGGACCGTCAAGCCTTGGAAAGACCGTTTCTAAACAGTTGTCCCCCCGACAAATGCACAGGCAAGTTTCAAAATCATGTTATACCTACAGCAGGCCATGCTGTGCATGAGGACGAGCCTGAGGCCGTCTCGCAGTTGCTTACATCATTCATGCAGAGAAACCGTCTCTTGCAATGACTGATCTTCAGCATGCTGTCCAAAAGTTCCGATATTGTCTTCGAAACTGCGTATTTATCATCTCCAAACCTCCCGTATGGGAGAAGCGCGTTTCTGGGGTTTGCGGTGAAATTGCTTGTCGGCGAAGAAGTTCTGCTATTCTACGCGAAGGTGCAAAGCCTTTGTGCGCGCTAGTTTCAGGCGTGATCGAAAGGTTGCATCTTAGTAGTCGAAAGCGAATTAAACAGGTTCAACGGCTAACCTCCACGAGAGGACAATTCATCTCTGCCCACTCGCTACATTGGTGCAGCAAAGAAACGCCTACTCCTCGGAGATTCTGCGTGTTCTCCATGTTGCTATCGCCAAATGGCCACTTGTCGCGTAGTTTATACAGACAGCGCATCCTTCAGGTGCACACGCGTCCAACTTTTGGGCTGGAAAGGAGTAGCATTTCAGCACCTGTTGGGAGAGCCACAACCGCATCGTAGTCACAAGGGCTCGTAAGTTTCTCAACGTCTTCCACAGCAAATACTTAGTTCAACACTTGAATTGGGCCCTGTGCCACTGAAGCAAAGGTGTATGTAGCTCTTTCCACTAGCAGAGTTGAATAATCTGGGGCCACGAATTTCGCTGAATAGTCCTCGTTCTAAGGTCCTGGAGTGCCAGCATTTCCCTCCCGAGGCAACTTGTGTTTTGTTGTGACCAAGAACCAACAAAGAAACTACCTGAATTCTACCCTAGACGCCGATTTCGAGGACTGCGGAGACTAGGACAACCGAACCCATAAACAGGAACCACCTCCCGCCTCGGTAAACCAGTGTCTGTGCTCGACTACTCAATTTATGGAATGTCCCGCAATCAATTGGTATCGCAATTTCGTTGGATGCATCGCTTTCCGGATAATCATTGTTTCCCTGAGTTTTTGGTTGTTGTCAAAGCAACCGCAAATGACTCAGAAGCGTTTTTGGGTCCGCAAGGGGGGAGGGGGAATTGATTCGGAAATGTAGGCCATCAGGTGGTCACAGGTAGCATGTGTGGGAGGTAAGTGGGCGGGGAAGGTGGGTTACGGTTGCTAAAAATTCTAAAATCGATCAGTTGGAACCAGGTGGTGCTTGGCCTAGAAACGCTCGAGACTGTAGGAAGGCAGACTAGATTTGATCGGCGCTGTAAAGGAGACTTCCGCAACGGTTATACCTTGTCGGCTAGAAAAATGTGTAGAGGGTAGAACAATGACGCCCTTGACGGATCGAAAGGTCTTTACTTCTTTTCGGTGAGCTTGGCGCAGTGCTGAGGCTTTTTACGCCGTTAGTTTTATCTTAGACTACTGAATGACATCCATGGCTACAGGTTCGGGGGATCCGCCACGTCCTCGCTGAAAAAGCTTGCGACTGACAATGGTGCCATACTAGTGAAGGATGTTGGGTCGGCAGATCTAGCTATATTTCCGTCTTTAGATGATGTAGATGATTTGGAACTAACAAAGGCCCCGGCATCCGCGTTGGTGACAACTCACGTTGTACGTGCAATTTGACTTTTGATGACCTCTTTCCTGGAGTTGGTCTGTTAACGGATTCGAGTGGAAAGTTCTGGGCTGAACGTGTCTAACATTCTTTGAAATCCTAGGTGGTCATGGAAGCCGTGGAAAATGAACTGGAGCTACCTGCCAGTGGGTTCCTGAGGTTCAATTGTCTGAGAGATTGCTTGATTTCAACGACGGGCTTGTCTAAGGTATGTTGAGGGGGCTCTATGCCTAGTCTATGGTGTATATATCTACAAAATCTGGAGCGTCTGTTGAACGGGTCGCCCGAGATTTTTGCGCAGGTTGGTTCTTCAGAGGTTGCGAAGATTGTCCGAGAATTAGGGGGAAAATTTAGCAGGAATTTCAGCTCGGGTACCACGCACCTCATTGCAGAGATAGCAGCATCGGAGAAACATCGGGCTGCTATGCGGACCATGAAGCAAGTTGTCTCCAGAGAGTGGATAGAAGAATGTTGGGCGACCGGTCGCCGCGCCGAAGAGAAGGAATTTCCGGTTAAACCGTTAGCAGGTAGAGTTGCAAGCTACTGCTCCTGTCAGGAGGCTTTGATGCCGCGCGCACAAAACACGGAGACCTTATGATTATATCTCCTTCCTCCGCCTGCTTGGCGTCCAGGGCTTGTGGTTTCGGCGACTGGGTTGTCCTTCAAGGAGCGAGCTGCCGTCGAGAAGCTTTGCGTGAAACTCGGGGCATCGTTCATGGCCACACTTACTCGAGAGGCCTCTCATCTAATTGCTGGAGCTCCAAATGGCCCTAAGTATGACTTTGCAGTCAGGAATCGTATTCGTGTGGTGAGACCGAAGTGGCTGGACGCGTGCGAAGCGAAGGGGAGTTTTGTGGACGAATCTGAGTTCGAGATCAACGAGCCAAATTCACATCAAGAGGTACGTGAAGACGCTGCGGATGCTAACTAGTGACCGGGTTTCGTGGACGAACATGTGAAGTTGAAGGCCCAACGCTGATTCCTTCGGGATGACGTTTCTTGATTCAGATCTCCGCGCTTTTTCTTGACTCCTGTTGTGTGTTTCTTGCTGAAGTCACTCCTATTGAAGAACGCTATCTACTGCGAAAGCTAAGGTCTGGAGGGGCTACGAGGTCTCCTCGACTGACTGAACAGACCTCTCACGTTGTGGTTGGAGCACAGTTCAACCCGTAAGCTTGGATAATCACCCTCAATCCTTCTTGAATTGCCTTCCACACATCCTTCTTCTGCCGCCGGCTTGATTATACGGGTTTTCTCTCATGCTCCGTGCTTGTCCGATGGACAGATCTGAAGAAGCCCTGGAAAGGTATCGTGAAGTAACAAAGTATGGCACCCGCTTCGTTATGTCTCAGTGGTTGGAATCCTGTCTAAGCGCAAAAATGTAAGTTCCCACGCCCAATGCTCAAAAGGAACTTAAGCGATCTTGGCGTGTCGTGGGCAAGGTTGGCTTATGCAAAAGTAAATTTCTTATAGGAACGTACCCGTCGATGGGTTTGAGGTCGAGCTTGTAAGGCATGAGAAAGCGACGGATAGTGGCAAACGTCAACGCCGACCAAATCACGTAATGGATGATATGGTGCCACCTTCTGACATTTTCCGTGGCTTGAGAATTGGGGTTCAACACGAGGAAGATGCTGCATTGGTGGTTAGGGGCGGTGGCAAAGTATGTCCCACAGTCAATAAGTGATTTACCCTGCAGAGCTCTCACAGCGAGAGCTTCGCACCTTTTTGTTGTGTGTGTGTGTGTTTGCCGTTTACCGCTTTCAGGTGATGAGGTACGATTCGGACAGCTTGGCTTTCGAAGGTGTACCGACGCATGTGGTGCTTGATCATGGATCCCAGAAACTTGCCGCTCAGGGAACCTGTGTTAGTCGCAAATGGTTATCTTCGTGCCTGATGGTGAACTCGCTTCTGCCGGTAGATAGCAATCGGCTGTACAGCCCAATCACGAGCAAGGTTTGTAATTTTCAAGGAACTTAGCTTCAGAGATGTTGTAGAGATGAGGTCAAACCCGCTGCGTTTCTTTAGGTCTGATCATCTCCCTGTTTGTGGTTTTTGCACTTGCTCTGCAGCTGCCGATTGCGAAAATGGATCGGATGAATATAACTGTGTCTGGGTTTTACGTGAAGACTCCTGACGGTTTCCCGCTGCGAGGATCTTTGGCCGCACTTATCCGTCTTCTTGGAGCAACGTTCTCGGAGAGGTTAGAGTTCCCACGGCTGCTTTCAGCACTCCTTCACGTGTATCTCACTGGTAGTGCTTTTCTTATCGTCTTCTTATTGTGTTGACAGAATGGCGAGAAAAAGCACAACGCAACTCATTTGTGAAAGCGCTTCCGGAGATAAATATGCTCGTGCTCGGGACTGGGGAATCCCTTGCTTGTCAGTGGACTGGCTCTACTCTTGCGCAGACCATGGGGAGATTATGGAGACGCTTCCGTTCATTGTAAGGGCAGAAGCCAGTGGGTAGGAACTAGAATCCACATCCTGTACTGAGTGTTGTACGTTGTCAAGTTTTGAGCAGTTTTGAGCAGTTGTTATTGACCCATCTCTATGCCGGGTATCATTATTAGGAGTGCCGAGAAAACTGTTGGTGATTCCACCTCCGAGTAAGTAGAGGGACTCCAACTGGCGACAGACCATTCGATGGACTAAGGGAGACAATCCGTTTTATTCACAGTATCCAGCGCGGGGGGACCCCTAGTACATCTGAAGATAACGGCTCGGCGAAGTTGCTAATGAGCCTCACAAAGAAATGGTCGAGCTCCTCGAGCACAAAGAAACACGTAGTCAGCTTGAGGGCCCCAGCTGCGCAGACTGCGACGAACAATGCAGACGATTCGAGCAGGGCTCTAAAAGTCTCAGAACTGGACTCAATATTTGAAGGTACGCCCTCGGAGCCGCTACGCACCCCCGCGGTTTGCGTCCGCTGAACGAACAGAGCAATTACTCGTAATAGATGGAGAAGAACAGCCGAGCGCGGAGTTGTCACAAGCCCAGATGGTCACTTACAAAGCGAATCCGAAGAAAAAGGCCAAAAAGGACTCAAGCGAGTTCAACAAATCGCACTCCTCCCCAAGTGAAAATGAACTAACTCAAAGCACATACTAACATATTCGTGTACACTAAAAACCCATGATTTCTGAAGGAAGAAAGCGGTGCAACCTAGACTGTGCAACATCCGCCGGCTAGCGCCCAGAGCTGAGATGACTCTTTCTCAATCAGAGTGTCTGTCTGCTCACCCTTTTGTACGGCAATTCGAAGTCGAGCGAGCGATGTCACATACACCCGTCGTACTGAAAGGATATACAGGACCTTGGCAGACTCATATTTGTCCTCAAGGGCCGAGAATCCTGAAGGCATCTTGGGTTTTACCTCTATCACGGTATATATGCAAACAGGGCCAGAAAAAAATGCGAAACCTCGGCGAGCCCATGCACTAAGCAACAATTTGATCGACACGTGTCATGCCACGGCAGTGCCAGAACAAGCAAAACAAATTGTTCAAAAATATTGAACCCCATTGGCCAATAAGACTCGTCTTTGATAAATCACGTTTTAGATGAGATTCTGGTGATTTGCGGGAAAATCATTAGGAGAAAACGAGTCATAGCTTCTATGTATGATCAAACCGGACAATTAGTACGATTGTAAATGTTTTTACTACAAACAGTATGCGGAACTTTATGTACCGCAGGGGTAGACCGGATGGTGTCGATCGTGCGTTGCTAGAAAATTGGAACATTTTAAGTCGATATTCCCCAACAGCTGCTTTTGCACAATGGGTTGTTCACATTTTTCTGTGAAGTTAGGCAGCTGTTTTCGTTTTTTGGTAAAAGTTTCTGGAAATGCCACCGGCGGCTGTAGCTCTTCTAACCAGAAATGTGACATTAAGAAGCGACTGCACCTATATATACTAGCACGACTTTTGCCGTCCTCTATTTTCGTAAATGATGCGTCCAGTTTCATCGGAAGCGGTTTTCTGAAACCCTTTAAGGACCCTAGATTTCGCATGTTTTTTTTCAATTCCCTAAATCAAGTTGGTTCTCGGTTTCCGACGAGATAGATGCTCGGTCCTCATCTTGAGGACATTTTTCGTTTTGAAGTAATGATTGGAATTTTGTGTTTTCATTAAAAATCATGGGCTTGTTTGCTTTTCGTTTAGAAACGAGGATGCTGCTCGGTTATATATCACAAAAAGCGAAACTTGTGACGAGGGCTGTGTTCGTGGGATAAGTTCGGAAATCAGTGGTGGAAGTGAAGAAGGATACGTTCGGTTCGGCTCAGCTGGGAGGAAGGAAGCGTAGACTGGTAGACTGTAACACGTTAACGGGGAAGGGTCTAGCGTTGCGACGGGAGGGTACCCGAGGGAGGAAGGACAGACTTGCGCGCTTGTTTTCTTTTCTTTGTTAATTCGTGAAACGATTTTTGGTTTGACGGATTTCTGGCGCGGACGAAGTGATCTTCTCTTGGGAGTTTTTCGGGTTGTCGGTCTACTCGATGGCGTTCATCAGTGCTTTAAACGTAGTTTTGAGGAGGGAAGGTTTTGTTTCAGCATGTGACTTTGGAAGGCCTTGGCTACCTAAGAAGAGAACGCAAGTCCGTGTAGAACAGCTCGTATCCAAGCCGATGCGGCCTAGTTCTCCTGCACCAGATTCGTCTTCCTCGGATGCAATAGAAGACTATTCCGAGTTGACAGACATTCGACCTGAACCAGTTTTGGAAAATCCGGTTGAAGAAGATGTGCCTGACGGAGATCCGGATGTGGTTTATTACTCGCAGTGCTCAAAGTGTAAGGCTGTGTACGAGTTGCGACCGAAGGTAATATTGCTCGCACGCGAAATGAACATTTTGGGAAATCGTGGTTGAAGGTCTTGCATGCCTTGTGATCTTTGATGAGCTGGTTGCAGTGACGGAACGCGTTCAAGCTTTCAACTTTCATTGGGTTCTAAGAGGATTCCTTGCCTTGAATGCAGGTCCTTGGACTAGAAGGGTCGAAGGTACAGTGTTCTGTGTGTAAGAATCAATGGTATCAGCGGAGGGACAAGTTGATGGAGCTGGATCCGACAGTTGACGAACTGGAGGACTTTCCGGAATCAGAGCGCGAAAGATTTAAGAGGTCGTCGCCAAGTAGAGGGGGTTACAATGGTGGTGGTAGGCCGGGTGGACAATTCTATACGGCGTTTGTGGGAAATCTGTCTTTCAACACGACGCGTGAAGAGGTAAGAATCCCACCCACGAAGAGTTGCAATTATCAATTTCAATAGCTACCTCCGAATTAGACGTTGGAGGATGCCGTTATGTTCCGAGGCATTACCTCAGACTTTTTGTAGCCTCGAGTATTCCATTGTAACACCAGCGTGAATCTGCTGGGAGTTCGTCCCCTTGTTTGCTGTGTCAAGAGCTCGAAAATTTCTGTTTTCGATGGGCTCACGAGCTCAAAGCCGTGCACCCTCAGTTGCTGAGCCTAGTCTTTTGTGTTTGTATTTTAAGTTGTACGATCTCGTCAAAGACAGAGATGTTGTGCGATGTCACGTAGTAGAAAAGGATGGGCGATCCAAGGGTTTCGCGTTTGTCGACTTCAGGACTAAGGAGCAACTTACCAAGGCGATGGATGAGTTGGATGGGCATGAGCTTGGAGGGAGACAAATTATCGTCAAGGAAGGTCGAAATTCTTCCTAGTTTTGGAAGCAGAGCGCTGGAAATAGCCTGACTTTCAAAGCAAGAGGCTGTTTCAGTGACCTGGAGTCTTGACTGGTGGCCTTCAAGTATGCATCGTGAGTCAATGTCGCACCACATAGTTGGATGGCGGATGACGTGCCTCTTCGAGTTTCTCTGTGGCTGGCGAGTAAGGACTCTTCCAGCCGTGAGCTTACTATTGAGTCCGAGTTAACACCAACTAATTCTCTAGCCAGGCTTGTGTGCCCACTGGTTGCGTATCATGGCCTGGACATCTAACTCGAAACTGCATTAACATAGCACCGGGTAACTTGTTCTCAGATGTTGGCGTTTGACCTTTTCGTTTGCCTTCAGAACGAGAGCCGAGCACCAAGGTGCCTCTCATAGTTGCTAGAAAGACTTGCTGATGATGTCAAAACTGGCGTGCTATTGATTTGTATTAGGATTCTACCCGAGAGCAGTAAAGGGATAATTTGGTTTCTTGAGCCACTTTCGGATTGCTCTGCGAATGTCATCGTGATTGGTAGTTGAGTTCTCCGTCAGGAATTGCCGGGCACTAGAGGATGGAGAAACCCGCTTGTCCTTTGGCCGCAGCAGAAGTCTGATGGCTCGCTACGAAATAGTAGGCCAGTAACATACCGAGAAATACTCGAGTCTGAATTGTCTCCTGTGCACGACGAATGCTGGTTCTCAAAGGACTATGGACATCCATGAGTCTGTACTGTAGTTCGCGTCCGAATAGTTAGGGGGGGGTATACGCTCAGCTCGGGTTGACCATGTATCAACGTCCCTTGATAAATCGATATCACGGTACCTTAACTAGTAAACAACATAATTTGCTGGTGGCAATTCAACGCCACGTGCTCCATATGGTAGTGCGGTATTTCCCTACTGTACTCAGTCGACCCCCACCCACCCCAAATTCAGGGGATTCTTGCTCAAAAGCTCAAGGTCGGCAGTTGGCCCAGACGAGAAATCATGGTGCCGGGGCGCTAGCCTCCGATTCAATGTTGGAGGCGCGTGATCTTCGATTAGCTCGTCGTAGACCAGCACGCTGAAGGGGAGGTATAGCGGTCCTCGCTAAAACTTTCTATGCACCATTCAGTGAACTCTAGAGTAGCAAGATAGTTTTCATACGTTTCAAGATTTTTACCCGCCCACCGGGACGTTTAGCGAAACCCTTGTCCACAGTCAGACAGACAGACCTTCGTATCGACACAAACGCACTTAGTTCTCTGACTCATTTTGCTCAGAAAACGGTTGTGCTGAGACAGACCGGGACACGGATACACGAGCAGGACAGTGAAGCTTTGGCTGTCGGGGGTGGGCGAGGGGAGCAACTTGGTCAAAGCAAATTCCAGCTCAAAGAATGCAGACTGAGCAACAGAAGATTGCTTGGGCTTTGCTGAAGGTTTGAAGCTTGCTGGGGCGTGCGCTTTGTGGGGGAGGGGTTAAAAGCACTAAAAAGGTCGGAGAGCCCCTGTGGGCTAAAGCGGGATTCCTTGGCCTCCAGTTGCGATTTTGTATGTAAGGATTTCAAGTTATGAGGAACTGGGACACACTTCGCCATGAGGTGAGGATTCTGGAGCAGAAAGTTGAAGAGCGACTTGGTGGCCTTTCGAAGCTCTTCCATTCATTATCCGAGGGTGGCAATGGTAAGGGATGAGTTGGGACTTTTCGTCCTGTTGGACAGATCACAGCGCACTCTATCGTGTCTGACGAGCTCGTTGATTGTTTGCGGTTCCCTTCCTGTCGAATTTGTTTTCCGATAGGCGGTCAGACAGCAGCCCTACTTCAGAAGCCAACCGAGGAGATTGAGACCCTACTGGGGCAGCTGTCTGCAAGCGTTGATACAATGAAGTCATTTGTAGGCACGTCTCCTTCCTTTGTGCATGTACATAGAAGCCACGTTGATGTACTCCAGGAGTATCGAAGAGAATACAAGAGGATTCAGGTACTGGATATTCTCAAGAGTGTAGTTCAGCGGAAGGATAGTTCTTAGGACATTTCCTCATTGCAACGTCTAGACAAAAATACGAGCATTCCAAGAAAGGAACGAGCTGTTCCAAGGTTCTCGAGTGCGCGCCGGGATAAGCGAGGACACCACGGTGGATATCGGAATGCGGAGCGAGATTAAGAGCATAGACTCTGCTACAAATGCGGCTGATGCAACTCTAGCAACTGGCTGGTCCATTCAAGAGGATTTGCAGAGGCAGCGAGCACTGTTTGACAATATGATGGGGTCGATTGACCAGGTAATCGGAAGGCCACTACTGATTTCCACCAGTTTGTGCCTTACTTGACTTGTTCACAAGCTGGGGCCACGCATTTCCTGGGTGGTAGCTTCCTTTGCAAAGTCTTCCCGCTCCGTTCTAAGGCTTACTTTCTGTTGTGGCATCGTTCTAGATGCGCGGGGCGGTACCGACCATAGGGAGTTTGATTGAATCAATCAAACGGAAACGAAAGCGGGACGTCATCGCCGTTTCTGCCGTGGTGGCGGTGTGCCTGACTTTCACGTTAATTTTTGTGCTCTAGAGAGCTATGGACAATACCAAATGCCTTGGTATTGTCAAAGACACCGTGCTCACATAGCTGCACAAGTTCACACAATCGTTTCATTCTACGTAGAGCCTCATACATCGCGTTAAGTAAAGCAATTCTAACCAACCAACGAAGGTTTCTCACTACTGCGAGCACGGTTCGCTGGTGTTTTTTAGTTTACCAGGCAGCACATGATAGGAAACCAGCTCGACATGTGAAACGCTGTCGAGCGCAAGTTTTGTGCAACAAGCCCTTATCAAACGAACCTTTGACCCATATGAACATTGGAAACTGAGGGTGGTGATCAAGTTACCCTAATCTGTGCAATGAGGCCAAGGCCATATCCATATGCCAGTCAACTCCATCCCGGTTTTCTTTTCACAAGGAGCAAAGCGCAATCATACTCTAAGGAGATAGCAATCGCGGAAAAGATACGATCAGAATATAATCCTTCTAAGCAATCCGATCCCGTGAAACGCAACCCGCCTACCTTCCTGCCAAACCTTGCGATAGCCAAGTTCTCCTAGTCTGGCCGCAATGAATTCGACCTGAATCTCAAGATTCGATGTGAAAAGAATCTGCGCGGGCTGGAAGCAGCTTAACCACTGCACCGTTTCAATATTACAGTCTTCGGATTTACACCGAACCTGACGGGAAAGCGGCTCATTAGCAGAAAATTCCTCCAAGACTTGATCCGAGAACCAAGCTCGAACAAGCAAGAACGATCTTGGAGTGAGGTCCAAGAGCCGGCATAGCCACTTCGAAAGAATGAGAGGCTTTGTGAACTTACTTTTACGAGGTCGACCTCCACATGCCCGAAATCTTTCATCAAGTTCTTAAGGAACATAGGATTGTCCAGTTGCACAGAGGCAGGGGCAAAGTGGAAATGGTCCCGGTCCAGGAATTCACCGACAGAAGGTTCAGCAATGTATTGATACACAGTCTCATCGTCAATGTACTCGTCAAATAAGAAGCACTGAGCCCCGAGTTCTTTCGCTAGATGGACCTCGAAGCCCAAGTAGGAAGTAAAACCGAGCGAATACACAAGCGGGATTCCAAGTAGCAGGTCGTCGCAGAAGGCCATGGGTTCCACTCCACGCACTTCAGTTACATTACAGAGGACACCGTTTTCTATGTTGGCAAGATATACATCATTTTGTACTTGATTATACAGGCCCGCATCCGCGCTGCGCCCCGCAGGGACGTTGTGCAAGCGTCTCCAAAGTCCACTTGAAGCCAACACCGCACAAACAATAGCAACTACAATCACCGTCGTCCTGAGCGTTGGCTTCTTGTCTCCATTGGGAAATCTTGCGCTCGTTCCCGCACCCGGCTTCCCCGCTCTCGAGGGATTTCGCGATATCTTACTGGCGAGTTTCGCGTCTCCATCGTTTTTCGACAACTGCGGATTGCTCTGAGTCGTTCCACGCCTCATCAACCGTTACCCCTGGAACCCTCCGCCGCGGCTGAGGCTGAATTGAAGAGGATGCAATTGCTGAATAATTGGAGTTCCGCGCCGTAGGTCTACGAGATCATGCCACGCTGCCCAAGTTCTAGTACTACTACACTCACAACACACAGCATGCCAGCTTTAACTGGCCACACTTCGGGGGAAGGTGAGTGTTTCACAGCACAGCACAATTGCACCAGAAGTGCTGCATATCAGATTTTGGAGGCAGGGGGTTTGCTAGATCTCGCTAATTGCAAGCTGACGGGAACTACACTTCAGCGGTTTTGTGTTTCGTCCATTCATGTACGCGCGGTGTGCAGCGGTTTGCCACATCTCGGTGCGAGGTCTATTAGGCACGTAGTTTGAGTTGACTTTTCAGCGCGGGCATTATAGGTCGTCAGAACGGAGCAATTTGTATCCTCACTGAAAAAGATCAGTCTTGGTGGGCTCCTGGTATCATCCTTCGTCGGAGTTTCTCTTCGTGTGATTCCATCTAAGTGCCTCCTTAGACATGGCTTGGAGTAATCCTCCTGCAGAGATTGCGAGATAGTCAACGCTGGCGACTTTTTCGCATGGCACACCGTGGTGACGAACGTAAGCGACTTGCCGCTTTCGCCCTTCTTCAACTGTTTTCGGAAACCTTCTCGTCCTTCGTGTGTCCTATCGTTAAGTAAGATCACGAAAGGTCTTGCGTTGGCGGGGCAATCAAAGGGAATATTTTATTAGGAAAACCACACAAAAACAGAAATATGCGGAAAAAGGGATAGGCAGTAGAGTTGATCTGAGTCGACCACGAACCAAATATGGCTGCACAATTGTAATTACTACGCAGTCCACCGCGCTCATGCGAGTCTCCAGCTCTGCTCCAACGACAGTTTTCTAGCTTTTCTGAAGAAACAGAAAGCTCTGCCTGTGTTGATTGAAGACTACTAACTTGTACTATCATTGGGGATGATTCACGGTCCCGAATATGTCCGGAAATATACCTAATATTAACGATCGATCAACATACACAGGCGGCCTTCTGGCACGCACACTGCCAGTTCTATAAATATAAAATAAAACTACTCTTATTCTCTTGGTGGGTCTTCCAAGGGGTGGGTGAAATGGATTAAAGGCGATGGAATTTTTGTTTCTTGCACACAGGATAGGGTGGGTGCGGCGTGGGTGACAGGTTCTGAGTGTTTTGTTTTTTTTTAACCTTTGGGACGCTGCAGTTGGGAGCCGGCAGTTGGGAGTCCCTAAAATAAGGTGATGACGATGCATTTTGGGAACATAGCACCAGTCCAATATGTCCTGAGGGAGCGCTTGGGATGGTAAACGGGTAGTCTGTATTATATTGAATTTTCGTACTGGGTCTGAGCTGTACATATTGGAATTTAACTTAATAGTAATATTTTTCTTTGCTTGGATAGTGCGATTTTACATGAGACATATTTAGCGAAATGTGATTACGATCGCAAATAGGATAGGGCGGGGGTGCTGAGAAGTTAGGGATGTGCGCCAGGACATTCGTCGCTGGGGGAAACGGCGGATCGTCTCAATGTATTGAATGTAGGTAGGGCGGAACAGAGGATATGAAGAGCTTTTCGATGAGCGCGATAAGGTATATGCGAGGTTGGGTATACGACGTCATCTGCTTTCTGTAGGAAAGATTGAAATCATGAGGGGCAGGTATTTGTTTCCTGGATTTGTTTTGGTCGTGGTGCTTCTGTCTGAGCTTTCGCTCGCGAATATACTCCACGTAAGTGTCGTATTCAGACATGGGGTCAGGACCCACCTTTCGAAAAACTCCGATCCGTTAGACGGCGAAGGGGAAGCACGGTTGCTGGTACCCGAGGGTGGTGACGAGGCAAGAAGGCTCGGCACTTTTATTAGGAACACCTACTTGACCACAGAAGACGATAGTATGAAGATTGACCAGTCTGAACCGAGGTACACGTCCATCAGAGACGTTAAGATTGTATCTTCGAACCTGGTCCGTACGACAAGCACAGCGGCTGGATTTGCCGATGGCCTTTATCCAGATCAGGCCGTACCCGTCACAATCTCAGCCCTAGAAGAGGACGACTTTCTAATCAGAGCGTACACAAAGTGCCCGAACTTTTCTGATAGGTAGGACACTCACTAGCTCTGGTTCCGGACCATCGTCTGCCGATGTTGACTCATGGGGACTCTTGCTGATGGTCTACTAAGATACAGTGCGGTTTCGCTTCCCACTCAGTTAGGCTGAATGATCTCTACGCTTCTGAAGAATTCCAGAACAAGGAGCGAGAGACGAGGGACTTCAGGACGGCCTGGGCACCTGCATTTTCTGAACCCACCACCCTGGAAAACTGGTGGAATGTATTTGACAAGTACAACCTGGCTCTCAACTATGGCTCACATAACGGTAAGTAGAATACTGAGTTGTGGGCTTGGCATTTGCGCACATACCTCCCGGACTGTCTTAGGGGCTTCCAAAGGCCCGATGAAAACCTTACAATCACCGGAGGCTCTAGAGATACCAGATAGTTGAGTATGCGACTGCGGGCCACTTAGCACTCTCATGCTTCGGACTGTGAATTCAGGTAGGGATGTGGACGTTCCTGAAGATGTTAGCCTCGATGAAGCACGCAACGCTTTCCCGGAGATGCAGGAATTGGCAGAATGGGTAGAACTGCGGCGATATAGCCCGGATATGGTTGTGGATGACGTCGGAGGAAGGCTGCTTGGCGAAATCGTTGGAGACATTCGACGGGCGTTGGATGAAAACCAATCACCGCATCGGATCACAGCCTACTCATCACATTATCCGACAATATTGTCTCTGGTTTCTACCATGAGCGGGGAGATGATTGGCCACATCCCCAACTTCGGTGAGGCCGTCATCGTCGAGCTGCACGACTCCGGACTGAGACTTGGTGTCTACAGTCAAGCTTCGAGCGAGGTAAGATATCCCTGACTACCGAAAAGTCACGGACAACCTAAAGAGCAGGCAGGGACGCATCAGCACATTTCGGCATGTACTGGTGCGTTGCTGTCATGGAATCGCACATCTCATTTTTCATTTTGTTTCTAATCTATTTGCCTGCTTTGCGCTGGTTGACACAGATCGAGTACATCAGTGTTAACGAGGATTTGTGTGACTCGGATCCTCCAGTCGTACCGTGTCCATTCGGTGCTCTGGAACAGTTCTTCGATGCTTCCCTGCTGCGCGACGCAGCTGGTGCTTGCAAAGCTTGCGGCAACAGCGAAGCCCCTGTCTGTGCTCCTGTAGATGCGCTCCCAGGTGCAACGCAAAGTCCAACTGCCACCGCAACGGCATCACCGACGCCAGCGAGTGAACCGCAGTGTGGGGACGGCTTGAGTGCTACAGCGGCTGGGTTTATAGGGGCGTTCGTTGGTTTGGCCTTCGGAGGGGTTGCCGTAGCCGCAGTCGTCTATATCCGAAGACGTCGTTCCGAGAGGAGCGCTGTTTTCGGATTGGAAGTTGGCGGGAAGGACGCCAAGGATGGCTACGTTCCGGATGTTTTAGCTACGTGACGAGGCAGTATCGGCAATCGGTGCGTTGAAAGTTATGAATAGATGCAGTACAGAGCGGTTCTGCCCACACATATCCTCGTTCCGGTCGGCATCAGCTTTTGCTGTGCTCCATGAGAGGTTTTTTTCGGGGGTTACGTTAGTCTGGGGTTTTCGGTCGGTCCGCGAAGAACACACGCAGGCCGGAGGTTCTTGCTAACCAATTAATCGCAACGGTTCGTCAACCCGCATGCTCAAAAATGTTTTATAGGGCTGGTGACGTGCTGGAGTAAAAGATATCAGTGTGCTGAAGTGATACTTGCAGTAGGCAGCATGGACAGAATGAATTGTCTCAAGTCCACAGGGATGGGCTCCGAGAGTACATGAGCATCATGCCGTCCCGAAGAAAAAAACCACGTATAGCTTTGCTTGCCACCCTAGCGGGTTGACACCCTCTAGGAGCCGAGCTTCATCGAAAGTTGCGAAGATCCTCTCGTTGCACAGGACACCAGTCCAGACGTACACCAATTCCGAGCCGGCCCAAAGCAAGAAAGCTACCTGGCGTGACAGGAAGCTGCACTAATATTTCTTTCCCAACTACCTACTCTTTCAAAGTCCATGTTCGAACCGAATTATCCCCTCCACCGGTCACTAGGGTTTCCCCGTCAACCCATCCGACTCCATTTGCGCCGTTTCGGTGAGCTTTAGCGGAAATCGGCTTGCTCCTTGAGCCCAACACCCAAATCGCAAGAGTACCATCCATTCCTACTGATGCAACACGCTTTCCGTCCGGCGCCAGGGACAAACCATCGACTCTCGCTAGCAATTGGATAGAGGATAATGTGAAACGCATAGTGAGCAATGGAAAATTAGCCGCTTGCAAGCCGCGCTCTTCATGATACTACACGATGACGATGAACTAAAAAGAGACTAATAACACGTTCTCTTACCAGAATGACATGCACCCCCCCCAGTTACCTTCACCTGCTTAGTAACATCGAACATCTTCACATGACGTGATTTTTCACCAATAATCAGCGTAGAACCGTCCTTCGTGAAAATCATTCGGTTTGCGGCAGTAGCTCCGTCAATACTGTCCCCAAACTTCTCCAATTTTCCGTTGGTGTTTTTGTAGAACGAGGTCTTGCCAGCTCCGCCTCGAACCTCAACGCTGACCGCTACGGTCTTTCCGTCCTCTGTGACTGATACGGAGATCCCCGTCTCCGATTTCTCAAAACAGAGAAGCTCTAATATACTTCCGTCGTAGTTTATCTGAACTAGTCGAAAGTCGTTGATGACCACCGCCGCAAACTCTGCTCCTGTGCCTGGACAGGCGATGTCTGCACATCCGCCCTTGACCGAGACTGGCGTGGAGGGAAACTCCAATGTATCCACAAGTGTGAGGAGTACATCCCCACTAGTCTCGCCACTAACCACCACTTTCGAGTTGCAGGCAATACTCTTCCCAGTTGTTTTATGCCCGTTTCCGCTGAAGTGAGCATCCGTTCTCGGCTCGTTGGTGTCCGTGAACACGCATTTCCCAAGACTGTCAACGGTGTAGACTTTGTTCTCAAGATTAGTAAGAGAAACAATCGGGTTGGCGTGACCCCGAATGACCTTGCTTGGCTTGCTCGAACCCTCAACGAGAACGCTTATATCTCCACGGAGAGACACAGCAACGATTTCGTTGGTCTTGGGCACCCATGTGCATCCTACTTGCATGTCAAGAACGTCCTTGTCACCGAGGGATACCACTTCTAGGCAACTTCCGCTTGCAACGTCCCATACTCTAATTGTCTTGTCGCTTGAGCTGGTCACAAGTTTGGTTCCGTCCTTGTTCCATGCTACTCCTGTGACGGAGGCAGTGTGTCCAGTCATCGAATGCAGCTTTTCCTGCGACTCAGAATCAAAAATGAACACACTACGGTCCGACGAACTCGTCGCATATTTGGAGCCATCAGGACTGAAACGCACATCGAGGACAAAGTTCGTGTGGTGTTTTTTTTGGATTGGTACGGCGGCCAGAGGAATTGGGGGTCCGCTGTAAAACCCGACGATCATGTCATCTCCGCCGGTTATGACAGCTGTCTTTGGAGAGTTTCGTATGTCAATACTTGTAACCCTCCTAGTATGCCCACTGACCGGTCCAGCAGAGCCACAGCCGGGGTACTTCACCACCTTTGCGAAAACCCCTCGAGCATCGGTCGCGAACGCCATGAACTTCATATCCGATGTGAAACATACGTCTCTTACTACGTCACCGGTAACCGGTAGTTCCTCCCTCTGCTTCATAGTCTCCGGGTTCCATACACGGATCGTTCCCCCTTCATCTCCAGATGCAATTAGTCCCTTTGGAGCGAAGCGACAAGCCGTCACATTCCGGGTGTGATCGGTGAACACCTTCACGTTCTCCCTGTCCCCGCAGCTGACGACTACAGCGCTCCTGCCTGATGCGTACGAGATCCGGTCCGTCTCACCAGTTGGATCTGCGAAGACATGAGAAGCTTCTCCACGGGCCGTATTCGGAACTCCGCAAAAGATCTGCTTTCCTTCAATACTCATCCCTCGAACCAAAACCCACAGACTCAAGATACCCCCCTCAAAAAAAAGAATATCAAATGCACCAGTCAATCAAACCCAAAGCGCCTGCCACCAAGCAAATCAGGTTACCGCCACTGGGGCATTAGCAAGAGGTTCTTGAACGCCACCGCTCTCCTCAGATAGAAGAGCATTGGCTTTGCTCCCCCCAGGGACAAGAAAACGGCTCATGGCAGATTCAGCCACACGCCTCCAATATTGTTTGACAGTCTGGCAATCAATCAAGCTGAATTGAAAAGTAAAATTTGACCTTTCCAGATTTTCTCCTGGGCGCGCAAGTGTCCATATCGGGCCACGAGCCCGCTCTGCCACTTGGCCACTAAGCCACTTGGCCACTAAGCCACTTGGGCCACATGCGCCAATGTGGAGGCACTGCTCCCTTTTCCAGATTCTACACAGTTTCTTTCTCATATTATATAAAGAACGAGAAAACTACTCAACAGAAAAGATCCAAAACAAGGGATGCGTGTGTGCGCGAGCAAAAGGGGCATTCCTTCCAAAGCACGACGAGATTCACTCGCTGACATTTAGGAAATCAAGGAGAAACAAATACGTTGTTTTATTTTTGCTTTGTGAACGTTTCGTAACGAGCTTCAAAAGGCCCTCACGGAGGACAGTTTCAATCTATTTTCTTTGAATATACTATAAAACCATACAGTGATCAGTTCACCCGCAAAAACGGTTGAATGCTAAAACAATGAAGATGGCAGTTTGCACCCAAGCTCAGAGGTCGCTACGAACGACATTAGGAAGAGATGTGTCGCCACCCACACGTGTCCTCTAATCAACAAGAACGGTGTGGACCCCGTATTGACACTAGAGCCTCTCCGTTTGTATACTATCCCATGTACTCCTGTTGATGAAGAGCGTTCTCTAAGGAACAATGGAAACCAAAAGCGACGTAGACCACGCACTTTTTGCGGGTCTTGGCATGAGAAAAAAACGCAAATAGATTTTGCGCCAATCGACCCCGTGCGTGAATTGGGTCATATATTATCTCAATCTCTTGCGACCGTCCTTCGTCCAGCGTAGGAACTACACTGTGCTGAAGAGTGAAGCGGTGCCACAATGTGAACATGGTCTACCACCATACCTGTTGTGGTGAGCGCTGTTTGTCTAATGCATCGAAAAATGATCGCTGGTTCTCATAAATGTGATTTGAGCGTTGGCTGGAGTAGTTGGAGCGAGTGTAGGTCCATACGTATAGATAGCCCTTGTCCTACTCTGGGCTCGACCCTCAACCCGTGTGTTTTGATGCGCCCTTGGCCACCTAGTAAGGACGGAAGAGGGCTACAGAGCTTTTTAACTCTGCCGGTTGCTGACAAAGCATTGCCGTATAGTTCCCATTGACAGACCAGTTCCCAGTTGACATTGAAGAGGAGTCCAGCTAAGACACTGGAGATATTGAACGCCATGCTCTCAACTGCATCAGTGCGTGGTGACCCTACTCGTACAATACACGTCACCATGCGAACAACGTATACAGAGTGGAACCGCGGAAAAGTGTAAATCATTGGCGACTGATGGGAACCTGCATTCTGAGCGAGTGCTGGTTCAAACATTCTCTAACGAAGGAAGACCCAGTGGTGTGTGTCAAAGCGAATCAGCTCCCTTTTGACGACTGAGAAGTCGCGTACTAGAACACGGTACAGCTCGACGTGCTAGCATCTCTTGCGCGTGTGGCGCAAACGATTGAAGACCGGATTCACGACGTAGAAGAATACTCTCATGAGTTTCGCCAGTCACTGCATCCAGCCCTTCTGGGTGGCCAGGTTCGCGATCAGTTGGACGATGACTTCCTTCGCCGCCTTTTGGCACCAACTGCTTCCGGAGTAATAACTTCATCCCTCATCTCGCGGGGCGAATCTGGAAGACACTGGGATCCTTCCAGCTTGTTCCGATCTGTTTGGGACAGGACTGAATTTCCTCCAGAGGGAACAGCATGTCGTAGTAGTCGAAGCTATTCTGGAATAGTTGGGTGTGCAGATGCCTCGGTGGAATGCTCCATCGGATTGTGGAATTGGAAGCTTTTCTGTAGGCGTATATATGTATATAGATATATTTCAGGTGAGGCTTCGGTTTCCGTGGCGAACCTCGACGTTGCTAGTTGGCAAGCATGGCGGAGTTGTGGTTGCTGAAATTTCAGTTTTCTCGAATCAATTCATGACCACCCCAGAGGTTAACTTCAAATGGATATTAAAGAGTGGATGAATTTGGTCACCGATCGCACGCACCTGGCGAGGGAGCGCGCGTTGTCACAGCTGTCTTCTTTGTTGCCGGGTCTAGGCGCGGAAGCAACAAAGGATCTCATTGAAGCCGTTACATCGGAGCTCGGTCAGCAAGCTTCGTGGGAAGGAATTTCCGGACTGTTCCTCGCGTCCAGGGAGATTCTCCTTGTAGCAGGCCTTCAAAGCGTGGCGCATGATTTCGCAAGATTTATGCTGCCGCGGGCAGTGGAGGGTCTGACTCATGAGGAGGTTCGGTTGCGAACAGTAAGCCGTTATCGCGTCTATCATCCTTGTTGAAGCAATCCAGAGAGAGACTCAACCTTGGGAGGTCAACCGCGGCTTTCAGGCAGCAGGGGAATTGCTGGGTGGGTGCGGCCACGTTTTACTCCAGGAAGCATGGGAATCATCTTCGGCGAGTTTGCTCGCCATCGTCGATCGGAATTTTGAATTGGATGATAAGCAAAGGGGGATGCAGGCGTCTCGCGTGGTAAGCAAGGATTTCCGGAACGCGCAACGTACAACTAGCGCTTAGGTGTGCGTCTTGGTGGCAGTTGATATGGATGGATTCTCATCTGATCAAGCCTTGGAGGGACTCATTTTCAAGTTTCCCAGCGACTTGGTCTGAATTTCCACTTTGGTGCTCAACTAGGTTGAACAGTCGTTTGGTTTGAAGAAAACTACTGATCTCGTACATGAATCGGAGGGATGGAGGAACTTAGATACAACTCTCGCGGCATGTGTTCATCTCATGAATGCATGCGGAGAACTGGTGAGGGTTTATCATAATCTCTCTGGCCGTGTTGTTTTCTTTCTCCGCCCAGGCCCCTTAACAATGTGCCACGCTGTTTGGGTATTCAGGTCATGTGTGATGCAAATACTGAGAGACTCACATCTTTCACGTTGCGAGCTCGAGACCATCCCAACAGATTCATGCGCGAGACTTCGCTGAAATTGCTGACTTCTTTAATTGACGGCTCCTTCAAGTCTGACGAATTGTCGCTGACTGTCGGAAAGACTGAGGAGCTCGCACTAAAAATGTCCAAGTCGATTGCAAAAGGCCTGGAGGACAATTGGAGCCAAGTACGGTAAGCTCATGATGCGAGGACAGCCTGAAACGCAGTTGCAAAAAAAGCGAAATTCACGGGAACTCAACTCGGCTTACGATCCCCGTCGGGGTTAGTTATGCTGCTTCTGTGTGCGTTCGTCACTTGCTAGCCTTCTCGCCTGTCCACGTGAGGGAACGTCTTTTCCCGTTGTTAATCCCGCGAATGTGTTTGAACCGACATTACGTCGCCGAAGGGGTACGGCTCTACTCGCAGGTATGGCAACCCTCGACAATCGGGGATCTTCGAGCACGTCTTTTTCGGATGTCACGGTTTGGATCAGGATTCTTTGCCCTAGCCCGAGGTACTAGCCAATTTTGTGATCGACTGAATGCCTTTTTTTTCCCCGGCGTCGAAACTAGGAAACTTGGAGGACATTTCTCGGACAACGCGGTAGGGAGTTACTCGTCGAGAATTTCTCTGAGACGGTTGCATATTACGAAACGCAATGCGAAGCAGATAATCACGCAGTTCGCGAGGCTGCGTGTCAAGGGTTTGCGGAGCTTAGTACGCGCATTGACGAAGCATGTGTTATACCGGAGGTAAACACCTTGAGACCTTTGGTTGCTTGTTTCTTATCGGTACAGGGCGAAGTTGCGCGTCAGCAGGTGGATCTTCGTCGTAACCGCGGAACGCTAAGCATCTTACTCTGCGGATTGCATGCTCAGGTTAAGCGCATCCTCAGCGCCCTCATCATTTGCTTCAGAGATGAGAGCTGGCCAGTGCGCGATTGCGCATGTACAGCCTCGTCAACTATTACTGTCAGGTTTCCGCAAGAGGTAGAAGCTACCTCTCTGCTGCCGGTACTTGTCGATTTGTGGTAATGCTTAAAACCAATGACACCCGTGCAAGTGAGAAGCTTATGTTACCGTTGCTTTCGTTAGGTTTTCGCACGTCGCTGACAATGTTCCAAGCGTCCGGGAAAACTCTGCCATGTCTTTAGCAGATGCGGCTGGAGCTTACGGAGAGTCGCATCCCATATGCGGGACTTTTGTCGTTAGGGATCTTTGTCTTGGGGTGATTCACTCTGTTGAGTCGCAGCCACAGGACTCGACCAGGTGAGTTGCACAATACGACTGAACGCGTCTATTAAACGCTACGCACGATCTGTGCTACAACGTCTGGCGAGGGATGGACCTGCAAGCTCTTTACTGTGCGGGCTTTCGCAGACTGATAACTTATTGTTTTTATCGTGCTGAAATGACTTCAACAGGAGCCTGTTAAAAGAGGATTCACATTTTGGGGCTGCTTACAAACTGGCTAGGGACAATGACCCAGAGCTTCACACAGACAAAACTTTGTATTCATGTGGATCCCTTGCCCCGAAGCTTAGAAAAGGCGGTTGCATGGACCATGGCTTCCGTAGGAATAAGGTTAGTTATCCAAGCGACGTATGGTGCACTGTCTTCTCCTCACGTGTTTCGCTGGGCGACACGCTGACATGTGATGCATACGCTCTTGTCATTCAACTACCTGTGTTCGTCCAGGAGCCATGGGAGGAGTCCGATGGCGCACTACGTCTTTGGGGGCGGTTAACAGCGGTTTCCCCGACAGCTGGAGACCAAATGTTTGAAGATGTTGTGCAACTGGCCAGCCTGGATTTGCGCTTTGCCCATGCTCCTTATTTACTAGAGACTTTATGGAGACAAGTGGCAGCATGCGTAGGTGTTCTCAACGTGGACCTCGTTTCAAAGTCCCTTCCGGCTCTTGCCAGGGCAATGAAAACAAGCGAGGCAAGTGGTCATAGACTGACCGAAGCGGCAGCTTACAGGGCAGAGGACGCGTTGAAGCGTAAACTCGGCGAAGAGGCAGTGAGGATTGCGTTAGCGTTCTAGGAAAACGGATCATCTTCTGCGCCCAGCTCGTGAGTGCTTCGTTCGCAAACGAACCCAAAGCCCAGCCTTGTGAAGCGTGCGTAATTAATCAGCGTTTGCTCTTCACTTTACAAGAATATGTTTGAGATGATCAATAAATGTATACACACACAAACTGATGTGATTGACACGGTTGCCCCTTGGCAATGCCCATTCTCCAGAGAAGAATTAATGCTAATAACCGTCAGCTTCTACAAGACTAGAACTCGTTGCACCCCCGTCGCTGTCATCGCTGAAACCTGAAGCCACAAACTTCAGTCTCTCCGCTTCATCACTATTTCCCTCCGAAGCTTCCAGAGCTGCGTACAAATTCCAGCACACGGAATTTGATGGGTTCACTTCAATGCCTTTCTGATAAAGCTCACGAGCGCGCTCGACGTATCCGCAATCCTCTTCCATTTTGCCCCAGGCCGAATAAACGGGGGCAGAGTCCTTGGGCGAAGCCCTAAATCAAAAAAAAGGGAGTTCATTACTTACAAATTCGTCTAACGTACAAGACCATCATCGAAAACAGTCCTTGCCCTATTCGTACCTTGCGCCAGCATCGAACAGTCTCCTCGCTTCGTCGTAGTCGGATTTGTCCCTCTTCAACACCGCATACGCCTGATACAACTGTGCGCAATTCGGAACTTCTTCGATGGCAGCTTGCAAGATATCCTGAGCCTATTCAGGGTTGGAGAAGGTTAGCAGCGGTCACACCAGCCCCCTCACGTTGACATTTCCCCGAACCCAATCAACATCCACTCGCACGCCTCCCGCATACTCCTCAAGTAATTTTGTGAACCAAGATATCGTAGGCTTCTTACCTCATCTATGTTCCCTGCATCTGCCTCCAAGACAGCCCAAGTCTGCCATACTGGCCAACCATCCCTCACATTTACAATCGTCGTGGCTTCGCGCAGGATACGTCTAGCTGCTTGAAATCCGAGTCCGTGGGGTTCCTTGGCTTCTAGCAGGGCCAAAGACTGGTAGCTAAGCGCATGTTTGCTGTCTACCACCAATGCTTTGCGAAAATAGTCCCTCGCCAGGTCTAGATGACCCCGACTCCGGTATAACATTCCCAGCGCATGCCAACATACAGGGTCTCCTTCATCAAGCTTCCCAGCTTGTTTGTATAACCGTTCTGCAGCATCAAGGTTCCCTTCTCGAAACTCTGCAGCTCCCTGCGGCGTGAACGAATCAGTCAGGTAAAGTGCTCAACAAAACGGAGATCTTCAACAAAATTCGGCACTGCAAAGTTCCTCAGTATTGTTCCAGCTTGACAAGTGAAGGCTTGCAAAAGTTGCCAAAAGCTCTGAATTGATGTGTACATAATGCTGGCCGGCAGACACATACCCACGCATGCCACGCCAACGCAAACTTAGGGTCAACCGACGTCGCTTTCTTGAATAGGTCCCGAGCAACGCCAACATTACCCGCCTGTCGAGCTTCGACAACTGCGTAAGATACATATAAAGCCGCGTTTCTCGGATCCATGCTAATTCCCTTCTCGAACAGGTCTCGTGCAGTTTGAAGATTGCGCTGCTGAGCCTCCAAGAGCGCTGCTGATTGCCACAAAGATCCATTATGAGGATCCGCCTCGTACGCCTTGCCGTATAGCTCACGAGCTGTCGAGATATCCCCCTGCCTCTCCTCCAGCTGACCCCATGCCTGCGCCGGGGAAGGTCGTAAGTTTGACGGAAATGCGGGAGTATAGAGCAAATAGCTCTCAGAGCTCAGTAATTACCTGATATAGCGGTGAGAATCCTTTATTCTGATCAAGTCCTTGCCTGTAGACCACGCGTGCGCGGTCAATGTCTCCCACTTCACGGTCGAGAACCCGTCCCCAGGTCATGAACCTGCAAGACAAGGGTCATGTTATAGTTAAGCATGTAGATGGCAAAGAACACTCACCCGGATGGGTGTGAAATTCGTTCAGGTCGGGTCAGAGCAGCGCCACTTACAAGAAGGGTACACGGAGGTTCTTCCTGGAGGCAACTTCAGCTGCTCGCTCGAAAATTGTACACGACTCCTCAAGATTTCCAGTTTCCTTCTCAAGTAGGGCCCAAGACGTCCAAGTCGAAATGTAGCTCTCGTCTGCCCCAATGGCTTTTTCGAAAGCAATTCTTGCCCTGTTTGGGTCTCCACAACGCCTTTCCTCCAGGCCCAACCTGAGTTCACATAGGTGACCGCTTTGAGCGTAAAACGGACAGCAGCCAACTTGCTCTGGGGTGACGGTACGACAATGAACACGTTCAGGGCTTACCAGTGGTACAGCTTCGGGTGTGTTGACTGTGGGACGGATCTAATGGCTTTGTCGTATACAGCCCGCATTGCAGCTAGACCGTTCTCTTTCATGGAAACATCCGCCAAATCCCTCCACGCATGTGCATTGCTCGGATCTTTCTTTGTGGCAGTGATACATCTCTCTCGACATAGCTTGAAATCTCCCGCTCTCATTGCCAGCGCCGCCATTTCTCTAAGCGCATCGCACTGTACTCGCTTCACCTCTCGGTACTGCCTCATGGGCAACGTATGTTCCCTAGCAGAAGCTGCGAGGACATCGGCAAACTCCCGCTATTAAGTACTGCGAGACGACTTACTCGGAGCAACCGGATACACACAAAACTACCAAAGACACTGGACCGCGGGTATGTACTCACCCTGGGATGCCTTCTCTAGGAGCTCGCACGCTCTCGAATCTGCCTGTGCGCTCATTTCCATTCTTCCCCACGCAAGCCAAAGCCTTGGGTCACTTGGCTGTGCAGAAACAGCTCTCTGGAAAGCGTCCCGGGCTTGATTGAAGTTACGCTGTCGAGTTTCGAGCTCGGCTGTTCCCACAACAGATAGTATATTCCAGCATCAGTAGGAAGCACAAGCGCAGAGAGGAATTCAACCGATCCCATGTCCCTTCAACGCTGTCACATACCAATAGCTCTCCAGATTCCTGCGTCACGAGGTGAGATTGAGGTTCCTCTCCCCAGGATAAGCCCAGCTTCCTTAGAATTCCCTTGCTTGACCTCGAGCAAAGCCCATGCATGCAGAGCCTGCAGTACATTGAAAAAGAAAGCCTAGATTCAACTACCCCAATTGTGGGAGCATGACGGGAGCTGGGCGCGTCGTTCTTCCATCCAGGAAACAACCGACGCACAGGTATGGTTAAGTCCTCCATACCTTGATGATTTCTGCATCCCCGAATCGGGCAGGACGACCAGCGAGTATGGAGTAGTACTCCCGCGCCTTGCCTATGTTTCCCTCGCGTGCTTCTAACGATCCCAGTGCTCTCAATACCAAGCCTGAAGTGTTCTTCTCCGCTCGTTCTGCGCTCTGTATCTCTGCTTGAAGAATTCTGCTCTCGCAACATGATCAAATGAAAATTAATCACACTGAGTTCCTGAAAGATTCGGGTCAAAGGGTTGTGAATTGCTTACAAGCGAGCTTCGGCGGGACCTTCTAAATTTTCCACTACTTTCGCAAGCATCACTCTAATTTCAGAGCTGCCAGGATTGCGCTTTAAAGCTTCGCGGAGAATGCTGCAAGCATTCGTGTCCGAGCCTATCTGCCTCTCTAGCTCCGCGTAGTTGAGCCACGACCTGGGCTCGTGCGGTGATATCTGAGTTGCTCGTTCCCACTTGCCCCTCGCATCGTGTAAATGCCCTGTCACACGTTGAAGGCAGGAAGAGAGTGAGCAAGCACCACCAAAGATTTTTCTAGTCCTTGTACCTGCCTGATAGGAATCGTGATCATGACCTCGAACTCGTGAAACGAATTCGCGGTGATAATCGGCTTAGATTTGAGTGGACAGGCTGCAACCACACAGCTTACCCTGTTTTTGCTCAAAATTCCCCCAAGCTCGCCAAACAGCTGCGTGCTTGCTCGCCTTGCGCGCCCCTTTCTCAAAGGTCTCGTGCGCCATCTCATTCTTGCCAATTTCCTCGTAATGGTTGGCGAGAGCTACATAAAGCGGACCGTGTTTATCGTCATCAGTCAGTCCTTCCTCTAGTAGAGATATGACCTTATCCTTATTGCGTAATGGCGATGAAATGGATCAGTATCACGGCAACACGCAGAGTGGAAACTTCACGAGCAAGTGCGCACTTGTTCACAGGATTTGCTGCGCTTAGCTCACCGAATTTGAACGCGATGTCTCTTTGAGAAGCAAAGCCTTGGCTTGAAAAATTGCGGCGCGGCTACCAGGCTCGCATTTGCGAATGGCTTCAGCGAACACAGCGTCAGCCTTTCCCTGACTACCCTCCCGCCAGTAAACCATACCCAGCATGTGCCATAAGTAAGCGTTCCTCTCGTTATACTCCAACCCGCTCTCTGCAAAGCAAGAACGAAGAGGTTCACCAAGTCATTAGGCCGTTCCTCGTCCTGAGCGAATATTCCTTTCCCAGTCTTTCTTACTTAACGCCTGCCGCTTGCTCTCCGTGCTAATCTCCCTCTTTGCGATTTCCACCCACAGTTTCCCGTCGTTTGGTGTTTCTCGCGCTATTGCCCAAAGTTCAGGCAACTTCCTGTCCCTCCACGGTTTTGAAGAGTCGCCTCTCCGCTTGGGGAGAGAATTCCCTGGGGCCGGATCACCTTTCATTGAGTACTTTACGATTAACGGTCTCTGGCGACCTCCGCGGAGGTCCCGGACTGTACCCGAGCTACTGAGAAACGACATGCTCATTCTCGACTATACACACTCTTTGCCCAACGGGCAGAACTTCAACTCTGCATCAACAGACAAATAGTATCCTCAACAGACGCAGGAAGAGTGTTTGCCTTTTCTGCGCGTACAATAGCAGAACTTGGCCCTCACGACTACCGCACTTCGCCTCCGAATTCTCCGCCCTTTGCCCTAACTCCCTTCGTGCGGAATCAGCCATTCGCCACACACCATCCTCCTGGCTATTCCAGACTTTCTTGCGCCCGACAAATTGATATGGCAGTGGCGCAGGGGGGAGGAGGCATCAGGGATTAATTTATTTGGCTTGTCATAGACCGTCCGATAATGGTTATCGGACGCGTCTGATAAGAGTTTTTTCCGGATAGACTATTGAAAACCAGTCTGAAATTAGGGGATGGCTAGTTGTAATTATTCAAAACAACGAGTCCGATTGCTGTCCGATGTTCAATCAACGCTAGTCTAATTGTTTCCCCCATAAATACTGAATGGAGTTTATTGGGGTATCAACCTGTCACTCTAATGCATTGAATTAGGATTACATCTGACTTCCACAGACTGTGATGCACGATGCACGCCCTGGTTTATCCGATAAAAAAAATCCCGAGTGATTTTGTTGGTGACAACAAGCTCACTCTAGCGTTTAAACGCTGCGTTATTTGTGAACGCGCGTTCTCAGCGTCTTCTTTCTCGTTTCTCACGGTAGCTAGGGTCTGAATAAACAGCTAGTGATGATGATACGCAATCTCATCATTTTCAGATTGCTCAAACAGGAGCAGATGAGCCAGGCAGTCTTTCTTAACATCAAGATTGTGGCTCAATCAATATTCAATGAAAAATATCGGACGTCAATTGTCCACACTTGACCCTCCGATATTATCGGAGACTGCCGCTCATTTTTTTATCGGGGGATTATGATTCATTGTTGATTGAAGAATATCGGACGTCAATCGGTCAAATATGGACCGACCGATATCGGACCGTCCGATAAATTTTCGAAGTGGATAGACTATTGACAAACAGTATAAAATTATTGGGTGTCTTAATATTCGCAAAAACAGGTCTGATCCGATAAATCAATCAACGTTGGTCTGATAATCAATCATCTCCGGTCCAGGCACTGAAATCATGTTTACTTCTTGGTATATGACGAGCTCTCACCATATCGTGAATCATGATCGCTTCTCGGCATGGAAGATAGGCTGCCGTTATCATGCAATGAATCATGACTACTTCTGAGCCGGACAGGCTGTCATAGCATTGGTCGAGCATTCGTCTGGTAAGAACTCAGGATCACGCCTACCCGCATCATAGCGCAGTTTTTGCACCTTTCTAGCATAAAGCATATTATTCCTGGCTACCATGTATTGATCTTGCTGTTGTCGTAGCAAGGCTTCCGCTGCATCAGGTAAAGGCGTAGGGGTAGCCTCTTCGGCGCGTGGTACGAATAATGTCTCTAGTAGGTTAGGGTTTCGCCCATATAAGAGCTCAAACGGTGAGTACTTACTGGCTTCAGAAATTTGTGTGTTATATACCAGGTCCGCCATGGGAAGATCAGAGGCCCATGTCGCTTGCTGCTCTTACATCGCAGATAGGTCTCCAAAGTCTGGTTAACTCGTTCTGCCGTCCATCCGTCTGGGGATGGTATGACGTACTTAAGTGAGTTTTTACCTTGAGCATCCTCATTAGTTGCTGCCAAAAGAGCCCGGTAAACTTGGAATCTCGATCGGAGACTATCGTCTGCGGTAAGCCTGCAAAACGCACCCAGTGTTCGAAAAACAGTTCTGCCGTCATACTGGCGTCTGCATCCGTCCTAGTCGCGACAAACTTCGCGTACTTCGAGAATCGGTCGATGATTACCAAGATTGCGTCATGTCCGGATTCCGTCATCGGGAGACTGACAATAAAGTCCATCGAGATATCCTGTAACTTTGATTCTGGTACTGGCAGAGGTTGTAAAAACCCCTGAGCCGCCCTTAATGGTTTCTGACGCTGACATGTCTCACACTTCTGTATCAGGGACTGGACGTCGTCTCTTAAGGTCCGCCAATAATAACGCCGCTTCAACAGGTTGACCGTTTTATGAAGGCCAAAATGACCTCCGGTTGGTTCATCATCGTGTTTCCGCAGAAGTCCGAATTTTCGAAGCAGTCTACCCCGAAGCAGTAAAGTACGAGGAGTAGGGATTTCGTAGGAAGCAAGACATTTTATACAAACATCATCGCGTTTGTGTGCCGTGAAAATTCGTACCGGACTTACTGCGGAAACTCCATGATGAACCAACCGGAGGTCATTTTGGCCTTCATAAAACGGTCAACCTGTTGAAGCGGCGTTATTATTGGCGGACCTTAAGAGACGACGTCCAGTCCCTGATACAGAAGTGTGACAGCGTCAGAAACCATTAAGGGCGGCTCAGGGGTTTTTACAACCTCTGCCAGTACCAGAATCAAAGTTACAGGATATCTCGATGGACTTTATTGTCAGTCTCCCGATGACGGAATCCGGACATGACGCAATCTTGGTAATCGTCGACCGATTCTCGAAGTACGCGAAGTTTGTCGCGACTAGGACGGATGCAGACGCCAGTATGACGGCAGAACTGTTTTTCGAACACTGGGTGCGTTTTGCAGGCTTACCGCAGACGATAGTCTCCGATCGAGATTCCAAGTTTACCGGGCTCTTTTGGCAGCAACTAATGAGGATGCTCAAGGTAAAAACTCACTTAAGTACGTCATACCATCCCCAGACGGATGGACAGACAGAACGAGTTAACCAGACTTTGGAGACCTATCTGCGATGTAAGAGTAGCAAGCGACATGGGCCTCTGATCTTCCCATGGCGGACCTGGTATATAATACACAAATTTCTGAAGCCAGTAAGTACTCACCGTTTGAGCTCTTCTATGGGCGAAACCCTAACCTACCAGAGACATTATTCGTACCACGCGCCGAAGAGGCTACCCCTTCGCCTTTACCTGATGCAGCCTAAGCCTTGCTACGACAACAGCAAGATCAATACACGGTAGCCAGGAATAATATACTTTATGCTAAAAAGGTGCAAAAACTGCGCTATGATGCGGGTAGGCGTGATCCTGAGTTCTTACCAGACGAGTTGGTGTTATTGGCAACAACAAACCTGCCGCTGCGGGACCCGAAACCTTTCAGACCGCGCTACATCGGACCCTTCAGAATCACGCGAAAGGTGAATGACGTAGCCTATACCTTGCAGTTACCAGCCGAGATGAACATACATCCCACGTTCCATGTCTCCCTGCTGAAGAAATTTCGGGGAACCCCCGACAACGTTCAACTCAAAATACCCGATTGTGCAGCTGAAGTAACAGGAGGCGAAATCAAATCCGTGCTTGGTCATCGGATGAAACCAGAGGGAACCAGCGAATATATGGTTTACTTCGAGGGTGAAACTGTAGCTTATGCTCGATGGATTGCAGCTCATCAGTTGCCACAAACCACTGCTACAAAAAAGCAAATTCGCTACTACATGAACTTTCATCGTGCTGCTGAATCTGCCCGACACCGCGCTTCTTCGGTGGGAGGGATGTGACGTCTCCACCTTCCAGCAATGTCCGGCTATGCAAAATTATGCTCGGGCTGTGCCAAAATCTCTGGAGGTGCAACACCCTTTTGATTTTAATAGTTATTGCACATCCCGATGGAGCAAGAGTATAAGTGCGATGGGCAAACTCGATATTTCCCAGGTTAGCTGGAGAGAGAAAAAAGGATATAGGAGGAAAAAGGATAGAATTGGAATATATTACCTAATTAGGGAGTAATTAGGGGGGAATAAACCCGGAAATCTGGAGTAATTGAGTGAATATCCAGCTGGCAGTTTGAGACGTAAAAGAGCCGGCAAAAACCACATTTGTGGTTGCCACCGAACGGGTAAATGATAACCTCTCGTATAGATTCAAGCCAAACCTTGGTCGAGTTTCGAGTTGCAAACGACCATATCAGAAAAAGAAGAAAAAAGCGTGAAAAATACGGACGCAATCGGTTGTCGGACCATTTATCGTACGAAGCTTTTTTTCTTTTTCATTCAGGTCCGATAAACTTATATCGGACGGAAGCGACAGTCTTCATACTATATTATATTAGTGTTGTCATATCTCCCCCTCCGAAAAGGTTATGAAGCGTCCGATATAAGTTTGTCGGACCTGAATTGCCTAATAATTAATCCATATGGTTTTGGACTCGTGTCCAGTACAAATTTATCTGACCAAAAATAAAAATAAGATAAAGAGGTTCGTCCGATAACGGTCCGATAATGACCAATTGACGTCCAATCTGTGGGGCATCGTGTTCGTAATACATAGTGCGCTCCATAATGTTGCTGCGTTTCAACTTTCTGAATTGGTTGCATTCTGAAAAAACCCCAGATTGTATGACAGCCTGTCGACCTCAGAGGAGCCTATGTCACTTCCTTAAGAGACGGGTTCATTAGCACGACCTTGCACTGGAGCCCGGAGGGCTAAACATAGCATGCCGGAGGGCTAAAGTGGAGAATCGTGGCAAGATTTGGCACTCTAAACCTAGCCTATATGTACCATAACTATGGCATCTCTCTAAGGGTTAGTGCTAGGAGAAAACGAGTTAGGAAGAGTTAGGAAAAAGAAGTTAAATCTGAGACAAAAATAGTAAAATTTACCAAGAAATTGAAATCAAGTCATCTGAGGACGTTTCAGATGGTCTCACGTCTGGAAGATACAGGTTCAGTAAAACGGCCGGAGGGCTAAAGTGGAGAATCGCGACAAGATTTGTTACGCTAACCTTAGCATATATATACCGTAACTATGACATCTCTCTCAGGGTTAGCGTCGAATTCGTCCGAGGATGGTAGCTGCTGGTAAATCGCTGGGCAGTAGGCAACAGTCGCAGGTACTCCTCCACCAGTTTTGACCGGAAATTAGCGCCTCGGTCGGTTAATATCTGTACTGGCCACACGATCTCTTCGTAGATGAACTTGGCGACATTTGCCTGCGTCGCTTCCGGCATCGCTCGTACTAACGACCAACGTGTCAGGGACTCTACTGCTGCAAGAATCCACTGATTTCCAGTCAGGGACTCTACTGCTGCAAGAATCCACTGATTTCGTTGGTCGGTAGTACGAGCGATGCCGGAAGCGACGCAGGCAAATGTCGCCAAGTTCATCTACGAAGAGATCGTGTGTCCATATGGAGCTCCAGTACAGATATTAACCGACCGAGGCGCTAATTTCCGGTCAAAACTGGTGGAGGAGTACCTGCGACTGTTGCCTACTGCCCAGCGATTTACCAGCAGTTACCATCCTCGGACGAATTCGACGGAAGAAGGGGGGAAGAAGGGAGTTAGGAACAGTTGGGAAAAAGAACTTAAGTCTAAGACAAAGGAAAAGCCGATTTACGAAGAATTCGAAACCAGAACAAACATCATCTGAGGACGTTTCAGTTGGTCTCATCGCGTGATTGCGATTGAGGAACCGACCGGAGGCAGAGAACCTGATGGACAAAGTAAATGAGCCCAGAACCAGAACCAGAATGTCGTCATTCATAAAGATCCAGGCCCAGCACCCGAAGGCTTACGACGGTCGGAGGGATGCATTGCTGATTATCAAGTTCCTAAACAGCCTACGAACATATTTTAAATTAGCGCAGCTACCCGAAGACGACGATGAATATAAGATACCCTGGCCGAGGCTTATCTCACCGGAGACGCATCATATTGGTGGTCGCTGATACACGAAAATCGAAAAACAGACCACTACGACGGATTTGAAGACAACCTTGAAGGCTGAATTTTACCCGGCCGACGCGAAAAAATCTGAGCTAAGCAACAGTTCGCGAGACCGGTCCAACGGACGTCGGTCGCGGCGTAATCGGCTTATTTCAACAAGTGCCTCATCCAAGTCGGAACGATCTCCGATTCTGAGAACTTTGACCGTTTTGTCCACGGATTGAAGACTGACATCAACGGTATATTTATATACACGATGTCCAAACATTTGAGGAGGCACAAGCGCTGCCGCTGAAAATGGAGCTGAGATGGCCAGCCAAAATTCTAGAAGGGAGGGAAAACTTTCACCAAACACGGCAACGTCCCAAACCACCTTCGTACGGCTGTTGAACACCATATTTTTTAACCGGTTGGGAAAGTGTCCATATCGGTGGATTTCATTGTCAACTTACCATTGACGTCGGAAGGCTATGACTCCATCCTCGTTCCCGTCGACAGGTTTACGAAATATGTGCGGTTCGTTTCGACGACCACTTCCGCCACTGTTTCCGAAGTTGCAGAGTTGTGTTCACACCATTGGCTGCGCATTGCGGGTGTTCCCGCGGATACCCTCTCCGATCGCGATCCCCGATTCACGTGTGTTTTCTGGGGACACTGATGAAACTACTGAGGGTGAAACAGAACCTCAGTACGGCGTATCACCCACAGACAGATGAACCGACCGAACGGACAAACCAAAAGTTGGAAACCTACTTATGATGCACTGCCCGGCGCAGAATTGGGAGGCAGACCTTTCAACTGCCGAGCTGTGGTACAAGAGTCAGGTCTGAGACCCATTTTCCCCTTTGGAAGTGCTGTACGGACGCAACCCGACGTTAGCGTACGACCTCATCTTGCCGGACTACCACAGTGTGCAACTCCCTTACCCGAAACTGCAACGGTGCTCCTACGACGCCAACAAGATCAACAATCTTTATACCGAGTCAACGTTAGGTTCTGCCCAGGACGGCAGCGGTTTTACTCCGATCGTGGGAAAAAAGACGTGCAGTTTAAAACCGGCGATTCCGTCGTGCTATCTACGCGAAATCTCCACCCGCCGGGTAGTAAGGTTTTTCGACCTCGCCATATGGGGGGGGAAAAGGCGACGCGCCAAGACATGAGGCCATCATGTCACGAAAATCGCGGACAGGAATGCGGGCCTTTCAAAGTTCTACAAAACATCGGCGAAGTTGCGTACCACTTAAGCTCACGGAGGATTTTCAAATTCATGATGTTTTTCTGCGACGAGTCGAGTAATACCTGCGTTCCTGTGGCTCACGCAACCCTGCGAGGTTAAGTCGGTATTCGGGCATCGGCTGAGCGCTGAGGATTTGAACGAATATTTGCTCTATATGGATTGGGGAGACAACGGATGATCTACGATGGTTATCACATCATCTGCCGCAGAATGGGAATACCAAGAAGCAGATCCAGTATTACACAAACCTTCATAAGGCTGCTTCATCTTCAGCCAGAAGTCTTTTCCTGCGGAGGGAGGAGATGTCACGTCCTGAAGAGACAGGTTCAGTGGCACGGCCGGAGGGCTAAAGTGGAGAGTCGTGACAAGATTTGGCACGCTACCCTTATAGCCTATAAATACCGTAACTATGACATCTCTCCAGGGTTGGAAATAGGAGAAAGGGGGTAGAAGGGAAGCGAGTTAAATAGGAAGAGTTAGGAAAAAGAAGTTAAATCTGAGACAAAAGTAAAAGCTGATTACGAAGAAACTGAAACCAGGGCAAACGTCATCTGAGGACGTTTCAGCCTAAAGCATACTGCGGAGCCTAAGGATGGGATGATTGATATTAGACATTCGATGTTTTTATCGGACACAAAATAAGACATGTATTTTAGAAGTATTTCAAGCGGGCTTCGCCTAATTGTCTTCATTGATTCGAACACAAATTGTCAACGAAAAAGCTTATCGGAGGGTTTATGACAGGGTTTTGAATAGAATTTATTTTCTCTACATGACAGACTGTATGCCAGATGTCTTAGACTGAGCGGTGATACCTGATAGTGGATAGAAAAAGGGAAGAAATTTTTGCAGGTAAACCAAAAATTGAAATTCTTGAGACCCGTAAGTTCTCTATTGCGTAGCTTAGTTTCGCGAAATGCAGATCCGTTCGTGTCGAACCAACTTACAACTCCGAGGATTTTGGAGAATAAAGGATTCCATTTAACTCTTGGACAATTTCCTCATAACTTAGGTTGGGAATAACGGTCGGATCAAATCACCGCTTTTCATCATTATTACCGAAGATCCTAATGCATCTGCATCTTCCCCTAGTGGGACTATGGCTACTCTTAGTAGCAGGTGAATAACCTGTGTGGTGCTTTGTGACTTCTCCGCACTTGCCCAACAGAATTTGGATCTCCATGAGCACAGGCTGCTCCAAATTACGTAATTGAAAATATCGGACGAAGCCATGGAGAGACGCCTACTTACTATGAAACGCATTTTCGATGAGCATTTATCCGGTCGTCCGCAATTTTGCAATCGGACCTTTTCGGACGTCTTCATATCCGCCCGCGCAAGAAAACCCCGCTCCGTTTAGTACCAATCGTGTGGGAGCACGCGCCAAGCGTGCTTAACTGATAGAACCAAGTTTGGGGTTTCGTATAAAGTGTGAGCAAGAAATCAAAATGCTGAGCGCGTGCGGACGATGTTTTTCTAATGGAAACTGGCTTTTCGCGTTCATAGCGCAGAGTGCTTTAGGTTCTGTTCGAGAATTCACATAGTCAGACGCCTCCTGCTCGACCACAGACATCAGCGCATCCTTTTGTTTTTTTGCGTGCGTCTGCGGTTGCTGCACTCCACCTGAAAGGGGTCAAGTCCTAACTTGGTAGAGTTATGATTCCGGCGTTGAGTCCGCGGTGGATGTTAGCGAATGCTGCCAGTCACTAGATGCGCTTGGGAAGAGCAATGAACCTTGAACAATGAGCTCTTTAGTCTAGTATCTGCCCCGAGGAAAGGATAATTCCTTGCACTCTGGCTTTCGAGGGGAGTCCGATTTCGAGTGAAGAACAAACTCTTCATATTTCTCCGCTGTGGACATTTTTCCATTACATACCTTCGAAACGGCTCGAACGCGCCGAAAAAGCTAGATAGTAAACCATTTGCCAGAATTTGCCACGTGTGCAACGGAAAACAATCGCATAGTTGCCCTGACGAGAAGGTACCATAATTCGAGCTAAACTCCTACACTAACTAGTACGAGACGTTTTTGTCAAGTTTCAAGAAGCCTTCCTTTTTGACCCTGTAGCCGGCGTGGTCTCTGATTTGCCTTTCGCGGCTCCCCCTCTCAGTCCGAGCAGTCTTTTCAGCTCTCTTCGAAGGATCAAAAGAGTAAAGACTACCCATAACACTATGGCAGGGCTCCAAATGGATTGCCGAAGAACGCTTCTCGCGAAGACTTCGAGGACGTTTAGGACACAGCACGCATAAGTAGCTTGTGCGTCCAGGCGAGATAGTAGCATCGTACCCGAAAATATTTGCGCCATCCCATACAGAACCCTATCATTCGACGATCAAGATCGAAGTTTGTAAGTCTCCAAGAGCAAGGAAGGGTTTCGAGGGCCAGATGCCCACTGTTTTGCCTTCTTGTTCTCCAGATTTATGGGGTACAGCAATCGCAGAGCTCAAACACTTACGTCCCAGATTACGACGCAGAAAAAAATAACCGACGTACCTTAGAGAGGTGTCATCAAAAGACGCCGGCATACCAGCCCTTTGCAACAGCGCATGGTATTGCCTGAATTGAAGAAGCTGACGTGCATAATGCTTAGGATAGAAAAGTCCTGAGATCTTCATCAACCCAGAAGCAGCCATATAAACGAAAAGCGCGAGGGATGCATAGCTAATTGCTTTTACCACCCTCTGAATCGCAGTCTGGTCGTCAGCCATTGGCGATTTTACCTTCCTGATAGCGCCACCTAAATCAGCAGTCAGACCGCAAGCACATATTATCCAGCCTTGAAACACAACCAAAGGATTACCTTAACACTCACCCTAACACCCCCAGTACCGCGAACGATCTGAGAGGGTGCCCGTGTCGTTTCATCTCTGGTCTCACAGGTCCTGGGAGAGGGTTTCTTTCTGCTGCAGGCCAGAGTGAAAGTGAACAGAAGTTTTTACGATTCGCTTGAACAGTCCTTGCGAACTTTCAGAGGCGAAGATTGTTTTCAATTAGGAAACGCGTCTCGCTACTGCTATGATACTGGCGCCATGAAGAGTGGCTATTTAAGGTGATCTGACAGCTACGGCGGTTGTTTAAAATTCGGGGCTATTTTCTCAGAGTATTGGAGCATTAGGTACTCTTCCTCTCTCCGCTGTGGTGCGGAGTTGTTCGATGCAGCTAGGACTCAGCAATAAACACGTGGCCTCTGAGCTACACATTTCACAGTTCAGATATGTGGTTTCGATAGTATGTCATCCCCAGACTAACGTAACGACAAAGTCAGGTGTCTACTTCCCTGCCTTGTGCTCGAATCTGGCTTGAAGAAATATCTTCCCGGAACAGAGCTTCTGGTATTTCTACGAACATTCTGTTGAGCTCGTTGGGTATATCGATATCCCGCAAGGTCAAGAATTTGGACTCCCCGTTGCCCAACTGTTCTATCCGGCCAGCGACAAAGATCCGAGAGCCAACGTTTGCCTTTTCGGACAGCTGGTGTATCATCTCTTCTGACCCACCTGCGTAGTAGGCAGGGTTCAGGATCCTTACTGCTGTGTCATAGCCCGAAACGAAACAGCAGCCTGGGAGTATGTTCATTTTCTCGACAAATAAGGGCTTCGTGGTCAGGATCACTTGAGATTCACCCCGGAACTGTTCTACTCGACGGAGTGTCTCGTCCACAGAGAGTCGCCCCTTGTCAGCGTTGACCACTGCAAGCTCGTACGCAGCCTGTCGCTCTCCCGATAAGCGCTTGGCCGCTTCGAACAATTTCTGGTGACCTATGTGCAAGGGGTTAAAAGATCCCGGAAGAACTAAGCCCTGAAAACGCATATACTCGGTCGCAGTCACGCCGTCTTTATCAATAAGAACCGAGTCCAGTCGCGTCTCTCCTTTCAAGAACTTTGCAATAAGTGTTCCAGGATTTCGCGATCCTTCTTGATGCTCTAGCTTCTCCACGACATCAAGCCCAATGGTTATGAGTCTATCTGAGCCTCTTCCTTCCTGTAGGGATCCCTCCAACGCAAAGAGAATGGCTCTCGATACTAGCTCATCCTCTTCTGCTCTTGTCCGTGTTCCTTTTCCTAGCACCGACCCGTAGCTGTGAATCCCTTCTTTGGTGGCAACGGATACCCAGAACCTATTTGTCCCCTTACGCTCTGGTGTGGTACTGATTGCGGCAGTCGCACCGACTCCTAGCAATCGGTACTCGGGCGCAGAGCCGCTGTTGACCGTTGAGCCCTCCCGTAGGTACTCTTGTCCTCGGGCATAGCATGCCTCAGCCATAAGAGCAGATATTTCCTGGTTCACTGTCCCAGCAACTACATCGGGCAGGGCTGGTCGCAGAAGGTTTTCAAGAGCGCGCCGATTGTATGGCACAATCCCCTCTAAGATCGTAGATGAAGCCCCGGGCTCATTCAGAAGCCATGCTAGTACTCGTGATCCAGCCCCAGTGGTTGCCAACACAAGCTTCGTTCTACGGTCAGAGTGGAGCCTCTGGATGAAATCCTTAACTTCGCCTCTGGCTTCATATCCCATACGCAAAGGTGCTCCCGAACCGAAGGCCAACATTTGCTTTTGAGAAGCCGCCATTGGTTCTTTGCGAAAAGATTTCCTTTACTGTTTAGTTGGTGGAAAGCTCCTTCCAGCTGACTATCGCACCTTCATCCAACTCCGCAAATTATGATTTTCTCTCGAACGTAGTTGAATGAATGTGTTCGCTCAACACGATACTACACCCGCGCAATGAATCTCCTAGCTACTCCCGTCCAAGCCTCGACTTGCCTGACCCATGGGATGACTAAGTATGCATCAGCTGGTGGTCTCCGCCTCAAAATTGTTGAGACATTTCACCAGGGAAGGGTAGGTCATCCTCCACGTGCTCACCGGGGAATCGAGGAGAACCAATTTTTTTTCGTCGAGACGCTGATTGTAGGTGAAACGCTTTAAGAACAGTTCTGGGTATTGAGAGTCTTGGGCTAGCATCTGGTGGGGTTTGAATGTCGTAAGGAATTCACCATGGGAAGCACTGCAAGCAAGGATGAGGAGCCAGCCAGGTCTCAAAAGCAGCCGATGGTTAGTCAAAAGAAGAGAAAGGTATGCTATGAGCATCGAGACAAATACTACGAATGTTTCAATACGCAAACGGCCGATGGTTCCGCAGATCAATGCAAAGAGTTGCGGCGCCAATACGAAGAGGCCTGTCTCCGATCATGGGTGAAGTACTTTGACGACATGCACAAAAACGAAAAATCTGCCGCGGCACAGAAGCGTATGATGCAGACAGTGCAACCCTCTAAAAGATTCGCAGCTGAGGAATAGAGCTGCTCTGAATTTGGATTGCTGTGCCTCTCACCCATGATATTGGTATCCACAGAAACAGCTCCGGGCCCCTAAAAGGTCGAGCGCTCTCAATGGAGTTGGCTTCCCCGATCCAAACACCGCTGAAATCTTAGCATCCAACTCGTGATTGGTCAGCCGGGTGCACATTCCAGAACGCTGCGAAGCTCAGGGTGTTGCCAGTACGATATAGCGCTCACAGCCTTCACGTAAAGGTGAGAGCTTCTGGACTGAGCTTCACTCGACCGAAGATTTTAGCTCATCCACCGTAAGCACTGTTCATATGCTCCGTTTTGATAATGGAGGAGTTGAAAAGGAACGGAGCAGAAATAATGATGGAATGAAGGAACAGTAAACTAAATTCTCTTCTCGTCCTCTGCTTGCACCAACAACCTAACGAGAGGATTGCGAACACACGAGCTGTAGGATTTTTGAGCATCCGACAATCGCGGAGTGCTTCGTCCGCAGTTGCTTTTTAAGCATACTTGCTTTTCCAGAAACCCAATTCACGAGCGCAGGGCGGCCTCTATATGCATCCTTCTTGCGCACGACGGCCTCATTGCCTTCCGTTTGACTCTAGATTGCTAATATGAAGCTAATAACTAGGACATGACAGGAGCAAACCCTCTCCACGCAAGCTGAATCCCCACTCAACTGGATGAGGAGTGCGAGCCTAGCAGAGGAAAAAGTAACTCCATTCATCGACGTTATGCAGAGAATGCTTTCTGCTGTGACAACCATAAACAATACAGGTAAATAAGTTTTTCTTCGTTATTTTATTGCACATATTCTATATCACTGAGGAGGCTCTATTTGCAGATATAGGACGGCCTGGGAGGATAGGAGGGATGGGGATGGAGGGTGACGCTAGTCTCGGGAGGAAAGGAATGGTTATAGGTTGTGGAGACCGGAAAACGTGAGAACTACTTTGTAAAGAATAGTTGTAAGGCTCGCGGTAAGTCAATTTGACTTGAGGAAGTGTGTTGCAGGAGTGAGAAGCTTCTGTCTTCTAATATCCGTTATCATGAGTAAGTGGAAGCCGTTTCCCGTTGATCCGACAAAAATACCGTCGGCGGTGCCACCGCTGTACCCAGGTGATCTAACGGAGACAAACTGGGTGCCACCGGCCTTCAAATGGATGAAAAGAATGAGTCCGAACCTATCCGTGTTTATCGGAACGAGCGTTCTGGTCGTTGTCCCGACCTCGTTGTACTATTTCCTCTGGCTGAATACAAGTAGGCACTCTCTTCAAAGTCTGCTCTCTCTGCTTTCATGTACCACCTTTGGGAAATGTGACACTCGTTAAACTGCAAAACGCGGTGCAGTATTAAGTTTGGAACATATTCTGGATGTGCAAGGACATTCTTTTGCATGCTAGAGCGTTCTCACTCACAGGGAGTCTTTTTTTTTAAACTGCTAGGGACTCTTCCCGAGAGTATGTCGAAGGAATGGCGCGACGAAACAGAGAGGCAGTTCCGCGAGGGGAAGCAACAGAGATCATATGGTCTGGACAAAGTACAGATCGAACCTATTTCACAGTTCATGAAGGAGGGAAAGCACAGGCAGCAGAAGTGAACCCTTGCCAATCTCAGGGATGCGTGGAGCACTCCGATAAAACTAATTGGGTTGGGGTTCAGGTCATCCCCCCGATGCTCCACCAACCAGGAGTACTTACTAGAGTGGTTCTAGTTAGTAAACAAAAGTTTCAGTACACTTCGTTAGCCTGGTCAAGTGAATTCTCTTGAAGAACTCCATCTTCTGGGACACTTGTGTGACCTTCCCCCATGCCGTTCCGACCTCAGAGGCAAAGAATTGGTTCAAGCATTACTACATCGAAGTGTGCCGTGAAAAGCCTCTGAGCCGTCGCCCTTGGCTGCAGTATTGAATCCCGGTGAGACATATTGACAGTATGCCTGTTCGACTAAAGCACGTTGTCTTCAGGTGAAGAGCACTAAAGCTCTGCACGGATCTGACGATCACAGTTTAGGTCTACCGGATCTGATACTCACAGTTTAGGTCTACCGGAGGTGGGTCGCAACAAACGCAATTTTATCGCACTGGTAGGTACCCCACCGTAAACCGTTTAGCTCTGAAGAATAGCTCGACAAGCCAGCCCCCCAGAAAAGATTAACGGGTTGCTTTGTGATATGTATTTTTGGCGCTCTTTTCGGAAGCTTTGGCTTTCTACAGTTTAACCATAGCCCTAACCCCAGGAGCTCATGATGCTTCCAGAAAACAACGGGGCACGTGGAACACCCAATCCATTTTTTTCTAGTTCCATATTTCAACAGCAAAATATTTTTTGGGATTCTGAGAACAGATTTGAGGGCTACCAGGATTCCTCCGCGGCGTTTGCGAGCAGTTTTTGAAGGTCGTTTTTGTTGGGATTCCGCGATTCTCTGGAAACTCGCGAGTTCTGCCCCAGAGGGATTTCTGTTTAGCGAAATTTGTAGCTAAATATTAGACATGCTGATTGGGGCCGACTGAGGGGTTTGGAATGCCTCTCCGACGGAGAACATAGAGTTGCTTATCGAGAGGCTTTGTCCTGGATGAAAACCGTGTAGCAGGAAACTCAAGCGAGAACTGTGAAAGAGAAGGATACTGGACCTTGTCCGCCTGCGATCCGTGCAGCGGTGGTATTCTCCCTACCCGCAGAAAGTAGCATTCACAATTCTTTGCGGCCCGGTCCAAAACCAGAATTCTCGAAGGATTCTGCCGAAGGGACGGAGAAAGTGCTGATCAGCTTCTTAGCCGAAATCTGACAGGCTACGAGCGATCGAAGATACGTCAGCAAAAGGGAAAGGGCTCCTTTGGTTAGGTCAGACCATCAGATGTACGTTCGTTCCTCTCCGGAAGCTTTTTCCTGGACCACGAGTATTTGGTTTTGACAACGCTTTGCCTTGCCTTGCAGAAACTGGAGCATGGAGTAAACCTCGCACTCCATTGCCCAGATCTGTATCCAGGAGTTCAGATACCTTGCTTCCGTTATGGGTAAGCGAAATGAAATAGACCTTTCATCTCTGTTGTCGTTCGAGGAAGGTCCTGCGAGAGAGTAAGCGTGAACCCATTCTCCAATACTGGCTAGCATCTTTTGGTTCGTGGAGCTCGGGCATTGCTCTGCTTAAGTTCGTTCCAGGTTTCAGTACGCTAGACAAACAATTGGCTTTGGACATGTAGTGCTCACGATACTCCGCCGGCTCGGATCCTTTGGTTCCACCTTGCTTAGGTTTGATGATCTCTTGGCGGAGTTGACCGTGAATTCCAGACCCGTAATACACTTTTTAACTTCTGTAGCCGCCGATAACTCTGCACACGTCAACGCGATTTCTTTCGTGCTTGAATGGCGTATCTACCACTCTTCGTCGGACAAGAGGTTGCCCCTCTTGTACTTGTTGGACTCCATCGTAAAGAACGTTGGGTATGCGTATAATAGTCGGATCGCGGAGAACATTGTGGAAACCTTCACCAATGCGTATGAGTTCTCCTCGCTTGAGTTGCGGCAAGTCATGAAGACGCTTCTAAACACGTGGTTTGGACTGTTCGATACAAGTATCTGTGACGCCATATTAGTGCGTCTGAATGAGATGGATAAGGCAGGAGTGAAAGCTGGTTTAGTATATGTAAACCCGCGAGCTTTGAGAAAGCCTGCCGGTTTGAAGCAAATTCAACAAAAGAAAATTCTCGAGCAGAAGCTGCGCGTGTCACGAGCTAAGCAGAAAGCAGATCCGAAGGCCATCCGCGGAGACGACTCGAACCCGAATGTGAGTTCGCATTCACACAGGCATACAATTGTTTTCTGTTCCTCCCTAACAGATTACACTCTTTCTTTTCGAATGTCAAGGTGGTGGAGGTTGATGACAATGATGGTGCATTATCGCTACGTGTCGATGTAGGTTTTGCACAACTATGGAAGAATAAACTGCTAATAACCAGAGCGCGAGGCTTCGTTTTGTTTAACAAAAGCTCTGTTCTACGCTCGCCCTCAGGGGATGGACTACAACAATGTTGAGAGGCAAACTGAAAATTTGGTCAAGGAGATAGCAGAGGGTTTGTTGAAGAAAGAACAGCCCTCTGAGGAAAAGATTACTAAGCTGAAGAGGTTGGTGAACTACCAACTCAAGAGAGCAAAAGATGATATGACTATCGAAGGGCTTAACGCCTTGGTTGTCATGATTCGACAACTGGAAGGCGACAAAAAAAGTGAAGAGCCATCGCAGACTTTAGCCACGCCCGACAAGGATGGTCCTGCTGAACAATCCGAACAATGGAAGGAGGGAGCGCAGCTCGACGAGCAGGACGGTAGACAATCAGATTCACCTGATAGCAGAGCGATCGCAGTTGCGACGGACAATGTAAGCAAGAACAACGGCGGATTCTGTGTTGGAGAGGGAGGTCAACAAGCGCGATCACAGGTAGCAGCTGAGCATGAAGTCACTGGCGCAAGCTATGGCATGGGCCCCGGTCAATCGGAAGTGGTGAGCACTTCTCACCAGGGATCATCGATAGACCCTGCTCAGATCGCCTCCCTTTTGTCGCAATCGGTGACCGGAGGCGCCCAAATAACGCCGTCTAGCTCTGGGACTGCAGCACAAAGTGGATCGCATAATCAATTGGGTGGAATTCTGCCTCTCAGTGCTGTGGACGCTGAAAGGCTTGGTACCTTGTCCGCGCTTGCCTCAAGCGCTGGTGTCACCCCCGAGACTTTGATCCAGCTGTTGGAGATGACACAAGGACAACCGCAGATAGCCCCGTTGCAGGCGCAGCCAGTTGGACTACAGCAGAGTGTACCTGTCCAACAACAATCATCGCCGGCCTCCGCTGACAGCTTGGTGTCTATGCTACAGAAGCAACTGTCCTCGTTGCTTGACCCGAGTGCCCAGAACGCTGCTGATTTCATGGGAGCTATGATGCAGGGGTCGGCGCAGTATGTCGTTCCTACAAATGCTGGAAACCCAGCACCTACAATCGTGAAAGCGGATCAGGCAGGGGCGCTCTGGGGCCAAGCGCCCTCTTCAATTCAACATTCGATGGCTCCTCATGCCCAGTATTCGGCTACTGGAGGTTTTCCGTTCGCGAACCTCCAAGGGCAACTGCCATTCTCGACGGATCCCAAAGTAGCGATAGCAGAAAACGGTACAGCGAAGAACGAAGTACGAACTGATGCACCAGCCGGTTCGAAAAGGAAAGAATCCCGAAGAGACCGAGCAAAGGGGAGCTCCGCGGGAAAGAGGCATGCGAAAAAGTCTGGAAAAGGTCGCAACCGAAATTGGTCGCGATACCGACGGGAGACGCACGCTGACGCTGACGAGGGAGCCGAAGACCCCGAGGGCTGGTTGGCAGCCCTTCAGGAGCAGCAGGAACAGCTCGGTGATGAGGAAGATGGTGAAATTGTTGAGGAAGGAGAAGTGGAATAGCGGTTGAAGGACTCTGGACATCTGCTCTGCTTTTAACTACGAACTAACTTGAGCTTTAGGACCGTGGCACCCGGCGTACGAATTAAGGTTGCTTTGCACACTTGAGGATGTCGCGATCTCGGGTGGTTGTATATCGCTATTATGCCTAAAAGCTGTGACTGATAATCGGTTAACGCTAAATTTCGACTCTCGACGGTTGTCGCATCTTTCTCGACAAGCCAGACTCTGCCTGCCAAGACTCATTCGCCAGACCTGTGATTCTGCGATTTGTATTAGCAAGGATTAGCAGTGCTGACGTGGGACCCCGCCTTGCGAGCTGCTTACATCCGCAGCAAAGCGTTTCCCCTCGAAGCTTTTATGCGTATATGCGTTTAGAGGTCAGAATTCGTCGACACAACCTTTTCTCAATCTCATTTCGAATTGCGTAAGGGGACATGGAACAACTGTGGCTGGCGCGGCTTTCTCATTAGAACTGGGAAGCTACTCGTCTTTATTTGACTTCCTGGTAGCTCGTCCGCAACTGGCTCCACGCGAAAGCAGCTGTTGGTGGCATAAATTTCTCCTGTTAAAACTGTACTCTCCTCCTCAGACCTGCCTACTTTTTCTGCAACGGGAAGTAGTCGTGCTTGTCGGGAAGAAATCGGATAATTCACACGATTTCCCACGGAGTTGCTCAAATGCTCAGTGCTTACTAATTCATTTGGTTCCACATAGAGTTCTCCGGGGCTGGTGTTAAATTTATCACCCAACTGAGAAGCAAAGCACCGATTGCAGACTGAAATAAGAAGAACTGCAGAGAACATCAACAGTTTCTAGAGCAAAAATCCTAAATCAGGATTTGAGGTATCCCTCATCCCTTTACTCAGAGCAAACTACCTTGAGAAGGCAGACACAAGATGTTAACGACGACGCGCGTCATCAGCGTCTTATTTCTCGCTTCTCAGGGTAGTTAGGCTCTGGCTAAACGGACGGAATGACGGCGCGTCAAACAATAACCCGCGGTTGATCCCACGGAGTCAAAGACAGTTCCGTGAGGAGGCTATCAAGACGTCTTGGGTCGCTTCGAAAGAGATACACGAAGCCAACAAGAAACTGTGCTATCAACTAAGCTATAGCGCTCAGCGATGAAAGGAACAAAGAGATATAATAATGCCGAGTCGCGAAGCGCAGAGTGTCACATTTCGTAACTGGACTCTTTCAATTGCCTCCTTGACCGACCCATCCGCGTTTTAGTGCGGCTGAAACTGGCATTTGTATAGGTTGGCATCCTAGTCGGCCAACCATTCGCGAAATGCTGCCAAATGGTTTCTGCGTAGTTCAGGTACACAAGCGACTAGAGCACAGGACAGCTGTTAAGACCAAGAGAAAGTCTGGTCATTACAAGAGGGTGGCTTGAAACACTGTGTAGTTCCAAGATCGAGGCAGGCAAGGAGCGAGAAAGATATGCTGATTCACTGACGAGAAATAATAATAATAAATGAAGAAGTTGGCTAAAGACCACAGTTTAAGAAAACAGATTGGTTATGGCTCCTCTTCATAATATGTTTTTTTGCTCGATTGCAGAATTGCTCGGAACGGTATAGAACTACAGGATGATGACCATTGCGTTTGCTGGCTGCTGTTACCATCTTGGTTTTGGCGGTTTAGTTATCTATGCCGAAAGTGGACGGCGGTTTAGTTATCTATGCCGAAAGTGGACGGCGGTTTAGTTATCTATGCCGAAAGTGGACGGCGGTTTCTGCGGGCGTTCCAGCGTCAGAAAAAGGATGGTTATGGTCTTAGTCGTTTCGCTAGGAACTCGTTAGAGCGGGAAAGCGGTCGAAAGCTCCACCACGCACTCTGAGAATTGTATTTCCAAAAAAATTCGTAACCGCTATCCAACAGGACAACATATTTTCTTAGAACGTGTCCCTTTTTTTTTTAAAGAACTCGTCCATAGCGCGGCTGAACAACGAGTGCTGCGGAGATCTGCAGGGTTCTGCGGAAACGACTGAACCGACGGTGCTCGCATTCGGACCATATTTTCTTCGAGTGTGTCACTTTAGAAACTCGTCCGAATAGCGGCTCGAGAACTAGTGCCGCGGAGGTCTGCGGGGTTCTGCGGAAACAGCTGAACAAACTGTGCTCGCATGCGAACCAACAGAGCCGACGCTAGGTAGCAAGATCTCGCAACGGACGGCAGGGCCTGCTGATGCGTTTCGAGGATATGCATGTCATTTCATCAAAGCAAGTCCCTTCAACTGAAATGATCCCAACCCTTTAGTTTCTTGGAAGTTGGATTCCAAGACATTAAAAAGGACTACTCAGGCGTTTTGGGCCAGAACTCTGTTTCGCTTCTGAGTCAGCTGATTGATGGCTAAGATTCGTTGCTGCCGAACAGGAGTTGAAGTTGACGGGGGGCTTTTAAATAGGTCAGTGAGGGGGACGGGGCAGCCACGAGCGTGTGCGCTTCCACAGTTCAGAGCTTTTAGTTCAGAGGAAGGGACTTGTGGAGCAATATGGAAAGTTGAGTGGCAATTAGCGGGTTTGGTTTCGAACGTTCAAAACACTTGGCTCTTGTTGCGATGCAGTTGACAGCCAGCAGTTTCACCGTTGTAACAGATGGACAAGTTGTCCTTGGGGGTTTCAACGGTGTGCGAAAGATTGTTTGCTCTGTGGGTGCTGGAGCCAGGAAAATCGCGATTCTCGAGGAGTTGCTAGGTAGTACAAGCAGCGCGATTGGGGAGACTTGGGAACATGGCCACGTCGCGAGGGGTTTCATTTCCAATGATATCGGAGTTCTTGACGTTATAGGGCTAGATGGTGGTGGGGCCGAAATAGGAGACCCCTCAACGGAGGAGGAGGGCGAAATCTGGGAAACCCGAGCGAATCTCTTTGCTCTTCTTGGTGCGGACGTTATTCTGTTGAACTTGAGCATTAACGACGTCGCGAGGAGGGATGGATCATATTTCCAACTCATCAACCGTGCACAAGAGTTAGGGCGCGTTGGAGACGTTTTCGTTCTGCTGCACGATTACGACGAGAGGACACGAGAGGAGAAGCTAAAGTCAATGGTCTTGGATAGGCTTTCAGTGGAGATTGAACCAGATAGGGTCTTTATCGCCCCCCATTCAAAATACATGAAAGCGGAATTTAAGGCCAGCCTAGCACAAGCGAGGTCATATGTGCTATCGTGCATTGGAAAACAGTCGGATTCGGAGCAGCCTGCGCGCTTGCAGCTTGCATGGGAACTGTCCCGGGCTGGTTCAGTTCCTCTCACTTCTAGGATGCTGTCGCTGGCTGTCTGGAGTGACGAATCTGCACATCAGCTGCTTCGAGGCCTGTCTAGCTCTTTGGAATCTATTCAGTTGAGCTCGGGGGAGGTTGGCAAGCGGCTATCGGAGACGCGCATGAGTCTGCTCGCGGAGTTTTCCGCTGGCTTGTGGTGTAACCCATTGTGTGAGCCCTGCTTCGCGATGGAAAAGGTTGCTGAATTCAACGAGAATGTTGAGGGAATAGTGACACAGTTCTTTTCGGATCACCTAAGCCGTGTTAAGTACAATCTCGTGACCAAAGCGAAGTCGCGTCTGAATAGAAAACCCGAAAGAGACTCTGACATACCCTTCAGCACACACTACAGGATGGTTCTTCGCCAAGCAGTCGCCGAATTCGACTACCGTGCTGACCGAGGCAGCATGGACTGCTTGCGTGAGCCTCTTTTGCTAGCGAGAAAGATTCTATTGACGGAAATAGAAATGATGGCAGTTGGCTGCCGAGAGACTCGAGCGGAAATCACAGAACGTTCAGCTGTGGAAAGATTTCGGGCCACTTTCGAAACCGAACTAGGTCTGAGGCATCCTGTGGAGACCGCGTCTTTAACCTACTGGTCCGAGGTTACGAGCACAGCTCGAACGGTTTGGAGAGGAGTCGAAGAGCACCTGCAATATGCCCTCGACTATGAAATGTTGGGATTCCAACCATCTGAGGTATCGCGGCGAGTGGCAGACATATCAGTGTCTTGCCATACTGTTGCGGTGAATGTGTGCCGCGCAGCATGTGGTAGCGAGAGGGTTTTTTCAAATAAGCTTAGAGAGGTATTGCGGGCTCGTATGCCGGATCGGTGGCCAGCCACCCTAAGTTTTCCCCAGCAGGTCAGAGAAATTGCAACAACTACTGGCCTGAGGATAGCCCTGTTCAGCTTTGTTCTGTTGGGTCAGCTGAAGGAAGTTCTTGGGCAACCGCCGCCGCCGATCGTTGAGCACTTCTCGGCGGAGGCTCGTGAGAGGTTGGTACAGGATCTTACACGATCTGCTGAGGCTGAAGGACGAAGGGCACTCTTCGACCAACTCGGCCACGGACTTGAGTTTGCCCGCACGCTCGCGTCTGTTGTTGTTGGCGTTTCGAACACCGTGTCCATGATTCGATAGGTGTGGAATACATAGCAGTTCACTAGTCGTTTGGGGTGATATTCTTCTACGAGCAGGTGCTCGTAGAAGAATACCTTCCAAGTCAACTGCGCGGGACTAGTCTTTGATTCCCCTCATACGTCTTACTACTTGTATATAAAAAGATCCAATATCTACGAAGGGAGTCGGCATTTATCATGTACCGAGATCGGGGCTGTGGGCTGTCTGCAATTTCTTGCGTGCCTATCTTAGAAAGAAAACGGTGCCTTGGGTGAAACACTTGAATAGTGGCGTAACTCTAAGTGTGTCTAGTAGTATTGGTAATTTCTTTCTGGTTGAGATAAGATTGACACGTGCGTCGTCATATCACCTCGTAGTTGCGCACAAATTCTGTGAGGAAAGTGCAGGTGGTCCGCTGCGCTTCGAAACTCTCGCATGGATGGACTTAGGCTACTGGCTGCAGATAGTAGCAAGGGCCAAAGTTGTCCCTGTATTCGAGTCCTACGTTAGAAACGCAAGGCTCGAGTCTGAGCCGAACAGGACCATTTCCAGCTTTGCACGAATATCGCTGTACTGATTGGACGGCTATGAAGTTCACTATGAGCTATGCACCAATCTCGTCCCGTAAGATTTTAATAGAAGTATCACGAGATTTAATTGGCTTTTCTTGATTGCTAATCGGATTAGTTCGCTGTCATTCGCTTTCCTGCCGTTTTATACCGCCAATTGGTCGATCTCCGCTGAGCGCGATCGTATAAGGGAACCGTAGTTTCGCACTACTTCAAAGGACTTTCTTTGAGACTGTGGTTCATCCTGATGCGAGCTAGCTTGCAGCGTGCAAAATGTGCTGAGTATACACGGGGTTCTTGAGCCTTTGCAATTACTAGTTTGTTCTCTGTGTTTGAGGATGGGTCCTCCAGGACGCTATCGGTTTCCGAAGGATATATATGCTCCAACGGGTCAGTTTTGGGCTAACCCTCGGAATTGGAGGAGGAACACGGCTTTGAGTATCGCAGGTATGGCCGTTGCTTACCTGTGGCTTATAAAGGTTGGTATGGATCACGAGGTGAGTTTCAAGTAGTCAATTGTACACATCAAGGCAATCTTTTACGGGAAATTGAGGAGGCGTGCGTTTTACCGCACCCTCCCAAGCTTCGTATTAGATGCTTTGTGTTTAAAAAAACAAAAGAGGAGAAAGCGGTGTTCGGATTTTCGAAGCTAACTCTTTGTCGTTTCTGTTTGGTAGGTACTGGCTAGACCCCCAAGGAAGAAAGTGCCGTGGAGGCCGAACTTGAAACCTGTGCCGTATGGAGAGGACCCGTGGGCTCCAGAAAACCAGCGCAATTATGAAGGAGGACAGATGGACGATGCGAAGTCGCCGGAATAATGGCCGCTTGACTATTTATATGCAGCGATTCGATCAACCTTTCCATTATCTTTTGTTTGTTTGTTGCCGTTAGCCGACGATGAACGTGGAGCCGTCGAACTCAAGTTCTAGTGACTAATAAAATCAGGTCTCCGCGGGATCCGAAAATTCTAGTCTTTCGGTGGAGCCTCATAACGGTGGAAATTAGGGACGCGAGGTTGTTAACCGTACCACACGGTCCATAGAATATGCTTTACATGCACTCAACACTCACTTGAAGTCGGTTGAGGTACGAGAGGGATTGGAGGAAAGCGCGTCTTCTCCGAGTATCAGTTGGAGTGAAGTACTGAACTGAGGCAGTCGGAAAAGACGATCAAGCAGAACGAGCGGTTTGCTGTTCCTTCTGAATCTATATGAACGCTTAACTTCTATTCGTTCACCCCAGCAGTTGCGTACGAAAATTGTTGGGAGAGGTTCTTCGTCGGAAAGGAGTCGTCACACACAAGGGGACAAGCTGTGAGACTCGCACACAGCAGTGACAAAAGATGTGACAGCTGTTTTTCTTCTTGATTGACTCACGGGCATTCGCAGCGGCAAGCACCACTTACTCAGAGGGCCACGCCCCCGCTCTCCAGAGCACCTTAAGTATACGTCATGCTGTTGCAATTTGGATCCCGAGCGACGTGGCTTATGAGTTCCTTGACAACACAGTGAAACGGGCAATATGCTACTGACCTCACCAGTCAAAGCAAATACTGTCTGGCTTCTCCTGCTCATTAGTCCGCACGCCTGGAGACTAGCATTTTGGTTCAATTGAACTTTGCCTGACGAAAACGAGATTGTAGACGGCTTTGAGTTGTTTATGGCGATCCCGCAATCAGAGATTTTGCAGAGGAAATTCTCACCCTCTCGATCTGAATGCGAGTGACTTCCAGCAAAAGCATGTATCGGGGTTTGGTTTCAGGATCGCTTTAGTTGACAATGTCACACGCACATTGAGAGGCTCAAAAAGGCGCAAAAGAGCCTTTAACAGAAGAAGGGAAACCAGCTTGACTATTTACGTCCAACTGGTTGCATGGCGAGGTAACGGCTTGTCGCAGCAAATGAGAGGCGTTCAAAATTGCATCTAGGAGAAGGACCTATGTTCCTCGCGTTGTTGAGCCCGCAGCCGGCCTGCTAGCCTACAGCAAATTAAATACGAGAGAGCAGTTTTGAAGACCTCCCGGGGAGAGAAGATACAAGCTCGAGGGTGATGAGGAGCCAAGGCCAAGGTGAGCCGTGATGTCATTCAAAGCAAACCGTATCCCGGGAAATCGTGTGGAGGGTGCCCTTCACCCGTTTAATCTCTGCGACTTGAAAGTAGTCATGGGCTGAACGCATAGCTTCCTATCTATTAAGGAGCCTTATGAGAGGCGCTGTCCTTTGCGGATGGTTGCATGGACTGAGTGACGCAACTGTTGTATTCCCCGATCAATCAGCTCGATCTTCTAGCTTCCATTTCAGCAGTGCCGACATATAAGTGCTAATCCGGTCCAGCTATTGAACCATGATTACTTCTTGGTATGGCACGCTCTCACTCGTATATCATGAATCATGGTTGCTTCTCGGCATGATAGGCTGCCATTCTCATGCAATGAATCATGATTACTTCTGAGCGCGACAGGCTGTCTAAACATTAGTTGAACATTAGCAAAAACCATCTTTGTGGTCGCCACTGAAACAGGTAATAATAACCTCCCGTATTGATGAAAATCAAACCTTGGTCAAGTCGGCAAACGACTATTCACCGAAAAAGATGAAAAGAGCATTGAAAACTATCGGACGCAATCGGTGGTTGTCGGACCATTTATCGGACGAAGCCCGCTTTATCTTTTCTATTCAGGTCTGATTAACTCATTTCAGACGGGGGTTGACAAGAAAATATATTCCATTATTACTTAGTACGGGAACGACAAACGTAGATCGGACCGTCTGATAAAATATCAGACGGAGATGACAACCGTAACTATGGGTAATTGCGCTTTGTTTGCTTACTCTCGCCAACAGAGTAAGTCACGTACTGTCCTATCTAGTACATTTGCTCTCCCTGGTTAAACACGATATCCGCTGGAAAAGGCCAATCTTCCCATTGTCTTTTCACAGTCAAGAAAAATCGGGCTTTCCTCCCAGCTCGCTGTGTGCTAAGGTTTCCTGATATTTTTGTTCATCTACCTAGAAACCCAATAGCCCCATTTTATTACGAACAAATGGCGACCATCTATTGTATCTCAGGAAATAGTAATGAGTCAGTCGATATTCGTGTATAATGATTGAAAAATGTGCGTCATGATCGGATTCAACCTTCAACGAAATTTGCATCACCACCCTGGGGGTCCGTATAGTTCTTTTCTTGGATTGGTTTCATTGTTCGGTGCGTATACCCCTAGGTCATGAGTCCGCAAAATTTCGTCAGGAGGCAGTTCATTTACTGACGGGGAGGGGGTATTCCCCAACAGTAGTTTACCAGGAAAAAAACAAATTTGTGATAAAAACCCGTCTCTAATCAATCCTATTGATCCTATTGACTGGGAAAACATCCTGATATAGGGGGCATCTTTCAACACTTGCTCTGTGCGGAAGAATGCTGGTCTGATCTTCATGGGGTGCATTGGCTGAGGTTGATATCCAACTCCCCCTTGAAAGATTATTGTGAAAGCATCTGAAACTCCGGCCACAATGTTCTCCTAGGATTGAATATTTTTGGTGGGGCTCTTTTTTGAGAGGCGAAGGTTTCGCTCCAAATCAAGTTTTTAATAATAATCTGGCATTGACGTATCTCCGTTGCCTGAGGAGATGCCCCATTCTATGTCAATGCTTTCTGCACCAAATGTAAGTTTTAGCGCTTCTTAAATTGCTCCCATAGCACGCAGTACGGATCGAGCAGGGGAGGGTGGGCGAGGAGATGCGTACGGTGGCTCGGGGTGCTTGCAGTAGTGGACATTGTTGTGTAATCGAAAATCTGTGCGTACGATCGTAGACAGATTTCTTGGCAGATATGAATGCTTTCGTTGGGAGCTTTGCGCCGTCGCGGCTCACGCGCACCACTTTCGCCGGTGCTAGATTGTCAGGAGCACCAGTCAGAAGCGCTGCTCGTGTAACGATGCAGGCTAAGTCTAAGAGTGTACCTTTCATGGATTGTCCCAAGGCGCTGGATGGATCCATGGTTGGCGATGTTGGATTTGATCCACTCAACTTCAGCGCATACCTGCCGCTCAGCTGGCTGAGGGAAGCGGAGATTAAGCATTGCAGAATCTGCATGCTTGCTGCGCTTGGATGGATCACGACGGAATTCTATACCTTCCCTTTCTATGCGGGTGCACCGAAGCTGCCGACTGACGCACATGGTATGTATTCTTCGTGAGCACCACGAATGCTTTGAAGTTGTCTCTGCTTCTGTTTGACACCTCTTTTCTGCTCCACACAGACTACTTCACGAAGACCGCACTGGCGCAGGTCCTGCTTTTTGTGTGTGTGTGGGAAATCTTAACGACCCCCGCTGTCATTCAGATGGTCACTGGCAAGTCTGACCGCAAACCAGGGTACTTCGGATTCGACCCTCTGAATTTGACCTCGAAATGGGACCGCTCGAAGCTGGACAAGTACCAGCTTTCGGAACTGAAGAATGGCCGACTCGCGATGATTGCTATTGGAGGCCTTGTCCACCAGGCGTGGCTCACCAAGTTGCCTGCCATCGCTCAGATTCAGGCTGGCAAGTTTTTCCCTTAATCAGTAGTTGTTAGATTTCTGTGGGACGTCGGGTGGTGAGTCAAAAAAATTGCAGTAAAAGTTGAACAACCCCGCGATATTTCTGTATGCCGGAATACATTGATCACGCTTAGTTGGGACAGAAACTCTTGAGAATGTCCGCTTTGTGCCTGTGCTCCAGGGAGCAGATGCGTATCCCAGTTTCCTCGCCGACATTGTTTTCCAATTTCATGGACCTTGTGGAATATTTTGGTAGCATTGTATATGGCTGAGACAGAAGAACTATCATAGAAGCAGCGCTGAGAACTCCCGCATACTCCTTGTGAAAGATCAGTAAGACTACTACTACTAATATATTGTTTGCTCGTGGTTAAAAAAAACTTTATACACGTCCGCTATCGAGCTTCAAGCTAGTACAGTTCACGTCATCTCACTGAAGATAAACGGGGTCCCTCTGTGCTTCTCGCAACGGCAGATACGTTCTTCCGCTTGTTTCGAGAGGCTCTCTTCTAGTAACTGTTGCTGTTGGGAGCACTCGAACCAATCAAATTTTTGCTACTTTTGCGGCTTTCACGATTGGGTTGAGTTTTCGCAGCAGGTCCTTGTTCATCGCTTTGTAATCAAACTCACATTCATGCAGCTCTGCGTGACGGTGATTTGCACAGTAGTAGTAACCACAGCGACACTTAAAAGTGGTCAGCCCGATTCTTCTGCGGCATGTGAAACACCTGTGCGTCAATTTCTGTGCTTTTCTCTCAGATATTGAAGTCTTGGCGCTGGAGTCAGAATCTTCCCTGCGCCGTTTCAAATCTTTCAAAACTTCAACGATGCACTGAATGTTCTCCACACCGTCCTGAAGCTTCGGCTCCTCCTTTCTATGCGTTTCAGTTCCAGCTTTCGATACACTTGTTTTCTCAGTAGAATCTCGATTTACAGTCGGTTCAGTTTCGCTTTCTCTCTCCAGGTGCGCCCTGTAGCATTGAGGGCACATGCTCAAGTTCTCCGACGATCTACGGGGTAAACAAAATAATAGAATGCTCAGTCAAGAAGAACCGTTGCTCTCGGTCCGTCCATCAATCGCCGCGCGTTCCAGTGCAGAGTTTAAAAGTCAAAAAATTCTTCAATTAGCAGCCTTCGAATATAGCATACCCCATAAATCCACATCCAGTAACACAAGGTTGAGGAACAGAAGAGTCTCTGTTGCAACCTGACATGTTGCAAACGCTTCCCCTTCGCACTATGCTTCTCTTTGCAGAGGACTGCCAGAGACGCTGGTCTTCACTCTCGTCGGGGACCACGCCAAAGTTTCTCGGTGAACTCTAAGTGTTCCGCAAAGTTTCTACTTTATACGCTTGTATTTTATTTACGCGGAGCTTAGACACCTCAGAATAGCACAGTGCATGGGTTGTTACTAAAGTACACCAATCCTAGAGCCCCCGCGCACAAACTCAGCTGAGCCCCACAACCTAGTCAGCGAAACACCTCTTAAGCTCCCCCCCGGATGCCCCTTCTCACCTCGACACCGAGTGTGAGGAGACAGCCCACTGCGTTAAGCGAGACTTTTTAACCTCCACAAGACAAGAACAGACTTGCCTCTGGCTTGGCCATGCGGCCGGAAAGAATTCTCATTCGATAGGTGCCCAGAAAATTATGAAATATTGCTAGTGTGCGTGTCGAATTCTAAGAGGTCGCCGACAGCTATTGCTGGAGATGACACACGGAATATTCCAAAAGAAAGATTTTTGCCCTTATTTTGAGCCTTGGTATTCCTGATTTTCAGTGTCGTCCAGCAAAAACACGCAAAAACCCAGACTAGCGCAAACGGGGTTTTCTATTTGAAGTACTGACAAGCGCCTTGTAAATATGCAGAGACCAACCGAAAACTGTTTAGAAAAAAACGCTCTCTTCGCTCTCGCGCTGTGCGCTCAGAAGTACTCGTGTAGCGTGTACTAGGCTTCTAAAAGCTGTGCTTTGATAGCGCGCGAGAAAATCGACGCTCTTATTTAATCATTTTTGCTTTTCGTTTGAACCCGGAACAGCAAAATTTAGCGCTCATTTTCCAATTTTAAGGGAAGCTGCGTGTTTCTTGAACTCGTGGGCCAGGATGATTTGACAGCTCAGAGCCTTCGTATACTGATTAAATTGGTTCCGTCGTCTGGGATGGCGGTGGGGTTCCATCGCGCCAGCCAACAGCTTGGAATTGTGCATCTTATTGTTCTCGATACATTCAATCTTTTCTGATTACTTTAGGACCAGCGAAGTTCGGGCGACTTGCGCCAATATATATACCCCGCGCATGAGAGCACGCGGCTGCGGTGTAGAAATGGAGCACCATTTCTACACCACAGGGACGATTTTGTGGAAAGCTACTGGTCGCTGGACTTCTGGGTTTGGAGACATAGATATTAAATGAAACTAGTTTTTTGGAAGACGCATCTAGATAAATTCAGAGGCACGCTGTTCCTTAAAAATGATGAACGCAAGGAAGTGAAGTATGGGCTGGAGTACTTCAAGGTTCGGTGTCACGGAGATATCAGTTTCTTGTGACCTTTTGCACTACGAACCCGCGGTCAAAGTAAACTTCAGGGCGCGAGCAATGATTTGTTAAACAAGTAGCTGCAGTTTCGATTCGCTATTTTGCACTTGTTGCAAGAGTCCCCTACTATGCCTGCGTTGCTCGCCCGTAACTGTGTCCTTTGCTGGGCAACTGCCTAATGCAGCGCAAACACTATTTCGATCACTATCTAGGGAAAAGGCCGGGCTTAAACCCACACCCCGGGATCTCTAGCTACGATAAAATATCCCCAGAAAAAACGGAATCAGCTCAAGGTCCCACTGATCCACACGAAGAGCTGCTAATGCAAGCTCTGCGTTCCCTTCCCTAAGCGTCTTGTTTATCTAAGCGCGTACATTGCTAAGCTCATCGATCTTTGTCAGCTTATGAGTGTATCCATCGCACAGGAACTCCTGCGTTATCTCTCCCCCGTCCAAATGTCTAGATCGCGATCGGTATGAATGTCGGTATCGTCCGGGTGCTCAATCGCCATTGCGTCCTTGCAATGTGTAAGTTTTCAGCACTCAGTGTGCTTGGTTGCAAGTCCGTTTGTTTCTCGGCTCCTTGGAAGCTGTCTGGGCTGTAGCGGCGAGACCACGGCACACCAATTGCGAATCTCTGTGACGTTCTTGTGGATGGCCACCAGCTCGGGGCCTAGATTGTAGTTCTCAAGGCAGTTTGTTGGTTCTTGTTCGACCTCCCGGAATTACCATCGGATAAGCCACTGCGCCACCTCTGGCATATTGTATTTGGTGTCATCTTTGCCGCAGTCCGCTCGATGTCTGACAGCGGTGGATTCTTTGTACACCGTTCGTAAGGCGTTTACTACTATTGCCCGTATTTCAGCGTCCGCAGTCGCGGAGTCGGGAGCCCCAAAAGTTCCGCATTCCCGGTCCGCTCAATTTTCTCCGTCCAAGGTGAGGAAAACCTTGTGTACAAACCTACGGGGGAGCGGATTCGGGCCCTATTTTCGTTGGTAAATTTGAGGCATTAAAGCGTGCGCCGAGATGGAGGCGGCAGAGAACACTCTGTTGATCAGCGTTCTAATCTGAGTGTAAGGTCCCCGAATGAGGCATTCTAGGAAGTGCGTTGAGAGCGCGCCTCCAAAACTAGTCCAGCACTACAGAGTATTTGATTGTGCACAGTTCTGTTGAACATTGCTGGCGTCGGGGTTTGCCTGTCGTTGTCGGGATTGAAGCTTCCAGGGTGCGTTGTTCGCAATTGCGCTAAAGGTAGGACCAATGCCCTTGATTGCTTTGGAAAGTATTGACCCGTCCAGTGTAGAATGCAATCAATAGGTTGGGTTCGTCGTCTCTTTCCAAATCCCAGGCCGCCCCATCTGCATGGGAGTACCACTCGTTTCCAAGGCGGTTGAGTGCCATTCCGGTCCTCAGCAGTTGTTTGGAAACAACACAGCAGCCTTTCTAGATGTAGCCTCACCAACGAGTCCGCTTCGCGTGCCAGTGTGCGTCCAAATTGAAACGCCAGCGTTCGCTGTGTATAGTCTGGGCGAGTTTCAGAGCAAAAGCGGAACAGGGCAGTTGCGCGCTCAGTTCCTGGTGGGAGAAGATGTGCAATCTCCTCGAAGAGTTTGGTTTGTGTCCCAATCGGGTTGGAGTGAATTGTCAGCCTTCTCTTGAAATTTCCACGTCTGCCATATCTCGGGTGACCAGTCTCGGGAATCCAGGTGATACCTGAGTAGTGAGAACCCCCACTTCTGAGGTTGCAGTTGGGCTCCGATGGTCGGTAGAGTCCTCTGGCTCCAGATTAGAATTGGGGCTTAGGGCTAAGGCATGTAGGCCGGGTTTAAGAGGGTTCCCCTTGTACCCCGGTGGTGGCCTGCAGGCGTAGGCGGGCTTTACCCTCCTCTTTCCGCGGTAATCTTGGCTATAGTTGCCAGGACATGGCTATTGTTCGCATCTGCCCGAAGAGCTCGCGTAATAAACTCCTCCGCCTTTGCGACGTTCTCAGTTCTGTATTCCAAAAGTCCGAGCGCATGATAAGTTGCCGCGTTGTGAGGGTCAACCTTAATGCCTCGCGAAAAGTTACCTTCCGTGTCTTTTTGACACTAGCCAAAGAGCGTAGGGGATTCTTCACAGTGGTTGCATACCCCCGCCGGTAGACGGCTCCAGTTCCGGATAGTGGTGGTCGACGAGTTGCTTATCGATGCGACAATCGATCTGGTTGAACACGTTGGCCAGGTCCAGCCTGCGTACTGCCGATTCTGGTTCACAGAACAGATGAGCTTGGATGACATGCATTGACTTGTCGCATGCGCCACTTACTGCAAGTTGGAGCGGTACTAGTACTCTCGGAGTCACTATGTATCCGAACTGAAGACCTACCGTGCGCCAGCTTCCGGTGGACCTCTGGGACTCCGATCGGGCGAACTGCAGGCCTCACTGGTGGTGGGCTGGTGGTAGAAGGCTTGACGAATGGCAGTAGCGACTGCTGCGCAAGGCCCTAGTGAGGACTTCCGGAAATCGCTCTGGTGCGGTTGAAAGTTGGGTTATGAAGCGTACGAGGTGTCGTTGTACCTGACCGTTGAGCGCCCATGGGTATTTTTAACGGAGCCCATTGGACCCGAGGCTCTTGGCCTTAGGCGGGCGTGCCAGATTGCGAGGAGGCCCTCGTCAACAGCTTCGCCAGCCCACCACCTGCCTCTGAGCTTGCCGTGCCTCCGGTTAGTAAGGTTCTTAGGTTCTGCGTGAGGGGCTCCGATAGCGGGATCTCCTCAGGGTCCGGGAGCAGATCTTCGAGCTGGTACCATGTATCAGAGTTTGGGTTGCCAGTTCCGAGGCCATGAACCCGTGTGCTGCGTCAGAGCGTCCGCCCAGGTGCGCGAGCTTCAGGGCTTGTTTCCGGCGCAAGCGTACTTGGTGCATGGAAGTGTCTAGATCCTGGGTCTGTGCAGCGGGCTTCGGCCGCGCCGCATGTTCCTCTGAGACCGTACAAACCGTATGGAATTACCGTAACCTCGTGGAATTCTGTACTGCGAGAGCACCTGTCCCGTTCGGCTCGTTCTGAACGCCCGACGAAGGCTTTAACTCGATAAGATCCTCCAGACAATTCCAACTAGGGAGCGAGGTCCGGACACAGATTCGGATAGTCTGGGGTACTTCAGAACGCCCTGAATTCTGCTATCTCTACCCTTACTGAAGTGAACCATGCAAGCCCTCTGTTCGGGCCGCGCGGTCAAAGCCCTCTTTCTAGGCTTTAGAGCTAATTGACCCAGACTAACGTAACCCTAGAGCTAATTGAGCATGTCCGCATACGCGAATAATTCACTCAAGAAGGCGCTGGGAGGTCGTTCGTTCGGGCCCAGCTAACAAAAGTTAAGGCCAGAAGCGCATCCCTTAGTTCCTTAAATCCAAATCAAATTCGTACTATAAATACTAACTACAGAGCTGCACAACACAGGTGCAGCAAAGGGTCTCTAATATCTATATACCTACGGGAGCGAATATTGGAAAGTAGCCACGCACTAATCAATCAATCCAAGATCAAGGCGAGTCTGCGGTGCACGGAAGTCGATGAGATCAACTGAGAATTCCTCTGCTTCGTCTTCGTCTTTGTATTCGTCAACATCCTCATCTTCGGAGGTCTCCCCCTGACTTTGTCGTTGGATCGGAATGGCTCGAACAGGCTTTTCACTCAAAATTCTTTGCTCTCTCGATGTTGCCTCGTCTCTGTTGCGCAGTGTTCTCTTCTTCCTCTTTTCTATGCTCACCCTTAGGTCCTGTTCCGTTGTCCATAACCCTGTGGATGCGAAGTCCCCAGATTGGGGCTCTCCAAGCATAACGCGGTTGTCACTAATGAGTGCCGCCTCAATCGAACGCTGAAAGATTATCTCCGCTCGCGAGGTCTCTCCATACTTGCTCTCGCATGCTTCGTAGCTCCTCCATATAAGCGGGTTCGAAGGCTCCCTCTGGACAGCTTCCTCAAACAGCTTCCGGCTTTTGAGCATACTCCCAGCCTCAGCCTCAACTCGACCCCAGGCGCAGAAAATCCTTGTTGAGTGAGGGTTGGCTTCGAGTCCATATCTGGAGAGCGACAATACAATTGAGGTCTCAGCTTACGGCTACCTCCGCGAATCTGAAACTGGACCCAAGGCATTTCACAAGCCGACTCACCGAAAGTACGTTTTTGCCCGCTCTATCTCTCCAATCTGTCTTTCGTAAGCTCCCCATGCATGCCATATCCTGTCAACAAATTTTGACTTGGGGTTTGCCCATACACCTTGTTGAAACAACTCTCGAGCTACATCTGTATTCTCAAGTCTTGCCTCCATCAAGCCCCATGCTTGCCAAAGCGGGCAATGCTTTGGTTGTTCCCGTAGTCCTTCTTCAAAGTGACCACGCGCTGCTTCATAGTCTCCCTAAATAAATAGTGTTCCGTAAAACACGTCGAGAGTGAGTTTATCAAAAGTTGTAGTTCGCAGACGCGAGCGCAGGAGAGGGGATTCGTTCTGCACTACAAAGCAAAAAGCTACCCAAACGCATTCTTGGGTCTCATCCAGGCAGCACATTTGTTGCGAAAACATGCGCGGTTAGCCGGCCCAGTGATGCCAAGTCTGATTCTGGTGAGCGCAACCTACCTCTTTGATTGCAAGCATTCCTAGCATCTGGTGAATTACCGCGTCCCTCGGACCTCGGGAACGGCCACGAAGCAGGAGAGATCGCGCTCTGCGCGACCCTCCTCTTTCCGCGGTAATCTTGGCTATAGTTGCCAGGACATGGCTATTGTTCGCATTTGCCCGAAGAGCTCGCGTAATAAACTCCTCCGCCTTTGCGACGTTCTCAGTTCTGTATTCCAAAAGTCCGAGCGCATGATAAGTTGCCGCGTTGTGAGGGTTAACCTTAATGCCTCGCGAAAAATACTTGCGAGCCAGTTCTGTGTTGCCATGTGCATATTCAAGTTCACCCCAAACGTGCCACAAGTAATAGTTTCGGGAATCCGCCTCCGTTCCAGTCCTAAAGCACTGTCTCGCGCTGTCAACGTCGTTGTCTCGACTCTGATAAAAGAGACCCAACGCAACCCATGAAGCAGCATGCGCTGGGTTAGCTTCACAGGCTTGCAGATACAGGCTCTTAGCTCGGGAGTAGTTTCCAGTACGCTCTTCTAGTACTCCCCAAGCCTGAAGTAGATGAGAATTTCTCCTGCAGAACTGCAAGGCATTTGCAAAAATCTTCCTAGCCTCAGAAAACCGTTCCAGGCGCATTTCAAGACGAGCCAGCCCCATCCATCCTCTTCCATCATAGGGTCGCAGTTTTATACACTTAACGTACAGTTCTTTGGCCAGGTCGTGATTCGATTGCCTTTGAGCGTTTCTTGCCCAGTAAAAAACCAAGTCAACATTAATCTTTAGGACCTGGCCAGGATGCAGGTCTGGACTGTCTCCTCCCTCCGTTACGAGGTAATAATCCTGCGCCACTTCCTCGAGGTGTTTCCTATTCAGACCGAACAAAACCTCCCCATCGTTCCTCTCAAAAACAAACCTTGCAACCCGTATCCGTTTATCTCTGGCCGAACAGCAGCGCAATGTTTCGCTCGGCACCGTCGAGACGGATCCTGAAACATTAACGAAGGAACCATGCATGCCTGAATTACCCTTGAATAACCTTCACAGGCATGTCATAAAGAGCTCCTCATTCCACGCAGAAGGTTCCAGCTAATCATCCTGCTACCGCCTTCAACAGGATTGCTCCTTAAGAAAATTCTCCCTCACCGTAGTCTTGTGACCCCGCAGTCTTGCGCCCGCGCCCTGCATTGCTCAAAGCAGACAAGTGAACCATCGGAATGGACAAAGGAAGCAGGTCGCATCTTGCGGTGGTCAACCGAGATGATCATCGTTTTTCAATTGTTTTTCGTATGTTCACGATCACTGGCTCTGACCAGCACGAAACGAGGAAAACGTGGTTTGTTTATGACTTAAATTTCTTAATACAGGCTTGATCAATCATTTTCGATCGAACTTGTCATTAATGGCTGATGGTGCCGTATTTGGTGCTTCAGTTTTCACAAAACAGTGTACTGTCGAAGCACCGCAGAAACGGAAGGAGTCGAACCGGGATTGCGAGAAAGCTCTTTGAAATGGGTGCACTTCTGCTACATGGTACAGGTCAAGGACGTTTTGTTGTCAGTCTGAACCACGACATCCAGGCAGTTTAGTATTCTGAGCTACTTGAAGACGCTGGCGAAACCGCAGGGGAAAAGCAGCTACTGCCTCTAGGTCTTCTCCCTGGTGTGCAATATCTAAGCTAATTGGCTATGCTCCACAACGCAAATCGTCCCGTTACCTGTTAGGGCACACTACTTCAAGGATTCTCCAGAAAAGCTAATATCCTCCTCTGCTAGTCCAAAAGCTTTTCCTGAAGGAACTGACCTTCTTGCATCGTCATCCTCTCATTCCCCGGCTTCCGTTGAACAACGGCATCATGAAATCAGTCTTCCAAAGAATATGCTTAATAAACAAGAGTCCTCAATGGACATGCTCCGCATTATTGCCGTCATCTTGAATCCCGTAAATCTTATATGCTTTAGGCCTGCAACGATAAAAATTACCTACCAACCATCTTCACTCATGTGCTCGTCATGATCACCAAACCGTCTGCACAGTCTTGCCCTGCTACGAGCACTATCGAGAGGCCTATGCAGAAATTAGAACGCTACACCAAAATTACAACATATCGTAGAAAATAAGTTCCTCATAAAACTTGGGATAAAAGTGTTCGAATCAGTTACGCTCCAAATCAAAGGTTTAAGCTACACACACTCAAACAGAGAATAATTGAATGAATTGGTTTAATAGGGGTTTAGGACAAGTTGGTAAACCCTCGAAAAACAGAGTTTAGGAATGGGTTGTGCAATATCGCCAATGGCCCACGTATTAAAATGCACCTGTTTTCGGTGGTAAGGGGGGGGTTCTTGAGTTTTTCAAAATCGCACCTGAGGGGAGCGCCGCAGACCACGAACAACCGTGAGGGAAGCTTGGGCGATTGGAAAACAGTCCGTTGACAGGATGGGGAAGCAGTTCTGCGGAGGTGGTGAAGCATCTATAGAAGCTTCTACATAGCCTTAGCACCTCCCACTCCGCTTGCAGTCCTAAACCTGAGGGTTTCGGCAGTAATTCGAACTGGCTTTATTAGCCGAACAGGACAAGGGATCCACATGGTATGGATAGAAGGGCTACTCAAGTAGCTCGACTCGGGCTTTGGAGCATTCCCCAGATTGCGGATGAGTAAATATTTCTTGCAGGAAGTGAGATCATCGTTCTTTTCACAAGAGCATTGGAAGGCCGAGGGGGAGTCATGAAATATAAGCTGAGGTAGCAAGTCCTAGCTTGTGAACGTCCCGTCTTTGGGGAGCCCGCATTTTACTGGTTTTTACTAGCATAACCTGAAGCGCTACGCAAAACTTGCAAAGGAACTATGAACTAGGGAGGGAAGCGTGCAAACCCAGACGCCGATGGTGCGCCTCGGCAAGCATGCTGCTAGAATATCGCCACAGGGCGACACTAGTACGTCTTAAGAGTCCCTAAGTATTCAGTAGGATGCTCAGCGAAACATTTCCGCAACCACTTCAAACCCGATCGGGATTGTCGCTCCCGGGTGTACGAACACTTAGTACGTGTACGATCTGTTCACAACCACATGACGCTGCAGGGATTCAACGCCTCCATCCATCACGTTTATTCGCCTCCATCACTGCACCAGCTCTACAGAGAGCTGGACACTTCGGCACAACATGGTCAGGGACGCACTGGCGACACTGCTGAGACAATGGCGACGAGAAGTGACAGTAGACCTGACTGGACACTACCAAGGCAGTCGGCTCCGCCGTGACATCCTAGCTCGACACCCACGAACCGGCAAGCTCTGCGTGATCGATGTGAAGGTGACCTCGCCGCTGCAAAGAACACACCTACACAAAGCGTCTTGGGAGACCGAGTATGCGGTCACAAAGCGGAAAAATTTAAAGAGTCCAAATACTGTGCCAGTATCGGGGAACACGATGACGACGTCTTCGTACTCATCTGTCTGGAAACATTTGGGCAGATGGGAAAACAAGGCAGTGAGCTCATGAAGGAAGTGACTGTACACCTGGATAAGCGGGAAACGCAGGTGAGTGATGCTCGGGCGATCTTGAACCGCACTCTGTGGAAAGGAAACGCTATCCTGGCCACCCAGGCACGTCGTGTCGACGAGGCAGACTATGAAATCGTCCCTATCTATGAATGTGGCCACACAACACATTAAGGGTTTCTTTGCTGACCAATAGAATCCTTATTCCTTCTTAATGGGCTCCAATAGGGAGCTCTTCAGTAAAGTGTACACGGTTATCTTCCCTAGATAGTGATAGAACTAGTGTTGCGCTGCATTAGGCAGTTGCCCAGTAAAGTCTACAGTTACGGTTACGTTAGTCTGGGGTATAGTCTGGGGAATTTGACGTTAGTCTGGAGTAGTCTGGGTTGACGGTTAAGGGGGCTAACAAGCACAAAGAGAAGGCGAGGTTTTAGTAAGGAAAGCTTCATGATCGAGAAGAAGATGCTGGGACCGTACCCAGAACCTCCACGCCACCCGGGCACCAACGGCCCTGGCTCAGGCGAAGAGGGGATGGCGACACCGAATCGGAGTCGGAGGCCAGAACCGTGCGGCAGGACCACAAGCACCCAGGATTTAGGAGCAGCGAACACCCAGGAGGCTTACAGGATGGAGACTCAAGAGGTAACTGGACCTGCGGCAGCCTTTTTGCACCAACTTCGCGCCTTCGACCGGCGCTATCAGGACTTGGGAATTGGTGAAGCAATTACCGCGCAGTTCTACCAGGCTGTATTCAAACTCTACTCACGGATTAACAGCACCACTGAACTCGAAGGAATTACCGGACGGGTCTGCGAGCTTTCAGCAAAACCTTATATGTGGCACGGTGGAGCCGCAGCACTGAACCCCTCCCAACTCCTGCAAGATCACGAGGCGTCACACTCGCCTCAAGTACATCCTCAGCGAATTTTTGACTCGGATAAGGCATACGGTTGAGGTTGAGTCGGAACTGCCCAGATCAATCTCGGACTCTGCACCGCCCCGTTGTATAGCCGATCTCCTCGTCTCCGACGCTGCTGCCAGACGCTAAACATATGTGGACCTTGCGATTACCTTCCCCGTGGCCAGCGCCCACCTCACCGCAGCCGCCCGCCGCCGGGGGGCCGTGGCTTCAGCCCTTCGAAGAGTTAAGGAACGACGGTATGCTGAGAGCATGGCCAGTCTGCCTTGCGCTGAGGGTCGCTCTCACCGGTTCCAGCCATTCATTGTGGAAAGCTTTGGTCACGTCGATAAGTCGGGTTTAGAGTGGTTGCGGAAATGTTTTGCTGAGCATCCTACTGAATATTTGGCGCTCTTGAGGCGTTTAAGTGTCTCCCTTTGGCGATATTCCAGCGACATGCTTTCCGAGGCGCGCCATCGGCGCCTGGGGTTGCATGCTTCCCTCCCTAGTTATTAGTTCATCTTCACGCCTTGCGTAGCGCTTCAGGCTATGCTAGTAAAGTCCTAGTAAAGTCCAGTAAAGTCCTACTGAATATTTGGCGCTCTTGAGGCGTTTAAGTGTTTCCCTTTGGCGATAATCCAGCGATATGCATTCCGAGGCGCGCCATCGGCGCCTGGGGTTGCATGCTTCCCTCCCTAGTTATTAGGTCATCTTCACGCCTTGCGTAGCGCTTCAGGTTATGCTAGTAAAGTCAGCAAAGTCCAGTCCAGTAAAGTCCAGTAAAGTCCAGATCACCCGCCGGTGGCGGCCATCAATCAACATGCAGCCGGAACGCGTCTCAATCAACTTCCGCTCAGGACAGGTGTCACGGTTCCAGTGGACTATTTCACGTCTCCAACAGCCAGCTGGGTATTACTCAAATTATTCCATATTTCGAGTTTTATTCCCCCCTAATTACTCCCAAATTAGGTAATATATCCCAATTCTATCTTGTTCTTCTCTATCTTCTTCCTCTTCTCTCCAGCTAACCTGGGAAATATCGAGTTTTGCCCATCGTACTTATACTCTTGCTCCATCGGGATGTGCAATAACTATTAAGCTCAAAAGGGTGTTGCACCTCCAGAGATTTTGGCACAGCCCGAGCATAATTTTGCATAGCCGGACATTGCTGGAAGGTGGAGACGTCACATCCCTCCCACCGAAGAAGAAGCGCGGGGTCGGGCAGATTCAGCAGCACGATGAAAGTTCATGTAGTAGCGAATTTGCCTTTTTGTAGCAGAGGTTTGTGGCAACCACTGGTGAGCTGCAATCCATCGAGCATCAGCTACTGTTTCCCCCTCGAAGTATACCATATATTCGCTGGTTCCCTCTGGTTTCATCCGATGACCAAGTACGGATGCGATTTCGCCTCCAGTCGCTGCTTCAGCTACCAACTCGGGTATGTCGGGTTGTACGTTGTCGGGAGAACCGACAAATTTCCTCAGCAGGGAAACGTGGAACGTTGGATGTACCTTCATTTCGGTTGGTAACTGCAGGGTATAAGCGACATTGTTCACCTTACGCTGGATTCTGAAGGGTCCGATGTATCGAGGTCTGAACGGTTTGGGATCTCGTAGCGGCAAGTTCGTGGTTGATAAGAGCACCATTTCGTCAGGGAAAAACTCAGGGTCACGCCTTCCCGCGTCGTAGCGGTTTTTCTGTACTTGCTTTGCGTACAACATGTTGTTCCTTGCTGCAATGTATTGGTCCTGCTGATGTCGTAAAAGAACTTCGGCTGCCTCAGGTAAGGGAGAAACGATAGCCTCCTCTGCACGTGGTACTATTAATGTTCCCGGTAGCTCAGGGTTTCGTCCGTACAGAAGTTCGAAGGGCGAATACTTAGTAGATTCCGAGATTTGCGTGTTGTAGACCAACTCCGCCATGGAAAGATCTGCGGCCCATGTAGTTCGGGTACTGTTGCATCGGAGGTATGTCTCCAACGTCTGATTGACTCGCTCCGTTTGTCCGTCCGTTTGCGGGTGATAGGCTGTACTCAAATTCGTTCTGACCTTAAGTATACCCATCAGTCGTTGCCAGAATAGGCTGGTGAACTTAGAATCCCGGTCTGAAATTATGGTTCGGGGTAATCCCGCGAACCGCACCCAGTGTTCGAAGAATAATTCTGCCGTTTTCGCCGCATCTGCGTCCGTCCGGGTTGGTATAAATTTCGAATATTTTGTGAAGCGATCGACAATTACTAGGATTGCATCAGCTCCCGATGTAGTCATGGGAAGACTAACGATGAAATCCATGGTGATGTCCTGCAACTTTGTTTCTGGTACAGGTAGCGGCTGTAGAAATCCTTGTGATGCCCGGAGTGGTTTCTGCTTTTGGCAGATTTCGCACTTTCCAACCATTGATTGAACGTCATCCCTCATTGTGCGCCAATAATAACGTCTCTTCAAAAGGTTGACTGTTTTATGGAGACCGAAATGTCCTCCCGTGGGTTCCTCATGATATCGCCGTAGTAAGTCCGGTACGAATTTCTGGGGCACACAAACGCGATGATGTTTGTACAAGATGTCCCGCTTTCTACGAAATCCCTGCTCCTCGTACTTCACTGCTTCTGGGTAGACTGCTGCGAAATCAGGATCTTGTAGATATGCTCCGGTCCAATCTTCTTGGGATAGTATACCGGAAACCGCCATCTGGTTGATCGCTCCCCGGCTGAGTGGGTCCGCAATATTTTCCGCCCCTTTCTTGTATTCGATATTGAAGGAAAACGGCATTAAGCGATTCACATATCTCGCTTGTCTCTTGGTAAGCTCCTTTTGCGAGTGTAGAAAACGCAAAGGGTTATGGTCGGTGCGAAGCCCAAATCGTTGGCCCTCGACGTACGTCCGCCAATGTAATACCGCTAGGGTCAACGCGTAGAGTTCCCGTTCATAAGTGGAATACTTCTCCTCCGTAGTGGTGAACCGCTGTGAGAAGTACGCAATTGGATGTTCTCCATCTTCAAAGGTTTGCAATAACACAGCCCCTACTCCCTTGTTACTGGCATCAGTACAAATTGTGAAGGTTTTTGTAAAATCCGGATTTCGTAGTACTGGCTGCTGCATCAATTTCTCCCGCAGGGTGTCAAATGCTTTCTGTTGCTCCGGTCCCCACAGAAATTCTACATTCTTCCTCGTGAGGTTGGTCAGGGGTGCTGCTACCGGGCTGAATCGTGGCACATAGTTACGGAGATAGCCCGTAAAACCCAAGAAGGACCTGACATCGTGCACATTTTCTGGGACTTGCCAATTTTTAAGGGCGGCTACCTTGCTAGGATCCGGCCGTCGTCTCCCACTCCCAACCAGATGACCCAAATATTTCGTTTCTGGTACACCGAAGACGCACTTTGACCGCTTTGTATAGAGTCGGTGGTTTCTCAGCTTCGAGAAGACGATGTCTAGATGTCTTTTGTGGTCTTCCTTATTCGCCGAGTAGATAATAATGTCGTCAAAGAAGATCATGACGAAAACGTTTAACTCGATGAAGAAAATACTGTTCAATAGTCGAGTAAACACAGCAGGAGCATTTGTCAGTCCAAACGGCATCACTAACCACTCGTAAAGACCAAATGGCGTCGTGAACGCTGTTTTTGGAATGTCCTTCTTCTCCACGCGTAGTTGCCAGTAACCACTCCTCAAATCGATCACACTGAGATATGTGGCTTTGCCGAGAGCATCTAGACAATCGTCTATTCTTGGCGGGCTGGTCTTGTTGAGGATGGTTGCCTGGTTCAGTTTGCGGTAATCGATGCACAATCGCCGCCCACCATCTTTTTTGTCCACAAAAAGACAGGGTGAAGCAAAAGGCGGTGAGCTAGGTCGAACGAGGTTTTTGCTCAGCAAATCTTGTAGTTGAGTTTTCAGATCCTTCTGATCTGCAAGACTCATTCGGTATGGTCTTTGGGATGTTGGTTCAGTTCCCGGTTTCAGATCAATTGTAAAGTTGACGTTTCGCCAAGGGGCCAGGTTCTTAATGTCTTCCACAAAAACGTCAGCGTATTTATCCGTAATAAATTCCTCCAGATCTTTCGCCTCTTCCAGTCGTTTTTGTGTAAATTTCGTCATATTTTTGATTTCGGGTTCCTCCGTATAATTTTCAGGTTCTGGGTGGTCAGGTTGTTCAGGTTCTACTTCAGGGTTTTGTTCAGGTTCTTCTTCACTGTAATTCTCCCGGTTTTCAGGTTTCTGTTCAGGCTGAGTGACAAGTTCTTCAGCTTCTTCTGGTTGATTGCTCAGCTTGGCTTCTGGTTTAATGGCTGGATCTGTTTCAGTTTCTTCGGGGTATTCAGGTTCTTCTGGGTATTCGGGTTCTTTTTCTGGTTTTCCTTCTGGTTTGATAAGTTTATCTTCTGGGTATTCGGGTTCTTCTGGGTATGCAGGTTCTTTTTCTGGGTTTAACATCAGCAGCTGGTTTGGTAGGTCGAGTCTCGCTTGATAGTAGCTGAGGAAATCTCTTCCCAAATATCCAGGGCTCGTAGCGTCTTCAACTACATAGGGCTGCCAATCGAAGTGATGACCACCTAGTTGTAGGGTCACGTTGGCTTCGCCCAAGATTTTTATGGATGTGCCCGGCGAGGCCGTGTCCAATTTCCGTGTTGAGTCGGAATTATTGTGGTGGCGTCCGGTCTTCCCCTCAAGACAGAGTGGCTGCTGCCTGTATCGACGAGCAGGGGGGTTACCTTGCCGTTGACCAACCCTTTGACTGTCATGTCCCCGTGGAGAGGGATAGGGACGCCTTGTTCAGCAACAGTAACGGCGTCCCCTACTGCTGCTCCTCTTTTAACTGCTGGGTTAAAGGCGGTGCCGACTTCGAGACAGTCAGATCCCGATCAGGGTTGTTCCAGCAGATCCTTTGTGTATGCCCCTTCTTCCCGCAGTAGTTGCAAACAATGCTGGTGTAGTTACGCTTCTGCAGCGCTTGCGTTCCGGGTTGGTAAATGCGTCCAGACCTGGTTCCCCTGCTTACAGTGGTCTGGGGCGTTGCCATTTTTTGGGGAAATTTCTCTTCCCGTCTGGAAGGTTGGCTGGCTGCCTCAGCTCCCTCAATTTTTAGGGCAAGTGCCTGTGCCGCCTCAAAATCCTGCACGTCCTGTATGTAGATGTATTTCTTGACCTCGGGTTTAAGGCCTTCGACGAAGCGGTCGAATTTCTCTGAATCAGAAATTTCTCCAACCTGGATCAGACATTTGTTGAAATATGCGGAATATGCTGCTACACTCGTTTTCTGCTCTGCCCGTGCGAGTTGCTGTTTCGCGCGGATATTAGCGTCTGCTGGGTAGAATTGCGATTTTAAAGCATCCTCAAATCCGGCGTAGCGCGTGGGTTTTTGCGATTCAGGTATCAGGGACCACCAATACGAAGCGTCGCCAGTGAGATAGCCCTCTGCGAGGGTAATCTTGTAGTCGTCGTCGTCGTCAGGCAGACGAGCCAACTTAAAATACGTTCTCAAGCTGTTCAGGAACGTAGCAATGAGCAAAGCGTCGCGTCGCCCGTCATAGGCTTTCGGTTGCGGGGCCTGGATCTTGATGAGTGATGCCATCTGCTGTTTGTCAGGTTTTGGTTCTCAGGTTCACTGGTTCTAGTAGTACTGGGCTCACTTTTCAGGTTCGCATAATGGTTCCTCAATCGCAACTTGCGATGAGACCAGATTTCACGTCTCCAACAGCCAGCTGGGTATTACTCAAATTATTCCATATTTCGAGTTTTATTCCCCCCTAATTACTCCCAAATTAGGTAATATATCCCAATTCTATCTTGCTCTTCTCTATCTTCTTCCTCTTCTCTCCAGCTAACCTGGGAAATATCGAGTTTTGCCCATCGTACTTATACTCTTGCTCCATCGGAATGTGCAATAACTATTAAGCTCAAAGGGGTGTTGCACCTCCAGAGATTTTGGCACAGCCCGAGCATAATTTTGCATAGCCGGACATTGCTGGAAGGTGGAGACGTCACAGACTACGTAGCGGCCTTCCCAGTCATCGGGAATGGCAGTACACAACCTACCTACGCTGAGCGCAAGGCTCAGAATGCCTCAGTGCGCGGAAAGCAGCACAAACCCGCACAGTAGTAACCCCAGGGCCGCAGACCCAGCAAGTTGCCGTGAGACATCAGCACGCTACGGTGGGAGGAGCTATCTGGGGACCAGAGACTACACCGGTCCTCGCCACGCTCAGGAATGTACGACCCCCGCGGCAGGATGAAGTGGCCCCATCAGACTTTGCAACGGTTCTTTTGCCAAGCATTGGGGATCCCGAGCTCTTATCTCTTATGTGGTGCACGAGGACTTCATTGCTTCCCACGCCAGCCCTATATGCCACCCAGACGCAATCCCGCTTCTCTAAAGCGCCATTACACGGGGAGTTTTAGGACAGGGATTTTCGGATCCATTTACCCTGCGACACCCCGATCGGGAAGTGACCCTGTCAACTGGCCAGGCGCCCGAGGCCGATAACCTACTGGGATACAACGAACGCCAACGCATCGCACAGGCGGACATCGCGGCCCAGTCACTGCAGAGGACCATCGAGCAGATTATTCGCGTCCGTTCGAGGCTTCGCAGGATGCATCTCTCTTTCAATACTCTCGCGGCACTACACGAGTATCTGGACACAGCTAGCGGTACTGGTTTTTTTTTTGTTGGCTGAGTTGGGCGCGATTGAGTTTGTTCGAGATTTTGGTGTGGGCCGCCATCTTTCTGCGGCTGTTACTCGCCTTTCCCGGCGTCTCCGGGTCGTTCGCGAAGGGTTTTTTGGGTGGTTTTGGTCTGGGAAGGTGGTTCCGGTAGGGGATTGGTTTATTTTTAGTGTTGGTGTTTTGCGCGGCGATATTTCGGTCATCGGCAGTGCTTGTGGGGTAGAGCTACTTGATTGGCTACATTCGGTGTGGTAGGTGTAAACCCAGACATATGTGCAGACCGCAGACTATGTTGCAGAGCCATATGATGCCTCTTAAGGCTTCACGAAGAGCCAGAAACTCAACCACACGGGTTGAAGTTGCGTTCAGTCTGCTGCATTGCTGGACAGCTTTGGGGGTCGGTCTGTGGACGTGCTCGGATTCGCATACGCAGATGAGGTACTGTACTTGAAAGCATTAAGGGTTGACTACCAATCAACTAGGCTCCAGTTCGAAATGATGTACTTCTCTGTCAGGTACCGAGCAGGAGCAAGTCGCACGTGTCTACTGAGGAGTACCTGTGCAGCTTCCGTTGGATTCATCAAAAATAGTAACTTAGTCATTGGCAGGATGGTAGGTGCTGGAAGGGTTATCTGGGTCACCTAATCAATCTGGGGTTTTGTTTCTTTTTCGGTCGCGAGCGTGTTCGTTTACGGGAAGCACTTCCTCTGGTACGCCTTCCCCTCGATTTTCCGCGGTGCGTCGTTTGCTTTTGCCACTACTTCTGTCTTCCGGGTGGGTGTGTTGCGGGGCCTTTCCTATTTGGGTTGGGTTTGGTCGATTATTCTCTCGGTGCGGTTTCATATTGGTGGTGCAACGTTTCTTTTGCGCATTCCCTCAGGATGGTAGGGATATCTCCGCGCTCGACGGAGCCTCCTCCCAAGGAGGCACTGCCAGGTGGGGGACTCTGTGTTCGCCTCAGCTGCGGCACGTTTTCTTCCGAGGTTGACTTGGAAGGCGCTTCTGGCACCCAGGCGCGTGCACTTATCTCCGCTGTCACCAGCCTGATCACGGCTGCGAGTGATCGTGGAGTGCTCCCTCAGCTCACCCAGAAGCTAGGTGGGCTGGAATCGGGATTGGTGGCCAGGTCAAATTCAAATTCGGACGAGAATTTGAATTGCCCCAGAGTGGCAGCGTTGGCTGAAGGCAGTCAACATCCGGTCAATCAACATGAACCTGTCCCGGGACAGGCGAGGGCTGTTGCTTCTGCGCGGGACAGTACGACGTTGGGGAGCGGCAGGCCGGGCCAAAACGCGCTTCAGCGCTCGGGGACTCGAGGCAATGGTGGTGGTGACTGTGCGGCAACCGGTGTGGAGGAGACTGCAGCTGTGGACTTCCCTCTCTTGGACCAGCCCTCAGGTGGTCACCAGCTCCCGGCTAATGCGGGGGCACGTGGTGGCCGCAAGGGGGGCGCTTCGTACGCATCAGTCTTGCGGAAGGGCACCACTGCCACACGTACGGCGGCTATGCTCCGTTTCATACCATCTCGCGACCCTCAGGATGGACCTGTGGAGACCACTCTCCAATTTCTGTGGGTGCGAAATGTCCGGCCCCAGACTACACGAGGACAGGTTCCGTCTATGCGAGACTTCCGGGACACTTTTGCGGAATCGTTAGGGTGCAGCCGGGGTGATTTCTTCTTCGCAAACTATGAGGGCCGCGACGTGCTGTTTTTGGTCTCCGCAACCGCCGCCAAGTACCTGGAGGCCTAGCTGGCGAAGCCTACCGAGCAGTGGCCTGAGAGCGCCCGGTGGCCTGAGAGCGCCCGGTGGCTGCGCTGCAACCCGCAGGTGGTTTTGCACTTGGATTTTGACCGTTTCTCGGGCAATTTCCTGTCTCCGGGAGAAACGGCAGGGCTCTCTGAGCATGAGAGCAGCGTGAAGGCGGCAGCGATCCATTGGCTACGGATTCAGCGCCTTGAGAGGATCTTGTTGGAGCGGTTCCGGTCGGGCCCTCGTCACCTGCGCATGGCGGTTTCCAGTTTCCTCGATCTGGAGAGGCGACTTGTGCTGACTTCGCGCTACAAGACAGAGCTGCAGCGGGTGGGGATTTTGGAGGGCTCTGCTTCCAGCACTACTTCCAGCGAGAGTGGTGAGGCAGGGGAGCAGACTGAGGGCATGGCGGTGGTGGACGCCCAGGTTACTTTGCTGAAGCCCGCGGGATCCGTTCCGCGAGCCTCGCGGAGTGGGCGGCTCACGACCTTGGTGCGGATAGGAGGTAAGAGAGCGAGGACCGACTCCCCCGGGTCTAAGGGGGAGAAGCACGATTAGCGCTCCAGGCACGGCTGCGAGGTCGCAGCCTATGGATCTACAGTCTTATGTCCTGAAGGAGGGCGGAGACTGGGGCATTTGGCGTACGCGTTTTCGGAGTTGGCTCCGGCGGTGGATTTCTTTGGAAGGAGGCTCGCTTCCCCTCCGTGGGGGCATTCCCCCAGTCGTCCTTCCTCGTGGAGACCTTCTAGTAGCTGGAACCATTCTCGATTTCATCTTCACGAGCCTGGCTCGCAACATTCGGGACACAGTCATTTGGGTTTTTCTGGGGGTCATGCCGCGGCTGATTCTGGCCCCCATTCACACATCGGAGCGCAGATGGCGAGTACGAGACCGACTGGCCCTGTTCTTGAGGGGAGACTTCGAAGTACTACAGCGCAGCTATTTGGCGTCGTCAGCACCATCCGTCCGTCGGACTCGGCATGGCACAGTGTCGCCCGTGCCGGCTCGAGTACAGAAATTGGTAGCAGCGGGCGATTTAAGTCGAGCGGCGCGGGTTTTGGAGGGCCAGGCGCCTGTCCTCCCCTACGATGATAGTCTCGCGCAGACGGTGTCGTCTTTGTTCCCTGAGTCCGACGTGGATTTGTCCCCTGAATTCGAGGTATTCTTGGACCGTCCGGAGTTGGCCAGGTTTCGCATCGATCTGACGCTCAGTGAGTCTGACCTGGAGGATTTGCTTCGTACCTCGCGTCGGGGACGCTGTCCCGGACCCTCCGGACTAAGAACAGAGCTATTGCAGGCCCTGAGCCAGCCTGGCCAGAGCGCGCTTCTGAGGATCCTTAACAAGTTGTTCCAGGGCGTATCGGGTGCGTCTGCGCCATGGGAACATCTCCGGCAGGCACAGCTTTGCTTGCTCACGAAACCTGACCACCAGCCGGCCCTGCCCACCCGCGTCTCCGGCCGATCGGGATGGTGGAGAGCCTACGGAAGTTAGCCGGGAGGTGGCTATGCCAGCGCCTTCGCCAGCGCGTCACAGCTTTTATGGCGCCCTTGCAAGTAGGGGTGGGATTTTCTGGGGGTTGCGAACTGATCACCCATGGGATCGAGCTAGAACGCGCCAGTAGGCCGGAGTGGGGAGTCTTGGTGGTTGATTTCCGGAACGCATTCAACAGCGTGTCGCGGACGCATGCGCTAGAGGTGCTCCGACGTGTGTTTCCGGAGGCGTGGCCGTTTCTATTGGGTATTTACGGAGGGGAGAGCCTCCCCTACTTGACAACGGAGGGCACTGTTTTTCAAGCACATACTGGCGTCCAACAAGGCGAGCCTTGCGGAGCTCTTCTTCATGCCTGTGCCCTACAGCTCATACTTTTACGTCTTTCGACTGAGGTCTCGGATCTTCGAATCTGCGCGTACCACGATGACGTAACATTGCTGGGCACCCCTGACACCCTGGCTAGGGGACTGACCGCGATCGAAGCGATTGCACGTCGCGTCGGTTTGACTGTGGAAACAGAAAAATGTCGCTTTCTCCCCGCGAGGGACGTGTCGCTGAACTCTCTGCCACCCACTCTGCGACTAATCAGCGAACGTGAAGGGTTCGAACACCACGGCGTCGGATTGGGGACTGACAACTTTGTCCAAGCATCCTGCGAGCGAGTTTTGGCACGGCACAAGCAACTCACCGACGCCATTGAGCACCTACCCGACAGCATGCTGCAATCGGCCTGCTTGCTTTCCCGCTTTTGTGCCGGTCCCAGACTCAACTACTGGTTGCGCAGCCTGCCTCCAGCTTGGGGCTCGTGGATCGCGGCTAAAGCCGACGAAATGACCCTGCAACACTGGGGAACGCTCTTGGATGAGCCCCTCGATCTTGAAGCTGCTCCCGACAGGGACTTAATTCGTGCACAGAGCGCTCTACCGTTGCGATTAGGGGGATTCGGCGTCGCAGACCGTGGGCTGGTATGCTCGCCAGCGGCGGTTGCCTCCTGGGCTACCGCGCTGCGAACGTTGGTGACCTTCCGGATGCGAAGTGCCTGCCTCTTGGCTCGAGCTTTGACCAACGAGGATCCAGTGACCCTGCCGCCCCCGCTTTTGACAATTTATGATGGTCTTCAACACGCGTTCAGGAGGTGCAACGCCGTGCCGGACGCAAATCGGTCCCGCTTTCGTTCCTGGAGGGAGCTGTTATGGGGACGAGCTGGAAGCGATTGAGGATTGTCCCCTCGACCGAGTTCTTGCCGATGACGGAGAGGCTAGCCCCGGGTCCCCTGTTGCAGACTACCCGGGTTTGAGCCGATTGTGGAGCTCCCGCACTGATGTGATTCAACATAGCCTCACCTGGGGCCAACACAGTGCCGCTCACACAGTCATGCTCAATTCTCCTCTCACGCCGCCTACCACTGCCGCTCGTCTCCGCGGCATGGGAGGCCACCTCTCGCACTTGTGGTTAACCACTCTACCGTCGTCATTGAGTCATCGTCTCGATGCTTTCCAGTTCCGTTCTGCCGCACGCATCTATCTCGGTTTGCCACAGGCTCCGTGGCACTCTAATCGGCCGTCTTTCTGTCAGGGATGTGAGAGCCGGATTGACGCTTGTGGCTACCACTTCCTGGGTTCCTGCGGACTGTTGCGAGGTCTCCGTACGAGGCGTCACACTCGCCTCAAGTACATCCTCAGCGAATCTTTGACTCGGATAGGGCATACGGTTGAGGTTGAGTCGGAACTGCCCAGATCCATCTCGGACTCTGCACCGCCCCGTTGTATAGCCGATCTCCTCGTCTCCGACGCTGCTGCCAGACGCTCAACATATGTGGACCTTGCGATTACCTGCCCCGTGGCCAGCGCCCACCTCACCGCAGCCGCCCGCCGCCGGGGGGCCGCGGCTTCAGCCCTTCGAAGAGTTAAGGAACGACGGTATGCTGAGAGCATGGCCAGTCTGCCTTGCGCTGAGGGTCGCTCTCACCGGTTCCAGCCATTCATTGTGGAAAGCTTTGGTCACGTCGATAAGTCGGGTTTAGAGTGGTTGCGGAAATGTTTTGCTGAGCATCCTACTGAATATTTGGCGCTCTTGAGGCGTTTAAGTGTCTCCCTTTGGCGATATTCCAGCGACATGCTTTCCGAGGCGCGCCATCGGCGCCTGGGGTTGCATGCTTCCCTCCCTAGTTATTAGTTCATCTTCACGCCTTGCGTAGCGCTTCAGGCTATGCTAGTAAAGTCCAGTCCAGTAAAGTCCAGTATGAGGGGGGAAAGAACGAAGTCCCCAACGTAGTCCCTAGCCTCGGTTTTCAACGGCTTTGCTTTAGGTAAATGGATACTGCAGGGGAAAACATTCCATCCGCATTTCATGTCGCTCTCCCCCCACCCCAGACTGATATTCAATTTTGTCCTGCGAAGCGCCTAACGGCCATGATGCAATGATACTCCCCCCTTATAAACCGTTTGTCTCCAATCGTTGCTTGCCGGTTTAGGTTTCTAGCTGTAGAGTATGCATTTGGATGCTGGAGGCGGGATCTTCGTTGTGCTTTGCTTAGCCTGCTTTTTCCGCTCACATGTCTTTGTTTCAGTCCCCGAGGAGACTGAAAATCCATTTCATTTGTTCTTGGAACAAAAAAAAAACGCCGACGACGGCAAAAAGCCGTTGGCGCAAAAAAGCCCGTTGGCGCAAAAAAAGCCGTTGCAAGCAAATCTTCGGTTATGATGGGTATCCCACGGGGGTACGTTTTTTCTTTTTCGAAGGATGTCTTGGAGGCTACGTTAGTCTGAAACGGCACCGTCAGACACGATGGCATTCACCTCTACTTGATTCCCATTGGCACAAGGAGCTACATGCAAGCATGTAGCCACCCGCCACACATGCGGAGGATACAACGCGAGCAGGAGAAGCTTGTGCACGAAATAATACGATCCCCTACGGGTCGCCGTCCTTCGTTGAAGGCGAGTTGCTGCAGCTCCTCGGTAAGCACAGACAGCTGGTTGCAGAGCTTCGACGGCTACCTCCGGGCTTTCTCCAGTGCTCGTTGTTGCTGTTTCGGTATTGTTGCAGTCAGCGGTTAACCTATTGGCTTCGCTCACTTCCAACTCATTGGGGCCGGTGGTTGGCCACTCGTGCGGATGCTGAAAGTTTCCGTGACCTGGGGTATTTTCTCGATGAAGAGCTGAGCGCTCTGCCGCGACCCACCTGTGATGTTGTGCGCGCCCAGGTAGGCCTCCCATTGAGATTGGGGGGACTGGGCCTCTGCAATCGTGTTGTGGTCCAACCTGCAGCCGCAGTAGGGGCCTGGGGAACCGCACTTCCCACTTTGAGCAGCTTGGGTATCTCGAAGTTCCGCAATTTGATGGCGAGCCTCTCGCGGGGTGTCTTGCTTCCCAGCGTACCGGAAAGCGCCCAAGACTTGTTTCTGGAGCTCCAAACCGCCCTGAACTCCTGTACTAGTCTCCCCGAAACCGTTCAACCCCGTCTTCCTGACTGGCGAGCTGTATTTGACCGCTCTCGAGGCTCCGCCCCGGGGATTCGTCCTGCGCCTGAACCTGTTCTAGGGGAGATTGACCCAGTGGTTGCCGCAGAAGAAGAAGTTCCAGTTGATCCTCCTGATGATTCCCAGCGCGCTGGGAGCCGAGCTCAAGCACGCACGGATGCGCTGCAAAATATCCTTTCTTGGGACTTGCACCGTGCTGCATATGGCCGACTCCTCGCGCAGATGGTCTCATCTTCTCGCGCTCGCGCCCGCCTACGTAGTCTTGGAGGGGTTCTTAGCTCTCAGTGGCTCATGACCGTACCAGCCTTTCCGCCACTCACACTGTCGGATTTCGAAGTGCGTACTTCACTGCGCTTATACCTCGGCTTACAGCAGCCCCCTTGGCCGTACGAGATGGGTTCGTCGTGCCCTCTCTGCTCTCAGACTGAAGACAACGCAGATTTTGGCGCCCACCTGCTCGCTAGTTGCCCGGCGGTGAAAGGTGCTCGAACCCGCCGCCACACACGGATCTTGAACCTGTTATACCGGGAACTTCGGCCTATAGTCCAGCAAGCCGGTCTGGAAATCGAACGTGAGAAACCTTTACCCGTCGCGGACTTTCAAAATGATGAACGCCGTGTAGCCGACCTGGTGATAACCTGTGACGACAGCCGCCGTACCACATACGTTGATCTTGCTGTTCCCAACCCTCAAGCTAGTCGTTATCTCCCGGCTGCGGGGGAGCGCCGTGGATCTGCCGCCGCCAGCATGAGACGCCGCAAAGAGATCAAATACGCGGGGGCTTTGTCTTCCCCTGGTGTTCGTGCTTCGGCACTAGCACATCGCTTGGTACCCCTGATCATTGAGTGCTTTGGGTTCATGGACTCTGTTGGTTCTCGCTGGCTTCGGGAGTTGTTCCGCGAACGCCCTGACCGTCTTCAATCGTTGTTTACCCGCTTAAGTTTCCTGCTGTGGCGCATGAATGCCGCTTTGATGTTGGAGGCGCGAGTACTTCGCCGCGCTTAGTCTTTTTTTCCCCTCGGGGTTTTTTTTTTTTTCAGCCTCCGATTAAACCATTCATTCAAATAATACGATAGAGTTGAGAAGTCCGAAAGGGCTTTCTTCGACACATCCTTCCCCTCGGGCGTTTTTTTCTTTTAGCTGCCGATTAAATCATTCATTCAAATAAAAGTCCAGTTTACACAGCCGTTCGCATGTGAAGCTTGGAGCTCTAGTGTCGGTCTGGGATGAGCCTGGGATTATCGATAATGCTTGGGGTTCACCCAATAGGCGTACCCGAACTTCTACGAAAGCAAAGAACAGTTTTGGTTGTTGGATTAGGCGTTCCAACGGGTTGGGTGGGGGGGGTGAATCGCCTGACCTTCGAGGCTCCTTTATCTTTGGTTTGTTTTGCGGAATCTCTAGCCCCACACTGGCTGAAGCGAGGCAACGCGAAGGCCCAAACAGTGTAAACAGTGAAGGAATGCACACAGGCGGGAAATGGACCTTGAAACATGGAAAGTGGGCAAAAATCGAACAGCCCTCGTGCCCACCGCCAAATCCACCCATGCTCGTCGTAATTGCACAACTCTACTCAGGAGAATAAGTAAGCCTCTTGTTAAGGCTCAGTGAAGTCGAGAGCGGAGGCTTGGTAGATTTGGGGGTTTGTAGGAGAAAGAAGTTGGACACGGAGACAGGGGTTGAGGAGGGATGGGGTCTTGCGCACTTGTAGCACTCGTACTGGCCGCGGTCCTTGCTGTCGTTCAATGTCAGGACTGCTCTAGTGATCCACGAAGCGGATTGTTTGAATATTCAGAGTTTTGTAGACCACTCCGTGACAGGAATGGGGTCCGATATGGTGAAGTATGTGCGGACACAAAGTTAAACAACAATACTGTGGCCGAGTTCCCCGCGAGCTGTATGAGACTCAAGTTCAGAGCTGATGAAGGATATCAACTCCATGAGCTGCGAGGAGGGGCGCACTTTGGTGAGCCTCCTGAAGAGCAGGATAGATTTACGTCCTACCGGGACATCGATAGACGGAAGTGTTTAAATCGGATAGTAGACCCGGTTACGGTAGCCAGGATTCTCATCTGTCCGGAGGAATTAGCTGGAATGTCTGAGTGCTGCGGAGGAACTGTCAATGCAGTCGCGTACGCCATAGTCAGTTCAATCCCCGATGGTGAGGAAATCCGTGCTTTTCTCGGTGCCAACGAAGATACGGACGACCTATGTACGACACGAGAGGCAGACAACACGACCTCCTGTACCGTTGAGATTCAGTGTGAGGCTTGCGCAGGGGATCAGTGCCGAGGGTTAGGGGGTGTTTGTTCGGCGATTGATGACCTTCGCTGCCCCTTTCCAACGGTATGTCGTTCTTTAATGCGCTGAACGTTTAGAACGAATCACGGAGGCCTTGAGTCCATCAGGACTGGTTTTCCTTCAGAAAAACGCGCTTGGGGTTATTCCATGCTTTACAAACGGAGGGATAGTGAGCGTGTTGCAAACGGCTGACAAGTTGCACCAACCTCTATGCGTTCTTTATGGTAGAAGCCCGTCAGAGCTGACGACGAAATATGCTCTTGTGAGGAGGAACAGTGCCCGTCGGGTACCTGCTCTAGGCTCGGTTTTACCCCGTGTTACTTCTCCACTGGAGCACGTTGCAACAACCAAGCTGTAAGTCTAAGGAAAAGCTCAAGCTCCGTTTCCAGAACAATTCTGACAGAAGAGTGCATCCGTTTCTACTTGGACCTCGCGGGCATCTGTGCGTCTACTAACCTCGTCTAGTTTGGATTTTCGGGCTTTGTGGGAAATACTTTATTCGGATGCGATTGCTGCAATCCGGGGACCTCGTGTATTGACGAACAGACTGACTGGTGTGTCCTCCATAGCGAATTTCCTTGCCCTGGCTCATCTGTACGTGACGAACCTCCGACTTTGTGACACTCCTGCTCACGATTTTGCTCTCGTTGTGGACGCACTTTTCTTCCACCTTCGACGATAACGGAGTCGGCCCTTTTTCTTCCTATGTCCCTCTGCCTTAGGTTGCATTCGCCGGGAACAGAGGATTCTGCACGTGCCTTGAGCCGTAACGGAGGATCCTGCACGTGCGCCTCGTAAAACTTCACTTGGCAGCTGCCTACTGCAGACTAGCGTTTACGACTAGCGTAAAACTGTACCTTTTACGTATGCGGAAACACTCCAAAACAATGCAGTTGGTTTCGTAGGTTTATCAAGAAAGCCGTGGAGTGTATTTCTTCACCCGTAGGAGCTACTAAGGCGACTTCTATTTGCACAAGAAGATAGAAGTGTATTCAAGGGGTCCCTATTGCTACAAGAAAGCATGCGAGATAGAGGCTTATTTAGAGACGAGAGTGTTTGTCCTAAGCAAGAACAACACAGCCAACACATAGCATTGGCCATGGTTGCCATTTCAATCCGATAAAAAATTATCCGATTTCGTGTGTAAGTATGGGACTTGAATGTCGTAATACATATGTAACTGTAATCTTTGCAGTAACCGTAAACTTTACTGGGCAGCTGCCTACTGCAGTGCAACACTACCTCTAATCCTATCTAGGGTGAAGTGTACTGGAACTCCGCTACCGACGTCTCATGCTACGTTCAAAAGAAAAAACAGGCACCAACGGATTTTCCAACTGCTCCACGCGCAAAGCGCCTAATGCTATCTCTGCGTTACCTCGCCATAGTTGCCGGTTTATCTGCGATCTCACGTCTCTCAGCTCCTCCCTCCTGTGCAGTAGGTGTTTGCAGCTGTCGCGGAGGAACTCTTGTGCCATTTGCCCCGTACGCCCAAACGTCTCTATCGCTATCGGAATGAACTTATCATCCGGTTTCTCGATCACCATCGCTTCTTTCTAGTGAGCGATTTTCCACTTCTCCGCAGCTCTCGCCGCGTATCCGCTAGCATCTTGGCTCCGCCGCAAATATTTTCCCTGTAATGGTGACACTACCGTCACATCCAGCGCATACCTTTGTTTGGTCCTCGGATGCCTAGCAACGATATCAGGTCTCAGTCCGTAATTCTCGAAGTACCCCTCAGGTTCTTGCTCTACGTCCATGAAGTTCCATCGCCTTAGCCACCGTGTCAGCTCTCTGCAGATTTCGTCATGCCTACGTTGCCACAGTCCAGTTGATGTTGGGTAGTGATGAAACCGTTGTACCCCAGTCCTTCCGTGTTTACTCCGGCAACTAGTGCATTTCTCCGTGGTCCGCAATCCCGGAATTGGCAGACCCAGCAGTTGTCGAACGTTTACCTGCATCTCAACCGCACTCAATTTTTTCGGTGTCAGCGTTGGTATTTCACGTAGCCACACTCCCGACCCGGATCCCGCGGCAGACCGTATTCGAGCTCGGTTTTCAGGGGAGATTCGTGGGTTGGTGACCAGCTTTTGGAATGCACAATGGTGTGCCTCTCGAGAGAGGGTTTGTTGTATTGAACCAATATTCCAAGCTGCAGTCTCGCCCGGTGCGCTTCGAAGACATGGTCCGAGCCTCCGTTGTATTGCTCGCGACGATGCACAGATCTGGTCCGCCAGCTGTGCAGTCGACCATCGTTGATCCATCGGCTCGTATGTGTCTGGTGAGCGTTCTGCCGTAACCTCCCGCTCTAGTTCAGTCAGGTATGGCCATTCATCTTCATTGTTCCGGAAGGTGTTTCTCCATGACGAGTAAAACGCGATGGGTTGGACGCGCTTTCGAGTAGCGAAACCCAAACCTCCCCAGCGGCAGGGCAGAGCGATTCGGTCCGAGATCAGCTCTGCGTACTCATCGTCCTCTACAGCTGTCGTAGCGAGGCCTCCGAATCGAATTTCCAGGTTATATCTGGTCATCACGTCGGCCTCGCGTGCCAGATTTCTTCCAAACTCGTATGCGAGGCATCGTAGCACATAGTCTAGTCGCGTTTCTGCACAGAACCTGAAGAGGGCATTTTGCGTCGTAAGCTCCGGTTGTGGGAGCTTGGCAATTTCCTCAAAGAGTTTCTCATGCTTATTTTGCAACCCCCGGCACTCCTGTTCGATATATTCTCGGCTGCCTATCGCTATCGAGTGGATGGTGACTCCGTCTCTGGTGACTTGCACTCCAGGAATCTCATGGTTGACCACTCGCGTGGTAGTCAGTGTTCGCCCGTACACAGTGCACTTTCCGAGTTCCAGGCGTGCTCCAAGAGAGGGGAGCACAGTTTTTGCCCATGCCAGGGACGCCTTCACGGCTTGTAGCGACCCGACAATCGTGATATCGTCGTGGATAGCAACAATCGTTTCGTTGGGGAACTTGGCTCGCAACGCTCTTAGAAAGGGCGCCAGGGATAGTGCATGTAGCACCGACCCCAGTGGATCTCCCTGTTGGACTCCTGTAGTTTCTTGGAGAGTCAGGCGAGAGGTGTCGGTTTCGTTCTGTCCAGGGGAACATCGCCAGCCACAGAGCGTCGGTGAGTCCGCGTTGTCGCTTCCATAGCCAAGTCTATTCACTGGTGCAAGCTCCGGCAAGTGTTCGTCCACCAGTTGCTTGGCAAGGCGTCGGTCGATGCGATTAAAGGCATTCTCAAGGTCTAGGCGAAGGACCACCGAATCGGGTTCGCATGACAAATGGGCCTGGATCGCGTGAAGTGAGCGTTCGCACCCGCCACTTACTCCGATACCCAGTTGTAAGGGCACCAGGAGGAGCTCACGCACCCTGTCCATAACCGCGTGAAGAGTCCATTGCGTTGCTACCTTGCGCAAAACTTCTGGTACTCCGATAGGGCGAACTCTGGGATGCTCCTGCGGCACTGAACCCTTGTTAGGCTTCGTGAACGGCGGGAGTCGACTACTGCGAAGGGCGCGTGTCAGAGCCGGGGAAAATTTCTCAGGAGCGGTCGCCAGTTGTCGCAATACACGAATCAACGCCACTTGCGTCTGTTGAGTTGCACCTTGGAGGTGTTCCGATCGGAGACCGCTAGGACCTGGGCTCTTGCCCTGAGGAAGACGTACCACGATCGACATGAGGCCCTCGTCGGCCGCTTTTCTTGAATCCCACCGCCGCTTTAGTGTTTCGGTATTCAGAGCGAGCAAAGATTGCAGTGCGTGTGCAATCTCGTCTGGTAAGTCACCTTCCGCCGGGTTGGGAAAGAGCGCTTGTAGTTGTCTCCACGTAGCCGCGGTAAAAGGTGCCATTTCGGTGGCCTGTAGGCTCCGAGCTGCATCTGAAAGGCGGCCAAGGTGTGCTAGTTTCAGCGCTCGCTTGTGGCGCCCGAGATGTTGGCGTCGAACCGCTTCAGCTCCTTGCGGTGCGGTAGTATGCGACAGCATAGACGCCTTGTCCTCTAGAGCACTCCAGACCGTAGAGAATTCTCCTTCAAGCACATGCGATACCTGAATGCCAACATCAAGTGCAGAGTGTCCAAGGACAAGACCTGGAAGTCCGACAAGAAGCAGGCTGGCGTTTGCTGGTGCGGTGCTGTCCATAGAGAGCTCTAATGCAGCACGGAAGAGGCAGCTCCATGTGTGAACCTGGGCGCGTGGCACAAATCGCCGTGTGGGAACCGGGCAGTGTGTAAGGCGCGTCCACTGCCTGCCTCCTTCCGTGACGTCGTCGACGAAGACGCTCCACCGCCTGATCCAGTCTTGACGATCCGAGAAGAATAGAGGCTCTTCGCGGCGTCGTTTGATTCCCCTACGTCTGCTCGGCATTATTGGGCTGGGTTTTCCTGGCTCTCCTGCGTGTCCATCGCGTGATGGTTGCCGTCAAGGGCAACCTGTGTCCCAGTGGTATCCTGTGGAGTCTCCACGGCTGCCGGAGTCATCTCAGTATCCGGTCCGGTGCCATCGGCGGCTACTCGCGAGCGCTTCTGTTGAGGTGGCTCCGGAAGGTTGCAGAGGAGCTCCGCATGGGGATTGTCCTCGTGTGCTGCGTTGTCAGGTACTTGGGAAGTCGCACTGGTCTCAACCGGGGCGTCAACTCTTCCACGGTCTGCCTGTACATCCCCTGGAAGGGACGAGGCTTCAGGGTCTGCGCTCGTGGCGGCGGCAGGCGCTGGGGGTTCCGCGCTCTCCCCGGGTACCGTTGGAGTACGTTGTGTGGCTTGGAGGGCTCCGAGTCTGCTCTCCAGGTACTCGTGTATCGCTGCGACTGTGTTGAACGGGAGTTGCCTTCTGCGAAGTCTCGCGCGGATCCGGATAGTCTGTTCAATCGCCCGTTTCAGGGTCTGAGCCCCGATATTCGCTGGGGCAATGAGCTGACGTTCATTATAGCCCAACAGGTTGTCTGTATCCAGTGCCTGGCCCGTGTAGAGAGTCACTTGCCGATCGGGGTGTCTCTGGGTGAACGATCCGAAGATGCCCGTCCTGAAAACGCCCCGAGAGATGGCGCTTTGTAGAATCGGAATCGCGTCCGGATGGCAGAGTAAGCACGCATGGGAAGCGATGAAGTCCACGTGCGCCACATAAGAGCTCGGAATCCCCAAGGCTCTGCAAAGGACCGTGGTGAAATCCGATGGGGCTACCTGGTCCATCCGTGGGGGTCTTACATTCCTCAGGGTCGCCAGTACCGGCTTGGTCTCAGGTCCCCAGGAGGACCCTCCCACAGTGGCGTGCAACTGTCGCAGCGCTGCCTGCTGGCTCTGTGGGTCCGGGCGCCCGGCTGGTCGGAGTTGAGCCTCTGATTCTCGAGCTGGAGTACTTTGGGCAGTCCTCTGAGCGTACGTTGGCCGTGTGCTGCTGGTACCGGCAACAGGGAAGGCCGTGGCATAGTCCAGTGAGGCAAGGACACCTGTCCCCTCCGCAAGTTGATTGATGATGGGTTCTGCCGCATGTTGATTGACCGCCGCCGTCCGCGGGTGCTGCTGCTGGGGTTGAGGCGGGGTCGTAGTGGCTCGTCCGTCTTGCCACATATGCGGTTTTTTGGCGAGCTCATTCAGACGTCCTGTCACTGATTGAAGTTCTTTTGAGCAGTTGATGCGGGAATAGAGGTTGAAGGCGGCCTGGTAGAAGTCGGCGATGTCCGACTGGCCGATTCCCAGCGCTTGGTAGCACTGGTCGTAGCTGTGCAGCTGGTGGAGAAAGGCGACAGCTGGGTCTGCTGTGGCCTGCTCCGTTGCAAGGTGTTCCCCTCTCTCCTTCCTGTGCTGCTCCCTTGTGCTGGTGCTGTTACTGCTGCTGCTGCTGCTGCTCTTGTAGCAGCTCTTTCGCCCTCTCCATTTCGCGGGTACCCGAGGTGTGTGGGCCCGCGATCACAAGAGGCTCGGGGTACGGCCCGCGTACCTCCTTCACAATCATACTTGTAACTTTTTATCACCTTTTTCCGTCGTTTTCCACAAACAAAGCCGTCCAAAACCCCAGACTAACGTAACGCAAACACCCGAGTGCCAATTGGAATGGAGTATAACCCAGAAGGTTGTCTGGGTCCAGCGCCTGGCCAGTGTAAAGGCTTACTTGTCTATCGGCGTGTCGTTGTGTGAAGGATCCGAATATCCCAGTCCGGAAAACTCCTCGGGAGTTGGCACTTTGGAGAATCGGAATTGCGTCTGGATGGCACAGCAGGCAGGCATGGGAGGCAATAAAGTCCACATGCACCACATAAGAGCTAAAAAAAAAAAAATAAACACTGCAAACCCTATGATTATTTAAATCGATCTGTCTCCTCTCCCTCTCATAGGACACCCACCCCCGGTTGTAAGTATTTTTAGGACAAACCCGGCCGTTGTGGTAGAAGCGTCACATGGGTACAAATCTGATTACACATTGTCGGTCGAGCGGACAAGAGCATCACAAGGGTACAAATCCGATTACACGTTATCCGTCGAGCAGACAGCAGCATCACATGGCTACAAATCCGACTACACATTGTCCGTCGAGCGGACTTGTTGTTTGTCCACTACCTAGTCAGTCAGTTAGCAAAGTCAGCTTCTCAGACCAGTTTTTCAGTTGGCCGGAGTCACGACCGGTTCAAGTCGGTCTCGGTAGACAGTGCCCTTGCATACCGTCAGCTCTTTATGTCGACGCATACTGGCAGCGGCAAAACCACGGCGCTCTCCTGCTGCGGGCAGATAACGACTAGTCTGGGGATTCGGGACTGCCAGGTCACCGTAGGTGGTGCGGCGGCTATCGTCGCAGCTGACTACGGTGACTGACTGACTAGGTCAGTCACTCACCGTGCACAACCCCAGGCGTCTATGATACGCCCAGGCAACTATGCTTCTTCCGTTGCCTTGGTTCCCTCACCGCAATGCCCAATCGTTAAGGGCCACTCTCCTGACTGACCACGCATTGCTCGTTCACGTCCGGAAGTGCTGGCCACCATATCAAGGGACCAACCAGAAAACTTCAAAAATACATTTAACTTGGCCCGCGGCCACAAGAAAACGGAGGATATTATTGGTTCTCCTGCAACCTATATTTAGAAACTTTGCACTCGCATGCAATTGAACTTCGCTACTACCTGAGTTTGTAAAAGAGAAGAAACAACGATGGTCAATCGATTCGGAGAGAGACTTGCTTACTCTTCTCGTATGCATTGGGACGAAAATATTCCGGAAGATTTTATTGATTCCAACTTACTGCAGGGTTTTATGGGGCAAATTCCGTTCGACGTTGGCCGCGTGATCCTCAGCACCATATTGGCTGGTGGTAGCAGCGAACTGCTCGATGTGAGGATTAATTTTGAGCTTTACTGTCGTCCTTTATGTTTTGAAAACAGTTGCCAATTTAGGTGGACTTTACTGGACTGGACTTTACTAGCATAGCCTGAAGCGCTACGCGAGGCGTGAAGATGAACTAATAACTAGGGAGGGAAGTATGCAACCCCAGGCGCCGATGGCGCGCCTCGGAAAGCATGGCGGTGGACTTTACTAGCATAGCCTGAAGCGCTACGCACGGCGTGAAGATGAACTAAGAACTAGGGTGGGAAGCATGCAGCCCCAGGGGCAGATGACGCGCCTCGGAAAGCATGTGGCTGGAATATCGCCAAAGGGAGACACTTGAACGCCTCAAGAGCGCCAAGTATTCAGTAGGATGCTCAGCAAAGCATCTCCGCAACCACTCCAAACCCATGATTTTTCTTGGGTTATTCCTCTTGCAGAGGCCGCCGGACTCGAAGATTTGGTCTTTATCAGCAAGGCAAAATTTCTGCCCACGTCATCATTGGGGAGAGCTACGAATTGGAGCTCCGTATTACGATAATTATTTCGCGAACACTCGGTCTCTCACTCATCAGTATTCAGCAAGGTCGTTCGAGAAGTCCTCCTGGAAGAGCTATTCAAGACCTACAGAATACAGTGCTTAATAATAATCGTAGTCCAGAGGATTCTAATTATCGGCTATTTTCGAGCGGTTCAGATGCTGTTCGATCGTACTAGACGCTGGTTCATATCCGTATCCAGCGTCATGTAACCGAGCAATGACAATCAGCAGGCATATACAGTGACAAACTATAAAGAGGAACTCCTCGAGGTTGGGAAATTTCTAGGAAGACGGTGATGACATGAAAGCTATCAAATAAATATCGAATTCTTTTTATGTTTTACTGCCAGTTTACTGAGGAGCTCAAAACAATGTTGAGGGGCGTGTTCACATGTGTTGTCTTCTTCGTGCTGGTCGTACGCGCCCAGCAGGATGAAGAATTATCTATTGAACCGGAGGGAGTATGGGAATACGTCTCGGAGATGAGTGGGGAGAACTGTCCGAACTCGATCATCATCGCTGATCGCCTTACGAGCAATTCTTCTCGTAGCTGGACATTCCCCCATAGAAGCTACCCACTCAGCTCCTTAAAATTCGGATCCGGTGGTTGTGTCGTCGATGACCCATCGACCTCTGCAGTGTCTATGCTGGATTCCGCGGTCAGCCAAGCAGATGCCAGCTAAGCAGATGCCATCTGAGCCGATCCGAATTCCGAAACCTCACCTGAACTAAGTACTAAAAGTCGTCTTTTCCCCTCCACACCAGAACGCTGCCGAGGTTCCCGGATTGATTACTAGCTTGGGGGAGCATCCTTGACGGCCAGTCGGATCCGAACTTCGCGGCGTTAGTCAAAACCGTCATGTCCTTGGAGCGCTCTGCAACTTTCATCTTCGACCAGGACGTGACCTGCGCAAAAGAAGGGCTTGCGGCGACGGTGGACCCGGTCTGGCCCCACTCACCCGCGGAGCCGATTTCGAACCCGATCGGGTTTATCTTCAGAGGTAAGCAAACACCGTGAACTGAACAGCTATCTCGTCACGCGTCTTCTAAGAGCTACTTCGGCTTCTATATTAGGCTCGCCGGATGTCGAAGGCTTCACTTTCGAAGACGGCGTAAAGTACCTTAGCTACGTCATTCTGGACGCCGAAGGTCTAACTGAGAAGCTTTGTACATATTCTCAGTGGGCATGGGAGACGCCGCTGCCAGAGCCAATCGATTGGATGAATAAACCGCTCAATATGGAGGATCGGGGCGGCATCTACTACGCAGTAGCAGCTCTCAGCCCGAAAGGGTCGCTCTGCAACTGGGCCCGTAGCACCGAGTTTGACTATTCCAACACCGTAGTGGATTCTCCGGAGCTGTCCTTTGAATTTCCTTATCAAAACATCGGCCTGGCTAATAAAGCCAATGCGGGAGTCAAATTTAACTTTGAGAATTGCAAAGTAGAGGATCCGTCCTCTGCCACACTTATTGCAGTGAATTCCAAGGTGAGTTCACTCTAGGCAAGCGTGCTTTCGCCTATCCCGGTCCTGACTCCATCTCAATGACTGCGCTCTCCATGACAGGATTCGAGTTCAGTTCCAGGATTGCCGGAAACCATGAGCAGAATTTGGACGTCTGTAGGTGAAGCGGATGCGAGTTTGCTCCGGGACATCATGGCCCTGGACAGGTCGAACGTTCTTTACTTCAACCAAGACGTAACTTGCGAGCCAGCGACGAACAATCCCGCATTCAGCGCCGAGGTTCGAAAGAACGGGCCATGGTCGCCTTACCACCAACTCTCCGACAAGCTCCTTCTGCTCTTTGTTGGTAAGGTTTTGACTAGAAATTATGCTGTTTCGCAGCTTTTTTGCTGCGACTTCTCTGCAACAATGCGTTTCTCTCTCGAAGCTCTGGTACCCTGTTTTCTGAACATCTGTTCTCTGCTTGTCACAGCTGATGAATCTTTGCCAGAATACAACGGTTTCTTGTGGGAGATTGGGATGAAGTATATTATCTACATAGAACTTGACGAGAGTGGATTCGTGAGGAGTATCTGCCCACAATACAAGTGGGGAGGATGGACGACTCCAGTTCCAACCCCAACGCCGACTCCGGAGCCGACGCCGATCCCCCACGAGAAGTTGTCGATCAGCCCCGTAGGTGTCTGGAAAAAGTTGGAGGATATCTCCTTCCCCCCGGCGTTGTGTCCGGATCACGTCGCCCTCAACTCGGAGACTTCAAGTCTGCCGAACAGAGACTGGGGATTCGGCTACCATAACTACCCTCTCACATCGTTGAAATTCAAGGATTTCACTTGCGAAGGCGAGAATGATTTTCTCGGAGCGCTTACCTTCTTCGACTCAAAGGTGAGAGAGAAAATTTGTTTGTACTATGACATAGAAGAAGCTACTCACGAACCCATCCAACCTTTGAACTACTTCGACTACAGAACGCACAGTATGTTGAGGGTCTGAAAGAATCGATCGAGTTTCTGGAGGGGCAGAGCAACGTCTCCGAGCTGATTCCCAGCGTAGTAGCTCTGAAGAGATCCGCGATCTTCATGGCCGCTCAGAACTTCACATGCATAGGAGGTCAAGCAGACTATGATCTTGGCTTCCAGGTGAACAACGAAGGTCCATACTCACCGAAACATGAGCTCTCGGACGTCGTTGGGTTTGTCTTCAGAGGTACGTCAACCTCGCTTCGATCTCTATTTATTTGTCTACCAAAATAGATATCTGATCAATTTCTCCTAATGCTCTGCAGCTGAGGAAGGGATGGCAAACGGCCACGGCTACCAGTTCACTCCCGGTGTCGACTACTTGGCCTTCGGCATGATGGACCCTGCAACCGGAAGTGCGACACTGTTCTGTGGCTATGAGATCGACGAGAGACTACCGACGCCTACTCCAACAGTCGCTCCGAAATTGTGAGAAGAATCCGTGTCTGAATATGAAAGAGTTCAAGGCTAGACAGGAGGGATTGCGACATCTCCTTTGCGCAGGACTTATGTCGCACGTTCTACGTTACGGGTTACGTTAGTCTGGGGTTCCCGAATATCTATCATGTAATATAGTCCAGCTTGAGTTCTCCGCTTTCATTCCGTATCGCTTCCGCGTAGTGTGCCACCTTGCTATATTCCGCTTTCTTCGCCACATACCCACTCTTCCAGCTGCTCTCCCGCAACAGATGAAGTTGCAGTGGTGTCGTTACCATCACTTCCAACAGGTAAACATGCCCACTCGTTGGATGCCGTCCCACAATGTCAGGCCGGATCTCCGAATATCGGAAGAAGTGCGGCGGCTATCGTCGCAGCTGACTACTAGGTCAGTCACTCACCGTGCACAACCCCAGGCGTCTATGATACGCCCAGGCAACTATGCTTCTTCCGTTGCCTTGGTTCCCTCACCGCAATGCCTAATCGTTAAGGGCTCCTGGCTGACCACCCGTTGCTCGTTCACGTCCGGAAGTGCTGGCCACCATATCAAGGGACCGACC